>OZ024745.1:8511158-8586158 GCA_964016885.1 Eledone cirrhosa
TCTCATTGGAATTTACACATCAACTATGTATGTATGTATGTATGTATGTATGTATGTATGTATGTATGTATGTATGTATGTATGTATGTATGTATGTATGTATGTATGTATTGTCGTCACATGGTACCATAGGCCTGGCACTATGTGTCAATAATTGTCACAAGTGCAGTGTTTGTACCAGAGTTTTCAAGTCGCTGGCTGGACTAAAAAGTCACACTTGTTCAGCGCATCGGTAGGGGTTCTCCTACATGGATATGAAGTAGTGGCCGTACTCGAAAACGAGTTGGCAGCCACCATGTATGTATGTCATGGTCGGGTCATTGGAGACTAAACTGGCAATCCCTCCAAGGTTTCTTGGTGAGGGGGGTGACTTTGGACATCCTGCAGGACTAAAAACAAAACCTGTCAAAAGGCAAAGGAGCTCTTAAGAGTCAATGGTCATCCAAAATCACTGGGAGAGATGACCCCTTAGCCTTTGTCAAGGTAGAATTCTAGGAGAAGGAAAACTCTGATATAACACCTGCAACCCTGATGGTATCCAATGATGTTGACTTGTTCTTCTTTTTGGTAAATATCATCTTGGTTAAGAGTGTGGGACTGGCTTTGTGCAGTGCCTTTGCTCACTATAAAAGCTTCACGGCACAGGCATGGCTTTATATCTGGAGATCTCTCTGCACTTGTCGTCACATGGTACCATGGGCCCAGCACTATGTGTCAATAATTGTCACAAGTGTAGTGTTTGTACCAGAGTTTTCAAGTCGCTGGCTGGACTAAAAAGTCACACTCGTTCAGCGCATCGGTAGGGGTTCTCCTACATGGATATAAAGTAGTGGCCGTACTCGAAAACGAGTTGGCAGCCACCATGTATGTATGTATGTGTGCATGTATGTATGTATGTATGTTTCTCTTTCTCTTAATTTCGAGTACATTTTTGACCGGCCACCTTCCTGGAGGCAAGGTTGTAAAAGAAAAGAAATTGTCATCCCTTGAATCGCAAGAATGTTTTGCAAATTTTGAAGGTACCAGCTATCGCAGCCATTTGTAGACTATGAATTAGGGAGTTGCGTTCTTTGTCAACAAATCCAAGTTCAGTCATACTTTTGTCCAAGCGGGTTGGTATATAACCTGTAGCTCCAATAATGGTGGGCATGAAGCTGAAGGTGTATCTTGGATACTGGATCTGCAAACTCCTCATCAATGGTCCGTAGATATCCTCCTTCTCTTGTATTTTTCTTAGTGTTTACATCAAGTGGGCAGCTTATCTCTACAACAGAGCACGTTTTCAATGTGTGGTCCCAAACAACAACATCAGGCCGGTCGTGCTTTAATTTCGTGGCAGTTTTTATTTTCAGGTTCCACCAGTATTTCTTAGTGCCATCTGTCTCAACATATTCCTCCTCATTTGTTTTTAATTTTGTTTTCCTAAGTGCACTCCAGATGGTTCTAGCTATCACATCGTGTTTCATAGGGAGGTAGTAACGAGACGACATTCTTTCGCAGGTGGCAACAATGTGGCTAACATCTTTGATCTTTATTTTACATAGCCTACATTTATTGTTGACTGACGGCCCTCCTCTTTTGTGTAGCAGATATTTGGTAGGGATTTCTTGTTCCTATATTGCATAGAGATATCCTTCAGGGTGGGATGTCATAAACTTGTCGCAATTTCATGCCAGGCTTTTTGAATGATTTATCCCCTCCATGGTCTGTGTTTTTCGACTGAGGTACCCATGCACAACTTTCTTTGTAAATTGGTTCATTTTTTAAATCTTGTTCGAGCATTGAATATTATCTTCCAATGGCCCTGGGGGAGAGATTTATGTATGTATGTATGTATCAGTAATGACGGTAATATATATATATATATATGTGTGTGTGTAAGTGAGTAGCGTGTGTGTGTTTGTTTGTATGTATGAATGTTGGTGTGTGCGCGTGTATGTATGTGTGTGTGTGCGCGCGTGTGTGTATGTCGTACGTATAAGTGAGTTTTTTTTGTTTTCTTTTTTATTTTATGCGCGGGGACATAGAAATAGTCGGGCTGGATACCCGATCGCGCAGTTAAACCACTGGGAATGAAGAACCCCTAGCCCTTGTCAGGGCATTCTTCTAGGAGAAGGCATCTCAGGAAACTGGGTTAACTCCGATATAAAACCTGCGGCTCAGTAGTTACTGATGATGTTGATCTTTTCTTCTTTTCGGGTTATAGCTACTGTCGCTCAGAGAGTGGGATTGGCTCAGTGCACAGTCTTTCCTCACTTTAAAAATATTCGTCACGCACAGGCATTGCACGATTGCATGGCAGTATCGGTAGAGGGCTGGACGCCATGCTTTCTAGCATAGTTACGTCCCTTTACAGTCTGAGTTCAAATCCCGCCGCGGTTAACTTTGCCTTTCATCCTTACGTGGTCGATAAAATAAAGTACCAGTAATGCACTGGTTAATTGCTGGCCTTGTGCCAAAAGTAGAAACAATTACTTTTTTTTTTCAACGTTTTACCTCGTTTTCAACCGTTCTAAACCTTTTATTTTAAATTTGATAAAAGTTTAGAAGAAGTGACCCACCTAATACAGGGGTTCACTCGTAAATAATACGGCACCCCTTTACGGGGTGTCGTACTTGTGTAAAAATATTTTTTGAAAAAAAATTTCAACATGGATAAGACAAGAATACAGAGAGAGGGAGACTTTGTCAGCATGTCAACGGAGCTAAATATAAACGAAAATATTACGAAGGAAAAGAGGAACAATATCATTTTGAATGATATTGTTACAGATTTAAAATTACGAAATATTTCTAACACAAACAACACCAACAATAACACCAACAACAACACCATCAATAACAGCAGCAACAACAAAAATAACAGCGGTAAAGTCGAGAGCGGCAATAACAATGACAATAACAACAGCCACAACAACAATAATAGTAGGAACAGTATCAACAAAAACAACAATAATAACAACAGCCACAATAACAGTAACAACAACAACAGTATCAACGAAAACAACAACAACAACAGCAACAACAGTACCAACGAAAACATCAACAATGACATCGATACCTGTAACAGCGATCTCAGCACCACCAGTAAGACGAATAGCGGCAGCAATAGTGGTGCTGCTGAAAAAGGGACCACTTCTTTTGCAGGTGTCGCCCAAAATATCGAAACATTGTTAGTCACAGAGGAGGAGATGGCAGTCGCAAGGGCCATGGTGACAAGAAGCGCCAATAGAGTCTCCCTGAAACCTCCACCAACATTTTTCAAGGACCAGCAGCTACGGACGGTGACTTACCGCACCGTAAGCAAAATTTCACATCGGATGGAGAGAGCCACGGAGGCTCAAATCCAAAAGGCCTTGGGGTGCGTCTGGGCACGCAAAACCCACATCACCCGAGGCAGAAAGTACACCACAGTAGACGTACTCCCCCCCCCCCCCCAAGAAGCGAAGTCTCATTCTTTGGAAACCCTAAAGAGTGAGGAGATAGTCTTGGTGCCCTCCTACTACGGGCAGAAAATTATGAGGGTCAAAGTGACCCAGGTCCCACTCGACGTGCCCATACCTTGGCTGGCCGCGTCTGTCCTTGCTGGAATCGAGGATAGGACGACCATGCTGCAAGTAGAGAAAATAGGGAGAGAGAACTAGTCAGGTATAGGCATGCAAATGCTTATACGAACTGACCAGGAATGTATCGACGCTATCCCCGATATCATAGACGTCGAGGAAGGACTCCAACTCCCTATAAGCGTAGAAGGAAGACGGCCAAAATGTTATCTCTGTGGGTCAAAGGGTCACCTCAGGGCCTTTTGCCTGCAGAAGACAGCGAAGAAGAAGGCTTCTCTACTTCCAATACCTGGTCCACTGCTACCAAGAGCAGGGCAGGCAACAAACGCAGAATCCCCTTCCACGGTGAGTAGGAGGGCAACGTCCGTGGCACCCGTACCAAGGCCACGGACAACTAAAGCAGCAGCATCAGTGGCGGCAACACCAATAGCTACATTTGCAGTAGCTGCACCAGCAACAAAATTGCCGCAGAGGGCTCCACTACCACCACCAACAGCCGTGGAGCACATACCCCTTCCAGACGCCACGGAATCCGACATGGAGTTTGAGGCGGGAGTGAAGTGGCAAATGGTCTGCCACAAAAAAGAAAAAAGAAAAAACCCTTAGCTTCGCCCTCCAAAAGCGAAGGCACACAAAGAGGGGTAAAGGCAGCAAGGAAACTTGCAGCAACACCACCAGCATCACCATCACCACCACAAGCACCACCGCCAATAACAACCACACCACCACCAGCATCACCAAAAACACCAACAGCGCAAACAAAACAAAACACACACACCAAACAGCAACAAGAAGAAAACAGCAACAAAATCACCCCTCCCCCAAAAACATGGCAAAAAAAGAACTCATACAATATATAAAGCAGCACACAGACATTACAGAAAAAAACTACTACACCCCACCAACACCAAGAACTTTCCCGACAAAAATAAGCATCATTGAAATCTCAATAGAACAGTACAAACCTTAAAAACAAAAATTCCCCAACGCAGTTGGAGACTTCAGAGAGTCGGTTACCAAGAGGATATACTGACATCCTCTTGGAAACACCCATGACCAGCCAAAGGAAGGTTCTACTGTCCCTTCACCACACGGTCAAGGTAAGTGACCCTTTCTCACTTGCCCCGTTTCTCATCCAACATGGCCGTACTCAGAATAGGCAGTATAAATGCACGTGGCCTGGGGTCATCTTGGAAGCAGGGTCACCTGCTCAACGATCTCAGGTCACTAAACATAGATGTGGTGGCCATCAGCGAGACCAGAATCTTCGGAGCACAAGCCTTCGCACCGATCTTCGGCGGCTACGATGTATACGCATCTCCTAGCCGTCCAGAATTGGGGGAGGGGTTGCCGTCCTTTTTCGGAGAGGCTTGGATCTCGCCATACGGGCCATCTTCCTAGACCCAGAAGGTAAGTCGGTGATGCTAGACGTGACCGGCAGCGAAGGCAATGCTTTCAGGCTAGTAGCCGTCTACGCCTCAACAGGGGCAGGACGGCCAGCTTTCTTCAGACGTCTAGAGACCTTTCTTGGAACGTCCCGCTCTTTAGTGTTAGTGGGCGACTGGAACGGTATCTTGGATGCACGCTGCGATTGTGTGGGGCTAGTGGATAGGGAGGAGGGTGCAAGAGCCTCACCAACCTGCTCAGACGTTTTGACCTGTCTGACAGGTTTCGACTGGATCACCCGAATGTGCCAATGTGGACATGGACAAACCGCACCGGGTCATCCAGATCGTATCTCGATAGGGTATTCTGCAGAGAACTAGATAAGGCTAGTATAAGTTGTCCACAATTTAAAATAGTCGACTACACAGACCACAAATTTGTGATCTGTGAGATCGACATAGACAGACTTCATAGACAAGGGCCTGGTTACTGGAAGCTGAACGCGTATTTCCCGGCGCGCAAAGCCTACAGAGACCGGATTAGCGTATTAGTTAAGCGGGCGTTGACGGGAGCGGTCGTCAACAACAGGTGGTGGTTCGCCCCGAAAAGGGCAATTAAAGTAGAGTCGATTAGGTTTAGCAAAGGAGTAGTGATAGAGGAAAATAGAGTAGAGGGAGAGCTAGTCAGAAAGCTAGAAGAGGCATTTAGGACAGGCATCGCAACCGACGTGCTTGCGGTGAGATTGGCACTCGACCAATTCTTCAACGCAAAACACGAAGGCTGCCTTGTCAGAGCTAGAGCGCGTGCTCTGAAACACGAGGGGACAAAAGCCGTCCAATGGTCCCGGGTGGCAGAGGCGCGACGTGGCAACAAAGCCACAATTCGGTCTGACCAAAACGGGTGCGTGATGCTCGAGCCCGAGCGGATGTGTGAAGCTTTTCAGCAGCACTTTGCTGAACTGTTCGGGAGCAGCGGCGGCTTGGATCGGGGCATGGACCTCAGTGCATACCTCGACGGACTGCCTCGGCTCTCGACGACCGCAGCACAGTGTTGCGAAAAGCCAATAACAGCCGGTGAAATACGGGAAGCGATGGCTAACTGCACAAGGGGTAAATCACCAGGTTTGGATGGTCTGCCCTACGAGCTTTATGCATTTATGCCAGACTTGTTCGGTGACCTCTTGGCAGACGTCTACTGCAACTGGCAGCAGAACGGGAGCATTCCCAGTTTTGTGAGCCGGGGAGCAGTGGCGCTGCTGAGAAAAGACCCGAACAAGGGGGATGTTATCGATAATTTCAGGCCCATAACCCTGCTAAACGCAGAGTTCAAGATTTTGGCCAAGGTGTTAGCAACGAGGTTGGCACTTGTCGTCAAGGGTCTGGTGGGAGAGGCGCAGCCATGCGCCATTCCGGACAGATCCATACACGACAACCTCCACCTCATGCGATACATGATAGAGAGGGTGGTTAAGGAACCTGGCACGGGTGGGGCCGTGATCAACTTGGATCAATCCAAAGCATTCGATAGGTTCGACCATCGGTACCTGGCGGCGGTTCTCGAGGCAGCCGGTTTCGGGCCCGTTTTCAGGGGTTGGATCGCAGCAATGTACAGCGACATCTGCTCAGTTGTGAGGGTGAACGGTCACCTGTCGCAGCCGTTCAGCATCATGCGCTCAGTCCGCCAGAGTTGTCCCCTCTCGTCCCTCTTGTACGTATTGGCTCTCGAGCCGTTACTGCACAAACTGGGGGCGATGAGGGGCGTCCCACGCGAACTAGTATGCGGGATATCCGAGTCGGCTTACGCTGACGACGTCACCGTGGTGGTGTCGAGCACCAGACACGTCCAGATGCTCGGTACCGCTCTCAAGGAATACAAAGCGGTGACAGGAGCAAAGATAAACCAGGAAAAGTCGGTGGGCTTGCAGCTCGGCACCTGGAGAGGCAAGTCCATGCCGTCCGACAACGTCGTGGGGCGTTGGACGGACGGACCGGTTAAATTGCTCGGGGTCTGGTTCGGACCGGACCTCCAGATGGAGAAAAACTGGAACGAAGTGACGAGCAGGATGGCCTCCTTCACCCAGAAATGGGCCGAGAGGAAGCTGTCCCTGAAAGGCCGGGCGGAGGTGGCGAATGCGTACATCGCATCCGTCATCTGCTACCGCCTCACCGTCGTCCCTTGCTCCAGCTCAACTCTCACCAAAATGGAGCGCCTCCTCTTCCGCTTTTTGTGGAAGGGACGCGCTCCCATGGTCAGACGATCCATCTGCTGTCAACACCCGTTGTGTGGAGGACTGGGCATGCCATGGCTGATGATGCGCAAACATGCGCTGAGGCTGCGACATCTCTGCTGCTTCCTTGGCGGTGAACAGGTGTGGTCGCCGTTCGCCAGGCACGTTTTCCCACAGCTCGTCTCCTTGACGGAGCTGAAGTCCTGGGTCAGAAAATGACCGAGGGATAGCGCTTGGAAACTAGAATGTAACCAGGCGCTCACTGCCCTCTGCCAGCTGGACACCAGTATCGGTGGAACATCCACCTCGGCGTTCTATAGAGGACTAGTGGAGGGGAAGAGCGACGACATTCTCGGAGAGATCCTGGGCGTCGAAGAAGATCGGCTGTTTGTTCTCTTCCGGAGAACTTTCAGCCCAAGGCCTATGGATAACTTCCAAAAATCCCTGGCCTGGCAGTGCTACCGGGGAGCGCTGCCGGTTCGAGATAAGCTCTACAGGCACGGAAGTGCCGTCAGCCGAACCTGTCCGAGATGCGCGCAGAGCGACGAAACCGTCGTGCACGCACTCGTTCAGTGCCCGAGCATTGCTGACTTGTGGAACTATGTCGAAAAGTTGCTGTCGCATGTAGGACTGATCTGGTTATCGACTAAGTCCATTGTGCAGATGGTCTCGCCGTCTTCCTTCGAGGAAGAAGGGCAGGCGGTTTTCATCTGCCTGGTGGCCATGGCGAAAGCGATTGTGTGGTGGATAAGGTTAAAAGGGTTAAAGACAGACACTTTCCTCTTCGGCGAATCCCTGATTAACTTTTTCAAGTTTCACTTGAAGAGGAAAATCAGGGTGGAGAGGCAAGTGCTGCCTTCTAGCAAGTTTGTTGAAAGGTGGGTGAATGTAGCGAGAATGGTCCGAGTGAACGGGACCGCTCTGAATATACGTCTGTAGTTTGAGAAATGGAAAAATTGAGAGAGGTCGCTTGCCCTGGTGGTTAGGGTGGCCGTGGTCTTTTGTGTGGTTTTCGCCACGAGTAACCCTCGGAGGTTTCCCCCCTATTGGGGAATTTTTCATTGTTTCAATTTTCATTTTTATTGTTTATATATATATATGTTTCTATGTCCTTTTTTTCTTTTCTTATATAAATAATAAAAATATTTACACGCGCAAAACCCACATCGTACCGTCCTGTGCCGTCTGTAATGTTTTTCTTGATGTCAGCCCTTGTGGCCAATAAAGAAATCATTATTATTATTATTATTATTATTATTATTATTAGCGACCTACGTAGTAAATCGTATCATCGTGAGCTCCGCAAAGGTTTGTTTTTTTCAGTTATTTAAAATTGCCATTTATGGAAAAATTTTTATTGTTAACTATATATAAATGCACATACATTGATTTCTGAAAAGGACACTCAAAAATATTGGGGCCTTGAGTCCAAAATTTACACTTTTTATAATTATCAAACAAAAAAACTTTTGTTTGAAAAATAATGGATGACTCAGATTCACTCCTTCCTCACAATCCAACACCACACCGACACCACCATTGTAAACATTGCTACGTTTGCCAACACTGGAATTGTAAGCAGTAGCAATATTTTAATTTTGTCTCAGGCAGACGTTCATTTACCGCCATTACCAATGACTGCAGGTGTTAAAGCCGCCACCACCACCACCGCGACAACCACCACCCCCACCACCACCACAGCGACAACAGAAACAAAAGAAAAAATAAATTAACTCATGATATCGAAATGAATTCAACCAAAATGAACTCTTCCACACCGAACACCACTGACGCCACCACCACCACAACTGAAACTAAAATTAACAATAGCAAAAATAACGATAATAACAACAACAACAATGAAATTAAGAAAATTACCCTGAGTTTTGCCAGAGTAACAAAATCGTGCGAAGCGATCCAGGTAACTCAGGAAGAATTAGACGAAACCAAAGGAATGGTAAAGAAAGATGGGTACAGGGTCAGCCCCCACCCACACACACCTAATGAAATGGAGCAACGTCGCCTAGCCTATGCACCGTGTCTTATCGGACAATAAACATAAAATCGCGTCGAGTGGAACGGGCATCTGAGTCCCAAATCCAAAAACCTTTGGGACATGTGTGGGGAAAAAAACCCAGAGAACACTCCATGGCCCCATTAAGAAGTGACGACTTCACACTCATCCCAAGCTATTGTGGCCAGAGACTTGTGAAGATCAGGGTGACCCACGTTCCACCGGCCATCGAAATTCCCTGGCTAATGGCTGCCGTCCTCGCCGGCATCGAGGCCAACACCAAAATAATAGAAATAGCAAAAGAAAAGCAGGAGAACTGGTCCGGATCTGGGATGGAGCTCCTGATCCAAGCGGACCATAAAAGCATTGAGGAGATCCCAGAGGTAATAGACCTCACTGACGGCAGCCACCTCACCGTAATCGTCGAGGGCAGAAGACCTAGGTGTGTCGTTTGTGGTGAAGGAACCCACCTAAGGGCTTTCTGACCTCAGGCTAAAAGGTTGAGGCCACCTCTCTTACCCACCCCAGTAACTCAACCATCAACACCACCAGCAGCAGAAATAGCAGCAACAAATGTAGCAGCAACAACAGAAGCAACTACAACAGCAACAACCCCAGCAACAGTAGCAAAACCAACATCACCACCACCCAACGCCCCAGAACTAGCACCAGCGCCTACACCATCCACCACGCCACAACCAAAACCAACGCCTGTGGAGGATTTTCCATGCCCCGGCTTATCGCAACTGGAGACAGATTGTGACGACGAGGAGTGGGAAACGGTATCAGGAAAAAAGAAAAAAAAGAAACCAAAAACGAAAAAATTCTCTTCCTTCCCCCTCAAAAAACAAAATACAGAGGGAAACAAATAAATTATCGAACAAGAAAGTTAATACAGATATGCCACCATCCACACCAGCATCACCAACCCCATCACCACAAACACCAACACCATCACCATCATTAACCCCAACACCACCATCACTAACACCACAAAAGTCACCAAAAAGCGTAACAGAAACAAACCCACAACAAACGCAAACAAAACAAAACAACCAAAACGATACACACTACACAGCATTAAATTTGAACAACAACCAATTATTACACTACATGCAACACAACACCAGCATCACAGAAAAAGACTACACAACAACCCAAAAGTTCACACCACCTCCACACATACGAATCACTCGCATCACACAGAAAACGTACACGACACTAAAACAAAAATTCCCCAAAGACATCGGAGACTTCCGACAAACACTCTCCAGGAGGATTTATAAGGGCATCCTTCCGAAGGAGGCCACATGAAGTGAAAAGGATGGAAAAACCGTCCTTCCTCTACGAGAAGTAAGGTAAGTGGTCTTTCCCATCTTTTCCACTCCATTTCAACATGACCTCACTCAGAATAGGCAGCATAAATGCGCGTGGCTTGGGGTCGTCATGGAAGCAGGGCCACCTGCTCAACGACCTCAGGTCACTAAACATAGATGTAGTGGCCATCAGCGAGACCAGAATCTCCGAAGCACGGGCTTTCGCACCGAACTTCGGCGGCTACGATGTGTACGCATCTCCCTGCCGTCCGGGATCGGGGGGAGGAGTTGCTGTGCTTTTTCGGAGAGGTTTGGATCTCGCCTTACGGGCCATCTTCCTGGACACAGAAGGTAAGTTGGTGGTGCTAGACGTGACCAGCGGAGACGGGCAAGCTTTCAGGCTAGTGGCCGTCTATGCACCGACAGGAGCAGGCCGGCCTGATTTCTTCCGGTGTCTGGAGACCTTTCTTGGAACGTGCCGCTCTTTAGTGTTAGTGGGCGACTGGAACGTGATCTTAGATGCACGCTGGGACTTGTGGGATTAGCGGATAGGGGAGGAGGGTGCAAGAGCCTCACCAACCTGCTCAGGCGTTTTGAACTGTCTGACAGGTACCGATTGGATTTCCCGAGTGTGCCAATGTGGACTTGGACAAATCGCATAGGGTCATCCAAATCATATCTAGATAGAGTATTTTGTAGAGAAATAGATAGGTCTAGCATAGGCTGTCCACAATTCAAGATAGTCAGCTACACGGACCACAAATTCGTGATCTGTGTACTTGACTTAGATAGGCTTCATAGACGAGGACCCGGCTACTGGAAGCTAAACGCGTCCTTACCAGCGCGCAAGGCCTACAGAGACCGGATTAGCGAACTAGTTAAGCGGGCGTTGACAGGGGCCATCGTCAACAACAAGTGGTGATTTGCTCTGAAAAGAGCAATTAGAATAGAGTCCATTAGGTTTAGTAAGGCTTTAGCAATAGAGAAAAATAGAGCAGAGGGAGAATTAGTTAGAAAATTAGACGAGGCGCTTAGCAAAGGCATCGCGACCGACGTACTTGCGGCGAAATTGGCCCTTGACCAATTATTCAATGCAAAGCACGAAGGCTGCGTTGTCAGAGCAAGGGTGCGTGCTCTCAGACACGAGGGGACGAAAGCCGTTCAATGGGCCCGAGTGGCGGAGGCGCGTCGTGGCAACAAAGCCACGATCCGGTCTTTGGTGGACCACGACGGGCGCATGCTACTCGATCCCGGGAAAATGTGTGAAGCTTTTCAACGACACTTCGCTCAGTTGTTCGGGGGCAGCGGCGGGCCGGATCGAGGGATGGCCCTAAGTGTCTACCTCGACGGACTGCCGCGGCTCTCGGCCACTGAGGCGGAGTGTTGCGAAAAGCCGATAACAGCCGCTGAAGTACGGGAGGCAATGACTAGCTGCACAAGGGGTAAATCGCCTGGTTTGGATGGTCTGCGCTATGAACTTTACGTACAGATGCCAGACTTGTTCGGAGGCCTCTTGGCGGACGTCTACTGCAACTGGCAACAGAACGGGAGAATTCCCAGCTCTGTGAGCCGAGGAGCTGTGGAGCTGCTGGGAAAGGATCCGAACAAGGGGGATAACATACATCATTTTAGGCCCATAACTCTGCTAAACACAGAGTTCAAGATTTTGGCCAAGGTGCTAGCAAAGAGGTTGGCGCTTGTCGTTGGTGGTCTGGTGGGAGAGGCGCAGACATGCGCCATTCCCGACAGATCCATCCACGACAACCTCCACCTCATGCGATACATCGTAGAGAGGGTAGCTAGGGAACCTGGCACGAGTGGGTCTTTGATCAATTTAGATCAGTCGAAAGCTTTCGATAGGGTCGACCACCGTTACCTAGCGGCAGTCCTGAGGGCGGCTGGCTTTGGGCCCGTCTTCAGAGGCTGGATCGCTGCCATGCACAGCGACATCTGCTCTGTGGTGAGAGTGAATGGTCACCTTTCAGAACCGTTCAACTTCATGCGCTCGGTCCACCAAGGATGTCCCCTCTCGTCCCTCTTGTACGTATTGACTCTCGAGCCATTACTGCACAAACTGGAGACGTTGAGGGGGGTCGCGCGCGAAATAGGATGCAGAAGATCCGTGTCAGCATATGCGGACGATGTCACCGTAGTGGTGTCGAACGCCAAACACATCGAGGCGATCGGCACTACACTAAGAGAATACGAAGCGGTGACAGGAGCAATGATCAACCAGGAAAAGTCAGTGGGCCTGCAGCTCGGCACCTGGAGAGGCAGGTCGATGCCGTCCAACAGCGTCGTCGGGAGCTGGACGGACGGAGCAGTTAAATTGCTCGGGGTCTGGTTCGGTCCGGATCTTCAGACGAACAAAAACTGGGACGAGGTGACGAGCAGGGTGGCTTCTCTCACCCAGAAATGGGCCGAGAGGAAGCTATCCCTGAAGGTGGCTAACGCGTATATCGTGTCCGTCATCTACTATCACCTGACCGTCGTACCTTGTCCTAAGCCCCGCCTGACTGCGCTGGAGCGTTTGCTCTTTCGCTTTTTGTGGAAGGGACGCGCTCCGATGGTCAGGTGGTCCATCTGCTGTCAACACCCGCTACGTGGAGGGCTGGGAATGCTGTGGCTGATGATGCGCAGACACGCGCTCAGGCTACGACATCTCCACCTCTTCCTCAACGGTGATTAGGTGTGGTCTCCGTTTGCTAGACACGTCTTTCCCCAGCTTGTCTCCTTGACGGAGCTGCAGTCCTGGGTCAAGCGAAGACCGAGAGGGAGCGCTTGGAGACTGGAATGTCTTCAGGCGCTTACAGCCCTCGACCAATCCGGTAATGTGATCGGTGGAAACTCCACCTTGGCGTTCTATAGAGGATTAGTGGAGGGGAAGCGCGACGACGTACTTGGGGAAACTCTAGGCGTCGACGAAAATCAACTAGCCAATCTCTTCGGAAGAACTTTCGGGCCGAGGCCTATGGAGAACTTCCAGAAATCCCTGGCCTGGCAGTACTACCGAGGAGCTTTGCCGTTTCGGGATAAACTCTACAGGCATGGAGGTGCCGTCAGCCGGGCATGTCCGAGATGCGCGCAGGGCGACGAAACCGTCCTGCACGCACTCGTCCAGTGTCCGAGCATTGCTGACTTGTGGGTTTATGTCGAACACCTGCTGTCGCGTGTGGGACGGATCCAGCTATCAGCTGAGTCCATCGTGGGGATTGCCCCGCCCTCTTCCTTTAGCCGGGAAGGGCAGGCAGTTTTTATGTGTCTGGTGGCCATGGCGACAGAGATAGTATGGTGGACACGTTTGAAAGGGCTGAAAACGAGCACTTACCTCTTTGGTGATGCCCTGATTAACTTTTTAAAATTTCATTTGAAAAGGAAAATCAGGGTAGAAAGGGAAGTGCTCTCTTCCCAGCATTTTGTTGAAAGATGGGTGAGAGAGGCAAGAATGGCCCGAGTGAATGGGCCTACTCTGAGTATGTGTCTGTAAATTAAAGGTGGAAAACTGGGAGAGGGCACTTGCCCTGGTGGTCAGGGTCACTGTGGCTTTTTAATGTCCCTCGGAAGTCTCCCCCCTATTGGTGAATTTTTTCATTGTTCTATTATTACAGCCTCTGTTTCTTGGCTTTTTTTTCACGCAGAAATGCCCATTTGTACCGCCCTGTATTGTCCTGTACTGTGCTTAATGTCTACTTTATGTAAACCCTTGTGGTTAATAAAGAAATCATTATTATTATTATTATTATTATTGAATGCTATGGTTGACGGAGGCTCGGCTCTGTAAGCTATCGTAAATTTTGACCGCTATAACAATTGTAAATTGTATAAAACTTTAACCAACTTGTAGACAAAAACACCCTCCTCCTCGTGAGAGGGGTCTTTCTGTCCGTTATTTGGCCCTTCGGGGTTAAATAACCGCCTATTGGGGTTTTGTGCCCAATATTTATTTTAAACAAAAAAACAACATGGCTACGAAAAAGAATTTTCATAGGTCACTCCCACTCATTCCGTCTTCTTCTTCCTCAATCGTCACTACAGCAGAGAGAAGATTGTCTCTCTCCCTCCCTTCTCTTTCGCAAGCGACGCCAGAAAAGAAAAATCTCGTGCAAAGCGAGCAAGATTTCTCCACGACGACGACGACAACGACGAAACAGGTGTGCGGAAAATACGAAAACCCATTTCATTCGTCTGACGTCAGGAATAATAGCAGTAGCAGCCGTAATAACAGCAGCAACAGTGACAAGGAAAACAACAGTAGCAGCCGCAACAGCATCAGCAGCAGCATAAACAACAACAGCATTAGCAGCAACAACAACAGCAGCTGCAGCAACAACAACAACAAACACAGCAACAGCGGCGGCGGCAGTAGTCGTAGTACCTGCAGCAACAACAAAAGTAACAGCAGCTCTGACGACAACAACAACAACAACAGCAAAGAAAAACCAATCTCGTTTGCAGGTATCGCAAAGAACCTGGAAACCATCCTCATAACAAATGAGGAATTAGAGGAAGCGAAGAAGATGGTGACAAAAACTGGATACAGAACAATCTGCAAGGCAGCGGAAATATTTTTCGAAACCCAACAGCACTGTACGGTCACGTACCGTACAGTAAGTACAAAATCCCGTAGGGTGGAAAGAGCCACAGAGGCTCAAATACAAAAAGCCTTGGGGTCTGTGTGGCAGCGGAAAACGCACATCACCCGAGGCAAGAAATATGCCACCGTAGACGTACTTTTTGCCACACCCAAGGAGGCAAAGGCTCAATCCTTAGTGACCCTAAGGAGCGAGGAAATGGTGTTGGTGCCCTCCTACTGCGGGCAAAAAATTGTGAGGGTCAAACTGACCCACGTCCCCCCCCCCGGGATGGCCCCTTCTTGGGTGGCCGCGTCTGTCCTCGTCGGAATCGACGACAAAACAACTGTACTGCAAGTACAGAAAAAAGTAAGAGAAGATTGGGTCGGCACCTCCATTGAGATGTTAATCCAAACCAACCAGGAGTGCATCGAAGCTATCCCGGATGTGATAGACTTCGATAACGGCACTCAACTGCCCATAAGTGTTGAGGGCAAACGCCCGAAATGCTTTCGCTGAGGATCGAAGACTCACCTCAGGGCCTTCTGCAACGAGAAGACCCTAAGAAAGGAGAAAACCCCCTCCTTCCGAAACCGGCTCCACGGCTACCAGCAACAGGACAAGCGGCAACCAGGAACGATAGGTTCGTGGCACCCATACTCACGCCACGGAAATCAAAAACAGCAGCAGCAGTGGAAGTATTAACAACAACAACAGCAATACCAAATGCAGCTGCAACAGAGACTCCAGGGCAAACATCACCAACAACAACAAGTGAAAGAGTGGAGCTGGTACTCCTCCCCGACCTCACAGAATCAGACATGGAGTGTGAGGTGGGAGAGGGATGGCAAAAGGTCGTAAGAAGGCACAAACGCAGAAGCAGCGCATCGTCGCCTTTGAAAAGGGAGGAAAGAAATGAAAAAATCGTAAAGGCTACTGCAAAGAGACTCACAGCAGCAACACCACCAACACCATCACCACCCACACTAGCACCACCATCACCACCGGCGACAACCCCACCGCCAACAACACCTTCAACACCACCACCACAAGCACCAACATCACAAACACACACACCCAGCAAAAACGACAAGAAAATAGCAGAACCACACCCCACCCCCAGAAAAACAAATGCACGGCAATAAATACACACAACAAGAAACTAATGACTTACATAATTGAACACACAGACATTTCACAACACGACTACATAATACCAGCACCAATCAAAACGCCAACTAACATAAGACTGCTAAAAATAGCACAGAAACAATACACAAACATTAAAACGAAATTCCCCAACGCAGTTGGTGATTTCAGAGACCTAGGAGGGACACTCAACCGAAGAGTATATTCGGACATACACATAGAAGAGCCGACGACCAGCCGAAGGGACGATTCAACGGTCCCTTCACCAGACGATCAAGTGAAAAGGGATGGAAAAACCATCCCTCCTCTACCAAAAGTACGGTAAGTGGTCTTTCCCATCTTTTCCACTCTATTTTAAACATGACCTCACTCAGAATAGGCAGCATAAATGCGCGTGGCTTGGGGTCGTCATGGAAGCAGGGTCACCTGCTCAACGACCTCAGGTCACTAAACATAGATGTAGTGGCCATCAGCGAGACCAGAATCTCCGAAGCACGGGCCTTCACACCGATCTTCGGCGGCTACGATGTGTACGCATCTCCCAGCCGTCCTGGATCGGGGGGAGGAGTTGCTGTGCTTTTTCGGAGAGGTTTGGATCTCGCCATACGGGCCATCTTCCTGGACCCAGAGGGTAAGTTGGTGGTGCTGGACGTGACCAGCGGAGACGGGCAAGCTTTCAGGCTAGTGGCCGTCTATGCCCCGACAGGAGCAGGGCGGCCTGATTTCTTCCGGCGTCTGGAGACCTTTGTTGGAACGTCCCGCTCTTTAGTGTTAGTGGGCGACTGGAACGGGATCTTAGATGCACGCTGGGACTGTGTGGGATTAGCGGATAGGGGTGGAGGGTGCAAGAGCCTCACCAACCTGCTCGGGCGTTTTGAACTGTCTGACAGGTACCGATTGGATTTCCCGAATGTGCCAATGTGAACTTGGACAAATCGTATAGGGTCATCCAGATCATATCTAGATAGAGTATTTTGTAGGGAAATAGATAGGTCTAGCATAGGCTGTCCACAATTCAAGATAGTCAGCTACACGGACCACAAATTTGTGATCTGTGTGCTTGACTTAAATAGGCTTCATAGACGAGGACCCGGCTACTGGAAGCTAAACGCGTCCTTACCAGCGCGCAAGGCCTACAGAGACCGGATTAGCGAACTAGTTAAGCGGGCGTTAACGGGGGCCATCGTCAACAACAAGTGGTGGTTTACTCTGAAAAGAGCGATTAGAATAGAATCTATTATGTTTAGTAAGGCTTTAGCAATAGAGAAAAATAGAGCAGAGGGAGAACTAGTTAGAAAGTTAGACGAGGCGCTTAGCAAAGGCATTGCGACCGACGGGCTTGCGGCGAAATTGGCCCTTGACCAATTCTTCAATGCAAAGCACGAAGGCTGCGTTGTCAGAGCTAGGGTGCGTGCTCTCAGACACGAGGGGACGAAAGCCGTTCAATGGGCCCGAGTGGCGGAGGCGCATCGTGGCAACAAAGCCACGATCCGGTCTTTGGTGGACCACAACGGGCGCATGCTCAACATCATGCGCTCGGTCCGCCAAGGATGTCCTCTCTCGTCGCTCTTGTACGTATTGACTCTCGAGCCATTACTGCACAAACTGGAGACGTTGAGCGGCGTCCCGCGCGAACTAGGATACGGAAGATCCGTGTCAGCATATGCGGACGATGTCACCGTAGTGGTGTCGAACACCAAACACATCGAGGCGATCGGTACTACACTAAGAGAATACGAAGCGGTGACAGGAGCAATGATCAATCAGGAAAAGTCAGTGGGCCTGCAGCTCGTACCGTCGTACCTTGTCCTAAGCCTCGCCTGACTGCGCTGGAGCGTTTGCTCTTTCGCTCTTTGTGGAAGGGACGCGCTCCGATTGTCAGGCGGTCCATCTGTTGTCAATACCCGCTACGTGGAGGACTGGGCATGCCGTGGCTGATGATGCGCAGACACGCGCTCAGGCTACGACATCTCCACCTCTTCCTCGACGGTGATTAGGTGTGGTCGCCGTTTGCTAGACACGTATTTCCCCAGCTCGTTTCCTTGACGGAGCTGCAGTCCTGGGTCAAGCGAAGACCGAGAGGGAGCGCCTGGAGACTGGAATGTCTTCAGGCGCTCACAGCCCTCGACCAATCGGGAAATGTGATCGGTGGAAACTCCACGCCGGCGTTCTATAGAGGATTAGTGGAGGGGAAGAGCGACGACGTACTTGGGGAAACTCTAGGTGTCGGCGAAAATCAACTAGCCAATCTCTTCGGAAGAACTTTCGGGCCAGGGCCTATGGACAACTTCCAGAAATCTCTGGCCTGGTAGTGCTACCGAGGAGCCTTGCCAGTTCGGGATAAACTCTACAGGCATGGAGGTGCCGTCAGCGGGAATGTACGAGATGCGCGCAGGGCGACGAAACCGTCCTGCACGCACTCGTCCAGTGTCCGAGCATTGCTGACTTCTGGGTTTATGTCGAACACCTGCTGTCGCGTGTAGGACGGATCCGGCTATCATCTGAGTCCATCGTGAGGATTGCCCCGCCCTCCTCCTTTAGCCGGGAAGGGCAGGCAGTTTTTATCTGTCTGGTGGCCATGGCGAAAGAGATAGTATGGTGGACACGTTTGAAAGGGCTGAAGACGAGCACTTACCTCTTCGGTGATGCCCTGATTGACTTTTTCAAATTTCATTTGAAAAGGAAAATCAGAGTAGAGAGGGAAGTGCTCTCTTCCCAGCATTTTGTTGAAAGATGGGTGAGAGAAGCAAGAATGGCCCGAGTGAATGGGCCTACTCTGAGTATATATCTGTTAATTAAAGGTGGAAAACTGGGAGAGGGCACTTGCCTTGGTTGTCAGGGTCACTGTGGCCTTTTACTGGGCTTTCTCCACAAATATCCCTCCGAAGTCTCTCCCCTATTGGGGAATTTTTCTTTGTTATTTTATTACATCCTCTGTTTTTTTACACGCAGAAATGCCCATTTGTACCGTCCTGTATTGTCCTGTACTGTCCTTAATGTCTACTTTATGTAAACCCTTGTGGTTAATAAAGAAAACATTATTATTATTATGATTATTATTGTTACTATTATTATTACTTCTTTTTTTTCTTTTCCCAATTCAATGATGTTCCAAAACAATATAAAAGAGATAATTGGCAATAAAGTTTCTGGAACAAAAGAGATAATTGTCAATAAGGGCAGGGGCCCCAGGTTATCACAGCCTGGGCCCGCTCGTCATCGTGCCACATCGAGCCAAACAAGGCATTTAGTCTTGGCTGCTGGAACGCACGGACGCTGCTTGACAGGAATTCCTTGGAGTGTCCTGAACGAAGGACCGCTCTTGTTGCAAAGGAGCTTCGACGTTACGATCTTGACATCGTGGCTTTATCTGAGATGAGGTTAGCTGGAGATGGTCATCTAACAGAATTTTGTGGAGAATATACATTCTTCTGGAACGGAAGAGATGAAGGAACCAGAAGAGAGGCTGGGGTAGCATTTGCTGTTAAGACTGTTCTTGTGAATAAAATAGAAGAATTCCCAGTAGGGATTAGTGAGCGTCTTATGTCCATGAGAATTCCGCTGGACAAAGGAAGATATGCGACCCTGGTGAGTGTGTATGCTCCAACTATGAATTCTGTCGATGAAGAAAAAGTGTCCTTTTACCATGCCCTGAAAGGTGTTTTAAGAAATATCCCCCAGGCAGACAAAGTCATCGTGCTTGGTGACTTTAATACTAGAGTGGGTAGGGATTTTAACACATGGAATGTAATCGGAAGGCATGGGGTGGGAAACTGTAACAACAATGGTATGCTCCTGCTGCAGATGTGTGAGGAGCTGGATCTGTGTGTTACCAACACCATGT
This sequence comes from Eledone cirrhosa, assembly GCA_964016885.1. Taxonomy (NCBI): domain Eukaryota; kingdom Metazoa; phylum Mollusca; class Cephalopoda; order Octopoda; family Eledonidae; genus Eledone; species Eledone cirrhosa. The sequence continues at coordinate 8,531,229 of OZ024745.1, forward strand.
TCCAACAAAAGAACAAATTCAAGACCACATGGATGCATCCTGCATCTAAGGAATGGCATCTTTTGGACTATGTCCTAGTCAGGATGCGTGACAGACATGATGTGCAGTGTGTTCTTGCTCTTCGTGGAGCTGAGTGCTGGACGGACCACCGCCTGGTACGCGCAAAAGTGAAACTAATCACTAAATGTAAAATCTGGGCTCCTGGTGTTTCCCTGCCCAGAAGATTGAATGCTGCTCGTCTCAAGGATAAAAATGTGAAGAGGACATTGCAAGAAGAGATGCAGGTTGCAGATCTTGGTGAGGATTGGCCGACCCTTAAAAAGTCGGTTTATGATGTAGGCAGGCGTGTTCTGGGATTGGTGCAAAGTAAACATCAAGACTGGTTTAATGAGAATGATGAACATATAGAAGACTTGTTGGCTGATAAGAGGCGTGCTCTGTCACGCTACTTGACGGTAAAACCACAGGAGAAGAATATGTTGCATAAGGAACTCAAGGATGTGAAATCACGTGTTAGACGGAGTCTTTCTCAGATGAAGGATCAGTGGTGGAGTGAGAAGGCTGATGAGATACAAACTGCGTCAGATTCCAATAACACAAAGCTGTTGTACAGTCTCTTGCGTGAAGTTTATGGACCGTCTTCTTCTCTGGTGACACCGCTTCGCAGCAAGGATGGCAAAGAACTTCTTCGTGACTCACAAGGAATTCTACGAAGATGGCGAGAGCACTTTGATGATCTTTTGAATCAGCCGTCTGTCGTCAATGAAGATTTCCTCAATCTCATTCCAGAAAGTCCTATGAAAGTAGCTCTCGCAGAACCTCCGACACTTGTGGAGGTTGCAGTGGCTATCTCGAAGCTGAACAGTGGAAGGTCTCCAGGTATGGATGGCATACATGCTGAGCTCCTACAATATGGTGGTGAGAGGCTCCTGCAACATCTTCACTCTTTGTTTGGCAGGATATGGGCTAATGAATCCGTACCTGAGGACTGGAGAGATGCAGTAATGGTGGTCTTGTACAAGGGAAAGGGTAACAGGAATGATTGTGAGAATTACAGAGGTATATCATTGCTTTCTGTCGTAGGAAAAGTTTTATGTAGGGTGCTTCTGGACCGTCTGCTGACACACATTGCAGATTGTGTTCTTCCTGAAAGTCAAGCTGGTTTTCGTGCTGGACGCGACACTACTGATATGATCTTCTCAGCTAGACAGCTCCAGGAGAAGTGCATGGAACAAGGCTTGGATCTGTATCAGGTTTTTGTCGATCTGACAAAAGCTTTCGATACTGTTAACAGAAATTCATTATGGAAGGTTCTCCAGAAACTTGGTTGCCCTGATAAGTTCCTTGCTTTAGTTAGGTCTTTCCATGACGATATGAAGGCTTGGGTTAATGTCGAAGGTAACATGTCGGAGCCTATCTCAGTAAAAAATGGAGTGAAACAGGGGGATATTCCAGCACCGACCCTGTTTGCCATATACTTTGCAATGGTTTTCTATATTGGATTCAGGAATTGCGAGCATGGTGTTTACATCCGATATCGAACCTCAGGCAGCATATTTAACATCAGGCGCTTTGCTGCAAAAACAAAAGTATTTACATCAATCATAAGAGACCTCTTGTATGCAGATGATTGCGATCTTGTAGCGCACACAGAGAGTGATATGCAGCACATTTTGAATGCATTTTCTGATGCTTACACTACCCTAGAATTGACTGTCAGTCTCAAGAAAACCGTCGTCATGTACCAACCTGCCCCTGGCAAGCAGTACAGTGAACCAAATATCTATGTGTATGGTAAACGACTTGGAGTGGTTGATCAGTTTGTCTACCTGGGAAGCACTGTCAATCGATACAGCAACCTTGATAGTGAAATCCCACTCAGGATTAGGAAAGCAAGTGATGCTTTCGGAAAGCTAGAAAGGCGACTCTGGGGTCGGCGAGACATATGCAAGAAGACAAAGGTAAAGGTGTACAAGGCATGTGTGCTCTCTTCTCTTCTTTATGCCTACGAGACCTGGGTCACATATCGACACCACCTTAAGCAATTGGAGCGTTTCCATCAGATGTGTCTTAGACGGATCCATGGCGTTCACTGGAGGGACCACATCAGTGATGTCGAGATTTTGGAAAGCTCTATGTATGACAGTATAGAAGCTCTTGTGCTTAAGCAACGACTCCGTTGGAGTGGTCACTTTGCCAGGATGAAGGATTCTAGAATACCAAAACAACTCTTTTATGGAGAGTTAGTTAAAGGAAAACCACCGCCACATAAACCAAAAAAGAGATATAAGGATTCCTTGAAAGCCTCTTTGAAAGACGCTAACATCTCTGCTGATACATGGGAAAATGTTGCTGCTGATCGTAATAAATGGAGAAAGACTGTATATGAGGGAAAAGTTGCCTTTGAGGCATCTCGAATCGGATACGAGAAAGTAAAGCGGGGTGTGAGGAAGGGCATTGCTGTTGCACGTCCAGACGGCGAGGGTCCTCCTATGGTGCTGACATGCTGCGTCTGTGCGAGACTGCCTAAGCAAAGCTGGACTCGAAAGTCATCTTCGCAGTCATAAAGTAAGACCAGTGGTTGACTACCAGGCTGCTGTTGGAGATGCTACTCATAATGGTTGCCAAGCATGTGGTAGAGAATGTAAATCAGCAAGAGGTCTCAAACGACATGCAAAAGTACACGAACTCCAACCACAGCCGACTATTCCCAGTGAATGTTTTGGTTGCCGACTCTGTGCAGGACATTTTAGATCATTGGCTGGGCTAAAAAGCCACATTCGATCGCAGCGCTGTTAATTGCTATCGTGTGTGTGTTTATGTGTGTTTATGTGTGTTTATGTGTGTTTATGTGTGTGGGTGTGTGTGTATATATATATGTATATTATTATTGTTGTTGTTGTCGTTATTATTATTGTTGTTATTATTATTACTGTTATTATTATGTTTTTTGTTTTTTTTTCTCGTGCAATGGCCATACTCGATAACGAGGGGGCAGCCATCATGTATGTATGTTTTCTCTTTCTCTTAATTTCGAGTATATTTTTTTGACCGGCCACCTTCCTGGTGGCAAGGTTGTAAAAGAAAAGAAATTGTCATCCCTTGAATCGCAAGAATGTTTTGCAAATTTTGAAGGTGCCAGCTATCGCAGCCATTTGTAGACTATGAATTAGGGAGCTGCGCTTTTTGTCCGCAAATCCAAGTTCAGTCATACTTTGGTCCAAATGGGTTGGTATATAACCCGTAGCTCCAATAATGATGGGTATGAAGCTAAAGGTGTATCTTGGATACTAGATTTGCAAACTCCTCATCAATGGTCCGTAGATGTCCTCCTTCTCCTGTATTTTTCTGACAACGTTTACAGCAAGTGGGCAGCTGATCTCCACAACAGAACACGTTTTCAATGTGCGGTCCCAAACAACAATATCAGGCCGGTTGTGCTTTAATTTGGTGGCAGTTTTTATTTTCAGGTTCCACCAGTATTCCTTAGTGCCATCTGTCTCAATATATTCTTCCTCGTTTGTTGTTAATTTTGTTTTCCGAAGTGCGTTCCAGATGGTTCTAGCTATCCCATCGTGTCTCATGGGTAGGTAGTAGCGAGATGACATTCTTTCGCAGCTGGCAACAATGTGGCTTACATTCTCGATCTTTGTTTTATATAGCCTACATTTATTGTCAGCTGATGGCCCTCCCCTTTTGTGCAGCAAATATTTGGTAGGGAGTTCTTGTTCCTGTATTGCATAGAGATATCCCTCAAGGTGTGATGTCATAAACTTGTCGGAACTCCAAGCCAGGCTTTTTGAGTGGTTTATCCCCTCTATGGTCTGTGTTTTACGTCTCAAGTATCCATGCACAACTTTTTCTGTAAATTGGTCAATTATTTCATCTTGTTTGAACATTGAATAGGATCTTCCGATTTCTCTGGGTGAGAGATTTATATCAGGCTTTATTCCATATCTCTCCTCCAGATCAGTGGCTATTCTAATGATATTTTTTTTTCATGCTCATAAACCTGGGCAAGATGGTTGCCAACCTTTTTCCTCTGTTGAAGGTGTTGCTTCAGTGTTACTATCCGGGTCTCTTATGATGTTAATATGGATTTTAGACCCCGGCCACCTTCCTTGCGTGAGAAGTATAGCCTATCCACATCACCATTGATGTTAAAGTTCCCAATAACACTGAGAAGTTTGCGAGTTCTAACATCCATCTCACTTAGTTCTTGCAATGACCAGTTCAGCAGGCCAAATGTTGGCGTTAGAATTGGCACAGCATAAGTATTGTGGGCAATGTATTTGTTGTACGCTGACAATTCTGATGACCATATTTTCTTTACTCTTCTGAGGTATTCAGTTCTGGTTCTCTCCTTATTTATGGGTCCATCATATCTGACATTCTCATCCTGTCCAAGATATCTGTAGTTGTCACCTGACTGTAGAGGTTGTATTATCAGGCCGTTCATCTCTAGATTTCTAGAGGAGGGCACAGCTCTTCCACGTTTTACTGCCAAATATGCACACTTGGACTCACCAAATTTCATTTTGATGTCTGTTGAAAATTGTGTAATGAGGTCCAATTGTTTCTTGATGTCATTGATATTTGGCCCATACAACTTCAGGTCATCAACAAAGAAAAGATGGGAGATACTTCTGGACCCACTTCTTTGTCCACCTTGTTTCCTGAGTAGGTAAGATAGTAGATTTAGTGAGAGAACGAGAGTAGCACTGACAAACTATCACCCTGAAAGATGCCCTTCTGGTAATGTATCCTATCAGTCTTAACTTGCTCCTTCTCACCTCTAAGGATCAAATTGGTGTACCAGTTCTTGGTCAGACGTTCAATAGCAGCTCCAGTGGTTGTGGGACTTTGGCTAACTGTAAAGCCTTAACAATCCACCCATGAGGTACACTATCAAATGCTTTTTGATAGTCCAGCCATACCACATTCATGTTTCTGCGATTCTTTGTTGTTTTTTCTTGAATCATTTTATTAGTTAGTAGGTGATCTATGCAACCCCACACCTCCCTCTTTCCACCAGCTTGCTCAGGTGTTATGATGTTGTTGGTAGCACAGTGATCCTGTAAGAACAGGTTAAGGCACCCAGTATATAATGTATACATGATGTTTTGGCAGGCTATTAGGCGGCAAATTTTAGCAAGGATGGTTTGGCTATTTTGGGGAATGAGGAGAGTAGTGGCAGTTGATAACCATCTGGGCAGTTCTTGTGTGCCCTTAATGGTTTCTGTAAACAGCCGTATGAGATCTTGCCGATAGAAAGTGAAATTCTTCAACCAGTATCCTGTAATGAGGTCTGGGCCTGGCGATTTCCTATTCGACATTTTCTGTAGAGCTGTTTCCAGCATTGACCCATCTATGTCATATTGTTTTGTCTGGACATGTTGGCAGTAGTCCTGTTCCAGTTCTTTTAGCCAATTAGTTTGTCTGCTGAATCAGTCATCCGTTTCCCATACAGATCTCCAGTAGCTCTCAACCTGTTCTTTTGAAGGGGTGTCATTCACAGGGATTGAGCTTTTGCCACCGAAGCTGCGATAAACTGATTTAAGATCTCTGGCAAACAATCTATTTAGCACTTGTCGTTTATGTGCTGTTGACTTATATTTTAGTCTTTCTGTTGTAGCTGTGAGTTGTTGTTTCAACTGGTGTAATTTGGAGTTCAAAGTTTTAAATTTTGTATCTTCAAATCGTCTCTCTAACATTTTTTTTAGGTTTTCCTGGTGTCGTGTAAAGTTGCTCTCTATGCTGCATTTCATAACGACTGCGATGTGTGAGATACTTCGTCTCAGGGACAAAATTTTGCTTTTTAAATTTCGCATCCACGCTGGTTCAGGCTTTTTGTTTGTATCTTGATTGCGTGGTTTTAGATGTGTGTTATATGATAGCAATGTGATAGCTGAAACATATAACAAAATATTAAGCGTTTCAAATGTCGTTTCTCCACCTTTAGATCGTATAGCCTTCAGATAATTGCCAGCTATTTCGTCCACCGCTTCCAATTCCAATTTAGTGGGTTCTTTACTGATTCTGGTGTTGAACGGTCTGTCACTCACGTTAAGGTTGTGTATCTCTTGAAACATATCGTCCCATATCACTTGTAAGGTGTCCACAAGTTTTTGGTGTTCTGTTTGTACAGTAGAGTCATGAATTTCAGCCTCGTTGTTGATGTGGTGACAATTACTACTAGAGTTAGCTGACCATTCTCGCTGTTCTTCAGTGGAAGTGGGATGGATTTCAGCAAAATTGTTGGTGAGCTGTTCACTGTTAGATTTAGCTGACCATTCTCTTTGTCTGTCAGTGGAGGTGGGGTGGTTGTCTACAAGGGCTGTATTTGTAGTATCACTCAATTCCGTTAGATGTATTAATTTACATCTAATGATACGTTTTGCCTGTTCATTTAAATGCGTTGGAGAAAAGTCTAATTCTGGGTGTTTGGAGTTCCATAAAGTTTTAAGCCTTTGCATAAAAGCGAACTTTGGGGGTTCAGATTGTTTGTATGCTTCATATAATTCTTTGTTAAGCTCGTAGCTCCACTGTATACAACGGTTGTAGTTGCCATATTTGGTCGAAGGAGACTTGTACGTTTTGCCATGATGAGTTCGTCTATTCACTAATATTTTGTATTTATTTTTCAAAATAGTCGATGAACTTCTTTAAAATTTTCGACAAAGTTCTGTCAGAATCAAATCTAAAGTTATTCACAGCTTGGGTAATATTTCTTTTCAGTTAGTTTTTAATTCTACAACGGTGTTTTAAACGTTGTTCTTGAATCGTTTGAATCGAGAACGAAAAAAAAATGTATGTATGTATGTATGTATGTATGTATGTATGTATGTATGTATGTATGTATGTATGTTTGTATGTATGTTTGTATGTATGTATGTATGTATGTTTGTTTCTATGTATGTATGTATGTATGTATGTATGTATGTATGTATGTATGTTTGTTTGTATGTTTGTTTGTATGTATGTATGTATGATAGAGTAAGGAATAACAAATTCTATTTGATAAGAAGATTCTATTAGCAACTTGAAATTTCCGTGTATGAATCATGCCTCAGAAATATTCGCTACAGGACAGTCTAGGATGGGTGGGGGAGTGTTGGCTACAGGACAGTCTAGGGTGGGTGGGGTAGTGTTGGCTACAGGACAGTCTAGGGTGGGTGGGGTAGTGTTGGCTACAGGACAGTCTAGGATGGGTGGGGTAGTGTTGGCTACAGGACAGTCTAGGATGGGTGGGGGAGTGTTGGCTACAGGACAGTCTAGGGTGGGTGGGGTAGTGTTGGCTACAGGACAGTCTAGGGTGGGTGGGGTAGTGTTGGCTACAGGACAGTCTAGGGTGGGTGGGGTAGTGTTGGCTACAGGACAGTCTAGGGTGGGTGGGGTAGTGTTGGCTACAGAACAGTCTAGGGTGGGGTGGGTAGTGTTGGCTACAGGACATTCTAGGGTGGGGGGGGGTAGTGTTGGCTACAGAACAGTCTAGGGTGGGTGGGGTAGTGTTGGCTACAGGACAGTCTAGGGTGGGGTGGGTAGTGTTGGCTACAGGACATTCTAGGGTGGGTGGGGTAGTGTTGGCTACAGGACAGTCTAAGGTGGGTGGGGTAGTGTTGGCTACAGGGCATTCTAGGGTGGGGGGGGGGGGGGGTAGTGTTGGCTACAGAACAGTCTAGGGTGGGTGGGGTAGTGTTGGCTACAGGACAGTCTAGGGTGGGGTGGGTAGTGTTGGCTACAGGACAGTCTAGGGTATGGTGGGTAGTGTTGGCTACAGGACAGTCTAGGGTGGGTGGGGTAGTGTTGGCTACAGAACAGTCTAGGGTGGGGTGGGTAGTGTTGGCTACAGGACAGTCATGTTGGGGTGGGTAGTCTTGGCTACAGGACAGTCTAGGATGGGTGGGGGAGTGTTGGCTACAGGACAGTCTAGGTTGGGTGGGGTAGCGTTGGCTACAGGACAGTCTAAGGTGGGTGGGGTAGTATTGGCTACAGGTCATTCTAGGGTGGGTGGGTAGTGTTGGCTACAGGACAGTCTAAGGTGGGTGGGGTAGTGTTGGCTACAGGACCTTCTAGGGTGGGTGGGGTAGTGTTGGCTACAGGACAGTATAGGTTGGGTGGGGTAGTGTTGGCTACAGGAGAATCTAAGGTGGGTGGGGTAGTGTTGGCTACAGGACATTCTAGGGTGGGTGGGGTAGTGTTGGCTACAGGACAGTCTAAGGTGGGGGGGGTAGTGTTGGCTACAGGACCTTCTAGGGTGGGTGGGGTAGTGTTGGCTACAGGACAGTCTAAGGTGGGTGGGGTAGTGTTGGCTACAAGACAGTCTAGGGTGGGGTGGGGTAGTGTTGGCTACAGGACAGTCTAGGGTGGGTGGGGTAGTGTTGGCTACAGGACAGTCTAAGGTGAGTGGGGTAGTGTTGGCTTCAGGACAGTCTAGAGTGGGGTAGTGTTGGCTACAGGACATATAGGGTGGGTGGGGTAGTGTTGGCTACAGGACAGTCTAGGGTGGCTGGGGTAGTGTTCGCTACAGTACAGTCTAGGGTCGGTGGGGTAGTGTTGGCTACAGGACAGTATATGGTGGGGTGGGGTAGTGTTGGCTACAGGACAGTCTAGGGTGGGTGGGGTAGTGTTGGCTACAGGACATTCTATGGTAGGGTGGGGTAGTGTTGGCTACAGGACAGTCTAAGGTGGGTGGGGTAGTGCTGGCTACAGGACAGTCTAGGGGGGTGGGGTAGTGTTGGCTACAGGACATTCTAAGGTGGGTGAGGTAGTGTTCGCTACAGGACAGTCTAAGGATGGTGGGGTAGTGTTAGCTACAGGACATCTAGGGTGGGTGGGGTAGTGTTGGCTACAGGACATCTAGGTTGTGTGGGGTAGTGTTGGCTAAAGGACATTCTAGGGTGGGTGGGGTAGTGTTGGCTACAGGACGATCTAGGGTGGGTGGGGTAGTGTTGTCTACAGGACAGTCTAGGGTGGGTGGGGCAGTGTTGGCTGCAGGACAGTCTAGGGTGGGTGGGGTAGTGTTGGCTACAGGACGATCTAGGGTGGGTGCGGCAGTCTTGGCTACAGGACAGTCTATGGTGTGTGGATAGTGTTGGCTACAGGACAGTCTAGGGTGGGTGGGGTAGTGTTGGCTTCAGGACATTCTAAGGTGGGTGGGGTAGTGTTGGCTACAGGACAGTCAAGGGTGGGTAGGTTAGTGTTGGCTACAGGACATTCTAGGGTGGGTGGGGTAGTATTGGCTACAGGACACTCTAGGTTGGGTGGGGTAGAGTTAGCTACAGGACATTCTAAGGTGGGTGGGGTAGTGTTGGCCACAGGACATTCTAGGGTGGGTGGGGTAGTATTAGCTACAGGACACTCTAGGGTGGGGTAGTGTTGGCTACAGGACAGTCAAGGGTGGGTAGGTTAGTGTTGGCTACAGGACATTCTAGGGTGGGTGGGGTAGTATTGGCTACAGGACACTCTAGGTTGGGTGGGGTAGAGTTGGCTACAGGACAGTCTATGGTGGGGTGGGGTAGTGTTGGCTACAGGACATTCTAAGGTGGGTGGGGTAGTGTTGGCTACAGGACATTCTAGGGTGGGTGGGGTAGTATTAGCTACAGGACACTCTAGGGTGGGGTAGTGTTGGCTACAGGACAGTCTATGGTGGGGTGGGGTAGTGTTGGCTACAGGACATTCTAAGGTGGGTGGGGTAGTGTTGGCTACAGGACATTCTAGGGTGGGTGGGGTAGTATTGGCTACAGGACACTCTAGGTTGGGTGGGGTAGTGTTGGCTACAAGACAGTCTATGGTGGGGTGGGGTAGTGTTGGCTACAGGACATTCTAAGGTGGGTGGGGTAGTGTTGGCTACAGGACATTCTAGGGTGGGTGGGGTAGTATTGGCTACAGGACACTCTAGGTTGGGTGGGGTAGTGTTGGCTACAGGACAGTCTCTGGTGGGGTGGGGTAGTTTTGGCTACAGGACATTCTAAGGTGGGTGGGGTAGTGTTGGCTACAGGACATTCTAGGGTGGGTGGGGTAGTATTGGCTACAGGACAGTCTAGGTTGGGTGGGTTAGTGTTGGCTACAGGACAGTCTAGGGTGGGTTAGGTAGTGTTGGCTACAGGACATTCTAGGGTGGGTGGGGTAGTATTGGCTACAGGACAGTCTAGGTTGGGTGGGTTAGTGTTGGCTACAGGACAGTCTAGGATGGGTGAGGTAGTGTTGGCTACAGGACAGTGTAGGATGGGTGGGGTAGTGTTGGCTACAGGACAGTCTAGGGTGTGGTGGGGTAGTGTTAGCTACAGGACAGTCTAGGGTGGGTGGGGTAGTGTTGGCTACAGGACAGTCTAGGGTGGGGTAGTGTTGGCTACAGGACATTATATGGTGGGTGGGGTAGTGTTGGCTACAGGACAGTCTAAGGATGGTGGGGTAGTGTTGGCTACAGGACATCTAGGGTGGGTGGGGTAGTGTTGGCTACAGGACATCTAGGTTGTGTGGGGTAGTGTTGGCTAAAGGACATTCTAGGGTGGGTGGGGTAGTGTTGGCTACAGGACGATCTAGGGTGGGTGGGGTAGTGTTGTCTACAGGACAGTCTAGGGTGGGTGGGGCAGTGTTGGCTGCAGGACAGTCTAGGGTGGGTGGGGTAGTGTTGGCTACAGGACGATCTAGGGTGGGTGCGGCAGTCTTGGCTACAGGACAGTCTATGGTGTGTGGATAGTGTTGGCTACAGGACAGTCTAGGGTGGGTGGGGTAGTGTTGGCTTCAGGACATTCTAAGGTGGGTGGGGTAGTGTTGGCTACAGGACAGTCAAGGGTGGGTAGGTTAGTGTTGGCTACAGGACATTCTAGGGTGGGTGGGGTAGTATTGGCTACAGGACACTCTAGGTTGGGTGGGGTAGAGTTGGCTACAGGACATTCTAAGGTGGGTGGGGTAGTGTTGGCCACAGGACATTCTAGGGTGGGTGGGGTAGTATTAGCTGCAGGACACTCTAGGGTGGGGTAGTGTTGGCTACAGGACAGTCAAGGGTGGGTAGGTTAGTGTTGGCTACAGGACATTCTAGGGTGGGTGGGGTAGTATTGGCTACAGGACACTCTAGGTTGGGTGGGGTAGAGTTGGCTACAGGACAGTCTATGGTGGGGTGGGGTAGTGTTGGCTACAGGACATTCTAAGGTGGGTGGGGTAGTGTTGGCTACAGGACATTCTAGGGTGGGTGGGGTAGTATTAGCTACAGGACACTCTAGGGTGGGGTAGTGTTGGCTACAGGACAGTCTATGGTGGGGTGGGGTAGTGTTGGCTACAGGACATTCTAAGGTGGGTGGGGTAGTGTTGGCTACAGGACATTCTAGGGTGGGTGGGGTAGTATTGGCTACAGGACACTCTAGGTTGGGTGGGGTAGTGTTGGCTACAAGACAGTCTATGGTGGGGTGGGGTAGTGTTGGCTACAGGACATTCTAAGGTGGGTGGGGTAGTGTTGGCTACAGGACATTCTAGGGTGGGTGGGGTAGTATTGGCTACAGGACACTCTAGGTTGGGTGGGGTAGTGTTGGCTACAGGACAGTCTATGGTGGGGTGGGGTAGTTTTGGCTACAGGACATTCTAAGGTGGGTGGGGTAGTGTTGGCTACAGGACATTCTAGGGTGGGTGGGGTAGTATTGGCTACAGGACAGTCTAGGTTGGGTGGGTTAGTGTTGGCTACAGGACAGTCTAGGGTGGGTTAGGTAGTGTTGGCTACAGGACATTCTAGGGTGGGTGGGGTAGTATTGGCTACAGGACAGTCTAGGTTGGGTGGGTTAGTGTTGGCTACAGGACAGTCTAGGATGGGTGAGGTAGTGTTGGCTACAGGACAGTGTAGGATGGGTGGGGTAGTGTTGGCTACAGGACAGTCTAGGGTGTGGTGGGGTAGTGTTAGCTACAGGACAGTCAGGGGTGGGTGGGGTAGTGTTGGCTACAGGACAGTCTAGGGTGGGGTAGTGTTGGCTACAGGACATTATATGGTGGGTGGGGTAGTGTTGGCTACAGGACATTCTAGGGTGGCGGGGTAGTGTTGGCTACAGGACAGTGTAGGGTGGAGTGGGTAGTGTTGGCTACAGGACAGTCTAGGGTGGGGTGGGTAGTGTTGGCTACAGGACAGTCTAGGGAGGGTGGGGCAGTGTTGGCTACAGGACAGTCGAGGGTGGGTAGGGTAGTGTTGGCTACAGGACAGTATAGGTTGGGTGGGGTAGTGTTGGCTACAGGACAGTCTAGGGTGGGGTAGTGTTGGCTACAGGAGAGTCTAGGGTGGATTGGGTAGTGTTGGCTACAGGACATTCTGAGGTGGGTGGGGTAGTGTTGGCTACAGGACAGTCTAGGGTGGGTGGGGTAGTGTTGGCTACAGGACATTCTAAGGTGGGTGGGTTAGTGTTGGCTACAGGACATTCTAGGGTGGGTGGGGTAGTATTAGCTACAGGACACTCTAGGGTGGGGTAGTGTTGGCTACAGGACAGTCTATGGTGGGGTGGGGTAGTGTTGGCTACAGGACATTCTAAGGTGGGTGGGGTAGTGTTGGCTACAGGACATTCTAGGGTGGGTGGGGTAGTATTGGCTACAGGACACTCTAGGTTGGGTGGGGTAGTGTTGGCTACAAGACAGTCTATGGTGGGGTGGGGTAGTGTTGGCTACAGGACATTCTAAGGTGGGTGGGGTAGTGTTGGCTACAGGACATTCTAGGGTGGGTGGGGTAGTGTTGGCTACAGGACATTCTAGGGTGGGTGGGGTAGTATTGGCTACAGGACAGTCTAGGTTGGGTGGGTTAGTGTTGGCTACAGGACAGTCTAGGGTGGGTTAGGTAGTGTTGGCTACAGGACATTCTAGGGTGGGTGGGGTAGTATTGGCTACAGGACAGTCTAGGTTGGGTGGGTTAGTGTTGGCTACAGGACAGTCTAGGATGGGTGAGGTAGTGTTGGCTACAGGACAGTGTAGGATGGGTGGGGTAGTGTTGGCTACAGGACAGTCTAGGGTGTGGTGGGGTAGTGTTAGCTACAGGACAGTCTAGGGTGGGTGGGGTAGTGTTGGCTACAGGACAGTCTAGGGTGGGGTAGTGTTGGCTACAGGACATTCTAGGGTGGCGGGGTAGTGTTGGCTACAGGACAGTGTAGGGTGGAGTGGGTAGTGTTGGCTACAGGACAGTCTAGGGTGGGGTGGGTAGTGTTGGCTACAGGACAGTCTAGGGAGGGTGGGGCAGTGTTGGTTACAGGACAGTCGAGGGTGGGTAGGGTAGTGTTGGCTACAGGACAGTATAGGTTGGGTGGGGTAGTGTTGGCTACAGGACAGTCTAGGGTGGGGTAGTGTTGGCTACAGGACAGTCTAGGGTGGAGTGGGTAGTGTTGGCTACAGGACATTCTAAGGTGGGTCGGGTAGTGTTGGCTACAAAGCAGTCTAGGGTGGGTGGGGTAGTGTTGGCTACAGGACAGTCTAGGGTGGTGGGGTAGTGTTGGCTACAGGACCTTCTAGTGTGGGTGGGGTAGTGTTGGCTACAGGACATTCTAAGGCGGGTGGGGTAGTGTTGGCTACAGGACATTCTAGGGTGGGTGGGATAGTATTGGCTACAGGACACTCTAGGTTGGGTGGGGTAGTGTTGGCTACAGGACAGTCTATGGTGGGGTGGGGTAGTGTTGGCTACAGGACATTCTAAGGTGGGTGGGGTAGTGTTGGCTACAGGACATTCTAGGGTGGGTGGGGTAGTATTGGCTACAGGACACTCTAGGTTGGGTGGGGTAGTGTTGGCTACAGGACAGTCTATGGTGGGGTGGGGTAGTGTTGGCTACAGGACATTCTAAGGTGGGTGGGTAGTGTTGGCTACAGGACATTCTAGGGTGGGTGGGGTAGTATTGGCTACAGGACAGTCTAGGTTGGGTGGGTTAGTGTTGGCTACAGGACAGTCTAGGGTGGGTGAGGTAGTGTTGGCTACAGGACAGTCTAGGATGGGTGGGGTAGTGTTGGCTACAGGACAGTGTAGGATGGGTGGGGTAGTGTTGGCTACAGGACAGTCTAGGGTGTGGTGGGGTAGTGTTAGCTACAGGACAGTCTAGGGTGGGTGTGGTAGTGTTGGCTACAGGACAGTCTAGGGTGGGTGGGGTAGTGTTGGCTACAGGACAGTCTAGGGTGGGGTAGTGTTGGCTACAGGACATTATATGGTGGGTGGGGTAGTGTTGGCTACAGGACATTCTAGGGTGGCGGGGTAGTGTTGGCTACAGGACAGTGTAGGGTGGAGTGGGTAGTGTTGGCTACAGGACAGTCTAGGGTGGGGTGGGTAGTGTTGGCTACAGGACAGTCTAGGGAGGGTGGGGCAGTGTTGGCTACAGGACAGTCGACGGTGGGTAGGGTAGTGTTGGCTACAGGACAGTATAGGTTGGGTGGGGTAGTGTTGGCTACAGGACAGTCTAGGGTGGAGTGGGTAGTGTTGGCTACAGGACATTCTGAGGTGGGTGGGGTAGTGTTGGCTACAGGACAGTCTAAGGTGGGTGGGGTAGTGTTGGCTACAGGACCTTCTAGGCTGAGTGGGGTAGTGTTGGCTACAGGACAGTCTAGGGTGGAGTGGGTAGTGTTGGCTACAGGACATTCTAAGGTGGGTGGGGTAGTGTTGGCTACAAAGCAATCTAGGGTGGGTGGGGTAGTGTTGGCTACAGGACAGTCTAGGGTGGTGGGGTAGTGTTGGCTACAGGACCTTCTAGTGTGGGTGGGGTAGTGTTGGCTACAGGACATTCTAAGTTGGGTGGGGTAGTGTTGGCTACAGGACATTCTAGGGTGGGTGGGGTAGTATTGGCTACAGGACACTCTAGGTTGGGTGGGGTAGTGTTGGCTACAGGACAGTCTATGGTGGGGTGGGGTAGTGTTGGCTACAGGACATTCTAAGGTGGGTGGGGTAGTGTTGGCTACAGGACATTCTAGGGTGGGTGGGGTAGTATTGGCTACAGGACACTCTAGGTTGGGTGGGGTAGTGTTGGCTACAGGACAGTCTATGGTGGGGTGGGGTAGTGTTGGCTACAGGACATTCTAAGGTGGGTGGGTAGTGTTGGCTACAGGACATTCTAGGGTGGGTGGGGTAGTATTGGCTACAGGACAGTCTAGTTTGGGTGGGTTAGTGTTGGCTACAGGACAGTCTAGGGTGGGTGAGGTAGTGTTGGCTACAGGACAGTCTAGGATGGGTGAGGTAGTGTTGGCTACAGGACAGTGTAGGATGGGTGGGGTAGTGTTGGCTACAGGACAGTCTAGGGTGTGGTGGGGTAGTGTTAGCTACAGGACAGTCTAGGGTGGGTGGAGTAGTGTTGGCTACAGGACAGTCTAGGGTGGGTGTGGTAGTGTTGGCTACAGGACAGTCTAGGGTGGGTGGGGTAGTGTTGGCTACAGGACAGTCTAGGGTGGGGTAGTGTTGGCTACAGGACATTATATGGTGGGTGGGGTAGTGTTGGCTACAGGACATTCTAGGGTGGCGGGGTAGTGTTGGCTACAGGACAGTCTAGGGTGGGGTGGGTAGTGTTGGCTACAGGACAGTCTAGGGAGGGTGGGGCAGTGTTGGCTACAGGACAGTCGAGGGTGGGTAGGGTAGTGTTGGCTACAGGACAGTATAGGTTGGGTGGGGTAGTGTTGGCTACAGGACAGTCTAGGGTGGGGTAGTGTTGGCTACAGGAGAGTCTAGGGTGGAGTGGGTAGTGTTGGCTACAGGACATTCTGAGGGGGGCGGGGTAGTGTTGGCTACAGGACAGTCTAGGGTGGAGTGGGTAGTGTTGGCTACAGGACATTCTAAGGTGGGTGGGGTAGTGTTGGCTACAAAGCAGTCTAGGGTGGGTGGGGTAGTGTTGGCTACAGGACAGTCTAGGGTGGTGGGGTAGTGTTGGCTACAGGACCTTCTAGTGTGGGTGGGGTAGTGTTGGCTACAGGACAGTCTAAGGTGGGTGGGGTAGTGTTGGCTACAGGACATTATAAGGTGGGTGGGGTAGTGTTGGCTACAAGACAGTCTAGGGTGGGTGGGGTAGTGTTGGCTTCAGGACAGTCTTGGGTGGGTGGGGTAGTGTTGGCTACAGGAAATTTTCTAAGGAAGGTGGGGTACTGTTGGCTACAGGACATTCTAAGGTGGGTGGGGTAGTGTTGGCTACAGGACATTCTAGGGTGGGTGGGTAGTGTTGGCTACAGGACAGTCTAGGGTGGAGTGGGTAGTGTTGGCTACAGGACAGTCTAGGGTGGGGTGGGTAGTGTTGGCTACAGGACAGTATAGGTTGGGTGGGGTAGTGTTGGCTACAGGACAGTCTAGGGTGGAGTGGGTAGTGTTGCCTGCAGGACAGTCTAGGGTGTGGTTGGTAGTGTTGGCTACAGGACATTCTAATTTGGGTGGGGTAGTGTTGGCTACAAAGCAGTCTAGGGTGGGTGGGGTAGTGTTGGCTACAGGAGAGTCTAGGGTGGGGTAGTGTTGGCTACATACAGAACAGTCTAGGGTGGGTGGGGTAGTGTTGGCTACAGGACTTTCTAGGGTGAGTGGGGTAGTGTTGGCTACAGGGCAGTCTAGGGTGCAGTGGGTAGTGTTGGCTACAGGACATTCTAAGGTGGGTGAGGTAGTGTTGGCTACAAAGCAGTCTAGGGTGGGTGGGGTAGTGTTGGCTACAGGACAGTCTAGGGTGGTTGGGTAGTGTTGGCTACAGGACCTTCTAGTGTGGGTGGGGTAGTGTTGGCTACAGGACAGTCTAAGGTGAGTGGGGTAGTGTTGGCTACAGGACAGTCTAAGGTGGGTGGGGTAGTGTTGGCTATAAGACAGTCTAGGGTGGGGTAGTGTTGGCTACAGGACAGTCTATGGTGGGGTGGGGTAGTGTTGGCTACAGGACATTCTAAGGTGGGTGGGGTAGTGTTGGCTACAGGACATTCTAGGGTGGGTGGGGTAGTATTGGCTACAGGACACTCTAGGTTGGGTGGGGTAGTGTTGGCTACAGGACAGTCTATGGTGGGGTGGGGTAGTGTTGGCTACAGGACATTCTAAGGTGGGTGGGTAGTGTTGGCTACAGGACATTCTAGGGTGGGTGGGGTAGTATTGGCTACAGGACAGTCTAGTTTGGGTGGGTTAGTGTTGGCTACAGGACAGTCTAGGGTGGGTGAGGTAGTGTTGGCTACAGGACAGTCTAGGATGGGTGAGGTAGTGTTGGCTACAGGACAGTGTAGGATGGGTGGGGTAGTGTTGGCTACAGGACAGTCTAGGGTGTGGTGGGGTAGTGTTAGCTACAGGACAGTCTAGGGTGGGTGGAGTAGTGTTGGCTACAGGACAGTCTAGGGTGGGTGTGGTAGTGTTGGCTACAGGACAGTCTAGGGTGGGTGGGGTAGTGTTGGCTACAGGACAGTCTAGGGTGGGGTAGTGTTGGCTACAGGACATTATATGGTGGGTGGGGTAGTGTTGGCTACAGGACATTCTAGGGTGGCGGGGTAGTGTTGGCTACAGGACAGTCTAGGGTGGGGTGGGTAGTGTTGGCTACAGGACAGTCTAGGGAGGGTGGGGCAGTGTTGGCTACAGGACAGTCGAGGGTGGGTAGGGTAGTGTTGGCTACAGGACAGTATAGGTTGGGTGGGGTAGTGTTGGCTACAGGACAGTCTAGGGTGGGGTAGTGTTGGCTACAGGAGAGTCTAGGGTGGAGTGGGTAGTGTTGGCTACAGGACATTCTGAGGGGGGCGGGGTAGTGTTGGCTACAGGACAGTCTAGGGTGGAGTGGGTAGTGTTGGCTACAGGACATTCTAAGGTGGGTGGGGTAGTGTTGGCTACAAAGCAGTCTAGGGTGGGTGGGGTAGTGTTGGCTACAGGACAGTCTAGGGTGGTGGGGTAGTGTTGGCTACAGGACCTTCTAGTGTGGGTGGGGTAGTGTTGGCTACAGGACAGTCTAAGGTGGGTGGGGTAGTGTTGGCTACAGGACATTATAAGGTGGGTGGGGTAGTGTTGGCTACAAGACAGTCTAGGGTGGGTGGGGTAGTGTTGGCTTCAGGACAGTCTTGGGTGGGTGGGGTAGTGTTGGCTACAGGAAATTTTCTAAGGAAGGTGGGGTACTGTTGGCTACAGGACATTCTAAGGTGGGTGGGGTAGTGTTGGCTACAGGACATTCTAGGGTGGGTGGGTAGTGTTGGCTACAGGACAGTCTAGGGTGGAGTGGGTAGTGTTGGCTACAGGACAGTCTAGGGTGGGGTGGGGAGTGTTGGCTACAGGACAGTATAGGTTGGGTGGGGTAGTGTTGGCTACAGGACAGTCTAGGGTGGAGTGGGTAGTGTTGCCTGCAGGACAGTCTAGGGTGTGGTTGGTAGTGTTGGCTACAGGACATTCTAATTTGGGTGGGGTAGTGTTGGCTACAAAGCAGTCTAGGGTGGGTGGGGTAGTGTTGGCTACAGGAGAGTCTAGGGTGGGGTAGTGTTGGCTACATACAGAACAGTCTAGGGTGGGTGGGGTAGTGTTGGCTACAGGACTTTCTAGGGTGAGTGGGGTAGTGTTGGCTACAGGGCAGTCTAGGGTGCAGTGGGTAGTGTTGGCTACAGGACATTCTAAGGTGGGTGAGGTAGTGTTGGCTACAAAGCAGTCTAGGGTGGGTGGGGTAGTGTTGGCTACAGGACAGTCTAGGGTGGTTGGGTAGTGTTGGCTACAGGACCTTCTAGTGTGGGTGGGGTAGTGTTGGCTACAGGACAGTCTAAGGTGAGTGGGGTAGTGTTGGCTACAGGACAGTCTAAGGTGGGTGGGGTAGTGTTGACTACAGGACAGTATAGGGTGGGTAGGTAGTGTTGGCTACAGGACAGTCTAGGGTAGGTGGCGTAGTGTTGACTACAAGACATCCTAGGGTAGGTGGGTAATGTTGGCTACAGGATAGTCTAGGGTGGGTAGGGCAGTGTTGGCTACAGGACAGTCTAAGGTGGGTGGGATAGTGTTGGCTACAGGACAGTCTAGTGTGGGGTAGTGTTGGCTACAGGACAGTCTAGTGTGGGGTAGTGTTGGCTACAGGACAGTCTAAGGTGGGTGAGGTAGTGTTGGCTACAGGACAGTCTATGGTGGGTGGGGTAGTGTTGGCTACAGGACAGTCTATGGTGGGTGGGGCAGTGTTGACTACAGGACAGTCTAGGGTGGGTGAGGTAGTGTTGGCTACAGGACAGTGTAGAGTGGGTGGGGTAGTGTTGGCTACAGGACAGTCTAGGGTGGGGTGGGGTAGTGTTGGCTACAGGACAGTCTAGGGTGGGTGGGTAGTGTTGGCTACAGGACAGTCTAGTGTGGGTGGGGTAGTGTTGGCTACAGTATAGTCTAGGGTCGGTGGTGCAGTGTTGGCTACCGGACAGTCTAGGGTGGGGTAGTGTTGGCTACATGAAAGTCTAGGGTGGGGTAGTGTTGGCTACAGGAAAGTCTAAGGTCGGTGGGGTAGTGTTGGCTACAGGACAGTCTAGGGTCGGTGGTGTAGTGTTGGCTACCGGACAGTCTAGGGTGGGGTAGTGTTGGCTACAGGAAAGTCTAGGGTGGAGAGTGTTGGCTACAGGACAGTCTAGGAAAGGTGGGGTAGTGTTGGCTTCAGGACATTCTAAGGTGGGTGGGGTAGTGTTGGCTACAGGACAGTCTAGGGTGGGTGGGTTAGTGTTGGCTACAGTACATTTTAGCGTGGGTGGGGTAGTATTGGCTACAGGACAGTCTAATGTGGGTGGGGTAGTGTTGGCTACAGGACATTCTAGGGTGGGTGGGGTAGTGTTGACTACAGCACAGTATATGGTGGGTAGGTAGTGTTGGCTATAGAACAGTCTAGGGTTGGTGGGGTATTGTTGACTACAAGACAGTCTAGGGTGGGTGTGGTAGTGTTGGCTACAAGAAAGTCTATGGTGTGTGGATAGTGTGGGCTACAGGACAGTCTAGGGTGGGTGGGTTAGTGTTGGCTACAGGACATTCTAGGGTGGTTGGGGTAGTATTGGCTACAGGACAGTCTACGGTGGGGTGGGGTAGTGTTGGCTACAGGACATTCTAAGGTGGGTGAGGTAGTGTTGGCTACAAACAGTCTAGGATGAGTGGGGTAGTGTTGGCTACAGGACAGTCTAGGGTGGGTGTGGTAGTGTGGGCTACAGGACAGTCTAGGGTGGGTGGGGTAGTGTTGGCTTCAGGACATTCTAAGGTGGGTGGGGTAGTGTTGGCTACAGGACAGTCTAGGGTGGGTGGGTTAGTGTTGGCTACAGGACATTCTAGGGTGGTTGGGGTAGTATTGGCTACAGGACAGTCTACGGTGGGGTGGGGTAGTGTTGGCTACAGGACATACTAAGGTGGGTGAGGTAGTGTTGGCTACAGGACAGTCTAGGATGAGTGGGGTAGTGTTGGCTACAGGACAGTCTAGGGTGGGTGAGGTAGTGTTGGCTACAGGACAGACTAGGGTGGGTGGGATAGTGTTGGCTTCAGGACATTCTAAGGTGGGTGGGGTAGTGTTGGCTACAGGACATTCTAGGTGGGTGGGGTAGAGTTGGCTACAGGACTGTCTAGGGTGGGTGGGGTAGTGTTGGCTACAGGACAGTCTAGGGTGGGTGTGGTAGTGTTGACTACAGGACAGTCTAGGGTGGGTGAGGTAGTGTTGGCTACAGGACAGTCTGGATGGGTGGGGTAGTGTTGGCTACAGGACAGTGTAGGATGGGTGGGATAGTGTTGGCTACAGGACTGTCTAGGGTGGGGTAGTGCTGGCTACAGGACATTATAAGGTGGGTGGGGTAGTGTTGGCTACAGGACAGTCTAGGTTGGGTGGGGTAGTGTTGGCTTCAGGACAGTCTAGAGTGGGTGGGGTAGTGTTGGCTACAGGACAGTCTAGGGTGGGTGGGGTAGTGTTGGCTACAGGACATTCTAAGGAAGGCGGGGTAGTGTTGGCTACAGGACATTCTGAGGTGGGTGGGTAGTGTTGGCTACAGGACAGTCTAGTGTGGAGTGGGTAGTGTTGGCTACAGGACAGTCTAGGGTGGGGTGGGTAGTGTTGGCTACAGGACAGTCTAGGGAGGGAGGGGCAGTGTTGACTACGGGACAGTCTAGGGTGGGAGGGGTAGTGTTGGCTACAGGACAGTATAGGTTAGGTGGGGTAGTGTTGGCTACAGGATAGTCTAGGGTGGAGTGGGTAGTGTTGGCTACAGGACAGTCTAGGGTGGGGTTTGTAGTGTTGGCTACAGGACATTCTAATTTGGGTGGGGTAGTGTTCGCTACAAAGCAGTCTAGGGTGGGTGGGGTAGTGTTGGCTACAGGACAGTCTAGGGTGGGGTAGTGTTGGCTACATACAGAACAGTCTAGGGGGGGTGGAGTAGTGTTGGCAACAGGACCTTCTAGGGTGAGTGGGGTAGTGTTGGCTACAGGACAGTCTAGGGTGGTGTGGGTAGTGTTGGCTACAGGACATTCTAAGGTGGGTGGGGTAGTGTTGGCTACAAAGCAGTCTAGGGTGGGTGGGGTAGTGTTGGCTACAGGACCGTCTAGGGTGGTGGGATAGTGTTGGCTACAGGACCTTCTAGTGTGGGTGGGGTAGTGTTGGCTACAGGACAGTCTAGTGTGGGGTAGTGTTGGCTACAGGACAGTCTAGGGTGGGGTAGTGTTGGCTACAGGACAGTCTAGGGTGGGTGGGGCAGTGTTGACTACAGGACAGTCTAAGGTGGGTGAGGTAGTGTGGGCTACAGTACAGTCTAAGGTGGGTGGGGTAGTGTTGGCTACAGTACAGTCTAGGGTCGGTGGGGTAGTGTTGGCTACAGGACAGTCTATGGTGGGTGGGGCAGTGTTGACTACAGGACGGTCTAGGGTGGGTGAGGTAGTGTTGGCTACAGGACAGTCTAGGGTGGGGTGGGGTAGTGTTGGCTACAGGACAGTCTAGGGTGGGGTGGGGTAGTGTTAGCTACAGGACAGTCTAGGGTGGGTGGCGTACTGTTGGCTACAGAACAGTATAGGGTGGGTGGGGTAGTGTTGGCTACAGGACAGTATAGGTTGTTTGGGGTAGGGTTGGCTACAGGACATTCTAGGGTGGGTGGGTAGTGTTGGCTACAGGACAGTCTAGGGTGGGTTGGATAGTGTTGGCTACAGGACAGTCTAGGGTGGGTGGGGTAGTGTTGGCTACAGGACAGTATAGGTTGGGTGGGGTAGTGTTGGCTTCAGGACATTCTAAGGTGGGTGGGGTAGTGTTGGCTACAGGACAGTCTAAGATGGGTGGGGTAGTGTTGGCTACAGGACATTCTAGGGTGGGTGGGTAGTGTTGGCTACAGGACGGTCTAGGTTGGGTGGGGTTGTGTTGGCTACAGGACATTCTAAGGTGGGTGGGGTAGTGTTGGCTACAGGACATTCTAAGGTGGGTGGGGTAGTGTTGGCTACAGGACATTCTAAGGTGGGTGGGGTAGTGTTGGCTAGAAAGCAGTCTAGGGTGGTTGGGGTAGTGTTGGCTACAGGACAGGCTAGGGTGGGGTGGGGTAGTGTTGGCTACAGGACAGTCTAGGGTGGGTGGCGTAGTGTTGGCTACAGAACAGTATAGGGTGGGTGGGTAGTGTTGGCTACAGGACAGTCTAGGGTAGGTGGGGTAGTGTTGGCTACAGGACTGTTTAGGGTGGGTGGGGTAGTGTTGGCTACATGACATTCTAGGGTGGGTGGGGTAGTGTTGGCTACAGGACAGTCTAGGGTGGGGTAGTGTTGGCTGCAGGACAGTCTAAGGTCGGTGGGGTACTGTTGGCTACAGGAAGGTCTAAGGTCAGTGGGGTAGTGTTGGCTACAGGACAGTCTAGGCTGGAGTAGTGTTTGCTACCGTACAGTCTAGGGTGGGGTAGTGTTGGCTACAGGACAGTCTAGGATGGGTGGGGTAGTGTTGGCTACAGGACAGTCAAGGGTGGGTGGGATAGTGTTGGCTTCAGGACAGTCTAGGTTGGGGTGGGGTAGTTTTGGCTACAGGACAGTCTAGGGTGGGTGGGGTAGTGTTGGCTACAGGACATTCTATGGTAGGGTGGGGTAGTGTTGGCTACAGGACAGTCTAAGGTGGGTGGGGTAGTGCTGGCTACAGGACAGTCTAGGGGTGTGGGGTAGTGTTGGCTACAGGACATTCTAAGGTGGGTGAGGTAGTGTTCGCTACATGACAGTCTAAGGTTGGTGGGGTACTGTTGGCTACATGACATCTAGGGTGGGTGGGGTAGTGTAGGCTAAAGGACGACCTAGGGTGGGTGGGGTACTGTTGGCTACAGGACGATCTAGGTTGGGTGGGGTAGTGTTGTCTACAGGACAGTCTAGGGTGGGTGGGGCAGTGTTGGCTACAGGTAAGTCTATGGTGTGTGGATAGTGTTGGCTACAGGACAGTCTAAGGTGGGTGGGGTAGTGTTGGCTACGGGACAGTCGAGGGTGGGTAAGGTAGTTTTGGCTACAGGACAGTATAGGTTGGGTGGGGTAGTGTTGGCTACAGGACAGTCTAGGGTGGAGTGGGTAGTGTTGCCTACAGGACAGTCTAGGGTGGGGTTGGTAGTGTTGGCTACAGGACATTCTAATTTGGGTGGGGTAGTGTTGGCTACAAAGCAGTCTAGGTTGGGTGGGGTAGTGTTGGCTACAGGACAGTCTAGGGTGGGGTAGTGTTGGCTACAGGACCTTCTAGGGTGAGTGGGGTAGTGTTGGCTACAGGACAGTCTAGGGTGGGTGGGGTAGTGTTGGCTACAAAGCAGTCTAGGGTGGGTGGGGTAGTGTTGGCTACAGGACAGTCTAGGGTGGTGGGGTAGTGTTGGCTACAGGACCTTCTAGTGTGGCTGGGGTAGTTTTGGCTACAGGACAGTCTAAGGTGGGTGGGATAGTGTTGGCTATAAGACAGTCTAGGGTGGGGTAGTGTTGGCTACAGGACAGTCTAGGGTGGGTGGGTAGTGTTGGCTACAGGACAGTCTAGGGTGGGTGGGGTAGTGATGACTACAGGACAGTATAGTGTGGGTAGGTAGTGTTGGCTATAGGACAGTCTAGGGAGGGGTAGTGTTGACTACAAGACATCCTAGGGTGGGTGGGTAATGTTGGCTACAGGATAGTCTAGGGTGGGTAGGGCAGTGTTGGCTACAGGACAGTCTAAGGTGGGTGGGGTAGAGTTGGCTACAGGACAGTCTAGTGTGGGGTAGTGTTGGCTACAGGACAGTCTAGGATGGGGTAGTGTTGGCTACAGGACAGTCTAGGGTGGGTGGGGCAGTGTTGACTACAGGACAGTTTAAGGTGGGTGAGGTAGTGTTGGCTACAGGACAGTCTATGGTGGGTGGGGCAGTGTTGACTACAGGACAGTCTAGGGTGGGTGAGGTAGTGTTGGCTACAGGACAGTCTTGAGTGGGTGGGGTAGTGTTGGCTACAGGACAGTCTAGGGTGGGGTGGGGTAGTGTTGGCTACAGGACAGTCTAGGGTGGGTGGCGTAGTGTTGGCTACAGAACAGTATAGGGTGGGTGGGTAGTGTTGGCTACAGGACAGTCTAGGATGGGTGGGGTAGTGTTGGCTACAGGACTGTCTAGGGTGGGTGGGTAGTGTTGGCTACAAGACAGTCTAGGGTGGGTAGGGTAGTGTTGGCTACAGGACAGTCTATGGTCGGTGGGGTAGTGTTGGCTACAGGACAGTCTAAGGTGGGTGGAGTAGTGTTGGCTACCGGACAGTCTAGGGTGGGGTAGTGCTGGCTACAGGAAAGTCTAAGGTCGGTGGGGTAGTGTTGGCTACAGGAAAGTCTAAGGTCGGTGGGGTAGTGTTGGCTACAGGACAGTCTAGGGTGGGTGGGGTAGTGTTGGCTACAGGACAGTCTAGGGTGGCTGGGATAGTGTTGGCTACAGTACAGTCTAGGGTCGGTGGGGTAGTGTTGGCTACAGGACAGTCTAGGGTGGGTGGGATAGTGTTGGCTACAGGACAGTCTAGGGTGGGGTGGGGTAGTGTTGGCTACAGGACAGTATATGGTGGGGTGGGGTAGTGTTGGCTACAGGACAGTCTAATGTGGGTGGGGTAGTGTTGGCTACAGGACAGTCTAGGGTGGGTGGGGTAGTGTTGGCTACAGGACAGTCTAATGTGGGTGGGGTAGTGTTGGCTACAGGACAGTGTATGGTGGGTGGAAAGTGTTGGCTACAGGACAGTCTAGGAAAGGTGGGGTAGTGTTGGTTTCAGGACATTCTAAGGTGGGTGGGGTAGTGTTGGCTACAGGACATTTTAGGGTAGGTGGGGTAGTATTGGCTACAAGACAGTCTAATGTGGGTGGGGTAGTGTTGGCTACAGGACAGTCTACGGTGGGGTGGGGTAGTGTTGGCTACAAGACATTCTAAGGTGGGTGAGGTAGTGTTGGCTACAGGACAGTCTAGGATGTGTGGGGTAGTGTTGACCACAGGACAGTCTAGGGTTGGTGGGGTAGTGTTGGCTACAGGACAGTCTAGGGTGGGTGAGGTAGTGTTGGCTACAGGACAGTCTAGGATGGGTGGGGTAGTGTTGGCTACAGGACAGTGTAGGATGGGTGGGGTAGTGTTGGCTACAGGACATTATAAGGTGGGTGGGGTAGTGTTGGCTACAGGATAGTCTAGGGTGGGTGGGGTAGTGTTGGCTTCAGGACAGTCTAGAGTGGGTGGGGTAGTGTTGGCTACAGGACCATCTAGGGTGGGTGGGGTAGTGTTGGCTACAGGACAGTCTAAGGAAGGTGGGGTAGTGTTGGCTACAGGACAGTCTAGGGAGGGTGGGGTAGTGTTGGCTACAGGACAGTATAGGTTGGGTGGGGTAGTGTTGGCTACAGGACAGTCTAGGGTGGGGTAGTGTTGGCTACAGAACAGTCTAGGGTGGGTGGGGCAGTGTTGACTACAGGACAGTCTAGGGTGGGGTAGGGTATTGTTGGCTACAGGACAGTCTAGGGTGGGGTAGTGTTGACTACAGGACAGTCTAAGGTGGGTGGGGCAGTGTTGACTACAGGACAGTCTAGGGTGGGGTAGGGTAGTGTTGGCTACAGGACAGTCTAGGGTGGGTGGCGTAGTGTTGACTACGGAACAGTATAGGGTGGGTGGGGTAGTGTTGGCTACAGGACAGTCTAGGGTGGGTGGGGTAGTGTTGGCTACAGGAAAGTCTAAGGTCGGTGGGGTAGTGTTGGCTACAGGACAGTCTAGGGTGGGGTAGTGTTGGCTACAGGACAGTCTAAGGTCAGTGGGGTAGTGTTGGCTACCGGACAGTCTAGGGTGGGTGGGGTAGTGTTGGCTACAGGACAGTCTAGGGTGGGTGGGGTAGTGTTGGCTACAGAAAAGTCTAAGGTCGGTGGGGTAGTGTTGGCTATAGGACAGTCTAAGGTCGGTGGGGTAGTGTTGGCTACAGGACAGTCTAAGGTCAGTGGGGTAGTGTTGGCTACAGGACAGTCTAGGGTGGGTGGGGTAGTTTTGGCTGCAGGACAGTCTAGGGTGGGGTGGGGTAGTGTTAGCTACAGGACAGTCTAGGGTGGTGGGGTAGTGTTGGCTACAGGACATTCTACAGTAGGTGGGTTGTGTTGGCTACAGGACAGTCTAGGGTGGGTGGGGTAGTGTTGGCTACAGGACAGTCTAGGTGGGTGGGGTAGTTTGGCTACAGGACAGTCTAAGGTTGGTTGGGTAGTGTTGGCTACAGGACAGTCTAAGGTGCGTGGGGTAGTTTGGCTACAGGAGAGTCTATGGTGGGTGGGATAGTGTTGGCTACAGGACAGTCTAGGTTGGGTGGGGTAGTGTTGGCTACAGGACAGTCTAGGGTGGGTGGGGTAGTGTTGGCTACAGGACAGTCTAGTGTGGGGTAGTGTTGGCTACCGGACAGTCTAGGGTGGGGTAGTGTTGGCTACAGGACAGTCTAGGATGGGTGGGGTAGTGTTGGCTACAGGACAGTCTAGGGTGGGTGGGGTCGTGTTGGCTACAGGACAGTCTAAGGTGGGTGGGGTAGTGTTGGCTACAGGACAGTCTAGGGTGGGTGGGGTCGTGTTGGCTACAGGACAGTCTAAGGTGGGTGGGGTAGTGTTGGCTACAGGACAGTCTAAGGTGGGTGGGGTAGTGTTGGCTACAGGACAGTCTAAGGTGGGTGGGGTAGTGTTGGCTACAGGACAGTCTAGGGTGTGGTAGTGTTGGCTACAGGACAGTCTAGGATGGGTGGGGTAGTGTTGGCTACAGGACAGTCTAGGGTGGGTGGGGTCATGTTGGCTACAGGACAGTCTAAGGTGGGTGGGGTAGTGTTGGCTACAGGACAGTCTAAGGTGGGTGGGGTAGTGTTGGCTACAGGACAGTCTAGGGTGGGTGGGGTCGTGTTGGCTACAGGACAGTCTAAGGTGGGTGGGGTAGTGTTGGCTACAGGACAGTCTAGGGTGGGTGGGGTCGTGTTGGCTACAGGACAGTCTAGGGTGGGTGGGGTCGTGTTGGCTACAGGACAGTCTAAGGTGGGTGGGGTAGTGTTGGCTACAGGACAGTCTAGGGTGGGTGGGGTCGTGTTGGCTACAGGACAGTCTAAGGTGGGTGGGGTAGTGTTGGCTACAGGACAGTCTAGGGTGGGTGGGGTCGTGTTGGCTACAGGACAGTCTAAGGTGGGTGGGGTAGTGTTGGCTACAGGACAGTCTAAGGTGGGTGGGGTAGTGTTGGCTACAGGACAGTCTAAGGTGGGTGGGGTAGTGTTGGCTACAGGAGAGTCTATGGTGTGGTAGTGTTGGCTACAGGACAGTCTAGGATGGGTGGGGTAGTGTTGGCTACAGGACAGTCTAGGGTGGGTGGGGTCGTGTTGGCTACAGGACAGTCTAAGGTGGGTGGGGTAGTGTTGGCTACAGGACAGTCTAAGGTGGGTGGGGTAGTGTTGGCTACAGGACAGTCTAGGGTGGGTGTGGTAGTGTTGGCTACAGGACAGGCTAGGGTGGAGTACTGTTGGCTACCGGACAGTCTAGGGTGGGGTAGTGTTGGCTACAGGACAGTCTAAGGTCGGTGGGGCAGTGTTGGCTACAGGACAGTCTAAGGTCAGTGGGGTAGTGTTGGCTACAGGACAGTCTAGGGTGGTCTGGGTAGTGTTGGCTACAGGACATTCTAAGGTGGGTGGGGTAGTGTTGGCTACAAAGCAGTCTAGGGTGGGGTAGTGTTGGCTACAGGACAGTCTAGGGTGGGGTAGTGTTGGCTACAGGACAGTCTAGGGTGGGTGGGGCAGTGTTGACTACAGGACAGTCTAAGGTGGGTGAGGTAGTGTGGGCTACAGTACAGTCTAAGGTGGGTGGGGTAGTGTTGGCTACAGTACAACCTAGGGTCGGTGGGGTAGTGTTGGCTACAGGACAGTCTAGGGTGGGTGGGGCAGTGTTGACTACAGGACGGTCTAGGGTGGGTGAGGTAGTGTTGGCTACAGGACAGTCTAGGGTGGGGTGGAGTAGTGTTGGCTACAGGACAGTCTAGGGTGGGGTGGGGTAGTGTTGGCTACAGGACAGTCTAGGGTGGGTGGCGTACTGTTGGCTACAGGACATTCTAGGGTGGGTGGGTAGTGTTGGATACAGGACAGTCTAAGGTGGAGTGGGTAGTGTTGGCTACAGAACAGTCTAGGGTGGGTGGGATAGTGTTGGCTACAGGACAGTCTAGGGTGGGTGGGGTAGTGTTGGCTACAGGACATTCTAGGGTGGGTGGGTAGTGTTGGATACAGGACAGTCTAAGGTGGAGTGGGTAGTGTTGGCTACAGAACAGTCTAGGGTGGGTGGGATAGTGTTGGCTACAGGACAGTCTAGGGTGGGTGGGGTAGTGTTGGCTACAGGACAGTATAGGTTGGGTGGGGTAGTGTTGGCTTCAGGACATTCTAAGGTGGGTGGGGTAGTGTTGGCTACAGGACAGTCTAAGATGGGTGGGGTAGTGTTGGCTACAGGACATTCTAGGGTGGGTGGGTAGTGTTGGCTACAGGACGGTCTAGGTTGGGTGGGGTTGTGTTGGCTACAGGACATTCTAAGGTGGGTGGGGTAGTGTTGGCTACAGGACATTCTAAGGTGGGTGGGGTAGTGTTGGCTACAGGACATTCTAAGGTGGGTGGGGTAGTGTTGGCTACAGGACATTCTAAGGTGGGTGGGGTAGTGTTGGCTAGAAAGCAGTCTAGGGTGGTTGGGGTAGTGTTGGCTACAGGACAGGCTAGGGTGGGGTAGTGTTTGCTACATACAGAACAGTCTAGGGTGGGTGGGGTAGTGTTGGCTACAGGAACTTCTAGGGTGGGTGGGGTAGTGTTGGCTGCAGGACAGTCTAGGGTGGAGTGGGTAGTGTTGGCTACAGGACATTCTAAGGTGGGTGGTGTAGTGTTGGCTACAGGACATTCTAGGGTGGGTGGGGTAGTGTTGGCTACAGGACAGTCTAAGGTGGGTGGGGTAGTGTTGGCTACAGGACAGTCTAAGGTGGGTGGGATAGTGTTGGCTACAAGACAGTCTAGGGTGGGGTGGGGTAGTGTTGGCTACAGGACAGTCTAGGGTGGGTGGCGTAGTGTTGGCTACAGAACAGTATAGGGTGGGTAGGTAGTGTTGGCTACAGGACAGTCTAGGGTAGGTGGGGTAGTGTTGGCTACAGGACTGTTTAGGGTGGGTGGGGTAGTGTTGGCTACATGATATTCTAGGGTGGGTGGGGTAGTGTTGGCTACAGGACAGTCTAGGGTGGGGTAGTGTTGTCTACAGGACAGTCTAAGGTTCGTGGGGTACTGTTGGCTACAGGACAGTCTAAGGTCAGTGGGGTAGTGTTGGCTACAGGACAGTCTAGGCTGGAGTAGTGTTTGCTACAGTACAGTCTAGGGTTGGGTAGTGTTGGCTACAGGACAGTCTAGGATGGGTGGGGTAGTGTTGGCTACAGGACAGTCAAGGGTGGGTGGGATAGTGTTGGCTTCAGGACAGTCTAGGTTGGGGTGGGGTAGTTTTGGCTACAGGACAGTCTAGGGTGGGTGGGGTAGTGTTGGCTACAGGACATTCTATGGTAGGGTGGGGTAGTGTTGGCTACAGGACAGTCTAAGGTGGGTGGGGTAGTGCTGGCTACAGGACAGTCTAGGGGTGTGGGGTAGTGTTGGCTACAGGACATCTAGGGTGGGTGGGGTAGTGTAGGCTAAAGGACGACCTAGGGTGGGTGGGGTAGTGTTGGCTACAGGACATTCTAAGGTGGGTGAGGTAGTGTTCGCTACAGGACAGTCTAAGGTTGGTGGGGTAGTGTTGGCTACAGGACATCTAGGGTGGGTGGGGTAGTGTAGGCTAAAGGACGACCTAGGGTGGGTGGGGTAGTGTTGGCTACAGGACGATCTAGGTTGGGTGGGGTAGTGTTGTCTACAGGACAGTCTAGGGTGGGTGGGGCAGTGTTGGCTACAGGACAGTCTAGGGTGGGTGTGGTAGTGTTGGCTACAGGACAGTCTATGGTGTGTGGATAGTGTTGGCTACAGGACAGTCTAAGGTGGGTGGGGTAGTGTTGGCTACGGGACAGTCGAGGGTGGGTAGGGTAGTTTTGGCTACAGGACAGTATAGGTTGGGTGGGGTAGTGTTGGCTGCAGGACAGTCTAGGGTGGAGTGGGTAGTGTTGCCTACAGGACAGTCTAGGGTGGGGTTGGTAGTGTTGGCTACAGGACATTCTAATTTGGGTGGGGTAGTGTTGGCTACAAAGCAGTCTAGGTTGGGTGGGGTAGTGTTGGCTACAGGACAGTCTAGGGTGGGGTAGTGTTGGCTACAGGACCTTCTAGGGTGAGTGGGGTAGTGTTGGCTACAGGACAGTCTAGGGTGGGTGGGGTAGTGTTGGCTACAAAGCAGTCTAGGGTGGGTGGGGTAGTGTTGGCTACAGGACAGTCTAGGGTGGTGGGGTAGTGTTGGCTACAGGACCTTCTAGTGTGGCTGGGGTAGTTTTGGCTACAGGACAGTCTAAGGTGAGTGGGGTAGTGTTGGCTATAGGACAGTCTAGGGTGGGGTAGTGTTGGCTACAGGACAGTCTAGGGTGGGTGGGTAGTGTTGGCTACAGGACAGTCTAGGGTGGGTGAGGTAGTGTTGACTACAGGACAGTATAGTGTGGGTAGGTAGTGTTGGCTATAGGACAGTCTAGGGTGGGGTAGTGTTGACTACAAGACATCCTAGGGTGGGTGGGTAATGTTGGCTACAGGATAGTCTAGGGTGGGTAGGGCAGTGTTGGCTACAGGACAGTCTAAGGTGGGTGGGGTAGAGTTGGCTACAGGACAGTCTAGTATGGGGTAGTGTTGGCTACAGGACAGTCTAGGATGGGGTAGTGTTGGCTACAGGACAGTCTAGGGTGGGTGGGGCAGTGTTGACTACAGGACAGTTTAAGGTGGGTGAGGTAGTGTTGGCTACAGGACAGTCTATGGTGGGTGGGGCAGTGTTGACTACAGGACAGTCTAGGGTGGGTGAGGTAGTGTTGGCTACAGGACAGTCTTGAGTGGGGTGGGGTAGTGTTGGCTACAGGGCAGTCTAGGGTGGGGTGGGGTAGTGTTGGCTACAGGACAGTCTAGGGTGGGTGGCGTAGTGTTGGCTACAGAACAGTATAGGGTGGGTGGGTAGTGTTGGCTACAGGACAGTCTAGGGTGGGTGGGGTAGTGTTGGCTACAGGACTGTCTAGGGTGGGTGGGTAGTGTTGGCTACAAGACAGTCTAGGGTGGGTAGGGTAGTGTTGGCTACAGGACAGTCTAAGGTCGGTGGGGTAGTGTTGGCTACAGGACAGTCTAAGGTGGGTGGAGTAGTGTTGGCTACTGGACAGTCTAGGGTGGGGTAGTGTTGGCTACAGGAAAGTCTAAGGTCGGTGGGGTAGTGTTGGCTACAGGAAAGTCTAAGGTCGGTGGGGTAGTGTTGGCTACAGGACAGTCTAGGGTGGGTGGGGTAGTGTTGGCTACAGGACAGTCTAGGGTGGCTGGGATAGTGTTGGCTACAGTACAGTCTAGGGTCGGTGGGGTAGTGTTGGCTACAGGACAGTCTAGGGTGGGTGGGATAGTGTTGGCTACAGGACAGTCTAGGGTGGGGTGGGGTAGTGTTGGCTACAGGACAGTATATGGTGGGGTGGGGTAGTGTTGGCTACAGGAGATTCTAATGTGGGTGGGGTAGTGTTGGCTACAGGACAGTCTAGGGTGGGTGGGATAGTGTTGGCTACAGGACAGTCTAATGTGGGTGGGGTAGTGTTGGCTACAGGACAGTCTAGGAAAGGTGGGGTAGTGTTGGCTTCAGGACATTCTAAGGTGGGTGGGGTAGTGTTGGCTACAGGACAGTCTAGGTGGTTGGGGTAGTGTTGGCTAGAGGACATTCTATGGTAGGGTGTGGTAGTGTTGGCTACAGGACAGTCTAGGGTGGGTGGGGTAGTGTTGGCTACAGGACAGTCTAGGGTGGGTGGGGTAGTGTTGGCTTCAGGACAGTCTAGAGTGGGTGGGGTAGTGTTGGCTACAGGACAGTCAAGGGTGGGTGGGGTAGTGTTGGCTACAGGACAGTCTAAGGAAGGTGGGGTAGTGTTGGCTACAGGACAGACTAGGGTGGGTGGGGCAGTGTTGACTACAGGACATTCTATGGTAGGGTGGGGTAGTGTTGGCTACAGGACAGTCTAAGGTGGGTGGGGTAGTGCTGGCTACAGGACAGTCTAGGGGTGTGGGGTAGTGTTGGCTACAGGACATCTAGGGTGGGTGGGGTAGTGTTGGCTACAGGACAGTCTAGGGTGGGTGGGGTAGTGTTGGCTTCAGGACAGTCTAGAGTGGGTGGGGTAGTGTTGGCTACAGGACAGTCAAGGGTGGGTGGGGTAGTGTTGGCTACAGGACAGTCTAGGGTGGGGTAGTGTTGGCTACAGGACAGACTAGGGTGGGTGGGGCAGTGTTGACTACAGGACATTCTATGGTAGGGTGGGGTAGTGTTGGCTACAGGACAGTCTAAGGTGGGTGGGGTAGTGCTGGCTACAGGACAGTCTAGGGGTGTGGGGTAGTGTTGGCTACAGGACATCTAGGGTGGGTGGGGTAGTGTAGGCTAAAGGACGACCTAGGGTGGGTGGGGTAGTGTTGGCTACAGGACATTCTAAGGTGGGTGAGGTAGTGTTCGCTACAGGACAGTCTAAGGTTGGTGGGGTAGTGTTGGCTACAGGACATCTAGGGTGGGTGGGGTAGTGTAGGCTAAAGGACGACCTAGGGTGGGTGGGGTAGTGTTGGCTACAGGACGATCTAGGTTGGGTGGGGTAGTGTTGTCTACAGGACAGTCTAGGGTGGGTGGGGCAGTGTTGGCTACAGGACAGTCTAGGGTGGGTGTGGTAGTGTTGGCTACAGGACAGTCTATGGTGTGTGGATAGTGTTGGCTACAGGACAGTCTAAGGTGGGTGGGGTAGTGTTGGCTACGGGACAGTCGAGGGTGGATAGGGTAGTTTTGGCTACAGGACAGTATAGGTTGGGTGGGGTAGTGTTGGCTGCAGGACAGTCTAGGGTGGAGTGGGTAGTGTTGCCTACAGGACAGTCTAGGGTGGGGTTGGTAGTGTTGGCTACAGGACATTCTAATTTGGGTGGGGTAGTGTTGGCTACAAAGCAGTCTAGGTTGGGTGGGGTAGTGTTGGCTACAGGACAGTCTAGGGTGGGGTAGTGTTGGCTACAGGACCTTCTAGGGTGAGTGGGGTAGTGTTGGCTACAGGACAGTCTAGGGTGGGTGGGGTAGTGTTGGCTACAAAGCAGTCTAGGGTGGGTGGGGTAGTGTTGGCTACAGGACAGTCTAGGGTGGTGGGGTAGTGTTGGCTACAGGACCTTCTAGTGTGGCTGGGGTAGTTTTGGCTACAGGACAGTCTAAGGTGAGTGGGGTAGTGTTGGCTATAGGACAGTCTAGGGTGGGGTAGTGTTGGCTACAGGACAGTCTAGGGTGGGTGGGTAGTGTTGGCTACAGGACAGTCTAGGGTGGGTGAGGTAGTGTTGACTACAGGACAGTATAGTGTGGGTAGGTAGTGTTGGCTATAGGACAGTCTAGGGTGGGGTAGTGTTGACTACAAGACATCCTAGGGTGGGTGGGTAATGTTGGCTACAGGATAGTCTAGGGTGGGTAGGGCAGTGTTGGCTACAGGACAGTCTAAGGTGGGTGGGGTAGAGTTGGCTACAGGACAGTCTAGTATGGGGTAGTGTTGGCTACAGGACAGTCTAGGATGGGGTAGTGTTGGCTACAGGACAGTCTAGGGTGGGTGGGGCAGTGTTGACTACAGGACAGTTTAAGGTGGGTGAGGTAGTGTTGGCTACAGGACAGTCTATGGTGGGTGGGGCAGTGTTGACTACAGGACAGTCTAGGGTGGGTGAGGTAGTGTTGGCTACAGGACAGTCTTGAGTGGGGTGGGGTAGTGTTGGCTACAGGGCAGTCTAGGGTGGGGTGGGGTAGTGTTGGCTACAGGACAGTCTAGGGTGGGTGGCGTAGTGTTGGCTACAGAACAGTATAGGGTGGGTGGGTAGTGTTGGCTACAGGACAGTCTAGGGTGGGTGGGGTAGTGTTGGCTACAGGACTGTCTAGGGTGGGTGGGTAGTGTTGGCTACAAGACAGTCTAGGGTGGGTAGGGTAGTGTTGGCTACAGGACAGTCTAAGGTCGGTGGGGTAGTGTTGGCTACAGGACAGTCTAAGGTGGGTGGAGTAGTGTTGGCTACTGGACAGTCTAGGGTGGGGTAGTGTTGGCTACAGGAAAGTCTAAGGTCGGTGGGGTAGTGTTGGCTACAGGAAAGTCTAAGGTCGGTGGGGTAGTGTTGGCTACAGGACAGTCTAGGGTGGGTGGGGTAGTGTTGGCTACAGGACAGTCTAGGGTGGCTGGGATAGTGTTGGCTACAGTACAGTCTAGGGTCGGTGGGGTAGTGTTGGCTACAGGACAGTCTAGGGTGGGTGGGATAGTGTTGGCTACAGGACAGTCTAGGGTGGGGTGGGGTAGTGTTGGCTACAGGACAGTATATGGTGGGGTGGGGTAGTGTTGGCTACAGGAGATTCTAATGTGGGTGGGGTAGTGTTGGCTACAGGACAGTCTAGGGTGGGTGGGATAGTGTTGGCTACAGGACAGTCTAATGTGGGTGGGGTAGTGTTGGCTACAGGACAGTCTAGGAAAGGTGGGGTAGTGTTGGCTTCAGGACATTCTAAGGTGGGTGGGGTAGTGTTGGCTACAGGACAGTCTAGGTGGGTGGGGTAGTGTTGGCTAGAGGACATTCTATGGTAGGGTGTGGTAGTGTTGGCTACAGGACAGTCTAGGGTGGGTGGGGTAGTGTTGGCTACAGGACAGTCTAGGGTGGGTGGGGTAGTGTTGGCTTCAGGACAGTCTAGAGTGGGTGGGGTAGTGTTGGCTACAGGACAGTCAAGGGTGGGTGGGGTAGTGTTTGCTACAGGACAGTCTAAGGAAGGTGGGGTAGTGTTGGCTACAGGACAGTCTAGGGAGGGTGGGGCAGTGTTGACTACGGGACAGTCTAGGGTGGGTGGGGTAGTGTTGGCTACAGGACAGTATAGGTTGGGTGGGGTAGTGTTGGCTACAGGACAGTCTAGGGTGGGGTAGTGTTGGCTACAGGACAGACTAGGGTGGGTGGGGCAGTGTTGACTACAGGACAGTCTAGGGTGGGGTAGGGTAGTGTTGGCTACAGGACAGTCTAGGGTGGGTGGGGTAGTGTTGACTACGGAACAGTATAGGGTGGGTGGGGTAGTGTTGGCTACAGGACAGTCTAGGTTGGGTGGGGTAATGTTGGCTGCAGGACTGTCTAGGGTGGGTGGGTAGTGTTGGCTACAGGACAGTCTAGGGTGGGTGGAGTAGTGTTGACTACGGAACAGTATAGGGTGGGTGGGGTAGTGTTGGCTACAGGACAGTCTAGGGTGGGTGGGGTAGTGTTGGCTACAGGACAGTCTAGGGTGGGTGGAGTAGTGTTGACTACGGAACAGTATAGGGTGGGTGGGGTAGTGTTGGCTACAGGACAGTCTAGGGTGGGTGGGGTAGTGTTGGCTGCAGGACAGTCTAGGGTGGGTGGGGTAGTGTTGGCTACGGGAAAGTCTAAGGTCGGTGGGGTAGTGTTGGCTACAGGACAGTCTAGGGTGGGGTAGTGTTGGCTACAGGACAGTCTAAGGTCGGTGGGGTAGTGTTGGCTACAGGACAGTCTAAGGTCGGTGGGGTAGTGTTGGCTACAGGACAGGCTAGGGTGGAGTAGTGTTGGCTACCGGACAGTCTAGGGTGGGTGGGGTAGTGTTGACTACAGGACAGTCTAGGGTGGGTGGGGTAGTGTTGGCTACGGGAAAGTCTAAGGTCGGTGGGGTAGTGTTGGCTACAGGACAGTCTAGGGTGGGGTAGTGTTAGCTACAGGACAGTCTAAGGTCGGTGGGGTAGTGTTGGCTACAGGACAGTCTAAGGTCAGTGGGGTAGTGTTGGCTACAGGACAGTCTAGGGTGGGTGGGGTAGTGTTGGCTACAGGACAGTCTAGGGTGGGGTGGGGTAGTGTTAGCTACAGGACAGTCTAAGGTGGGTGGGGTAGTGTTGGCTACAGGACAGTCAAGGTGGGTGGGGTAGTGTTGGCTAGAGGACATTCTATGGTAGGGTGTGGTAGTGTTGGCTACAGGACAGTCTAGGGTGGGTGGGGTAGTGTTGGCTACAGGACAGTCTAAGGTTGGTTGGGTAGTGTTGGCTACAGGACAGTCTAAGGTGTGGTAGTGTTTGCTACAGGACAGTCTAGGATGGGTGGGGTAGTATTGGCTACAGGACAGTCTAGGGTGGGTGGGGTCGTGTTGGCTACAGGACATTCTAAGGTGGGTGGGGTAGTGTTGGCTACAGGACACTCTAAGGTGGGTGGGGTAGTGTTGGCTACAGGACAGTCTAGGGTGGGTGTGGTAGTGTTGGCTACAGGACAGGCTAGGGTGGAGTACTGTTGGCTACCGGACAGTCTAGGGTGGGTTAGTGTTGGCTACAGGACAGTCTAAGGTCGGTGGGGCAGTGTTGGCTACAGGACAGTCTAAGGTCAGTGGGGTAGTGTTGGCTACAGGACAGTCTAGGGTGGGTGTGGTAGTGTTGGCTACAGGATAGGCTAGGGTGGAGTACTGTTGGCTACCGGACAGTCTAGGGTGGGTTAGTGTTGGCTACAGGACAGTCTAAGGTCGGTGGGGCAGTGTTGGCTACAGGACAGTCTAAGGTCAGTGGGGTAGTGTTGACTACAGGACAGTCTAGGGTGGGTGTGGTAGTGTTGGCTACAGGATAGGCTAGGGTGGAGTACTGTTGGCTACCGGACAGTCTAGCGTGGGGTAGTGTTGGCTACAGGACAGTCTAAGGTCGGTGGGGTAGTGTTGGCTACAGGACAGTCTAAGGTCAGTGGGGTAGTGTTGGCTACAGGACAGTCTAGGGTGGGTGGGGTAGTGTTGGCTTCAGGACAGTCTAGGGTGGCTGGGATAGTGTTGGCTACAGTACAGTCTAGGGTCGGTGGGGTCGTGTTGGCTACAGGACAGTCTAGGGTGGGTGGGGTAGTGTTGGCTACAGGACAGTCTAGGGTGGCTGGGATAGTGTTGGCTACAAGACAGTCTAGTGTGGGTGGGGTAGTGTTGGCTACAGGTCAGTCTAGGATGGGTGAGGTAGTGTTGGCTACAGGACAGTCTAGGGTGGGTGGGGTAGTGTTGGCTACAGGACAGTCTAGGGTGCGTGGGGTAGTGTTGGCTACAGGACAGTCTAGGGTGTGGTGGGTAGTGTTGGCTACAGGACAGTCTAGGGTGGGTGGGGTAGTGTTGGCTACAGGACAGTCTAGGGTGGGTGGGGTAGTGTTGGCTACAGGACACTCTAGGGTGTGGTGGGTAGTGTTGGCTACAGGACAGTCTAGGGTGTGGTGGGTAGTGTTGGCTACAGGACAGTCTAGGGTGGGTGGGGTAGTGTTGGCTACAGGACAGTCTAGGGTGCGTGGGGTAGTGTTGGCTACAGGACAGTCTAGGGTGTGGTGGGTAGTGTTGGCTACAGGACAGTCTAGGGTGTGGTGGGTAGTGTTGGCTACAGGACAGTCTAGGGTGGGTGGGGTAGTGTTGGCTACAGGACACTCTAGGGTGTGGTGGGTAGTTTGGCTACAGGACAGTCTAGCGTGTGGTGGGTAGTGTTGGCTACAGGACAGTCTAGGGTGGGTGGGGTAGTGTTGGCTACAGGACAGTCTAAGGTGGGTGGGGTAGTGTTGGCTACAGGACAGTCTAGGGTGGGGTGGGGTAGTGTTGGCTACAGGACAGTCAAGGGTGGGTGGGGTAGTGTTGGCTACAGTACAGTCTAGTTTGGGAGGGGTAGTGTTGGCTACAGGACATTCTGAGGTGGGTGGGGTAGTGTTGGCTACAGGACAGTCTAAGATGGGTGGGGTAGTGTTGGCTACAGGACAGTCTAGGGTGGGGTGGGGTAGTGTTGGCTACAGGACAGTCAAGGGTGGGTTGGGTAGTGTTGGCTACAGGACAGTCTAGGGTGGGAGGGGTAGTGTTGGCTACAGGACATTCTGAGGTGGGTGGGGTAGTATTGGCTACAGGACAGTCTAGAGTAGGTGGGTAGTGTTGTCCTGTAGCCAACACTACCCCACCCACTCTAGACTGTCCTGTAGCCAACACTACCCCACCAACCCTATACCCTCCTGTAGCCAACACTACCCCACCCACCCTAGGTTGTCCTGTAGCCAACACTACCCCACCCCACCCTAGACTGTACTGTAGCCAACACTACCACACCCACCCTAGACTGTCCTGTAGCCAACACTACCCCACCCTAGATTGTCCTGTAGCCAACACTACCCCGCCCACCCTAGACTGTCCTGTTGCCAACACTACGCCACC
Organism: Eledone cirrhosa; assembly: GCA_964016885.1. Lineage (NCBI taxonomy): Eukaryota > Metazoa > Mollusca > Cephalopoda > Octopoda > Eledonidae > Eledone > Eledone cirrhosa. The sequence continues at coordinate 8,569,886 of OZ024745.1, forward strand.
TACCCTAGTCTGTCCTGTAGCCAACACTACCCCACCCACCTTAAACTGTCCTGTAGCCAACTCTACGCCACCCACCCTAGAATGTCCTGTAGCCAACACTACCCCAGGATAGCCAACACTACCCCACCCATCCTAGAATGTCCGGTAGCCAACACTACCCCACCCAGCCTAGACTGTCCTGTAGCCAACACTACCCCACCCACCCTAGAATGTCCTGTAGCCAACTCTACTCCACCCTAGACTCTCCTGTCGCCAACACTACCCCACCCACCCTAGAATGTCCTGTAGCCAACACTACCCCACCCACCCTCAAGTTCCTGTAGCCAACACTACTCCACCCACCTTAGACTGTCCTGAAGTCACACTTCCCCACCCAAACTCGAATGTCCTGTAGCCAACACTACCCCACCCACCTTAGACTGTCCTGAAGCCAATACTACCCCACCCACCTTAGACTGTCCTGTAGCCAACACTACCCCACCCACCCTAGAATATCCTGTAGCCAAAACTACCCCACAAACCTCAGAATGTTCTGAAGCCAACAGTACCCCACACACATTAGACTGTCCTATAGCCAACACTACCCCAACAGCCTTAGACTGTCCTGTAGCCAACACCACCCCAACCTCCTTAGACTGTCCTGTAGCCAACACTATCCCACCCACATTAGACTGTCCTGTAGCCAACACTACCCCACCCACTCTAGACTGTCCTGTAGCCAACACTACCCCACCCACCATAGACTGTCCTGTAGCCAACACTACTGCACCCTAGACTGTCCCGTTGCCAACACTACCCCACCCTAGACTGTCCTAAAGCCAACACTACCCAACCCACCCTAGACTGTCCTGTAGCCAACACTACCCACCCACCCTAGACTCTCCTGTAGCCAACACTACCTCACCCACCTTAGAATGTCCTGTAGCTAACACTACCCCACCCACCCTAGACTGTACTGTAGCCAATGCTACCCCACCCACCTTAGTCTGTCCTGAAGCCAACACTACCCCACCCACTCTAGACTGTGCTGTACCCAACACTACCCCACCCACCTTAGTCTGTCCTGAAGCCAACACTACCCCACCCACCTTAGACTGTCCTGTAGCCAACACTACCCCACCCAACCTATACTGTCCTGTAGCCAACACTACCCCACCCAACCTATACTGTCCTGTAGCCAACACTACCCCACCCAACCTAGAGTGTCCTGTAGCCAACACTACCCCACCAACCCTCAAGGTCCTGTAGCCAACACTACCCCACCCACCTTAGCATGTCCTGTAGCCAACACTACCCCACCCAACCTAGACTATCATGTAGCCAACACTACCCCACCCACCCTAGACTATCCTGTAGCCAACACTACCCCACCCACCGTAGAATGTCCTGTAGCCAACACTACCCCACCCTAGACTGTTCTCTAGCCAACACTACCCCACCCACCTTAGACTGTCCTGTATCCGACACTACCAACCCCACCCTAGACTGTCCTGTAGCCAACACTACCGCACCCACCCTAGACAGTCCTGTAGCCGACACTACCCCCCCCCACCTTAGACTGTCCTGTAGCCAACACGAGCCCACCCACCCTAGACTGTCCTGTAGCCAACACTACCCCACCCATCTTAGACTGTCCTGTAGCCAACACTACCCCACCCACCCTAGACTGTCCTGTAGCCAACACTACCCCACCCATCCTAGACTGTCCTGTAGCCAACACTACCCCACCCACCCTGGACAGTCCTGTAGCCAACAATACCCCCCTTAGACTGTCCAGAAGCCAACACTACCCCACCCACCTTAGACTGTCCTGTAGCCAACACTACCTCACCCACCTATGACTGTCCTGTAGCCAACACTACCCACCTACTGTAGAATGTCCTGTAGCCAACACTACCCCACCCACCCTAGACTGTCCTGTAGCCAACACTACCCCAGCCACCCTACACTGTCCTGTAGCCAACACTACCCTACCCACCCTAGACTGTCCTGTAGCCGACACTAACCCACCCACCTTCAAGGTCCTGTAGCCCACACTAGTCCACCCACTCTAGACTGTCCTGTAGCCAACACTACCCCACCCACTCTAGACTGTCCTGTAGCCAACACTACCCCACTTACCTTAGACTGTCCTGTAGCCAACACTACCCCACCCACCTTATACTGTCCTGAAGCCAACACTACCCCAACAAACTTAGACTGTCCTGTAGCCAACACTACTCCACCCACTCTAGACTGTCCTGTAGCCAACACTACCCCACCCACCCTAGACTGTCCTGTAGCCAACACTACCCCACCCAACCTAGAATATCCTATAGCCAACACTACCCCACCCACCTTAGAATGTCGTGAAGCCATTACTACCCCACCCACCCTAGACTGTCCTGTAGCTAACTCTACCCCACCCACCTAGACTGTCCTGTAGCCAACACTACCCACCTACTGTAGACTGTCCAGTAGCCAACACTACCCCACCCACCCTAGACTGTCCTGAAGCCAATACTACCCCACCCACCCTAGAATATCCTATAGCCAACACTACTCCACCCACTCTAGACTGTCCTGCAGCCAACACTACCCCACCCACTCTAGACTGTCCTGCAGCCAACACTACCCCACCTACCTTAGACTGTCCTGTAGCCAGCACTACCCCACCCACACTAGACTGTCCTGTAGCCCACACTACCCCACCCTAGACTGTCCTGTAGCCAACACTACCCCACCTACCTTAGACTGTCCTGTAGCCAACACTACCCCACCTACCTTAGACTGTCCTGTAGCCAACACTACCCCACCCACCTTATACTGTCCTGAAGCCAACACTACCCCAACAAACTTAGACTGTCCTGTAGCCAGCACTACCCCACCCACACTAGACTGTCCTGTAGCCCACACTACCCCACCCTAGACTGTCCTGTAGCCAACACTACCCCACCTACCTTAGACTGTCCTGTAGCCAACACTACCCCACCCACCCTAGAATGTCCTGTAGCCAACACTACCCCAGCCACCCTACACTATCCTGTAGCCAACACTACCCTACCCACCCTAGACTGTCCTGTAGCCGACACTAACCCACCCACCTTCAAGGTCCTGTAGCCCACACTACTCCACCCACTCTAGACTGTCCTGAAGCCAACACTACCCCACCCACCTTAGACTGTCCTGTAGCCAGCACTACCCCACCCCACCCTAGACTGTCCTGTTGCCAACACTACCCCACCCACCTTAGACCGTCCTGAAGCCAACACCACCCCACCCTCCTTAGACTGTCCTGTAGCCAACACTACCCCACCCACATTAGACTGTCCTGTAGCCAACACTATCCCACCCACCCTAGACTGTCCTGTAGCCAACACTACCCCACCTACTGTAGAATGTCCTGTAGCCAACACTACCCCACCCTAGACTGTCCTGTAGCCAACACTACCCCACCCACCCTAGAATGTCCTCTAGCCAACACTACCCCACCCTAGACTGTCCTGTAGCCAACACTACCCCACCCACCCTAGACTGTCCTGTAGCCAACACTACCCCAGCCACCCTACACTGTCCTGTAGCCAACACTACCCTACCCACCCTAGACTGTCCTGTAGCCGACACTAACCCACCCACCTTCAAGGTCCTGTAGCCCACACTACTCCACCCACTCTAGACTGTCCTGTAGCCAACACTACCCCACCCACTCTAGACTGTCCTGTAGCCAACACTACCCCACCCACCCTAGACTGTCCGGTAGCCAACATTACCCCACCCACCTTAGACTGTCCTGAAGCCAACACTACCCCACCCACCTTAGACTGTCCTGAAGCCAGCACTACCCCACCCACCCTAGACTGTCCTGTAGCCCACACTACCCCACCCTAGACTGTCCTGTAGCCAACACTACCCAACCCACCCTAGACTGTCCTGTAGCCAACACTACCCACCCACCCTAGACTCTCCTGTAGCCAACACTACCCCACCCACCTTAGACCGTCCTGAAGCCAACACTACCCCACCCACCTTAGAATGTCCTTTAGCTAACAATACCCCAGCCACCCTAGACTGTCCTGTAGCCAACACTACCCCACCCACCTTAGAATGTCCTTTAGCTAACACTACCCCAGCCACCCTAGACTGTCCTGTAGCCAATACTACCCCACCCACCTTAGTCTGTCCTGAAGCCAACACTACCCCACCCAGCTTAGAATGTCCTGTAGCCAACACTACCCCACCCACCTTAGACTGTCCTGTAGCCAGCACTACCCCACCCACCTTAGACTGTCCTGAAGCCAACACTACCCCACCCACCCTAGACTGTCCTGTAGCCAACACTACCCTACCCATCCTCAAGGTCCTGTAGCCAACACTACCCCACCCAACCTTAGACTGTCCTGTAGCCAACACTACCCCACCCACCTTAGACTGTCCTGTAGCCAACACTACCCCACCCACCCTAGACTGTCCTGTATCCAACACTACCCCACCCATGTTAGACTGTCCTGTAGCCAACACAAGCCCATCCACCCTAGACTGTCCTGTAGCCAACACTACCCCACCCACCCTAGACTGTCCTGTAGCCAATACTACCCCACCTACCCTAGAATGTCCTGTAGCCAACACTACCCCACCCACCCTAGAATGTCCTGTAGTCAACACTACCCCACCCACCCTAGAATGTCCTGTAGCCAACACTACCCTACCCACCCTAGAATGTCATGTAGCCAACACTACCCCACCCACCCTAGAATGTCCTGTAGTCAACACTACCCCCACCCACCCTAGAATGTCCTGTAGTCAACACTACCCCACCCACCCGAGAATGTCCTGTAGCCAACACTACCCCACCACACTCTAGAATGCCCTGTATTCAACACTACTCCACCCACCCTAGAATGTCCTGTAGCCAACACTACCCCACCCCACACTAGACTGTCCTGTAGCCAACACTACCCCACCCCACCCTAGAATGTCCTGTAGCCAACACTACCCCACCCACCCGAGAATGTCCTGTAGCCAACACTACCCCACCCCACTCTAGAATGCCCTGTATTCAACACTACTCCACCCACCCTAGAATGTCCTGTAGCCAACACTACCCCACCCCACACTAGACTGTCCTGTAGCCAACACTACCCCACCCACCCTAGAATGTCCTGTAGCCAACACTACCCCACCCACCCTAGAATGTCCTGTAGTCAACACTACCCCACCCACCCTAGAATGTCCTGTAGTCAACACTACCCCACCCACCCTAGAATGTCCTGTAGTCAACACTACCCACCTACTGTAGAATGTCCTGTAGTCAACACTACCCCACCCACCCTAGAATGTCCTGTAGTCAACACTACCTCACCCACCCTAAAATGTCCTGTAGTCAACACTACCCCACCCACCCTAGAATGTCCTGTAGTCAACACTACCCCACCCACCCTAGAATGTCCTGTAGTCAACACTACCTCACCCACCCTAAAATGTCCTGTAGTCAACACTACCCCACCCACCCTAGAATGTCCTGGACCCAACACTACCCCACCCACCCTAGAATGTCCTGGAGCCAACACTACCCCACCCACCCTAGAATGTCCTGTAGTCAACACTACCCCACCCACCCTAGAATGTCCTGTAGTCAACACTACCCCACCACCCTAGACTGTCCTGTAGCCAACACTACCCCACTCACTCTAGAATGTCCTGTAGCCAACACTACCCCACCCACACTAGACTGTCCTGTAGCCAACACTACCCCACCCCACTCTAGAATGTCCTGTAGCCAACACTACCCCACCACCCTAGACAGTCCTGTAGCCTGTACTACCCCACCCACCCTAGAATGTCCTGTAGCAATGTATGGAGTATATCGTTTAATGACAGCAGACAATATACTCCATACATTGTCTGCTGTCATTAAACAATATATGGAGTATGTTGTTATATCTCATGGTATCACCACTTGAAAGGTTGGTCTGTCATATCTCATGGTATCACCACTTGAAAGGTTGGTCTGTCATATCTCATGGTATCACCACTACCACTTGAAAGGTTGGTCTGTTATATCTCATGGTATCACCACTTGAAAGGTTGGTCTGTCATATCTCATGGTATCACCACCACCACTTGAAAGGTTGGTCTGTCATATCTCATGGTATCACCACTTGAAAGGTTGGTCTGTCATATCTCATGGTATCACCACCACCACTTGAAAGGTTGGTCTGTCATATCTCATGGTATCACCACTTGAAAGGTTGGTCTGTCATATCTCATGGTATCACCACTTGAAAGGTTGGTCTGTCATATCTCATGGTATCACCACTACCACTTGAAAGGTTGGTCTGTCATATCTCATGGTATCACCACCACCACTTGAAAGGTTGGTCTGTTATATCTCATGGTATCACCACTTGAAAGGTTGGTCTGTCATATCTCATGGTATCACCACTACCACTTGAAAGGTTGGTCTGTCATATCTCATGGTATCACCACTTGAAAGGTTGGTCTGTCATATCTCATGGTATCACCACTTGAAAGGTTGGTCTGTCATATCTCATGGTATCACCACTTGAAAGGTTGGTCTGTCATATCTCATGGTATCACCACTTGAAAGGTTGGTCTGTCATATCTCATGGTATCACCACTACCACTTGAAAGGTTGGTCTGTTATATCTCATGGTATCACCACTTGAAAGGTTGGTCTGTCATATCTCATGGTATCACCACTTGAAAGGTTGGTCTGTCATATCTCATGGTATCACCACTACCACTTGAAAGGTTGGTCTGTTATATCTCATGGTATCACCACTTGAAAGGTTGGTCTGTCATATCTCATGGTATCACCACTACCACTTGAAAGGTTGGTCTGTCATATCTCATGGTATCACCACTTGAAAGGTTGGTCTGTCATATCTCATGGTATCACCACTTGAAAGGTTGGTCTGTCATATCTCATGGTATCACCACTACCACTTGAAAGGTTGGTCTGTCATATCTCATGGTATCACCACTACCACTTGAAAGGTTGGTCTGTCATATCTCATGGTATCACCACTACCACTTGAAAGGTTGGTCTGTCATATCTCATGGTATCACCACTTGAAAGGTTGGTCTGTCATATCTCATGGTATCACCACTACCACTTGAAAGGTTGGTCTGTTATATCTCATGGTATCACCACTTGAAAGGTTGGTCTGTCATATCTCATGGTATCACCACTACCACTTGAAAGGTTGGTCTGTCATATCTCATGGTATCACCACTTGAAAGGTTGGTCTGTCATATCTCATGGTATCACCACTACCACTTGAAAGGTTGGTCTTTCATATCTCATGGTATCACCACTTGAAAGGTTGGTCTGTTATATCTCATGGTATCACCACTTGAAAGGTTGGTCTGTCATATCTCATGGTATCACCACTACCACTTGAAAGGTTGGTCTGTCATATCTCATGGTATCACCACTACCACTTGAAAGGTTGGTCTGTCATATCTCATGGTATCACCACTTGAAAGGTTGGTCTGTCATATCTCATGGTATCACCACTTGAAAGGTTGGTCTGTCATATCTCATGGTATCACCACTACCACTTGAAAGGTTGGTCTGTCATATCTCATGGTATCACCACTTGAAAGGTTAGTCTGTCATATCTCATGGTATCACCACTACCACTTGAAAGGTTGGTCTGTTATATCTCATGGTATCACCACTTGAAAGGTTGGTCTGTCATATCTCATGGTATCACCACTACCACTTGAAAGGTTGGTCTGTCATATCTCATGGTATCACCACTTGAAAGGTTGGTCTGTCATATCTCATGGTATCACCACTACCACTTGAAAGGTTGGTCTGTCATATCTCATGGTATCACCACTACCACTTGAAAGGTTGGTCTTTCATATCTCATGGTATCACCACTTGAAAGGTTGGTCTGTTATATCTCATGGTATCACCACTTGAAAGGTTGGTCTGTCATATCTCATGGTATCACCACTACCACTTGAAAGGTTGGTCTGTCATATCTCATGGTATCACCACTACCACTTGAAAGGTTGGTCTGTCATATCTCATGGTATCACCACTTGAAAGGTTGGTCTGTCATATCTCATGGTATCACCACTTGAAAGGTTGGTCTGTCATATCTCATGGTATCACCACTACCACTTGAAAGGTTGGTCTGTCATATCTCATGGTATCACCACTTGAAAGGTTGGTCTGTCATATCTCATGGTATCACCACTACCACTTGAAAGGTTGGTCTGTTATATCTCATGGTATCACCACTTGAAAGGTTGGTCTGTCATATCTCATGGTATCACCACTACCACTTGAAAGGTTGGTCTGTTATATCTCATGGTATCACCACTTGAAAGGTTGGTCTGTCATATCTCATGGTATCACCACTTGAAAGGTTGGTCTGTCATATCTCATGGTATCACCACTTGAAAGGTTGGTCTGTCATATCTCATGGTATCACCACTACCACTTGAAAGGTTGGTCTGTCATATCTCATGGTATCACCACTTGAAAGGTTGGTCTGTCATATCTCATGGTATCACCACTACCACTTGAAAGGTTGGTCTGTTATATCTCATGGTATCACCACTTGAAAGGTTGGTCTGTCATATCTCATGGTATCACCACTACCACTTGAAAGGTTGGTCTGTTATATCTCATGGTATCACCACTTGAAAGGTTGGTCTGTCATATCTCATGGTATCACCACTTGAAAGGTTGGTCTGTCATATCTCATGGTATCACCACTTGAAAGGTTGGTCTGTCATATCTCATGGTATCACCACTACCACTTGAAAGGTTGGTCTGTCATATCTCATGGTATCACCACTTGAAAGGTTGGTCTGTCATATCTCATGGTATCACCACTACCACTTGAAAGGTTGGTCTGTTATATCTCATGGTATCACCACTTGAAAGGTTGGTCTGTCATATCTCATGGTATCACCACTACCACTTGAAAGGTTAGTCTGTCATATCTCATGGTATCACCACTTGAAAGGTTGGTCTGTCATATCTCATGGTATCACCACTACCACTTGAAAGGTTGGTCTGTCATATCTCATGGTATCACCACTACCACTTGAAAGGTTGGTCTTTCATATCTCATGGTATCACCACTTGAAAGGTTGGTCTGTTATATCTCATGGTATCACCACTTGAAAGGTTGGTCTGTCATATCTCATGGTATCACCACTACCACTTGAAAGGTTGGTCTGTCATATCTCATGGTATCACCACTACCACTTGAAAGGTTGGTCTGTCATATCTCATGGTATCACCACTTGAAAGGTTGGTCTCTCATATCTCATGGTATCACCACTACCACTTGAAAGGTTGGTCTGTCATATCTCATGGTATCACCACTTGAAAGGTTGGTCTGTCATATCTCATGGTATCACCACTACCACTTGAAAGGTTGGTCTGTCATATCTCATGGTATCACCACTTGAAAGGTTGGTCTGTCATATCTCATGGTATCACCACTACCACTTGAAAGGTTGGTCTGTCATATCTCATGGTATCACCACTACCACTTGAAAGGTTGGTCTGTCATATCTCATGGTATCACCACTTGAAAGGTTGGTCTGTCATATCTCATGGTATCACCACTACCACTTGAAAGGTTGGTCTGTCATATCTCATGGTATCACCACTACCACTTGAAAGGTTGGTCTGTCATATCTCATGGTATCACCACCACCACTTGAAAGGTTGGTCTGTCATATCTCATGGTATCACCACTACCACTTGAAAGGTTGGTCTGTCATATCTCATGGTATCACCACTACCACTTGAAAGGTTGGTCTGTCATATCTCATGGTATCACCACCACCACTTGAAAGGTTGGTCTGTCATATCTCATGGTATCACCACTACCACTTGAAAGGTTGGTCTGTCATATCTCATGGTATCACCACTACCACTTGAAAGGTTGGTCTGTCATATCTCATGGTATCACCACTACCACTTGAAAGGTTGGTCTGTCATATCTCATGGTATCACCACTTGAAAGGTTGGTCTCTCATATCTCATGGTATCACCACCACCACTTGAAAGTTTGGTCTGTCATATCTCATGGTATCACCACTACCACTTGAAAGGTTGGTCTGTCATATCTCATGGTATCACCACTTGAAAGGTTGGTCTGTCATATCTCATGGTATCACCACTACCACTTGAAAGGTTGGTCTGTTATATCTCATGGTATCACCACTTGAAAGGTTGGTCTGTCATATCTCATGGTATCACCACTACCACTTGAAAGGTTGGTCTCTCATATCTCATGGTATCACCACCACCACTTGAAAGGTTGGTCTGTTATATCTCATGGTATCACCACTTGAAAGGTTGGTCTGTCATATCTCATGGTATCACCACTACCACTTGAAAGGTTGGTCTTTCATATCTCATGGTATCACCACTTGAAAGGTTGGTCTGTTATATCTCATGGTATCACCACTTGAAAGGTTGGTCTGTCATATCTCATGGTATCACCACTACCACTTGAAAGGTTGGTCTGTCATATCTCATGGTATCACCACTACCACTTGAAAGGTTGGTCTGTTATATCTCATGGTATCACCACTTGAAAGGTTGGTCTGTTATATCTCATGGTATCACCACTTGAAAGGTTGGTCTGTCATATCTCATGGTATCACCACTACCACTTGAAAGTTTGGTCTGTTATATCTCATGGTATCACCACTTGAAAGGTTGGTCTGTCATATCTCATGGTGTCACCACTTGAAAGGTTGGTCTGTCATATCTCATGGTATCACCACTTGAAAGGTTGGTCTGTTATATCTCATGGTATCACCACTTGAAAGTTTGGTCTGTTATATCTCATGGTATCACCACTTGAAAGTTTGGTCTGTTATATCTCATGGTATCACCACTTGAAAGGTTGGTCTGTTATATCTCATGGTATCACCACTTGAAAGGTTGGTCTGTCATATCTCATGGTATCACCACTTCAAAGGTTGGTCTGTTATATCTCATGGTATCACCACCTGAAAGGTTGGTCTGTTATATCTCATGGTATCACCACTTGAAAGTTTGGTCTGTTATATCTCATGGTATCACCACTTGAAAGGTTGGTCTGTCATATCTCATGGTATCACCACTTGAAAGATAGGTCTGTCATATCTCATGGTATCACCACTTGAAAGGTTGGTCTGTCATATCTCATGGTATCACCACTACCACTTGAAAGGTTGGTCTGTCATATCTCATGGTATCACCACTACCACTTGAAAGGTTGGTCTGTCATATCTCATGGTATCACCACTTGAAAGGTTGGTCTGTCATATCTCATGGTATCACCACTACCACTTGAAAGGTTGGTCTGTCATATCTCATGGTATCACCACTACCACTTGAAAGGTTGGTCTGTCATATCTCATGGTATCACCACCACCACTTGAAAGGTTGGTCTGTCATATCTCATGGTATCACCACTACCACTTGAAAGGTTGGTCTGTCATATCTCATGGTATCACCACTACCACTTGAAAGGTTGGTCTGTCATATCTCATGGTATCACCACCACCACTTGAAAGGTTGGTCTGTCATATCTCATGGTATCACCACTACCACTTGAAAGGTTGGTCTGTCATATCTCATGGTATCACCACTACCACTTGAAAGGTTGGTCTGTCATATCTCATGGTATCACCATTACCACTTGAAAGGTTGGTCTGTCATATCTCATGGTATCACCACTTGAAAGGTTGGTCTCTCATATCTCATGGTATCACCACCACCACTTGAAAGGTTGGTCTGTCATATCTCATGGTATCACCACTACCACTTGAAAGGTTGGTCTGTCATATCTCATGGTATCACCACTACCACTTGAAAGGTTGGTCTGTCATATCTCATGGTATCACCACTACCACTTGAAAGGTTGGTCTGTCATATCTCATGGTATCACCACTACCACTTGAAAGGTTGGTCTGTCATATCTCATGGTATCACCACTTGAAAGGTTGGTCTCTCATATCTCATGGTATCACCACCACCACTTGAAAGGTTGGTCTGTCATATCTCATGGTATCACCACTACCACTTGAAAGGTTGGTCTGTCATATCTCATGGTATCACCACTTGAAAGGTTGGTCTCTCATATCTCATGGTATCACCACCACCACTTGAAAGGTTGGTCTGTTATATCTCATGGTATCACCACTTGAAAGGTTGGTCTGTCATATCTCATGGTATCACCACTACCACTTGAAAGGTTGGTCTTTCATATCTCATGGTATCACCACTTGAAAGGTTGGTCTGTTATATCTCATGGTATCACCACTTGAAAGGTTGGTCTGTCATATCTCATGGTATCACCACTACCACTTGAAAGGTTGGTCTGTCATATCTCATGGTATCACCACTACCACTTGAAAGGTTGGTCTGTCATATCTCATGGTATCACCACTTGAAAGGTTGGTCTGTCATATCTCATGGTATCACCACTTGAAAGGTTGGTCTGTCATATCTCATGGTATCACCACTACCACTTGAAAGGTTGGTCTGTCATATCTCATGGTATCACCACTTGAAAGGTTGGTCTGTCATATCTCATGGTATCACCACTACCACTTGAAAGGTTGGTCTGTTATATCTCATGGTATCACCACTTGAAAGGTTGGTCTGTCATATCTCATGGTATCACCACTACCACTTGAAAGGTTGGTCTGTCATATCTCATGGTATCACCACTTGAAAGGTTGGTCTGTCATATCTCATGGTATCACCACTACCACTTGAAAGGTTGGTCTGTCATATCTCATGGTATCACCACTACCACTTGAAAGGTTGGTCTTTCATATCTCATGGTATCACCACTTGAAAGGTTGGTCTGTTATATCTCATGGTATCACCACTTGAAAGGTTGGTCTGTCATATCTCATGGTATCACCACTACCACTTGAAAGGTTGGTCTGTCATATCTCATGGTATCACCACTACCACTTGAAAGGTTGGTCTGTTATATCTCATGGTATCACCACTTGAAAGGTTGGTCTGTTATATCTCATGGTATCACCACTTGAAAGGTTGGTCTGTCATATCTCATGGTATCACCACTACCACTTGAAAGTTTGGTCTGTTATATCTCATGGTATCACCACTTGAAAGGTTGGTCTGTCATATCTCATGGTATCACCACTTGAAAGGTTGGTCTGTCATATCTCATGGTATCACCACTTGAAAGGTTGGTCTGTTATATCTCATGGTATCACCACTTGAAAGTTTGGTCTGTTATATCTCATGGTATCACCACTTGAAAGTTTGGTCTGTTATATCTCATGGTATCACCACTTGAAAGGTTGGTCTGTTATATCTCATGGTATCACCACTTGAAAGGTTGGTCTGTCATATCTCATGGTATCACCACTTGAAAGGTTGGTCTGTTATATCTCATGGTATCACCACTTGAAAGGTTGGTCTGTTATATCTCATGGTATCACCACTTGAAAGTTTGGTCTGTTATATCTCATGGTATCACCACTTGAAAGGTTGGTCTGTCATATCTCATGGTATCACCACTTGAAAGATAGGTCTGTCATATCTCATGGTATCACCACTTGAAAGGTTGGTCTGTCATATCTCATGGTATCACCACTTGAAAGGTTGGTCTGTCATATCTCATGGTATCACCACTTGAAAGGTTGGTCTGTTATATCTCATGGTATCACCACTTGAAAGGTTGGTCTGTTATATCTCATGGTATCACCACTTGAAAGGTTGGTCTGTCATATCTCATGGTATCACCACTACCACTTGAAAGGTTGGTCTGTTATATCTCATGGTATCACCACTTGAAAGGTTGGTCTGTTATATCTCATGGTATCACCACTTGAAAGGTTGGTCTGTCATATCTCATGGTATCACCACTACCACTTGAAAGTTTGGTCTGTTATATCTCATGGTATCACCACTTGAAAGGTTGGTCTGTCATATCTCATGGTATCACCACTTGAAAGGTTGGTCTGTCATATCTCATGGTATCACCACTTGAAAGGTTGGTCTGTCATATCTCATGGTATCACCACTTGAAAGGTTGGTCTGTCATATCTCATGGTATCACCACTACCACTTGAAAGGTTGGTCTGTTATATCTCATGGTATCACCACTTGAAAGGTTGGTCTGTTATATCTCATGTTATCACCACTACCACTTGAAAGGTTGGTCTGTCATATCTCATGGTATCACCACTTGAAAGGTTGGTCTGTCATATCTCATGGTATCACCACTACCACTTGAAAGTTTGGTCTGTTATATCTCATGGTATCACCACTTGAAAGGTTGGTCTGTCATATCTCATGGTATCACCACTTGAAAGGTTGGTCTGTCATATCTCATGGTATCACCACTACCACTTGAAAGGTTGGTCTGTCATATCTCATGGTATCACCACTTGAAAGGTTGGTCTGTCATATCTCATGGTATCACCACTACCACTTGAAAGGTTGGTCTGTTATATCTCATGGTATCACCACTTGAAAGGTTGGTCTGTTATATCTCATGGTATCACCACTACCACTTGAAAGGTTGGTCTGTCATATCTCATGGTATCACCACTACCACTTGAAAGGTTGGTCTGTCATATCTCATGGTATCACCACTACCACTTGAAAGGTTGGTCTGTCATATCTCATGGTATCACCACTACCACTTGAAAGGTTGGTCTGTCATATCTCATGGTATCACCACTACCACTTGAAAGGTTGGTCTGTCATATCTCATGGTATCACCACTTGAAAGGTTGGTCTGTTATATCTCATGGTATCACCACTACACTTGAAAGGTTGGTCTGTTATATCTCATGGTATCACCACCACCACTTGAAAGGTTGGTCTGTCATATCTCATGGTATCACCACTTGAAAGGTTGGTCTGTTATATCTCATGGTATCACCACTACCACTTGAAAGGTTGGTCTGTTATATCTCATGGTATCACCACTACCACTTGAAAGGTTGGTCTGTCATATCTCATGGTATCACCACTTGAAAGTTGGTCTGTTATATCTCATGGTATCACCACTACCACTTAAAGGTTGGTCTGTTATATCTCATGGTATCACCACTTGAAAGGTTTGGTCTGTTATATCTCATGGTATCACCACTACCACTTGAAAGGTTGGTCTGTTATATCTCATGGTATCACCACTACCACTTGAAAGGTTGGTCTGTCATATCTCATGGTATCACCACTGAATGGTTGGTCTGTTATATCTCATGGTATCACCACTACCACTTGAAAGGTTGGTCTGTTATATCTCATGGTATCACCACTACCACTTGAAAGGTTGGTCTGTCATATCTCATGGTATCACACTTGAAAGGTTGGTCTGTTATATCTCATGGTATCACCACTACCACTTGAAAGGTTGGTCTGTCATATCTCATGGTATCACCACTTGAAAGTTGGTCTCTCATATCTCATGGTATCACCACTTGAAAGGTTGGTCTGTCATATCTCATGGTATCACCACTTGAAAGGTTGGTCTGTCATATCTCATGGTATCACCACTTGAAAGGTTGGTCTGTCATATCTCATGGTATCACCACTTGAAAGGTTGGTCTGTCATATCTCATGGTAATCACCACTTGAAAGGTTGGTCTGTTATATCTCATGGTATCACCACTACTACTTGAAAGGTTGGTCTGTTATATCTCATGGTATCACCACTTGAAAGGTTGGTCTGTTATATCTCATGGTATCACCACTACCACTTGAAAGGTTGGTCTGTTATATCTCATGGTATCACCACTACCACTTGAAAGGTTGGTCTGTCATATCTCATGGTATCACCACTACCACTTGAAAGGTTGGTCTGTCATATCTCATGGTATCACCACTTGAAAGGTTGGTCTGTTATATCTCATGTATCACCACTACCACTTGAAAGGTTGGTCTGTCATATCTCATGGTATCACCACTACCACTTGAAAGGTTGGTCTGTCATATCTCATGGTATCACCACTACCACTTGAAAGTTGTCTGTCATATCTCATGGTATCACCACCACCACTTGAAAGGTTGGTCTGTCATATCTCATGGTATCACCACTTGAAAGGTTGGTCTGTTATATCTCATGGTATCACCACTACCACTTGAAAGGTTGGTCTGTCATATCTCATGGTATCACCACTACCACTTGAAAGGTTGGTCTGTCATATCTCATGGTATCACCACTACCACTTGAAAGGTTGGTCTGTCATATCTCATGGTATCACCACCACCACTTGAAAGGTTGGTCTGTTATATCTCATAATA
>OZ024745.1:8591158-8633658 GCA_964016885.1 Eledone cirrhosa
AAGGCCCTGGATTGTGTTGGTAGTGATTGAATGTTTAAGGTATTGAAAGAGATTAGGTTGAGGATAATGTCCAGGTCTCTTGGAAACACTGTATGTGAGGCATTTAGGTTGTTTGTGAGAAGTTTTAACAAAATATTTTAACAAAATTTTAATAAAATAGAACAGCAGTGCCTAGTATATTACATATTCAATAACATTATAAATTCTCATTTATACCTCATAGATTTTACGAGAAGATAAATATGTTGTCTTAAGTAAAACAAGATGCAGTCCTTTTCTAATTTAGGTTCAAGATAGAACTATAGGTATGTGTCTGTATATGTCTGATTATGGTATGAAGAATTTAGAGACTATATTTTAATAATTAATGTTTTTCCCATTTGTAAACTACTCTGCCATCATCATTATCATCATCATCATCATCATCATCATCATCATCATCATCATCATCATAATCGTTTTTATGTCCACTTTAATTCATGGGCAGAGGTTGAATGGGATGTATTGAGATAATGTTTTACAGCCAGATATCCTTCTTGATGCTTACACTTTCAGGTGGCTCTTACGACACACAGGGATACAGAGTACCTATTGTAATGACAGGGATACAGTGTACCTATTATAATGACAGGGATACAGTGTACCTATTGTAATGACAGGGATACAGTGTACCTATTATAATGACAGGGATACAGTGTACCTATTGTAATGACAGGGATGCAGTGTACCTACTGTAATGACAGGGATACAGTGTACCTATCGTAATAACTGGGATACAGTGTACCTATTGTAATGACTGGGATACAGTGTATCTATTGTAATGACTGGGATACAATGAAAGGGATACAGTGTACCTATTGTAATGACAGGGATACAGTGTACCTATTGTAATAACTAGGATACAGTGTACCTATTGTAATAACTGGGATACAGTGACCCTATTGTAATGACTGGATACAGTGTACCTATTGTAATGACTGGGATACAGTGTACCTATTGTAATGACAGGGATACAGTGTACCTATTGTAATGACTGGGATACAGTGTACCTATTGTAATGACTGGGATGCAGTGTACCTATTGTAATGACTGGGATACAGTGTACCTATTGTAATGACAGGGATACAGTGTACCTATTGTAATAACTAGGATAAAGTGTACCTATTGTAATGACTGGGATACAGTGTACCTATTGTAATGACTGGGATACAGTGTACCTATTGTAATGACTGGGATACAGTGTACCTATTGTAATGACTGGGATACAATGAAAGGGATACAGTGTACCTATTGTAATGACAGGGATACAGTGTACCTATTGTAATAACTAGGATACAGCGTACCTATTGTAATAACTAGGATACAGCGTACCTATTGTAATAACTGGATACAGTGTACCTATTGTAAAGATATGGGTACAGTGTACCTATTGTAATGACTGGGAAACAGTGTACCTATTGTAATAACTGGGATACAGTGTACCTATTGTAATGACTGGGATACAATGAAAGGGATACAGTGTACCTATTGTAATAACTAGGATACAGCGTACCTATTGTAATAACTGGATACAGTGTACCTATTGTAATGATATGGGTACAGTGTACCTATTGTAATGACTGGGATACAGTGTACCTATTGTAATAACTGGGATACAGTGTTCCTATTGTAATGACAGGGATACAGTGTAACTATTGTAATGACTGGGATACAGTGTACCTATTGTAATAACTGGGATACAGTGTACCTATTGTAATGACTGGGATACAGTGTACATATTGTAATGACTGGGATACAATGAAAGGGATACAGTGTACCTATTGTAATGACAGGGATACAGTGTACCTATTGTAATAACTAGGATACAGCGTACCTATTGTAATAACTGGGATACAGTGACCCTATTGTAATGACTGGATACAGTGTACCTATTGTAATGACTGGGATACAGTGTACCTATTGTAATGACAGGGATACAGTGTACCTATTATAATGACTGGGATACAGTGTACCTAATGTAATGACTGGGATACAGTGTACCTATTGTAATGACAGGGATACAGTGTACCTATTGTAATGACAGGGATACAGTATACCTATTGTAATGACAGGGATACAGTGTACCCATTGTAATAACTAGGATACAGCGTACCTATTGTAATAACTGGATACAGTGTACCTATTGTAATGATATGGGTACAGTGTACCTATTGTAATGACTGGGATACAGTGTACCTATTGTAATAACTGGGATACAGTGTACCTATTGTAATGACTGGGATACAGTGTACATATTGTAATGACTGGGATACAATGAAAGGGATACAGTGTACCTATTGTAATGACAGGGATACAGTGTACCTATTGTAATAACTAGGATACAGCGTACCTATTGTAATAACTGGGATACAGTGACCCTATTGTAATGACTGGGATACAGTGTACCTATTGTAATGACAGGGATACAGTGTACCTATTATAATGACTGGGATACAGTGTACCTAATGTAATGACTGGTATACAGTGTACCTATTGTAATGACAGGGATACAGTGTACCTATTGTAATGACAGGGATACAGTATACCTATTGTAATGACAGGGATACAGTGTACCTATTGTAATAACTAGGATAAAGTGTACCTATTGTAATGACAGGGATGCAGTGTACCTATTCTAGTAACTGGGATACAGTGTACCTATTGTAATGACTAGGATACAGTGTACCTATTGTAATGACAAGGATACAGTGTACCTATTGTAATGACAGGGATACAGTGTACCTATTGTAATGACAGGGATACAGTGTACCTATTGTAATAACTGGATACAGTGTACCTATTGTAATGACAGGGATACAGTGTACCTATTGTAATGACTGGGATACAGTGTACCTATTGTAATAACTGGGATACAGTGTACCTATTGTAATGACTGGGATACAGTGTACCTATTGTAATGACAGGGATACAGTGTACCTATTGTAATGACAGGGATACAGTGTACCTATTGTAATAACTGGGATACAGTGTACCTATTGTAATGACTGAGATACAGTGTACATATTGTAATGACTGGCATACAGTGTACCTATTGTAATGACAGGGATACAGTGTACCTATTGTAATGACAGGGATACAGTGTACCTATTGTAATAACTGGGATACAGTGTACCTATTGTAATGACTGGGATACAGTGTACATATTGTAATGACTGGCATACAGTGTACCTATTGTAATGACAGGGATACAGTGTACCTATTGTAATGACAGGGATACAGTGTACCTATTGTAATAACTGGCATACAGTGTACCTATTGTAATAACTGGATACAGTGTACCTATTGTAATGACTGGGATACAGTGTACCTATTGTAATGAAAGAAATACAGTGTACCTATTGTAATAACTGGGATACAGTGTACCTATTGTAATAACTAGGATACAATGTACCTATTGTAATAACTGGGATACAGTGTACCTATTGTAATAACTAGGATACAGCATGCCTATTGTAATGACAGGGGTACAGTGTATCTATTGTAATAACTAGGATACAGTGTACCTATTGTAATGACTGGGATACAATGTACCTATTGTAATGACAGGGATACAGTGTACCTATTGTAATGGCAGGGATACAGTGTACCTATTGTAATAACTGGGATACAATGTACCTATTGTAATGACAGGGATACAGTGTACCTATTGTAATGACAGGGATACAGTGTACGTATTGTAATAACTGGGATGTATTGTACCTAGTGAAATAACTGGGATACAGTGTACCTATTGTAATAACTGGGATACAGTGTACCTATTGTAATAACTGGGATACAGTGTACCTATTGTAATGAGAGGGATACAGTATACCTATTGTAATAACTGGGATACAGTGTACCTATTGTAATAACTGGAATACAGTGTACCTATTGTAATAACTGGGATACAATGTACCTATTGTAATGAGAGGAATACAATATACCTATTGTAATAACTGGGATACAGTGTGCCTATTGTAATAACTAGGATACAATGTACCTATAGTAATAACTAGGATACAGTGTACCTATTGTAATAACTGGGATACAGTGTACATATTGTAATAACTAGGATACAGCATGCCTATTGTAATTACAGGGGTACAGTGTATCTATTGTAATAACTAGGATACAGTGTACCTATTGTAATGACTGGGATACAATGTACCTATTGTAATGACAGTGATACAGTGTACCTATTGTAATGGCAGGGATACAGTGTACCTATTGTAATAACTGGGATATATTGTATCTATTATAATGAATGGATACATGTACCTATTTAATACCTGGGATACAGTGTACCTATTGTAATAACTAAGATATAGTGTACCTATTGTAATGACAGTGATGCAGTGTACCTATTCTAGTAACTGGGATACAATGTACCTATTGTAATGATGGGGATACAGTGTACGTATTGTAATGACAGTGATACAGTGTACCTATTGTAATAACTGGGATACAGCGTATGTATTGTAATGAATGGATACAGTATACATATTGTAATGAGAGGGATACAGTGTACCTATTGTAATGACTGGGATACTGTGTACCTATTGTAATGAATGGATACAGTGTACCTATTGTAATGACTGGGATACAGTATACCTATTTAATAACTGGGATACAGTGTACCTATTGTAATAACTGGAATACAGTGTACCTCTTGTAATAGCTGGGATACAGTGTACCTATTGTAATGACTGGGATACAGTATACCTATTGTAATGACAGGGATACAGTATACCTATTGTAATGACAGGGATACAGTGTACTTATTGTAATAACTAGGATATAGTGTACCTATTGTAATAACAGGGATGCAGTGTACCTATTGTAGTAACTGGGATACAGTGTACCTATTGTAGTGACTGGGATACAGTGTACCTATTGTAATGACAGTGATACAGTGTACCTAATGTAATGACTGGGATACAGTGTACCTATTGTAATAACTGGGATACAATGTACCTATTGTAATGACAGGGATACAATATACCTATTGTAATAACTGGGATACAGTGTACCTAATGTAATGACTGGGATACAGTGTACCTATTGTAATGACAGGGATACAGTGTACCTAGTGTAATGACTGGGATACAGTGTACCTATTGTAATTACTGGGATACAGTGTACCTAATGTAATGACTGGGATACAGTGTACCTATTGTAATAACTGGGATACAATGTACCTATTGTAATGACAGGGATACAATATACCTATTGTAATAACTGGGATACAGTGTACCTATTGTAATAACTAGGATACAGTGTACCTAGTGTAATAACTGGGATGCAGTGTACCTATTGTAGTAACTGGGATACAGTGTACCTATTGTAGTGACTGGGATACAGTGTACCTGTTGTAATGACTGGGATACAGTGTACCTATTGTAATGACTGGGATACAGTGTAACTATTGTAATAACTGGGATACAGTGTACCTATTGTAATGACTGGGATACAGTGTACCTATTGTAATAACTGGGATACAGTCTACCTATTGTAATGACTGGGATACAGTGTACCTATTGTAATAACTGGATACAGTGTACCTATTGTAATGACTGGGATACAGTGAACCTATTGTAATAACTAGGATACAGCGTACCTATTGTAATAACTGGGATACAGTGAACCTATTGTAATAACTAGGATACAGTGTACCTATTATAATGACAGGGATACAGTGTACCTATTGTAATGACAGGAATACAGTGTACCTAATGTAATGACAGGTATACAGTGTACCTATTGTAATGACAGTGATGCAGTGTACGTATTGTAATGACAGGGATACAGTGTATATATTGTAATGACAGGGATACAGTGTACCTATTCTAGTAACTGGGATACAGTGTACCTATTGTAGTGACTGGGATACAGTGTACGTATTTTAATGACAAGGATGCAGTGTACCTATTGTAATAACTGGGATACAGCGTATGTATTGTAATGAATGGATACATTATACCTATTGTAATGAGAGGGATACAATATACCTATTGTAATAACTGGGATACAGTGTACCTATTTAATAACTGGAATACAGTGTACCTCTTGTAATAACTGGGATACAGTGTTCCTATTGTAATGACTGGGATACAGTGTACCTCTTGTAATAACTGGGATACAGTGTTCCTATTGTAATGACTGGGATACAGTGTACCTATTGTAATGACTGGGATACAGTGTACCTATTCTAATGACTGGGATACAGTTTATCTATTGTAATAACTGGGATACAGTGTACCTATTGTAATGACTAGGATACAGTGTACCTATTGTAATGGCAGGGCTACAGTGTACCTATTGTAATAACTTGGATACTGTGTACCTATTGTAATGACTGGGATACAGTGTACCTATTGTAATAACTGGGATACAATGTACCTATTGTAATGACAGGGATACAGTGTACCTATTGTAATAACTAGGATACAGTGTACCTATTGTAATGACAGTGATGCAGTGTACCTATTCTAGTAACTGGGATACAGTGTACCTATTGTAATGACAGGGATACAGTGTACCTATTGTAATGACTGGGATACAGTGTACCTATTGTAATGACTAGGATACAGTGTACCTATTGTAATAAGTGGGATACAGTGTACATATTGTAATGACTAGGATACAGTGTACCTATTGTAATGACTGGATACAGTGTACCTATTGTAATGACTGGATACAGTGTACCTATTGTAATAAGTGGGATGTATTGTATCTATTGCAATAACTGGGATACAGTGTAACCATTGTAATGACTGGAATACAGTGTACCTATTGTAATAACTGGGATACAGTGTACCTATTGTAATAACTGGGATAAAGTGTAACCATTGTAATGACAGGGATACAGTGTACCTATTGTAATGACAGGGATACAGTGTACCTATTATAATAACTGGAATACAGTGTACCTATTTTAATGACAGGGATACAGTGTACCTATTATAATAACTGGGATACAGTGTACCTATTGTAATAACTGGGATACAGTGTACGTATTCTAGTAACTGGGATACACACAGAAATACAGTATAGAACGTATAAGCTGTACTAAACCACTAAAATATAAAGAGTTTTATTAAGTAAACTTCCTGGTATAACTGAATGATGGGCTGAAAAACAGAAGCAAATAAATTTAAAAAACTAAATAAAATCTATAAAATTTCTCGTTTTGGGAACTAGCATACACATGTTGGTGTAATTTTATTACTACTGTATAACCAACTTTTGACACCTGTAAGACACCACCCACGTTTATAAGACACCACCCACATCTACAAGACACCGCCCACATCTACAAGACACTACCCTCTTCTACAAGACAGCTCTTCTACAAGACACCGCCAACTTCTACAAGACATCACCCACATCTACAAGACACCACCCTCTTCTACAAGACACCACCCACATCTACAAGGAACCACCTAAATCTACATGACACCACCCACATCTACAAGACACCACCCACTTTTACAAGACACCGCCCTCTTCTGCAAGATACCACCCTCTTCTACAAGACAACATCCACATCTACAAGACACCACCCTCTTCTACAAGACAACACCCACATCTACAAGACACCACCCTTTTCTACAAGACACCACCCACATCTACAAGACACCACCCTCTTCTGCAAGACAACACCCACATCTACAAGACACCACCCTCTTCTACAAGACACCACCCTCTTCTACAAGACACCACTCAGATCTACAAGACGCCACCCTCTTCTACAAGACACCACCCACATCTACAAGACACCACCCTCTTCTTCAAGACACCACCCACATCTACAGGACACCACCCACATCTACAAGACACCACCCACATCTACAAGACACCACCCTCTTCTACAAGACACCACCCTCTTCTACAAGATACCACCCACATCTACAAAACACCACCCACTTCTACAAGACACCACCCACATCTACAAGACACCGCCCTCTTCTACAAGACAACACCCACATCTACAAGACACCACCCACATCTACAAGACACCACCCACATCTACAAGACACCACCCTCTTCTTCAAGACACCACCCACATCTACAAGACACCACCCACATCTACAAGACACCACCCACATCTACAAGACACCACCCACTTCTACAAGACACCGCCCTCTTATACAAGACATCACCCTCATCTACAAGACACCACCCTCTTCTACAAGACACCACCCACATCTACAAGACACCACCCTCTTCTACAAGACACCACCCACATCTACAAGACACCACCCTCTTCTACAAGACAAAACCCACATCCACAAGACACCGCCCTCTTCTACAAGACACTACCCACTTCTACAAGACACCGCCCTCTTCTACAAGACATCACCCACATGTACAAGACACCACCCTCTTCTACAAGACACCACCCACATCTACAAGACACCACCCTCTTCTACAAGACACCACCCACTTCTATAAGACACCGCCCTCTTCTACAAGACAACAACCACATCTACAAGACACCACCCACATCTACAAGACACCACCCACTTCTACAAGACACCGCCCTCTTCTACAAGACACCACCCACATCTACAAGACACCACCCACTTCTACAAGACACCACCACATCTACAAGACACCACCCTCTTCTACAAGACACCACCCACATCTACAAGACACCGTCCTCTTCTACAAGACTACACCCACATCTACAAGACACCACCCTCTCCTACAAGACACCACCCACATCTACAAGACACCACCCACTTCTACAAGACACCACCCTCTTCTACAAGACAACACCCACATCTACAAGACACCACCCACATCTACAAGACACCACCCACTTCTACAAGACACCGCCCTCTTCTACAAGACACCACCCACATCTACAAGACACCACCCACTTCTACAAGACACCACCCACATCTACAAGACACCACCCACTTCTACAAGACACCACCCACATCTACAAAACACCGCCCTCTTCTACAAGACAACACCCACATCTACAAGACACTACCCACTTCTACAAGACACCACCCACATCTACAAGACACCACCCTCTTCTACAAGACACCACCCACATCTACAAGACACCGCCCTCTTCTACAAGACAACACCCACATCTACAAAACACCACCCACTTCTACAAGACACCACCCACATCTACAAGACACCGCCCTCTTCTACAAGACAACACCCACATCTACAAGACACCACCCACATCTACAAGACACCACCCACATCTACAAGACACCACCCTCTTCTTCAAGACACCACCCACATCTACAAGACACCACCCACATCTACAAGACACCACCCACATCTACAAGACACCACCCACTTCTACAAGACACCGCCCTCTTGTACAAGACATCACCCTCATCTAAAAGACACCACCCTCTTCTACAAGACACCGCCCACATCTACAAGACACCACCCTCTTCTACAAGACACCACCCACATCTACAAGACACCACCCTCTTCTACAAGACAACACCCACATCCACAAGACACCGCCCTCTTCTACAAGACACTACCCACTTCTACAAGACACCGCCCTCTTCTACAAGACATCACCCACATCTACAAAACACCACCCTCTTCTACAAGACACCACCCACATCTACAAGACACCACCCTCTTCTACAAGACACCACCCACTTCTATAAGACACCGCCCTCTTCTACAAGACAACAACCACATCTACAAGACACCACCCACATCTACAAGACACCACCCACTTCTACAAGACACCGCCCTCTTCTACAAGACACCACCCACATCTACAAGACACCACCCACTTCTACAAGACACCACCACATCTACAAGACACCACCCTCTTCTACAAGACACCACCCACATCTACAAGACACCGTCCTCTTCTACAAGACAACACCCACATCTACAAGACACCACCCTCTCCTACAAGACACCACCCACATCTACAAGACACCACCCACTTCTACAAGACACCACCCTCTTCTACAAGACAACACCCACATCTACAAGACACCACCCACATCTACAAGACACCACCCACTTCTACAAGACACCGCCCTCTTCTACAAGACACCACCCACATCTACAAGACACCACCCACATCTACAAGACACCACCCACATCTACAAGACACCACCCACTTCTACAAGACACCACCCACATCTACAAAACACCGCCATCTTCTACAAGACAACACCCACATCTACAAGACACTACCCACTTCTACAAGACACCACCCACATCTACAAGACACCACCCTCTTCTACAAGACACCACCCACATCTACAAGACACCACCCTCTTCTACAAGACACCACCCACATCTACAAGACACCGCCCTCTTCTACAAGACAACACCCACATCTCCAAGACACCACCCACATCTACAAGACACCACCCACTTCTACAAGACACCGCCCTCTTCTACAAGACACCACCCACATCTACAAGACACCCCCCACTTCTACAAGAAACCACCCACATCTACAAGACACCACCCACTTCTACAAGACACCACCCACATCTACAAAACACCGCCCTCTTCTACAAGACAACACCCACATCTACAAGACACCACCCTCTTCAACAAGACACCACCCACATCTACAAGACATCGCCCTCTTCTACAATACAACACCCACATCTACAAGACAACACCCACATCTACAAGACACCACCCACATCTACAAGACACGACCCTCTTCTACAAGACACCACCCACATCTACAAGACACCGCCCTCTTCTACAAGACACCACCCACATCTACAAGACAACACCCTCTTCTACAAGACAACACCCACATCTACAAGACACCACCCACATCTACAAGACACCACCCTCTTCTACAAGACACCACCCACATCTACAAGACACCACCCACATCTACAAGACAACACCCACATCTACAAGACACCACAAACATCTACAAGACAACACCCACATCTACAAGACAGCACCCACATCTACAAGACACCACCCTCTTCTACAAGACACCACCCACATCTACAAGACAACACCCACATCTACAAGACACCACCCACATCTACAAGAGACCACCCACATCTACAAGACACCACCCTCTTCTACAAGACACCACCCACTTCTACAAGACACCACCCACATCTACAAGACACCACCCACTTCTACAAGACACCACCCACATCTACAAGACACCACCCTCTTCAACAAGACACCACCCACATCTACAAGACACCGCCCTCTTCTACAAGACACCACCCACATCTACAAGACACCACCCACATCTACAAGAGACCACCCCCTTCTACAAGATACCACCCACTTCTACAAGACACCGCCCTCTTCTACAAGACACCGCCCACTTCTACAATTGTCCTTTTCTCATCCCTTTACCCTACAACTATCCCAGCTCTACCTTGTTTTCTTCCTTTTTATTGCATTCCTCACCTGCTTCCTCGGCTATACACACCTTCATTCATCTGTGTCTATATATATTCACTATTTATATATATGTACATAATGCACTTACAGATATATATGTTTATGAATATATACATGTATGCACTTATGGATGTATATGTTTATGTATATGTGTGTGTATATATATATATATTAGAAAGTGAGGTTTTTTTACAAAATGAAAAATAACCGAGGTGTCCTACACGAGTGAAAGTATAAAGAAAAAAAGATGAAATCAAAAATGCAACTGGAGTCTTTTTGTTTTTAAATATATATTTATTTGGTTCCTTTACCGGTTTCGCAGTTCTTCTGCTTTTCAAAAGTAGAGTTGAGATGGAGGGTCTGTGGTTTTTCTCACATCTATATATATATATATCCCCAAGTATAACAATATATATATATATATATATTAAAATAACAGATTAAAGTTTAAGCAAAGAATCGCTGCTTTCACCCTTAACGGGATCTTCTGAAACTAAAAAAATCAATCTGTGAACGTAAATATTTCGAAAAACGTTGCAACCGAAGGCAAAGAGGAAGACGATACTTTGGTTCGTGAAGACATTCCCTGGCAATGAACGGAAAATAGCGAAGATAATACGTCATTATTGGTGTATACGTCCGTATGTGTGTGTGTTTATGTATGTGTGCGCGTGTTTTGTATATCTGCATATTTATGCATGCATGGCGGGTGTTTTCGCGTATGCACGTGTATGTACGTATATAGATGCGTGTGTGTATATATTTAATTATTATTGATTTTAATAACCTTTGTCATTTTCGTTCTGTTCTACTAATTTATTTACATTATTCTTAACGGTGGATTGGTAGTATCGGTTGTGGGTCGGACGTCATGCTTTGACATATAGAGTTACGGCCCTTGCTATTCTGAGTTCAAATCCCGCTGGGGTTAACTTTTCCTTTCATCCTTACGGGGTCAATAAAATAAAGTACCAGTAATGTACTGGGAAATTAGTGGCCTTGTGCCAAAAGTAGAAACTATTATTCTTAACTCTGGATTGGCAGTATCGGTAGAGGGTCGGACGCCATGCTTTGCAGCAAAGAGTTACAGCCCTTTGTGGTCTGAGTTCAAATCCCGCCGAGGTTAACTTTGCCTTTCATCCTTACGGGGTCAATAAAATAAAGTACCAGTAATGCACTAGGGTAATTGCTGGCCTTGTACCAAAAGTAGAAACAATTACTCTTAACTCTGAAGCTGAGAATCATTCGGTTTCCTAAATAGAATATTAGTCTATGACTCCATTTATACCATAAACGTGGTTTTGTCTTTGCGCGTAGTTGTTCTCTGTCGCTCCACATAAAGACGTATTATCTTCGCTATTTTCCGTTCATTGCCAGGGAACGTCTTCACGAACCAAAGTATCGTCTTCCTCTTTGCCTTCTGTTCCAACGTTTTTCGAAATATTTACGTTCACAGATTGATTTTTTTAGTTTCAGAAGATCCCGTTAAGGGTGAAAGCAGCAATTCTTTGCTTAAACTTTAATCTGTTATTTTAATAAATATTTGCTCTAGGGTTCTTATATATTTGATATATATTTATCCTTATCGAGCCCTCTTTGGATTTTAGACTTCATATTTATTATTATTACTATATATATATATATATCAAGGGCGAAGGGTCCGTGCATGCGACACATGAGTTGATCAATTGCGTCGGTTGAAGTAAGCAGAATTTTGGCTGCTTACTAAAACACATAGACACAAAAAAAGATAACACACACACACACATACACACAAACACACGACAGCTTTGGGGCAAGCAGAATTTTGACTGCTTACTAAATCGTAGACACATAAAAAGATAACACACACTCACACACATTAGATAATACTACATGCGGCTTTGACCGAGAGGGTCATTTAGAGGGAATGAGGGGGGAGGGGGGGTAAGGCTGCACAGCCCCACTTTCCGCCATGGCGATTGGACTGCATGCCCTGCTTTCCAGGTTACCCTTTGCCACTGATATATATATATATATATATATATATATATATATATATATATATATATATATATATATATATATATATATATATTATATGTATACATGTATACATATATATATATACGTATATATACATATATCATCATCATCATCATCATCATTTTACGTCCGCTTTTCCCTGCTTCCAAGGGTGGGACGGGTCCTATTCAGCACACCATCTCTCCACTTGTCATGCTCCTTCGTCATCTCCTATGTGAGCTTCAGCGATCTGAGGTCTGCTCTGACCACCTCCGCCCATGTTTTTCGTGGTCTTCCTCTACCATGTCTTCCTTCTACTGGGATTTCTTGGCACTTCTTACCCATGCGCATCACATGTCCATACCATATCAGTCTTCTCTCCTGCACAACTTATCCCCTCTCAGACACAGTTTCTCTCTCAACACATTCATGCTCGGTCATTCACGTACATTGACATTACACATCCAACGGAGCATGCTTGCTTCATTTCTCTCCAGTCGTCTCATATCCTTTGTAGTTGCTGCCCATGTCTCACTACCATGCAGCATCGCGCATCTCACACAGGCATCATATAACCGGCCTTTCGTACGCAGGGAGAAACCCTTCTTTGTCAACAGAGGAAGTAGCTCCCTAAAATTCTTCCAATCCATCCTTATTCTAGATACTATGGCCTCGGACCCCCCCCCCCCCCCCCTTCCATGCTAATTTGATCACCTAGGTACCGGAAGCTATCCACCACTTCTATAGAACTCACCTGCATTTGAAAGATGTGTCTATCACTGCGATTACTACTGTCAACTTTCCCTACACATCTACTGCATACGTAGTTTTCCCTACCTGTTAGTTTGCCTGCTATCCCACTACATCTCTTGTGTACCTAACATCTGCATTGCATACATTTTATAGAATTTATGCCAGTTCCTTTTCTACATATCGAACATGGCCATTTCCCTGGTGGAATCAGAGTTTTGTCCTCTTTTCTACTTATCAATACTTTTTCTTAGCTACGTTCACTCTCAGTCCTCTTGCTTCCAACTGCTGTTTCCATAGCCAGAATTTCTTCTCTAGCTCCTCTACTGATCCTGCTATAAGAATCAGATCGTCAGCATAGAGAAGTTCCCATGGACAGCCAGTCTTAAACTCCTCTGTTATGGCTTGGAGGATTATAATGAACATGAGTGGGCTGAGGACCGAACCCTGGTGTACTCCTACTTGTATCTGGAATTCCTCACTAAACTCCATTCCTACTCTCACTTTACTGACAGCACCTCTGTACAAAGCTTCCACTGTCTTCACAAGCCATTCCTCTACACCTAATTTCCTTAGGGACCACCAGATGACAGATCGGGGTACCCTATCAAAGGCCTTCTCTAGGTCAACAAAACCTAAGTATAGTGGCTTATTCTTCTCTAAGAACCTGTCTTGAAGTTGTCTCACTAAGAAGAGGGCATCTGTTGTACTTTTCCCAGGCACAAAACCAAAC
This sequence comes from Eledone cirrhosa, assembly GCA_964016885.1. NCBI lineage: Eukaryota > Metazoa > Mollusca > Cephalopoda > Octopoda > Eledonidae > Eledone > Eledone cirrhosa. The sequence continues at coordinate 8,606,088 of OZ024745.1, forward strand.
TGCATCTCATCTAATTTGACCCTTTCTCTAATCAGTTGCACTAATATTCTCTCTGTAACTTTCATAACCCGATCCATCTGCTTTATGCTCCTATAATTGCTCCTCTCCAGAGCATCCCCTTTACCTTTGTAACAATTTATGAGAATACTGCTGCACCAGTCTTTGGGTATGACACCGCCATATATAGCTTTGATGATGCGTGCAACCAGTTTAGTGCCTACGTCCCCTGATGCCTTCAGCATCTCAGCAACTATCCCCGACGGTCCAGCGCCCTTGTCATTTTTCATTTCCTTAATCGCCTCTTGGACCCTATATTCGTCAATCTCAATAGCTGGTCCCTCTGTCGGATCTACTGGAGGTAATTTCTCTCTCTCCCATTCGTTCCCCAACATTCATCAGTCTCTCATTATGACATGTCCAGGCCTCCTTTTTTTGATCATTCGTGACACTAACTATATCGGAATCATTTATCTCCAACAACATCCTGCTTTGCACTGACACACTGCCTTGCAATGAGGAACACCACACGTCTCTGATCTTCCCGTCGCAGAACATTGGCAAACCTCCTACTCTCAGCCTCCCTGCGTGCTAAGTACACCTGACGTCTAACTTCTCTCTTAGCGGTTGTGTATCCTTCTCTACTCCCACCACTTTTCCAAGCGTTCAATGCTAGTCTTTTGTCTCTAATGGCCCTATCTACCGTGCTGTTCCACCACCAAGTCACTCTCTGTCTGGTTGGAGCTCTGCTCCAGCCACAAGTTTCATCAGTAGCCTGCAGTAAGTTGTCACGTAAGAAATTCCAGTTATTATCTATGTCATACGTCTCTAAATCGTCTTCTTTTTCGTGATACACATCTTGAAGGAATTTCCTAAATTTATATTTTAGTGAAAGGTCTTTTATCTTCCAGACCTTTCCTTTCCACACCTTCCTGTATGTCTCATTCTATCTCTTGCTTACTGAGATGTCACTAATGATGATGTGGGGTACATTCTTCCCCGGGGTATGCCTTAGTATTTGACACCATCTGTCTGTCTCGCTGCGTAACTAGAAAGAAGTCAATCTGGCTTATGTGCTCGCCTGATTGGTAGGTTATTAGGTGGTTGGCAGATTTCTTGAAGTTAGTGTTGCAAATAGTCAGTGTACTTGCATCACAAAATTCAAGAAGTCTCACTCCTTCTTCGTTTCTTGAGCCGTAACCGTGCCCACCATGTACCCCAGTATAACCATCCTGGAGCTGCCCAACAAGACCATTGAAGTCCCCTGCTAGCATAACGATGTCTCCGTCCTCTGTCATTGCGGTTGTTTGTAAAAGTTGCTCGTAAAAGCAGTTTTTCTCTTCTTTGGCCTGCTTGGGGAGCATATGCAGAGATGATTGTCAGTAGTCTCCTGCCTACAACTAATCTAAGCTTAATTATTCTATCACTAACTCTAACTACCTCTATTTTCTTATCGATCAGCCAGTAATATGCCCACTCTACCTAACCCATCATCCTTACCCACCCAGAAAAGCTTGTAACTAAGATGTTTGCCTGCGATTAGTCTCGCAGAGGCACCTCTCCATCTCACCTCTTGCACGCAGCACACATCCACATGCCTTCTCTCCAGCATCTCGACTATCTCACCAGGTCTACCTGTTAGAGTGTCAACATTAAGTGTTGCAACTCTGAGATGCGACGTCTTCATATTCTTGTTCTTGTTCCTGTTGTGCGATTGCTTGATGACGGTCAGGGGGTTCTCGCACATGGCCACACCAGCCACCCCACTACCGTGTGCAGCCCTAACATGGTTAGCGTTATTGTTGTTTACATATATATACATATATACATATACATATACATTATATACACACACACACGTGTGTGTGTGTGTGTGTGTGTGTGTGTGGTTGATCCTGTGTGCAGACATATAACAACTGTCATGTATATTATTCCTAAGCCTTTCCCTTCAGCCATTTGCTTGAATAAGGAGGCCTCTTTGACCATATTAGCCCTGAGTATCGTAAGAGGCAACTAAAAAGTCCTGTCTAACCCATGTCAACACGGAAGAGAGGATAATGATGATGAATGGTGATTATCTTTAGAACTACATTATCTAATGTGTCCATACATTTTTAAGATGGTATGGTGTAAAGAAGGTTAGGCTGCTATTTCTAGCAAATCAAACGACCATGTAAATATACGTTCATTGGCCTGTAGGCAGTTTTTTTGCCTTGCTTCAATGATCAGGTCGTGATTTTTTTTCAATCTGTTTTAATACTTCCTCTTATCCCCTCTCTCAATTTATACTTTATTCTCTCTTATATTTTACAATTTCTCAACATACTTCCTTCCTCTTCTTTCTGAGAGGTTCATGGTAGCAAAGTCCTCAAACACTCCTTCCAACGGGTTCCACCAGAAGCAACCCTCTCCAAATGATCCAGTTGGATCCCCAAACGACACCAGCCAAGCTCATGGATGTTATCCAACCATCTTGCTTGGGGTATACCCCTGGGTCTCTTGCTGGTTGGTTTTGCCCATAAAATCCATCCAACGATTCTTTCCTGAGATATTCTAACCCATTCCACAGTATCGGAGCTGTGATCTCTCAATTCGGAGAAACAGCAGCTCTACCCACAAACTCCAGCCGACTGATTTCACACCCACCAGTCATGATACTACTTCCAGCCTGGCTGCATATATCAATCCTGTTTATGTAAATAATGAACAGGAGAGGCGACAGCATTTCTTTAAACAAAGACTTTTGCCCAAAATATCTGAACTTGCCTCTCCTCACACCAACTTATTTTATTTTTTCTAAAAACCCTGAGATCTGACATTCACCATCCCTTCTTATGTCATCTGTCATGGCAGTACATATTCTACAATTATTATCTTTTACTAAAAATGGTAGATTGGCAAAATTGTCAGAGCATCAGAGAAAATGGTTGGAAGTATTTCTTCTGGTTCTTTGTATTCTAAGTTTAAATTCCACTAAGGTCAACTTACCTTTCATCTTTCCACGTTTGACAAACTAAAGTAGCAGTCAAGTACTGGGGTTGTTATAATCAACTTTCCCCCTCATCACAATTTGCTGGCCTTGTGCCTTAATTAGAAACCATTACCTTCTATTGCTCAATACAAAGCTCTGTTATTGGCACTATCACTTCCTGTTGCTTTTTACACTAGCAGCTAGTGATTACTATTCTTGAAATATTGTTTTAATATATTGTGGCAATAACATTGTAAACATGTTGGTGCCACAACATACACCCAGTCAAGAAGTTAATATATTTCAACACACAAATAGTGATATCTGTCCTTATTTCACAACCAAGTATTATCTGCCCTTACACAGCAATAGTATTATCTGCCCTTATTTCACAGCCCAGAAACATGGATGATATACAGTAAACTGGTTAAAATCTGAATACATTCATAACTAGTTATCTCATACATGGAAGAGATATTGATGTAACAAAATCCAGTCAACATCAGATATCAATAGAGCACCTATGATAACAATAGTATATCTAATAAAGTTTCTACTTTTGGCACAAGGCCAGCAATTACCCCAGTGTATTACTGGTACTTTATTTTATCGACCTCATAAGGATGAAAGGCAAAGTTAACCTCAGCAGATTTGAACTCAGAACGCAAAGGACCATAACTCTATGCTGCAAAGCATGGTGTCTGACGCTCTTCCGATACTGCCAAACCACCACCCTTAGTATATTTAATAGAGCCCCTACGATAAAATAGTATATTTAATAGAGCAGCTATGTTATCAATACTATATCCTATCATTATGATAATTTTACATCTGTTTCTCTATACTACAATGTTGGGACCTTTATGGTCTGAATCAGTTTTTTTATTCAGAGTTTCTGGTTGTTTAGACAGGATGGTGATCATATTTCACTCATATACTCCATTTGTTGGCATGGTTACTATCACTGGACACTACACAATATGAGTTATAACAAACTCTTGGTCTCTATATGTATTAGTTAGAGAATTGGATTTGTAATTGTGAGGTTGCGAGTTCAATTTCCAGACCGGGCAATGTGTTATGTCCTTCAGCAAGATATCTTATTTCATGTTGCTCTTTCTGCCAGGAGTTGTGACCAGTAAATATTATCAGTAATGGGAAGACCAATGGAAACATCGTCTTCTTGGTCCGATTTGATGAGTTCCACCTCATTTGGTGAGCAAATGAGATCTGGGATCTTGTTGATTGATTGATTGTTTGTGTACCTGTGCACAAATATACAGACATCTGATGGGTGTGGGGATATTGTTATATCCCCACAGGATGACACAGGACCGAGATCTCTGGCAGTAATACAGGAAACCCGACTTTCCACGGGCACAAGCTGAAGTATATATACAGTATGCTCTAACCCATCCTCCCATACACCCCCATGAGAACAGGCCGAAGTAAATACAACCAGTGAAGCCACTGTAAAGTGGTCTGTAGGTGTCATGACAAAAAGCACCTAGTACTTACTGTAGATGTGGTTGGCGCTAGGAAGGGCATCTAACCATAGAAAACCACCCAGAAACAGTCCTATATGAGTGAGACACAGTCACCCGACCCAACTAGCCTCTAAATGGGACAAACCGGTCTAACCCATGCTAGCGTGGAAGATAGACGTTAAACGATGATGATGATTTAAGTTTGTGCATAAAGGAAATCTATTTCAATCTTGAGTTTAAGGCATTAAGTAATTTAGTTATTATCTCTATGGTGCAGAAGTTGCAGATAAAATCTTGCAAGTATTACTTGGCAGGGCCTATGATTTTTCATTTGATCTTATAGCTAACCTTTTGCTGGTTCTTCAGCAACCATATATATTTAGACAAGCTAGTATCTGTCCTATAGATGTTTCTGAAAGAAAGGTTATACTGATATAATCTGAATTGACAAGTGCTCTCAATTAAACCAGGGTTAAACTTAGATGTAAAGTTGTTGGTTGTTTATGGTGAAGATATTTGTGTCATGCTCTGCAGATTTCTAAGACAAAATTCTCTGAGGGAAAATTGTGAGGCTAATACAATTAAATATAAGATAGAGTTGGTGATTATGACAGGTTTCTGGTGTTGATTGTGGCTAGATGCAATTCAAAGTTAGGTGTGCAGGTATAACTTAGTTTTATAAAACTCCTGTAGACTAATCTATGGCACCTCTAGTTTTGGGGGAAATGTTTCTGTTTTCTGTATAAGAGCAAAAAAAGGTTACTGGTAAGGTTTGTGCAACCATTGAGAGTGAAGAAGACAGGGAAGGATGGAGAAAATAGCATTTTACATTTACAGGACTTGGGGATCAGAGTTGTTCTTTGTACAATGAATCTTATCTTAGCATTAGCAGGTAGCCTACTGAAATCCAGAAAAATCTATAAAAGAATAGAATACCTGAAGAAGATCAAAGCAATATCAATCAGAAAAATTGAAAAGATTAGTTTAATACTCCAGAAACTATTTATTCCTTAATCACATCCCCAGGGGATCCAAGATGGTATACAGGAGAGAAGACTGCATGTGATGTGCATGGACAATGACTGATGGGTGAAGAAATGCCAGGAAATCCCAGTGGAAAGAAGCCATAGTAGAGGACAACCAAGAAAGACCTGGGCAGAGGTTGTGAGGGCTGACCTCAAATTGTTAAGACTGGAAGATGATGAAGGACCGCAACAAATGGAGAGATGCCGTGCTGAGAAGGACCTGTCCAATCCATGCAAGCGTGGTAAACCAAAAGTAAAAACGATGATGATTGTCATTGAATATTGAGTCTTGTCTGATGATACTGAGTTGTGAATCTCCAGTGTAACAAGACTCGTCACTTAGCAATAATAGAGAATATTTAAACTCTACTTCAGTATTGAGTACTTATTCTCACATCCTTCAATATCTTATATATACATATACACATACACACATATACAGCTATATATACACATAAACACACCCACCCACATACAGCTATACATACACACTCATACAGCTATATATACACCAATACAGCTATATACACACTCATACAGATATATATACACACATACAGCTACATACACTCATACAGCTATATATACACACTCATACAGCTATATATACACTCATACAGCTATATACGCTCATAGAGCTATATATACACTCATACAGCTATATACACTCATACAGCTATATATACCCTCTCACACAGCTATATACACTCATACAGCTATATATATATATACACACACACATACAGCTATATACATCCATACAGCTATATACACACTCATACAGCTATATATACACTCATACAGCTATATATACACTCATACAGCTATATATACACTCATACAGCGATATACACCCATACAGCTATATACACTCATACAGTAAATATACACACATACAGCTATATATATACACTCATACAGCTATATATACACTCATACAGCTATATACACTCTCAAACAGCTATATACAGTCATACAGCTATATATACACACATACAGCTATATACACCCATACAGCTATATACACTCATACAGCTTTATATACACTCATACAGCTATATATACACTCATACAGCTATATATACACCCATACAGCTATATATACACCCATACAGCTACATATACTCATACAGCTATATATACACCCATACAGCTGTATATACACTCATATAGCTATATACACCCATACAGCTATATACACCCATACAGCTATATATACACCCATACAGCTATATATACTCATACAGCAATATATACACCCATACAGCTATATACACCCATACAGCTATATATACACTCATACAGCTATATATACTCATACAGCTATATATACACTCATACAGCTATATATACACTCATACAGCTATATATACACATACAGCTATATATACACTCATACAGCTATATATACACCCATACAGCTATATACACTCATACAGCTATATATACACATACAGCTATATATACACCCATACAGCTATATATACACCCATACAGCTATATATACACTCATGCAGCTATATATACACTCATACAGCTATATATACACCCATGCAGCTATATATACTCATACAGCTATATATACACCCATACAGCTATATATACACCCATACAGCTATATACACCCATACAGCTATATATACACCTATACAGCTATATATACACTCATACAGCTATATACACCCATACAGCTATATATACACCTATACAGCTATATATACACCCATACAGCTATATACACCCATACAGCTATATATACTCCCATACAGCTATATATACACTCATACAGATATATACACCCATACAGTTATATACACCCATACAGCTATATATACACCCATACAGCTATATATATACACCCATACAGCTATATATACACCCATACAGCTATATATACACTCATGCAGCTATATATACACTCATACAGCTATATATACACATACAGCTATATATACACTCATACAGCTATATACACCCATACAGCTATATATACACCCATACAGCTATATATACACCTATACAGCTATATATACACTCATACAGCTATATACACTCATACAGCTATATACACCCATACAGCTATATACACTCATACAGCTATATACACCCATACAGCTATATATATATACACCCATACAGCTATATATATACACCCATACAGCTATATATACACCCATACAGCTATATATACACACATACAGCTATATACACCCATAGTTATATACACCCATACAGCTATATATATACACCCATACAGCTATATATACACCCATACAGCTATATATACACCCATACAGCTATATACACCCATACAGTTATATACACCCATACAGCTATATATATACACCCATACAGCTATATATACACCCATACAGCTATATACACCGAGTTACTTTGTTTTTATTTGTTTTATTTTGAAAGAAAACACCTCTGTTTCGGTGACCTTTTAAAATTTATTCCTTTTTATAAATGCAGTGTGATTTAACTTTACATTGATAGTAATTCATTCTGTTCCTGGAACAGGCACAGCACCGTGATGTGGATGGGTGGGGAAATATAACCAGAAACGGTATGTATATATATATAATATATATGTATATATATTATGTATATATGTATATATATTATGTATGTATATTGTGTGTATATATATATATTATGTATGTATATTGTGTGTACATATATATATATGTATATATATATATATATATATATATATATATATATATATACATAATATATATATATATATATATATATATATAATCATTTATGTATATATATATATTATTTTTATATTTATATATATATATCATTTATGTATTTATATATATATCATTTATGTATATATATATATATTATTTATATATATATTATATGTAGATATATATATATATATCATGTGTGTATATATATAATATGTGTGTGTGTGTTGTGCATTAATTAAAATGTTAAATATAACTTTCCAATGAATGCATCGTGTTGAGATGGTGTCAGGAATCAAGTGACAAATGACAACAGTATTCCCTGAAGAGGAGCTGTTGAGGCATGAAACTGATGGAAATCATTTTGCCTTAGTGAGGAGATGAACTAGCTTTACTCAGCAGAACTGTTGCTCAATAAGGATTCAGGGTTCAGGACTGGATCAAGATGAACTGAAGAGCTTGGAACACCTTGAATGTCATCTGTTTTGTCCCAGTCTTCTTCTGATAGGGTTGGCAATGTTGGTAAAGGTATAGATTCACATGGTGTTACATAAACAACATTAAAACAGATATGGAGAGGAAATGTGGCAGCATCTTCCAATGTGAGAACCGGTATATCCTGAAGAAGATAATAGATGAGCAGATATTATAGCCATCTGTAAAAATGTATCATTTAAACCACAGAAATTTATATAAACTTTGTTGTTACAGGTAAAAGTTTAGTTATGTAAAGAATGTCAATTATCAAGAAGGTAACTGAAAATCTAAAATAGAATTTACAGCATACTAGTGCCATGATAAAAAGTACCCAGTCCAGCTCGTAAGATGGTTGTACTGGTGCCAGAACGTAAAGCACTCAGTCCATCAAGTAGGGTGGTAATACGTAAGCCATGATGAAAAGCACCAAGACCACCCTCTAAGGTGGTTTTGTTGGTACCACAACAAAAAGTATCCAGTCCACGCTGTAAAGTGGTGGTGGTTATGCTCTCCTATAAAGTGGTTGTACTAGTGCCGTGACAAACAGCACCCAGTCCACCCTGTAAAGTGGTTGAAATTAGGAAAGAAGAACATACAGCCATAGAAACCAAGCCAAAAAACAGCTCATATGAACAAGACGTGGTTACCTGACTGGGTTAATCTCATAACATGAGAACCTGACTAACCCATGGAAAATACACATTAAATGGTTATGATGATCAATTATATATAAAGTCATTGCTTACATCAAGATATTGCGAATACAAGCAGCCGAAATGGGGCTCCTCTGAAAGGTCTTTGGAGTAACATTACTCGATAGAGGGCATAGCTGACAGATCAGAAGGTCACTCCATGTAGAACCACAGCTTCTCCGAAACAAGAGATCACAGCTCCGATATTTCAGACATGTGGTTAGAATGTTTCAAGGAAGAATTGCTGGACAGATTTTAAAAGCAAAACCAGCCAGCAGGAGACCCAGCGGTAGACTCTGAGCAAGATAGTTGGATAACATCCATGAGTTTTGCTGGTCTCACTTGGAGATACAGCCGGATCAATTGGAGACGGTTGCTTCTGACAGGACCTGCTGGAAGGAGTGTTTGAGGACTCTGCCCCCATGACCCTCCCAGGAATAAGTGGGAGATGAAGAAGTAGATCATGTTAACTAACTACAATATGGCTTATGAAAACATTAATGACTGAGGTATTGTGTAAAACTTGATCTACTACAAACATAGTCTTCTATGTCTCTCACCTGTGGGACCTCACTCTTGTGAAAGACGTATGGTTGTCACAACTGCCCACCTTTGAATGTCATCTATTGCTCATCCCTTACATAAGTGGTTTTGTGTCAGATTAAACGATTATGGTAGCATGTGCTGATGGAGTTCCTTCTCATCTACTCTGGTGTGACTCAATGTTCAGTTTTGTTTTCCACACTCTTCTTCCTACATATTACCTCCAACAATGCCCACTCCTACATAAATGACATGACCCTTCATTCCTTGCTAACCTCTTACACTTTTGCGTTCTTTACATGCAACTGAGAGACCTCATGCTAAATCTGCACTGACCCCATGAACAAAGACATTCAAAACATTTTATAATGGGGTCATATGTAAACCATATGAGACAATCTTGTCTCCTTCAACAGTATGACACATTGCTATGAATATTAATTGATTAAATTTTAATCAATAAAAAAAAGATTAGAAGATCTATTGCACTTCATTTGAAGTTTGACCTTAAGTTTGTTAATTTGTATTAAATATAGTTACTCGAAATGAAACAGTTAATGAGACTTACCTCATCAGGTACAAAGCGTAAACGGTGGATAGGAGTTGATTTTGAATACCTAACCATACCATTTTTGTCAAGTGACATGACAGAAAATCTGAGGAGAAAAATGAAAACTGAATATGTAAACATCTTTCTGAGATACACAACAGAGAGGGAGAATAGATTGTGAAGGATATAGGGGATGGAATACGTAGATATCTTTCTGAGAGAGGGATTGTGAAGGGGATAGGTGATAGGAGGTAAAAACTTAGTGAGCAGAAGGAATAAAATGTTAGCAGGACAATAGCAGTTAAGGTTAGAGAGAAACAGGAGATTAGTGGAGTAAAACATTGAATGGGGAAGGAATTAATGGGAAGACAATTATAGAATGACACATGGGATTACTGACAAGAATACAAGTATAATCAGTATATGACAAAGGAAGGGGTTAGTGGTGGGACAGGAATAGTCAGTTTGACAAAGAAGGGGTTAGTGATGGGGCAGGAATAGTCAGTGTGACAGAGGAAGGGGTTAGTGGAGGGACTAGTCAATGTAACAAAGGAAGGGGTTAGTGAAGGGACTAGTCAGTGTAATAAAGGAAGGGGTTAGTGAAGGGACTAGTCAATGTAACAAAGGAAGGGGTTAGTGAAGGGACTAGTCAGTGTAATAAAGGAAGGGGTTAGTGAAGGGACTAGTCAGTGTAATAAAGGAAGGGGTTAGTGAAGGGACTAGTCAGTGTAATAAAGGAAGGGGTTAGTGAAAGGACAAGAATAGTCAGTGTGACAAAGGAAGGGGTTAGTGAAGGGACAAGAATAGTCAGTGTGACAAAGGAAGGGGTTAGTGGAGGGACAGGAATAGTCAGTGTAATAAAGGAAGGGGTTAGTGAAGGGACTAGTCAGTGTAATAAAGGAAGGGGTTAGTGAAGGGACAGGACTAGTCAGTGTAATAAAGGAAGGGGTTAGTGAAGAGATTAGTCAGTGTAATAAAGGAAGGGGTTAGTGGAGGGACTAGTCAGTGTGACAAAGGAAGGGGTTAGTGGAGGGACTAGTCACTGTGACAAAGGAAGGGGTTAGTGAAGGGATTAGTCAGTGTAATAAAGGAAGGGGTTAGTGAAGGAGAAAAATTAATTGGAAATCAAGCAACATAAAATAAACTTATGAAATCAAATTTAAGATCAATTGTTATTATGAGAGAAAGTACAGCTTTTAAATTGAATGAGGTAAATATCTAAGATTGGAACATATTGACAGAATCAGGATATTGGGATGGTAATTGTAAAATTAAATAAAATCAATTTAAGAAGAAAAAAAGGAAGAGGATTAATTAAAAAGAAATTATTAAAAAAAACAAAATAAAAAAGATATAAAAGATTATAAAAGCAGTAAGATTGAAATATTACTTGTAAAATATTCTTCGAGTTGGTTGTAGACTGACAGATCCATTGTATGGTTGACTCTGGGTGTTTCTTTTAAAAACAAAACCCCTAAAAATGCAAATGAAGTGAATGTGAATTTATGAATGAAACTTAAAATGTTGATAGTGAAAAATTGTAGTAAATGACTGTTGTTGAATGAGTATATATTGTTGAGAGATGCAATGTGTAATTAGGCCCTTCTTTATCAATGGCACATTTATCTGGCAAGATACTCTTCTGGATATCAACTTGTACATTTCAGTAAGGTAAGATTTTCACTGACTTAACAGTGTTTGGGGGGTGAAGACATATACAAACACACACATACAATGGGTTTTCACAGTACCCATCTACCAAATCCATTCACAAAGCCTTGGTCAGTCATATTGTTATACCAGCATAATGAATTATATGTTTGTATATTACAACAGATGTTGAAAGATTCAAGTTGACGTTGATAAAAGAAGCAGTGGATATTGCTGGTTTAAATCAACACCAAATTTGGCATGTCTAGGATAAAAAAGATATATCAATGTTGACCATCAAGTCTTTATCTTTTTTCAAACATAGTATAGGGTAGATTTAAGGAAGATTTGGCAGGTATTTCTAGCAGGTTCAGTGACTTAAGAACTATGTGACTCATTTCATTATTGAATAGATGTTCGGGAGATATATTCAAATTGCAGTAAAAACGAAATCCCTTATTCCATTACAGTAATAAAGAACAATAGAAAGCATATCTTAAATATTATATAGAAGGAAAAAGTTGTGTTAGGTATTTAAAAACATATATATAAAGCAGCAGTTAGCCATTGCAACCATGTGAAAGAAAGGCTTGAGAGGAATGTTCAGCTGTATCAAGGACATGACAACCTCACTAGTGTTGATGCCACAATAAAATACATACACTATACTTTGCAAAAGAAGAGGAAGGTAAACCAGCTGTAAAAATCATGCCACAACTAGAAGTATGTAAATGATGTGAGGCCTCCAGCCTATCTAAGAGGACAGTAGCTGTGATTAATATTGACTTGGTCTGTGATGAGGCTTCCTATGACAGCAGGAACCAACAGCTATAAAACAATAATGATGATATATACCATTACATTCCTTGTCGTTTCATTTTTTACCAGTTATTCTAGAAAGTAAGGGCAGTAACCATGACCCTTTTTTACTAGTTACTCTAGAAGGTAAGGGCAGTAACCACGGCCCTCTTTTTACCAGTTATTCTAGAAGGTAAGGGCAGTACCCATGAACCTTTTTCTACCAGTTATTCTAGAAGGTAGGGGCAGTAACCACGACCCCTTTTCAGGTCCTCCATGACTTGTGGGGAGGAGAAAGATATTTTTAAAACTGGAGACGTGGAGAAATACTTTTAAGAAAAAAGATTCTGATAAGTGGTAGTGATAAACTAAGCAACAGAGTAGGTCTACCACAGAAATAAGCCACAAAGGGATTTGGACTCAAAATGTTAAGAACTGGAACAAATAGCCTAGAACAGCATGTTTCATGTCCCAATGATTCTGTCAATTGACTGCCTTAAACTTGTACTTTATCGACTCCAAAATGATGAAAGGCACTTCAGTGGGATTTGAACTTAGAATGCTAGAAGCCAGTATCTGTCTAGGGAGGGTAAAATTCCTGAGATCCATGGATGAGTTCTCTCCAGCGGTTTCTGTCCTTCATCATTGCCGCCATGTTCTCTGTCTCCAAGAGACCAGTGTCTGTCCTTAGGGCATCAATATATGTCAACCTCGGTCTCCCTCTTCTAGTGTGTCCATGTAGGGGCTCCCACAGGACCACTGAGTGCAGTGTCAACTCTGGATGTTGGTGAGCATGTCCTGCTAACCTCAGTCTCCTCTGTGTCACTTTTGAGCTGACTTTTGGGAGGCTCCCATACAGCTCTGAGTCTTTCATCTTCAGTGTATACTGATTAATGTTCAGAGCCATCCTCAGCATTCTCGTGTAGCACCCATCCACCATCTGAGTGAGTTTCTTGGTCAGTGTCCAAGTCTTAGACCCGTACAGTAGCACAGACTCCACCACAGCAACAAAGAGACGGGTTTTCAGGTCTTTATGAAGGTCCGACATCCACACCGATCTCGAACTGTGGCACACCGCCCAGGTTTTGCTCTTCCTCTCAACCACATCATCCTGTGTTCCCAATCTTTGCTCCCATATACAGGAAGTCCTCAACCAACTCTAGCGGCTTCCCGCCTACATTCATAATCTTCTGTGGCTTCTTAATATTTTCTACCAGATACTTTGTCTTAATCTCATTCATTCTCATCCCCACACTCATCGACACAGTCTCCACCTCCTGCATCAACTCCTCTGCCCCCTTCACTGTGTTTGTCACCAGAACTATGTTATCAGAAAATTCAGTATCTGATATCTTTTTAGCCTTAACTCTCCTGCTCTGAACCGGTGCTACAGTAAAGCCTGAGCCCTGGTGTTTCTCCAGTGCAAGGCACATACAATAGTCCACTATGATGATAAAAAGGTAGGAAGCCAATGTATCTCCCTGGAGCACTCCAGCAAAGAACTCCATCATCCCGTCAGGTGTAATGACTTGGGCTCTGGTGTTGGTGTTGGTGAAATCAGGTCCACTATCTTCTTGGGGATTCCATAAGCTTGTTAGATCTTCATCAGGCAATGATGGTCCACAGAATCAAAGGCCTTCCTAAAGTCAATGAAAACCATGACAGCAGGAAGTGAATATATATATATGTGTGTGTGTTTTTAAATAAGTAACACAACTCTACCATAATTTAATTGTTCCACTTTCAACACAAGATCTCAGATCAAGTAACTTGCTGAGCAAGTAAAACTGCAAATTATGAAATGTTTTTAGACAAAATATTTTTAACATATTAACATTTATGTATTTGTTTTGCAAGACTCTTGAGGTGAAATCGTATGTTGAAACATATATTATATTTGGGGATATTCATTTTTACTGACAAAATGATCATCACGAAATGTAACAATATTTTTAACATAATGTTTTATAAAACGCGAATAGATTATCATTGATAATATCTATTATAAAGAAGCCCCATAAACTTATTTACTTGCCTTTAAAAAAAAAAGAATGCACGAAACTAAATTTAGGTGTCGGTTTACTCTTTAATGAAAGGAAGGGGAATAACTCTAATTACAGAATATCTAAGGGAAGTAACTCACAATGGCAAAAATCAATCAAAACTAAAATAACATTTTTTTATGGAGCGTTACTGATGAACTGTAGGGCAGCTCCAATTAAACACACTTGTGATCAAAGAGATACAAAACGGTGACCACCCGTCATTTTACATGCCAGGGACTACATCGTCTAATGTTTTCTTTGTTCTTTTTTTTTGTTTACATTGTTGATTTTAGTGAGATTTGTCTGGTATTTCTAGCACGGTGAGTGGCTGGTAATTAGACGATGTCAGTCATTTTGCGTGGCGTGTTTAATTATTCTCAGGTCCCAAATAATAGGAGGGAGGGGAAACAACAGTAATGCTATATATTCACCAAGGGATCTTTTTTGAGGCAATGTTTTACAAGATGCCTTTCCTGGCAAGAAGCCTTTTAGTCACATCATCATCACCATTTTATGTCTATTTTCCCATCCTTGCATTGATGGGTTGTCATGCCCTAAGACTAAACAGGTATAGCAGACGCCGTCTTACTTATAGGACCTCGAATATATTCTACCCCCCCCCCCCCCCGCCATTTTACCATATTTCTCAACTTATATACAAGTATATACGGAATGTTTTCTACATTCTGTATTCAAATTTCACCACTGTTTATTTTACTTTTATTTTGAGGTTCTTAAAATAAGTGTCAACGCTGTACTGTCATTAAATGGACATTGTCATCTGGAAAATGCATGATTTTGTGCCAAAGTTAAGAATCAACATTACAAAGGAATCTAATGTTACTGAGAAACAGAAAAGAAGAAAAAAGAATGAAATAGCAAGTAGATATATATAGACATATATTTGGTACCTTTTAGTGAGAATAATGAGTAAATCAAAGCCATAGCTGTAACCAGTCCACCGCCAACAATACTGCAACAGACAAGAAGGATTATTAGTAATGAATTATTTGAAACATAAAAACATCATCGTCACCACCATCATCATTTGACGTCCGTTTTCCCTGCTAGTAAGGATTCGACATGTCATCACAAACTGGTCAATTCAAGCAGAGTCTCTGACTTCCAGTCAAGCCCCTATATTAAAGGAACAAAGAGGTGTTTACTTTGCCCAGGTGAAAACTTAAGTATAAATAACTAAACATAAAAGACACAATATTCAGAGGATGCCTGCACATAAGGTCCCATCTCCTCTCAGCATGGAAGCATGCAGGCCCTGACACACAAAACTATCTTACACCTGTCTTAATCCCATAAATCAATCCTAGATCTATACACACATCACATTGCACCCAAATTTGGTTTGATGGTGATGATAAATAATTGTTTCTACTTTTGGCACAAGGCCAGCAATTACCCAGTAAATTACTGGTACTTTATTTTATCGACCCCGTAAGGATGAAAGGCAAAATTAACCTCGACGGGATTTGAACTCAGACCGTAATAGGACGTAACTATGCTAGAAAGAATGACGTCCAACCCTCTACCGATACTGCCAAATGATGATAAATAATTGTTTCTAGTTTTTGCACAAGGCCAGCAATTACCCAGTACATTACTGGTACTTTATTTTATCGACACCGTAAGGATGAAAGGCAAAGTTAACCTCGGCGGAATTTGAACTCAAACCAAAAAGGGCCGTAACTCTTTGCTGCAAAGCGTGGCGTCAGACCCTCTACCGATACTGCCAATCCACCACCGTAAAATAATACATACACATATTATACTCCACCTTAATATGGATTAAATATAATCTATATAAATAATAGACACAAGTACACCACATATTTAACAACACCCTACACCTGAACAAAAATACGCTGTCACTACAATAATCCATATGATTATACACGGAAAAACACAAATACAATGCAGACACCTTAACAATTATAATTGTATTAAAAAATATAAAGGTTACGGTCACATGAGTTATTCCCCATGAATCATAAACAACTACGGTCGATTGACAGTATCGGTAGCGGGTCGGACGCCATGCTTTGACGCAAAGAGTTACGTCCCTATATGGTCTGAGTTCAAATCCCGCCGAGGTTAACTTTGCTTTTCATCCTTACGGGGTCGATAAAATAAAGTACCAGTAATGCACTGGGTAATTACTGGCCTTGTGCCAAAAGTAGAAACAATTATTATTGTTATTATTATCTCCCTTGCAATTGAGACTTTATGTGTGAAATAATGTCGGCCATCTTAGTATTGCCTGAAAGTAACACTAGTATGTATATGGCGTCTCTATGACCTATGTTAGAGTATACTTTAAAACCTTAGGTAGCAAGCAGCTGTGGCGAGATATGATTTATAATGATATATTTTAGCTCTGTACTTAACATATATATATATACTTAACACACAGACACATATATATATATTGTCAAGATTTCCATAGTATAGATAAAGGAAAAAGAGTGCTTTATGTTAAGTACAGAGCCAAAATAAATTATTATAAATTATGTGTGTGTATATATATATATATATATATATAAATGTAATTTGAGATTTTCGAATATTAATAATAATATTCGATTCGTTTGCAATTATGCAAACAAGCCTCATTTTTAGAGCCATGTCAGTAGAATGAACCCCTCATTCTTGCTCTTGTGTTGGCATGTAAACAGAAGTACAGACAGTAATGTTTCTGGGTATTACCCTTCATCAGTACAGTTCACTGTTCATCTGCCAACTGTCAGAGCTAGTGAAAATATGATATTTTCTAAAATATACAGTGACTGATCGGCCTGATTTACATATTAGCAGACTGGCTGATCAGTCAGATTTGCATATTAGTAGATCCACTGATCAGCCAGATTTGCATATTAGTAGATCCACTGATCAGCCAGATTTGCATATCAGCAGACTGACCAGTCAGTTTCCTGTATACGACCGATCAATGGCCGGCTTTGCCACATTCAAATAAAAGAAAAATCCATAGTATAGCTAAAGGAAAAAGAGTGCTGTATGTTAAGTACAGAGCAAAAATATATTATTATAAATTATTTCTCAACACAGTTGCTTGCTATCATCATCATCATCATTTTACATCCGCTTTTCCCTGCTTGCAAGGGTGGGACGGGTCTTATTCAGCACAGCATCTCTCCACTCGTCACGGTCCCTCGTCATCTCCACCGTGAGCTTCAATGATCTGAGGTCTGTTCTCACCACCTCCGCCCATGTTTTTCGTGGTCTACCTCTACCACGTCTTCCTTCAACTGGCATTTCCTGGCACTTCTTCACCCATCGGTCATCCTCCATGCGCATCACATGTCCATACCACCTCAGTCTCCTCTCCCGTACACTACATTCTATCCCTCTCAGACACAGTTTCTCTCTCAACACATTTATGCTGGGTCGTTCACGCACATTTACACTGCACATCCAACGGAGCATGCTTGCCTCATTTCTCTCCAGCTGTCGCATATCCTCGGCGGTTGCTGCCCATGTCTCACTACCATGCAGCATCGCGCTCCTCACACAGGCATCATACAACCGGCCTTTCGTACGCAGGGAGAAACCCTTCTTCGTCAACGGAGGAAGCAGCTCCCTAAACTTCTTCCAACCCGTCCTTATTCTAGATACTATGGCCTCGGCACACCCTCCTCCCATGCTAATCTGATCTCCCAGGTACCGGAAGCTATCCACCACTTCTATAGCGCCCTCTCGCATTTGAAAAATGTGTCTATCAGTGCGACTTCTACTGTCTAATTTCCCTGTACATCTACTGCATACATATTTCTCCCTACCTGTTAGTTTGCCTGCTATCCCGCTACATCTCTTGTGTACCCAGGACCTGCATTGTGTGCATTTTATAGAATTTATGCCAGTTCCTTTTCTGCATATCGAACATGGCCATTTCCCTGACGGAATCAGGGTTTTGTCCTCTTTTCTACTCATCAACACTTTTGTCTTAGCTAGATTTACTCTCAGTCCTCTTGCTTCCAACTGCTGTTTCCATAGCCGGAATTTATTCTCTAGCTCCTCTACTGATTCTGCTATAAGAGCCAGATCGTCAGCATAGAGAAGTTCCCATGGACAGCCAATCTTAAACTCCTCTGTTATGGCTTGGAGGACTATAATGAACAAGAGCGGGCTGAGGACCGAACCCTGATGTACTCCTACTTGTATCTGGAATTCCTCACTAAACTCCATTCCTACCCTGACTTTACTGAGAGTACCTCTGTACAAAGTTTGCACTGTCCTCACAAGCCATTCCTCAACACCTAGCTTCCTTAGGGACCACCAGATGACAGATCGGGGTACCCTATCAAAGGCCTTCTCTAGGTCAACAAAGGCTAAGTATAGTGGCTTATTCTTCTCTAAGAACCTCTCTTGCATTTGTCTCACCAAGAAGAGGGCATCTGTTGTACTCTTCCAAGGCACAAAACCAAACTGCATCTCATCTAGTTTGACCCTTTCTCTAATTAGTTGTGCTAAAATCCTTTCTGCCACTTTCATAACCTGATCTATCAGTTTTATACCCCTATAATTGCTCCTCTCCAAAGCATCCCCTTTACCTTTGTAGCAATTTATGAGAATACTGCTGCACCAGTCTTTGGGTATGACACCACCATATATAGCCTGATTGATGATGCGTGCAACCAGTTTAGTGCCTACGTCCCCTGATGCCTTCAGCATCTCAGCAACTATTCCCGATGGTCCGGCCGCCTTACCATTTTTCATTTCCCTAATCGCCTCTTGGACCCTATATTCGTCAATCTCAATAGCTGGTCCCTCTGTCGGATCTACCAAGGGTAATTTCTCTCTCTCCCATTCGTTCTCCACATTCATCAGTCTCTCATAATGACATTTCCAGGCCTCCTTTTTCTGGTCATTCGTGACACTAAGTACACCGGCATCATCCCGGACACATTTATCACCAACAACATCCTGATTTGCATTGACACACTGCCTTGCAATGTGGAACACCGCACGCCTCTGATCTTCCCGTCGCAGAACATTGGCAAACCTCCTACTCTCTGCCTCCCTGCGTGCTAAGTACACCTGACGTCTAGCTTCTCTCTTAGTGGCTGTATATTCTTCCCTACTCCCACCCTTTTTCCAAGCCTTCCATGCTAGTCTTTTGTCTCTAATAGCCTTATCTACTGTGCTGTTCCACCACCAGGTCACTCTCTGTCTGGTTGGAGCTCTGCTCCAGCCACAGGTTTCATCAGTAGCCTGCAGCAAGTTGTCACGTAAGAACTTCCAGTTATTATCTATGTCATACGTCTCTAAATCGTCGTCTTTTTCGTCATATACATCTTGAAGGGCTTTCCTAAATTTGAATTTTAGTGAAAGGTCTTTTAGCTTCCAGACCTTTCTTCTCCACACCTTCCTATATGTCTCATTCCATCTCTTGCTTACTGAGATATCACTAACAACTAACCTATGCTGTGGGTACATTCTTCCCCAGGGTATGCCTTGGTATTAGACACTATCTGCCTGTCCCGTGCCTAACTAGCAGGAAGTCAATCTGGCTTATGTGCTCACCAGATTTGTAGGTTATTAAGTGATTGGCAGGTTTCTGGAAGTTTGTGTTGCAAATAGTCAATGTACTTGCATCACAAAATTCAAGAAGTCTCACTCCTTCTTCATTTCTTGAACCGTAACCGTGCCCACCATGTACCCCAGTGTAACCATCCTGGAGCTGTCCAACATGACCATTGAAGTCTCCTGCTAGCATAACGATGTCTCCGTCCTCTGTCATTGTGGTTGTTTGCAAAAGTTGCTCATAAAAGCAGTCTTTCTCATCTTTGCCTAGGCCTGCTTGGGGAGCATAGACCGAGATGATTGTCAGTAGTCTCCTACCTACAACTAATCTAAGCTTAATTATTCGATTACTAACTCGAACTACCTCTATTGTCTTATTGATCCATTTCTCAGCCAGGAAAATGCCTACTCCCCCTAACCCATCATCCTTACCTACCCAGAATAGCTTATAGCTAAGACGCTTGCCTATGACTAGTCTCGCAGAGGCACCTCTCCATCTCACCTCTTGCACGCAGCACACATCCACCTGCCTTCTCTCCAGCATCTCCGCTATTTCAGCAGATCTACCTCTGAGAGTGCCAACATTAAGTGTTGCAACTCTGAGATGCGACGTCTTCATATTTTTCTATGCTGTTTTGTTGCTGTGCTGATAAGTTTTTTGGCATTGATACACTGGTTGGATGCCCTTCCTAACACCAGCGCCACTTTACAGCATGGACTGGGTGCTTTTATTTGTGCCACCAGCACTAGAGAGGATGTCTTACTAGACTCAAGGGCCCTCTCTACCCCTCCAATTTTACAGCATGGCATTAAAAAAAAAAAAAAAACTTATTGACACGACTCACACACCAATACTCATGCATACAAAATCAAAATCAAAATCAAAATCGTCAAAATCACTATCATGTCAACTGTTGACCTTTCCCAGTCCAGTTCGGCTTGTATATAATAACAATAACAATAATAATTGTTTGCTTTACGCTGGTAATGGCGGTGGTGGATAGTGTCAGTGTGGTGGTGGTGGATGGTATCAGCGTGGTGGTGGTGGATGGTCAGTGATGGTGGTGGCAGTTGTTGGTGCTGTAGTTGTTATTGTAGTTGTTGTCGTTGTTGCTGTTGTTGTTGTCCTTCATTTCACTGCTGCTGTTGCTGCAGACAATGGTGTTGATGCTGTTATTGCTGTCGCATATATACAAATACATACACACACACACATTCAACACAGACGATGGTGTTGTTGCTGTTGCTGTTGTTGTTGTAGTTGTTGCTGTGTTGAAATCTGGTCGCATCCACTGAGATATACATATACACACACATACACATATGTATATACACATACATACATCAAAAGAGAGTCAGCAGTATGTCAACAGGGGACAGGACAGCGACCTTAGAGTAATGTGGTGATGGTGGGGAGCGAGTGTAGGCGTTATTGTTATTGTGGTGACGGGGGGGGGGGGGGGTCAGTGAGATGTTACAAGTTCATAGATCACTTCTCTCTTTTCCTCTCTCTTCAAAATTTAGAATTTATGGCCTTTTGCAATGGCGGACAAGTATATATAATATATATATATATGAAGCAAAGAAAAGAAAATTTTCACTGATATGAAAGATTTCCTGGTAGAAGTTCAGGTGTATTCAGTGATTGGTATCCAGTTTCGGGGTATCCAATTAGAAAATCCAACGAATCTTTAAGAGGGGTCCACGCAAGCATTGATATATATATGTATATATATAAAATGCAAATAAAATGCATATATATATATATATATTTATTAAAATAACAGATTAAAGTTTAAGCAAAGAATCGCTGCCTTCAATTTTATTATTATTACTATATATATATATATATATATATATAGTGGAAAAAAACACAACTACCACCACAGCTGCTGCTACTACCATGACTACACCTCTCTATACATAAGAGTTCATTTTTCCAGTCTCTTTCTCAACAAGGAAGATGAAAAAAGCTTGCCTCAACACTTAATTTTAAATCTTCAATTTTTAGTTTTTAATTCTTATTAATTCTTTCATTGTAATTCTCAACATTTGATAAGACGAATTTTACTAATACATCGAAACTGGTAATACTTTATATACTTTTTATACACTTTATATACATTATATACTTTATATACATTATAAAACTCTTTTTTAAAAGAATTGTCCCTCTCATTTTTTCAATAATGTCACTTTGATGAATCAAAGACGGAAAAAAAAGAAAACAGACCCTTAAATATATTTTCCATGCTATTTCCAATTTCACCCCCCCTCTCTCTCTCTCTCTCTCTCTCTATCTATCTATCTATATATCATTGTCAACAACATATGGTGGTACTCTCTCAAGAGGGCAGTTAGATTAGACTCGATAGGTTTTAGTAAAGAATTAGTGTTAGATAGAAATAAGACTGAAAAGGAACTGGTAGATAAAGTAGAAGAATCACTTAGGAGTGGCAACGTAGCCAGCGTGCTAGCGACGAGAACGGCCTGGACCAGTTCTTCGACGCAAAGCGTGAAGGCTGCATTGTCAGAAGCAAAATACGTGCCCTGGGAAACGAGGGAGCCAAAGCTGTTAGCTGGGCCTGGATGACGGAGGCGAAAAGTGGCAACAAGTCCACGATTTGGTCTTTGAAGGACCAAGATGGACGCGTGATATGTGAGCCAAAGCAAATGTGCGCGGCCTCTCAGTGGCACTTTGCTCAATGTTCGGGCAGGGCGGCGCACTGGGAGGGGCTATGGATTTTGGTTCATACCTCGACGGCCTACCGCGACTCTCGGACAGCGAGGCGAAGTTCTGCAAAGGGCCGATTTCAGCTGCTGAGATAGGGTACGCGCTGAGCCAATGCAGCAAACACAAATCTCCAGGTACGACGGTCTACCCTACGAATTTTATGTAGCAATGCCGGACTTGTTCTCCGGTCTCCTGGAAGCGGTCTACTGCAACTGGCAGCAGAACGGGAGAATTCCCAATTCTGTGACCAAGGGCGTAATCACATTAGTCAGGAAGGACGAGAACAAGGGGGATGACATAGGCAACTTCCTGCCCATAACTCTG
The DNA here is from genome assembly GCA_964016885.1 of Eledone cirrhosa. Taxonomy (NCBI): domain Eukaryota; kingdom Metazoa; phylum Mollusca; class Cephalopoda; order Octopoda; family Eledonidae; genus Eledone; species Eledone cirrhosa. The sequence continues at coordinate 8,629,642 of OZ024745.1, forward strand.
CTCAACACAGAGTTACAGATTTTGGCCAAGGTGTTGGCAAAGAGGCTGGCGCTTGTCGTCGAAAACCTGATGGGAGAAGCGCAGACATGCGCAATCCCGACCAGGTCCATACACAATAACCTCCACTTCATGCGATACATCATAGAGAGGGTAGGGTGTAAACCCGGCTTTGGTGGGGCCCTCATCAACTTGGATCAGTCTAAGGCTTTCGATAGGGTTGACCATCGTTACCTGGATGCGGTGCTCGAGGCGGCAGGCTTCAGCCCCGTGTTCAGGGGCTGAATTGCTGCAATGCACAACAGCAATATCTGCTCAAGAGTCAAGGTGAACGGCTACCTCTCGGAGCCGTTCCATATCACACGATCCATCCGACAAGGATGCTCTCTCTCCTCCCTTCTGTACGTACTGACTCTCGAGCCACTACTGCTGAAGTTGGAGCTATTGCAGGGCATCCCTTTGTAACCGGGACTGCGAAAAGCGGCGTCGGCCTACGCCGATGACGTGTCAGTAATGGTGTCAAGCACTTCGCAAATCGAGGAGATCGGCACCTTACTGGAGGAATACGAAAGGTTCACAGGAGCGAAGCTAAACCGCGACAAATCCGTCGGTTTGCAACTCGGAACGTGGAGAGGCAAATCGATGCCTTCCGATGACGTCGTCGGACGCTGGACGGAAGGACCGGTAAAGCTGCTCGGGGTCTGGTTTTGTCCTGACCTCCAGGTGGAGAAGAACTGGAACGAGGTGACGGCCAAGGTGTTTGCGCTCACCCAGAAGTGGGCCGAGTGCAAACTATCCTTGAGAGGTCGAGCGGAGGTGGCGAACACTTTTATAGCGTCCGTCATCTACTACCGCTTGACCGTTGTGCCTTGTCCAGCAAAACGCTCACCAAAATGGAGCGCGCGCTCTTCCAATTCCTTTGGAAGAAACGGGCTCCTTTGGTGAGAAGATCCATCTGCTGCCAACACCCTTCAAACGAAAGGCTGGGGATGCCGTGGCTGATGATGCGCAAACACGCGCTCCGGCTGCGGCACCTCCACGTATTCCTCACCAGACAACCGGTGTGGGCCCCGTTCGTGAGGCGAGCCTTCCCACGACTCGTCTCGCTGAACGAGCTGCAGTCCTGGGTCAAGCAAAGACCGAGGAAAATGGGCGACTTGCACATCGAATGTGCTCAGGCGCTCACAGCCCTCTGGCAGGCGGACCCGGCGACTCCAGTGGAGACTCCACTTCGACATTCTATAGAGGGTTGGTCCGCAGCAAGTGCGACGACACGCTCGGAGAAACTCTAGGCGTAGAGGAGGATGAACTGGCCAGTCTGTTCGGTAAGACCTTCCGCCCGGGACGATTGGAAAACTTCCAAAAGTCCCTGGCCTGGCAGTGCTACCGAGGAGCTCTACCAGTTCGAGACAAGCTCTACAGACACGGGCGCCTGGGCAGGGACCCTTCGAAAAATATCTGTCCGAGATGCGTGCGCGATGAGGAAACCGTCGCACATGCATCTGTACACTGCCCAGGCGTTACCGACCTGTGGGGCTATGTAGAACGACTATTGTCGCGGGTGGGACCAATCCAGTTGACCACCGAGTCCATTGTCATGATCAAACCGCCACCCTCCTTCAAAAACAAGGGAGAGGCGATTTTCCTATGTGTTATGGCTATGGTGAAAGAGGTTTTATGGTGGACGAGGTTAAAAGGGCTGAGGTCAGACACCTTTCTCTCCGGCGAGCAACTGATTCGTTTTTTCAAATATCATTTTGGAAGAAGAATCAGGATGGAGAGAGAGGTGCTGTACCCCAGTAAATTTTATAAAAGGTGGGTGAATGTGGCAAAGATGGCCCGAGTGGTTGGGCTTTCTCTCTATATAAGCCTGTAGGTTGAGGAAAAAGAGGAAGAGAGGAAGGGAGTACTCACTCTTGGTGCTCCTGGAGATGAGGGTTGTACATATTTTCGGGGTGTGTACAACCCCTGTGTAACGCCTCCCCCCTATTGGGGATATCAATTGTTATTTGTTATTTTATTAATAGTTTTATTTTCATATACCTGTATGTAAACACCCCATTTGTATTTTTCCCCTTCTTTTGTGCCCTTGTGGCCAATAAAGAAATTTATCTATTTCATCTATCTCTCTATCTCTCAATCTATCTTTCTATATAGCTAGCTAGCTAGCTATCTCTATCCATCTATCTATCTTTCTACTTATCATCCTATCTATCTAACTAAATAAATAACTATGTGTCTACCTAATTATCTATCCATCTATCTATATATTTGTCTGTCTATCCCTATATATTGGTATGCGTATGTAGGTATTCTCTCCATTTATGCACGAGTGTGTAAACTCCCAATTTGTATTTGTCCCCTTCTTTTGTGCCCTTGTGGCTAATAAAGAAATTTATATATATATATATATATATATAGGAACGAGTAGGACCCCGACGGCTGAGCTCATGCCGTTTCGACGGCTAATTCTAGACTAGTCCAGAATTAGCCGTCGAAACGGCTTGAGCTCAGCCATCGGGGTCCTACTCGTTCCTATTACCCACTCTACTACCCTAACTATTGAGTACTTTGGTGCGTTATGGTCCATCTGGTTCCTTACCACATCTCCTTCGTTATATATATATATATATTGGCTAAGTGGTGAGGTTTACTATTCTGGAGTTTCAAATAATTATTAATTGTTTAAGTTCAATTCTGGACATAAAAGTTTAGGAGAAATCTCAAAAACATACTTTGCCATTTCTTTGCAGAATTCTTCCACATCGCATAGCTGTTTTGTTAAAATCCTCTTCAGAAAGTTGTTGGGGTCTAAATTTACAATTAAAAGCAAAAGAAGAACATGTTAACTAATATAAATCAGATTCAACAGTGTTATTAGAGGTGATACTGTCTAGTAGTGTTAGAGGTGATAATGTCTAGTAGTGTTAGAGGTGATAATGTCTAGTAGTGTTAGAGGTGATAATGTCTAGTAGTGTTAGAGGTGATAATGTCTAGTAGTGTTATTACAGGTGATAATGTCTAGTAGTGTTAGAGGTGATAATGTCTAGTAGTGTTATTACAGGTGATAATGTCTAGTAGTGTTAGTAGAGGTGATAATGCCTAGTAGTGTTAGAGGTGATAATATCTAGTACTGTTATTACAGGTGATAATGTCTAGTAGTGTTAGTAGAGGTGATAATGCCTAGTAGTGTTAGAGGTGATAATGTCTAGTACTGTTATTAGAGGTGATAATGTCTAGTAGTGTTATTAGAGGTGATAATGTCTAGTAGTGTTATTAGAGGTGATAATTTGTAGGTGTGTTATTAGAGGTGATAATGTCTAGTAGTGTTATTAGAGAAGATAATGTCTAGTAGTGTTATTAGAGGTGATAATGTGTAGCTGTGTTATTAGAGGTGATAATGTGTAGCTGTGTTGTTAGAGGTGATAATGTCTAGGAATGTTATTAGAGATGATAATGTGTACCTGTGTTAGTAGAGGTGATAATGTCTAGTAGTGTTATTAGAGGTGATAATGTCTAGTAGTGTTAGTAGAGGTGATACTGTCTAGTAGTGTTAGTAGAGGTGATACTGTCTAGTACTGTTATTAGAGGTGATTATGTCTAGTAGTGTTAGTAGAGGTGATAATGTCTAGTAGTGTTAGTAGAGGTGATACTGTCTAGTAGTGTTAGTAGAGGTGATAATGTCTAGTAGTGTTAGTAGAGGTGATAATGTCTAGTACTGTTATTAGAGGTGATAATGTCTAGTACTGTTATTAGAGGTGATAATGTTTAGTACTGTTATTAGAGGTGATACTGTCTAGTAGTGTTAGTAGAGGTGATAATTTTTAGTAGTGTTAGTAGAGGTGATAATGTCTAGTAGTGTTAGTAGAGGTGATAATGTCTAGTACTGTTATTAGAGGTGATAATGTCTAGTAGTGTTAGTAGAGGTGATAATGTCTAGTAGTGTTATTAGAGGTGATAATGTCTAGTCGTGTTAGAGGTGATAATGTCTAGTAGTGTTATTAGAGGTGATAATGTCTA
>OZ024745.1:8638658-8713658 GCA_964016885.1 Eledone cirrhosa
AAAACACTTCCCATTACAACACCGCTACCACAACATAATTAACAAAAATACCATCAAACTCTCTTACAGCACTACACCAAACTTCGCACAAAACATCGTCTCCTCTAACAACAAAAAACTCAACCCCGATGGCAGAAATAACCTAAATAGCAGTGGAGAACCGACCAGGAGGTGTAACTGCCCGGATAGATCTATTTGCCCACTCGACAATAGATGCAGAGACCGTAATGTGATCTACCAGTGCAACGTGAGGACGGATACCTCCAACAAAGCCTATATAGGACTTACCGCATGTGACTTCAAGACCCGGCTATACCAACATAGACATACCTTCCGAAACCCGGCCCGGCGTCACGCCACTACACTTTCGGGCCACATATGGGACCTCCCAGAGCCAATTCTTACACGGGAGGACGCCGTCCGTGCAATTTATGCTCGGAGGAAACTTTACAAATGCTGTTTTCGACGGACCAACTCCTAAACAAGAAAGATGAACTGATTACTGCATGTAAACATAGATTGCGTAGGACTTACCTCGCCCTCAAACCCCATAATGACCCGGTGGGGTAGACTAGGGCTATAACACCCCACTTGCCGATTTTGCAATGGGTAACCCCTGCTTGCCAAGGGAGACGTAAGATCTTCTTTGTATTCTTTTATCGCTTCCTTTATTTCCTTCCTTCCCCCCCTCTCTCCTTAGTCCTTCTACCCCAGCTCTTCTCCTTTGTCGGCGTCTTTTCTCGCCCACCCGAGGCTGCCCTTTGGCCCCTTGTAGCCTTAGTACCCCCACCCCCTCCCCTAGTCTAGGATAGATTTGGCGGACTCCGCCCTTTATAGCAGTTGGTTTAGATCCCGGATACTTGTCCCCTTTTTCCGACCGCTCCCACTACTCTCTGTGCCCTCTATATTTCTTAGTGGCACTTATGCCTTATTTTTTCGTTTCAGTATTTCTTTCTTCGCTTTTCTTTTGGGCGGGGTGGATTCTGAATTTATTCTTCCGTATTCTACTTTTACTTCGTACGAACTTTCATGTAGCTTGTTTTAGATCTTTTAGAGTTAGCATTAGTATATATTTTTCTCGGGACTCAGAATTATTATCTCGTATTAGTTCACTTTGCTGCACTGGGTGGTTGCCGGAATTGTGCCCGGGATGGAAATCTTTATTGTTTATTTCGCGGTAGTCTCTTTAGTATTTTGGCCCCTTTTGTTAACCCGTCACCGTATCATTTACGTACTTATACCTCTTAAAAGGGTCCTCGCCTATCCGTCCCACCTAGTTCTTTTACTTATTTCGTTATTTCTTTATTTCTTTCTTTACTTCTTTCTTTCTTTCTTTCTTTATTTTTTCTAGACTAACAATAGCTAGAGACCTAGGTCGTAGAATTTAATTTACTTTACTTTTTTCTTTACACTCATTTGTTTTTCTTTACACTTATTTGCTTTTCTTCACTCTCAGTATTATTTCTACCCCCCATTGTTCTACCTACCGTTCCGACTTCCCCCCCCCCCTCCCCTGTATCTTCTTTGACCTCATGCCCAGCTGTAGCTGGCACTACAAACGCTTGATTGGGGCTACTCCACCCCCTCCCCTCTTTCTCCTACTGGCAGGTTTAGCCACCATCTCCCCTACTAATTTGCAACCACAGAATTACTACTGATTTTTGACAATCACTTTGACCATATATGGAATTACCCCTTGAGAAGATCGGCTATTTAAATACCAGGATAAATTTTCATTTAGTCCAGAATTAGCCGTCGAAACGGCTTGAGCTCAGCTGTCGGGGTCTTACTGGTTCCTATTACCCACTCTACTACCTCAAGTATTGAGTACTTTGGTGCGTTATGGTCCACCTGGTTCCTTACCACATTTCCTTCGTTATATATATATATATATGTATATATATATTATAATAATAATAATTCTACATATATATATATATATATGTATAATCAGAATAAATGGAGGAAAAGGCAATACATTTAACAACAAACTTTACATCTTACACAGTGTTTCATCTCTACAATCTCAAAATAACAGTTCACACATATACATTGTTATTAGTAATATTTGTATGGAATCATCAGAGAAGAAAGAATCGTTTATATTGTGTTACTGGAAGTTAGTCCAACTTATCTTTTCTTGGATATATATATTTACAAATAAAACTCAAAGTCCCCTCTGTATGGTGATCTTACCACACTGTACTAGACTGAACTAATACTTTAGTTTTTTTACTCTAAAAAGATGAAAGGCAAAGTTAATTTCAGCAGAATTGGAACTCAAAGTGAAGAACAATACCTTGATACCTACGTTTAATTTATTTGACTATAGTTAATATAATCACCTTAATAACATGAAACCTTTTATGTAATGGAAATATTGTGCAAGTTTTAAGTGGTTCTTATTGTTTGGCTTTTGGTTTGTTGATGTAAAGTAGATGAGAGAAAAATATCCCTGTAGATAGGACACAATTCTATTGAAGGCAATATTTTCAGATATTCTATGTAAAGCTGCAGTGGAGGTAGAACAAGGAAGACCTGGGCAGAGGTAGTGAGAGCTGAACTCAAATCACTGAGACTCACAAAGGAGATTATGAAGGAACACCACAGAAAAGGACCTGTCCAACCCATGCAAGCATGGAAAAATGGACATAAAAATGATGGTGAAATTAGAATTTCAATATCTTATCTGTTCATTAATGTTATCACCTCCACCATCTTGTGTCTGCTTTTCTGTGGCTGGATGTTTTTGTTTTAGAAAATCATCCCTCCAATTGTCATGTTTCTTCCTTATCTCCTCAGTGAGCTTCAGCAATGTCAAATCTCACCATTTCTGCCCAAGTATTCTTTGATCTTCTTCTGTGGCTTCTTTCACTAGGATTTCTTGGCACTTTTTAATGAAGTGATCATGATTCATATGCATCACATGTTCTCACCAATGTAATCTTCTCTCTTGCACACTTCATCTGATTCCTCTTATACCTAGTCTTTGCTTCAGTTCATCTATACTTCATTGTTGCTGTACATTAACATTACACTTCCATTGAAGTATGCTTACTTCATGTCTCTCCAGCCTTGACATATGTCTTGCATTAACTGCCCTTGACTATTTACCATGCAGTATTACATATTACATACATCATGAGGAGGCACATGGCTTAGTGGTTAGAGCATTGGGCTTGCAATCGAAAGGTTGTGAGTTCAAATCTCAGACCGGGTGATGTGTTGTTTCCTTGAGCAAGACACTTTATTTCACATTGCTCCAGTTTACTCAGCTGTAGAAATAAGATGATAGGGACCCCAGTCCCCATCATTCCACTGAAAAGTGGTCGTGGAGGTGCCATGGCAAAAAAGTACCCAGCCCACACTGTAAAGTGGACGTGTAGGTGCCACGGAAAAAAAGCACCCAGCACTCACTGTAAATGAGGTTGGTGTCAGGAAGGGCATCCAGCTGTAGAAATCAAGCCAGAATCAGTTCCCGTCCCACCCTTGCAAGCAGGGAAAAGCGGACGTAAAATGATGATAAAATGATTAACTTCCCTTGACTATTTACCATGCAGTATTACATATCACATACAGCATTAACTGCCCTTGTCTAATTACCATGCAGTATTACATATCACATACAGCATTAACTTCCTTTGTCTAATTACCATGCAGTATTACATATCACATACAGCATTAACTGCCCTTGTCTAATTACCATGCAGTATTACATATCACATACAGCATTAACTTCCCTTGTCTAATTACCATGCAGTATTACATATCACATACAGCATTAACTTCCCTTGTCTAATTACCATGCAGTATTACATATCACATACAGCATTAACTTCCCTTGTCTAATTACCATGCAGTATTACATATCACATAACAGCATTAACTTCCCTTGTCTAATTACCATGCAGTATTACATATCACATACAGCATTAACTTCCCTTGTCTAATTACTATGCAGTATTACATATCACATACAGCATTAACTTCCCTTGTCTAATTACCATGCAGTATTACATATCACATACAGCATTAACTTCCCTTGTCTAATTACCATGCAGTATTACATATCACATACAGCATTAACTGCCTTTGTCTAATTACTATGCAGTATTACATATCACATACAGCATTAACTTCCCTTGTCTAATTACCATGCAGTAGTACATATCACATACAGGCATTAACTGCCCTTGTCTAATTACTATGCAGTATTACATATCACATACAGCATTAACTACCCTTGTCTAATTACCATGCAGTATTACATATCACATACAGCATTAACTTCCCTTGTCTAATTACTATGCAGTATTACATATCACATACAGCATTAACTTCCCTTGTCTAATTACCATGCAGTATTACATATCACATACAGCATTAACTTCCCTTGTCTAATTACTATGCAGTATTACATATCACATACAGGCATTAACTGCCCTTGTCTAATTACTATGCAGTATTACATATCACATACAGCATTAACTGCCCTTGTCTAATTACCATGCAGTATTACATATCACATACAGCATTAACTTCCCTTGTCTAATTACCATGCAGTATTACATATCACATACAGCATTAACTTCCCTTGTCTAATTACCATGCAGTATTACATATCACATACAGCATTAACTGCCCTTGTCTAATTACCATGCAGTATTACATATCACATACAGCATTAACTGCCCTTGTCTAATTACCATGCAGTATTACATATCACATACAGCATTAACTTCCCTTGTCTAATTACTATGCAGTATTACATATCACATACAGCATTAACTACCCTTGTCTAATTACCATGCAGTATTACATATCACATACAGCATTAACTGCCCTTGTCTAATTACCATGCAGTATTACATATCACACACAGCATTAACTACCCTTGTCTAATTACCATGCAGTATTACATATCACATACAGCATTAACTTCCCTTGTCTAATTACCATGCAGTATTACATATCACATACAGGCATTAACTTCCCTTGTCTAATTACCATGCAGTATTACATATCACATACAGGCATAGCCGGCCTTTCATTGTCTTTTCATTAAACTCTCAACTAAAACATAACTTCAGAGAAAACAAAAACACGTTGAATATCTCTAACCTTCAGCAAGCCCTTTGAAGTAAGCCATTTGTTCTGAGAGACTGGTCATGTCTCCTTCGAAAGTAGGAAACAACTGGAGATATAACCACTATAAATGAAAGAGAAATTTTAACAAGATGCTTAAAAACAGGCACTAAATTGTTATCACTTAAGATTAGAGTTATTTTTGTTTTTTGTATATATAATTTTGTATAGATGATTTTAGAGTTAAAGAACAAAGACTAATGATAAAATAAAAATATATTTTACAAAATGAGGGCCCTGAGGCTGTATGGTGATAAGCTATAGCTTAAGGTAAAGCCAGCACTGAGACAGCCTAATAGAAGTATGTAATGAATGTAGATAAAATAAAATTTATCCAATATAGTTAAGTCATTGACTATCCCATTAAAACAAACAAACAATGATATAGCAGATAGCTGTAAATAATATTATATAATTTTTATGTCATTAAATAAAATTAGATATCTTTCAAGTTATTTTAGTATCACTATGAGTGACTAAAGTAATGAGAGAAGTGAGACAATATGATACATCTATATTCTAAATAAGGTTACATTAGATTTAGTACAGTTGAAATACTGCATTCACTTGCTCTGCTGTTCTGCACATATATTGGTATGTGTTTTAAAAAAAACAAACATACAAATAAAATATAAACTGACAGATATTGAATTAATCAATACTGCTGGATGTTGAAACTATTGATGTCATTTGATAATGTATTTCACTTGTTTTTTTCAATCACATTCAAACAGCAACAACAAGAAACATAATATATTCAGTGGCTATATATACACTTACCTTTTTTACTAATGTATATACATCTAATTCAACTTGTAGGACACAGAGATTTGGTGAACCAACAATTTTTTCCATCAATTCACAACTGAAAGGCAATAAAAAAAATTAGAGGAATATTTTCTTTACTGTTTTACACCAATTCCACCTTGTTTTACACCAATTCCAGCCTATATTACACCAATAATACCCAATATTACACCAATTCCACCCTATATTACACCAATACTACCCAATATTACACCAATTCCACCCTATATTACACCAATACTACCCAATATTACACCAATTCCACCCTATATTACACCAATACTACCCAATATTACACCAATTCCACCCTATATTACACCAATACTACCCAATATTACACCAATTCCACCCTATATTACACCAATACTACCCAATATTACACCAATTCCACCAATACTACCCAATATTACACCAATTCCACCCTATATTACACCAATACTACCCAATATTACACCAATTCCAGCCTATATTACACCAATACTACCCAATATTACACCAATTCCACCCTATATTACACCAATACTACCCAATATTACACCAATTCCACCCTATATTACACCAATACTACCCAATATTACACCAATTCCACCCTATATTACACCAATACTACCCAATATTACACCAATTCCACCCTATATTACACCAATACTACCCTATATTACACCAATTCCACCCTATATTACACCAATTCCACCCTGTTTTACACCAATTCCACCCTATTTTGCACCAATTCCACCCCGTTTTACACCAATTCCACCCTGTAAGGTGATAGTACTGGTGCCATGACAAATGCTCCCAGTCCACCCTGTAAGGTGATAGTACTGGTGTCATGACAAATGTGCACAAGACATGGTCACCTGACATGTTTGGCCTCATAACATGTTAGCCCGTCTAGCCCATGCAAGAATGGAAAATAGATGGCAAATGATGATGATGATGATGATAACTGATATTTACCTAATGTCTTTGAGTAAATCAATTTCTCGCAGAGAAAGCAGGTTCCTTTGTAGCCATTGCAGACACTGGGACTCTACATCCAAGGCACCATACATGGTAGCTCCCATGTAATATTTACAGACTGTTGTGGCACTGGAGGTAGATAGAACAGTTAGAACATAGCAGAGAGGGAGGTGGGTGGGGGAGAAGAGTGAGAGTGGGGGAGATAGAGAGAGGGGAGATAGAGAGTGGAGGTAGATATAATAGAACAGTTAGAACATAGTGGAGAGAGGGAGAGAGAGAGGGGTGGTGAGAAAGAGATAAAGAAGAGGAATAGCCCAGTATGACAAATATTATCAGAAATTTCAGAAGATCTCAGAAGAACCAATCTTCAAGCATGTGAAAGTAAATGATAATACTTTCATTTGAGAGAAGAATAAAATATTGGAATTAAATATAACTCTCAGCTTCCTTAACATTCCTCACTAATTACATGTTAATGAGAGAAAATATAGGGTCACTTACCTAATAGAATCTTTCATAATAGACTCACACTGCTGGATAAGGTCTTCCTGTTGTACAGTAAAATTAAATAGTTAATCAAATAATTTCCCTTTAAAAATAAAACTGAAATGTGAAATATTGATTTTTTGACAAGAGATACACCCTATATTTATAGTGGATGTGAGATAGACATGTGATAAACCCTATATTTATAGTGGATGTGAGAAAGACATGTGATAAACCCTATATTTATAGTGGATGTGAGAAAGACATGTGATAAACCCTATATTTATAGTGGATGTGAGATAGACATGTGATAAACCCTATATTTATAGTGGATGTGAGATAGACATGTGATAAACCCTATATTTATAGTGGATGTGAGAAAGACATGTGATAAACCCTATATTTATAGTGGATGTGAGAAAGACATGTGATAAACCCTATATTTATAGTGGATGTGAGAAAGACATGTGATAAACCCAATATTTATAGTGGATGTGAGAAAGACATGTGATAAACCCTATATTTATAATGGATTTGAGATAGACATGTGATAAACCCTATATTTATAGTGGATGTGAGAAAGACATGTGATAAACCCTATATATTATAGTGGATGTGAGAAAGACATGTGATAAACCCTATATTTATAATGGATTTGAGATAGACATGTGATAAACCCTATATTTATAGTGGATGTGAGATAGACATGTGATAAACCCTATATTTATAGTGGATGTGAGAAAGACATGTGATAAACCCTATATTTATAGTGGATGTGAGATAGACATGTGATAAACCCTATATTTATAGTTGATGTGAGATAGACATGTGATAAACCCTATATTTATAGTGGATGTGAGATAGACATGAGATAAACCCTATATTTATAGTGGATGTGAGAAAGACATGTGATAAACCCTATATTTATAGTGGATGTGAGATAGACATGTGATAAACCCTATATTTATAGTGGATGTGAGATAGACATGTGATAAACCCTATATTTATAGTGGATGTGAGAAAGACATGTGATAAACCCTATATTTATAGTGGATGTGAGATAGACATGTGATAAACCCTATATTATAGTGGATGTGAGATAGACATGTGATAAACCCTATATTATAGTGGATGTGAGATAGACATGTGATAAACCCTATATGTATAGTGGATGTGAGAAAGACATGTGATAAACCCTATATTTATAGTGGATGTGAGATAGACATGTGATAAACCCTATATTTATAGTGGATGTGAGAAAGACATGTGATAAACCCTATATTTATAGTGGATGTGAGATAGACATGGGATAAACCCTATATTATAGTGGATGTGAGAAAGAGATGTGATAAACCCTTGTATTTATAGTAAAATAGGGGACAGAGCCATTCAATGTTCTTCCACCCTGGTGATGGGCCAAGTTGGAATGCTTTGAAACTCAGTTATTTTACTTCCACTTCACAGTTCTATCATCATCATCACCATTTTTATGTGTCTTTTTCCATGCTAGCATGGGTCAGACAGGTCCTTTTTCAGCACAACATCTCTTCACTGGTTGCGACTCTTCGTCATCTCTTCCATAAGTCTCACTGATTTGAGATCAATTCTCACGTGATTATAAAAAAACTAAAAACAAGCAACTTTTCCTCATAAATGAAGGAAATATCTAAACTTGGTAAATCCACCAAATCTGTATTACCAGGAATAGTCGCACCCATGTTAGTGTGGAAGATGGATGTTAAACGATGATGATGGTGATGATGGTGATGATGATGATGGTGATGATGGTGATGATGGTGATGATGATGGTGATGATGATGATGATGAACAGTTGGAATCAGAAATATTTCAAAATAGAACTTTGAAAAAAGTTTATAATTGATTAGTTTTACACAACATGTATATATGTATGAGATGAAAGAATGGTATTTAACTAATGTATTGGTACGCGATGGGGCCCACCCACAGCCCCGGTGGACAGAATGGAGAACGCGTTTCCCCAGAGGACAGCAAGGGAGACGCGCTGGAAAAGCCACTCCAACTCGCGGGGCTCACATCTACGGCTGGCCAGCTCAGCGCCTATGGTGGTGAGTAAGGAGGTAGCCCTGGGACCGAGGACACCAGAAGTTTCCACTGCCAGAGGAACGACCGCAAACCTGTCGGAGAGCGACTGGTATTTGAGGAGTTTGGCCCCCTCAGTTCGACATGCAGCAGAAACTGGGTCAGTGTCAGACTGCACCAGGTTGCGGCTGAAGAAAGTGTTGGTGCAAGTGGCATCCCAGACGAGGGGTTTGCCACCGCGGAACGAGAAGATGGTCATGCCATCTGGCCTTTTGCCGTCCCCTCGATCCAGCCCCACCGGCTCGAGCTGGGAAGGGAAGCCTGCAGCATCCATGCCATGCTTAATGACCTCGTTGAGTGCAGTATGGCATGGAATGCGGCCGGCACTGTGGTGACAGGACAGCGGGTGGAGGTCGAAAGAGTCCACGGTGGAACCGCAGCGACATTGGTGTGGCTGGCAGATCCGGAGGCCGAGCCTCAGGGAAACGCCGATTCACAGGCTATGGTTGTCTAGCTGCGTGCCAGTGGAGAAGGAGGGCAGAGCATGGAGCCAGGCACCACTGTGGGGTTTGGAGGCCGCATGAAAACAAGCAAGGCAGTGCTGGTCGAGCTGGTGCGTGAGCCCGTCTGAGGCCAGGCTGCACTGGATGGCATCCCAAGTGCATTGGGGGGACTTGACATCAACAGGGGGAGAAGGAGGAGGGACGTCTACTGGGCTAAGTCCGAGCCGGCCCCACGTCTCACAGGCGGCCTCACGTTCTCTGAACTGCTTATTCCCTTTAAGTAGATGATTGATTAGTTTCATAAAATTTTGAACATATGTGTGTGTATGTGTATGTGTGTAAGTGTGTGTGTTTATATGAGTGTGTGTGTGTATGAGCATTTATGAGTGTGTGTATATGAATGTGTTTGTGTACGTGTGTGTGTAAATTATAGGAGAAAGCCACCCAGATGTTTTAACTGCTAACAATGTATCTCTTATGCCAGTTTGAACTCCTAAAACCTTTTAAGAGCCTTGATTAATTTGATGATTGACCAAATGCTAACAATTTTGAACTTGTTTCTGTTAGGTCAGTCATCCAGTTGTTAAATCTCACATTTATTATATAAAAGAAAAGTTGAAAATGTACAGAATCTTACCAGTTGCAGTAGGCGTGCAGCAGCCAAAATACTGACCACTTGTGTTGGTCTGATCAGTACATTATCATTATAGAATGAGCCGAGGGTAATGTTGAGAGCTAAAACATGAAAAATGACTATCAAAATTAACAAGTGGACAAAACAACAACAAATGTAATGAAGTGATGCTAAATGGAAAAGGTTTGGTTAAGAATATCACAAAGCTATTATTAATATTAGTTGTTCAATTAAAGGTGTTGTACTGGCAGAATTGGTAGAGCATCAGATAAATTGCCATTGTACTATTTTTTCTGACACTTTGTCTTTACATCTTGCTGAAGTTAACTTTATCTTACATCTTACAGAAGTTAAGTTTGCCTTTCATCCTTCCAGGATCAATAAAAATCAAGTACCAATCATGTAATTGGGTGGTATAATCAACTTTGACATAGCAACAAAATTTGCTGGCCTTGAACCTAAATTAGAAATCATATTAGTGGTTTGGTTAAATCTTCTGTTTCATCTTTACATCAAAATAAAGTACAATATATGTAATAAACTGGAGTTGATGTCTTGTCATCACAATAGAGTACAGATGACTATGTCAGATACAACTGGCTGAGATATGTGACAGATGTGACACAGATGACTATGTCAGATACAACTGGCTGTAGATATGTGACAGATGTGACACAGATGACTATGTCAGATACAACTGGCTGTATATATGTGACAGATGTGACACAGATGACTATGTCAGATACAACTGGCTGTAGATATGTGACAGATGTGACACAGATGACTATGTCAGATACAACTGGCTGTAGATATGTGACAGATGTGACACAGATGACTATGTCAGATACAACTGGCTGTAGATATGTGACAGATGTGACACAGAAGACTATGTTAGATACAACTGGCTGAGATATGTGACAGATGTGACACAAATAACTATGTCAGATACAACTGGCTGTAGATATGTGACAGATGTGACACAGATGACTATGTCAGATACAACTGGCTGAGATATGTGACAGATGTGACACAGATAACTATGTCAGATACAACTGGCTGTAGATATGTGACAGATGTGTGACACAGGTGACTATGTCAGATACAACTGGCTGTAGATATGTGACAGATGTGACACAGGTGACTATGTCAGATACAACTGGCTGAGATATGTGACAGATGTGACACAGATAACTATGTCAGATACAACTGGCTGTAGATATGTGACAGATGTGTGACACAGGTGACTATGTCAGATACAACTGGCTGTAGATATGTGACAGATGTGACACAGGTGACTATGTCAGATACAGTTGGATTCATTTGTTTACATATCTTTAACAAAATCTTCACCTTTCTAGCAGACATCATCCAACAGCTTTGATATATTTTACCAATGTCATTGCCTTAACCGAGTATAGAGGTTAGAATAGGTGCACGACATCTCTGAAGAGGAGGCTAAAAGGGTTGGGATCAGGAAGGGCATCTGGGTGTAAAAAATTGCCTCAAAATATCCTGTCCAACCCATGCCAGCATGGAATATCAATATAAAAATGATGATGAAAATGACACTTTGTTCAACACATACACACACTTACCATCAACATCAATATTTGGATCAACAATATCAATATTTATAATAGATTCCTCAGATTCTTTCCACGATCCATTGAACATACAAGCAAAATAGGCTGACTGTAACAAAATAAATGGAGAAAAACTCAATGAATTTCTAAAATACAAAAGTTTCATGTATATAAAATATACACAGTGAATGTAACACATTGATTAGGTTGACTCAAATGAGTAATATCAGATGAGAAAAATCAATAAAATAGAATTATAGAAAATATTTATATTATTCTATGTACCTCACCTTATGTCATTAATTAGTTCCAGGAGTCAAGACTTAAGTAAAAAAAACACAAATGCCCCCCCCCCCCTGTAAACCACTAATAGACATTCCCTACATTACTTTATTCTGTATATTTTAACATTTATTTAAATGCGGTTTTATGTTTTTAGTGTTCTTCATGGTTTAATATTTTTGTGAGACCAACATAAAGTTGAGTCGATATAACAGGAGGTTTAGTTTTGTCATATAATATTAAGAAAAACTGCCGTAAGTTTAATAATGATGAAACTCAAATCAACATAAGTCAAGGTATGCCTTTATTTAAAATATGAAATACTATATATACTCAAGTATAAGTTGACCCCATTATTTTATGTCTGAGAAATGGGAAAAATCCAAACCTTATTTACGTAGAATTTGAAGTTGGTGAAAATCATCAAAATATTGACCCTTGAATATAAGTTGACGCTCCCCGCCCCTTCTACCATCGATTTTTTTTTATCACATATTCCTCAGCTTATATTCGAGTATATTCAGTAATATTGACTTTGATTATAGAAATATGAACTTTTTAAAACTTTATTACTCTATTACATGTTCCAGCCGAGAAGCTGATTTTGATTGTACCATTTGAAGCACCATTTGATTGTAGAAATTTAAACTGTAGCATTATATCATCATTATCATTTTACGTCCGCTTTTCCCTGCTTGCAAGGGTGGGACATATTTCACTGGAATCTACAGAAAACAACAGTTACTTACTTGACTTATATACATTTTGTGTAGACGCCATTCTTGACCAAGTGCTTTTATTGTGATATCACTGCCTTGACCATTTACAAAAAGAGTATCATAAATATGTTTTGTTGTAGATTTCAACCGTCGTCTGAAATTTAAGAAAAAATATATCATGGAATTTATGTTTTATCATCATCATCACCATCCTTTTCCATGCTTGCATGGGTAGGGTGGGTCTTTTGCAGTGCAAGTCATATACAGAGGTGCTGTCAACAAAATGAGAGTAGGTAATGAGTTAAGTCAGGAATTCAATGTACAGATTTGTGTTCATCAAGGTTCAGTCCTCAGCCCATTTATTATTATAGTTCTCAAGGCCATAACATAGTAGTTTAAGACCAGCTACCCATGGGAACTTCTGTATACTGATGACTTAGTTCTTATAGCTGAATCTGTGGAAAAGCTAGAGGACAATTCCTACTGTGGAAATGGAACTTAGAATCAAAAGGCCCCAAAGTAAACTTAGCAAAGACCCAAGTTTTAGTTAATAGGAAAGAGGAGATGACTCCGATTCCATCAAGGAAGTGACTGTGTTGGAAATGTAGAAAAGAGGTAGGTAAGAACTTAAGAACTCTATATGATGTATACAATGTAAAGAGGTGTAGTGGAATTATAGGCAGACTAACAGAAAAGGAGGACTTTGTGTATGGGAGATGCACATGGGTAGTTAGAAATAAGAGCTCCAGTGAAATAAAATTTTCCTAATCTTAAGAAAGCTCCATAGAAGTAGTTGATAGCTTCTGTTACCTAAGTGATCTAATTGTTACTGGGGGTGGTTATTCTGAAAACATAGTTGCTAAAATAAGAACAGGATGGAAGAAGTTGATAACAAAAGATTTAGAAATGAAAAACCAGCTGTATGATGCTTGCATGCAAAGTGCGATGTTGCATAAAAGTGAAACATGAGCAGCAAATGCAGAGAATATGCAAAGGCTGGAGAGAAATGAAGTGAGAATATTTTAATGGATGTGTGATGTTAATGTACATGAATGGCAAAGCTTAGAGGAGCTGAGAGAAAAACTGAGTATAAGTGGTGTGAAAGAGAGAAGACTGTGATGATATGGAGATGTGATACATATGGATGATGACTGTTGGGTGAAGAAGTGCCAGGAGTTCTCAGTAGAAGGAAGCTACAGTAGAGGAAGACCAAGGGAGATATAGGCAGAGATGGTGAGAGCAAACATGAAAACATTGAGCTGAAGAAATAGAGGGATGCTATGTTGGCAGACCCATCCAACCCATGTAAACATGAAAAGTGGGTATAAAACAGATAATGATATCGCCTTCAATCACACCTTACAATCTCGAATAAAGAATACATCATAGTCTTTTCTATTGAAAAAGAAGGGATGGTCACTACTGGAATGCCTTTGAGAATAGGTTTACTCAGTTAGCTCTTACCTGGAGCTAAACAACAACTAAATAAATTTGTTACAGAATATATATCATTTTCATCATCATTTCATTTTACGTCCGCTTTTTCCCTGCTTGCAAGGGTGGGACGGGAACTGATGCTGGCTTGATTTCTACAGCTGGATGCCCTTCCTAACACCAACCTCATTTTACAGTGAGTGCTGGATGCTTTTTTGCCGTGGCACCTCCACGACCACTTTACAGTGGAATGATAGGGACCCCAGTCCCTATCATCTCATTTCTACAGCTGAGTAAACTGGAGCAATGTGAAATAAAGTGTCTTGCTCAAGGAAACAACACATCACCTGGTCTGAGAATTGAACTCACAACTTTTCGATTGCAAGGCCAATGTTCTAACCACTAAGCCATGTGCCTATATATATATATATATATATATATATATATATATATATATATATATATATATATATATATATATATATATATATATATATATATATATATATATATATATAGTGAAAGAGTGAAGAATAACATGGTCGGCTGGACAAAAAGGGTTTTATTTACAGTATTAACAATTGTTTCATTGATTAGGTGAGTCTAAATATATATATATATATGCAGGTTTGTTATTTACCCTGATTGTATTTTCGTTGTTGTTGTGGCTTCTGTGGCTTTGTCCCTTTGACCACAGTTTTCAATTTGTCATACCTTTAACGTATGTTTATTACTCTAAGGTGTAACTTATTGACGTATTTTTATTGCATGCTTTGTGCAAACTCCGAATTGTTCTTTCACGGATGTTGGCCAACTGCCACAGCTTCGATTTTACTAACCTTCCACTTGTATATATATATATATATATATATATATATATATATATATAAATATATATAACATTTTCTTTGCTCTTTCATTTGGTCAGCCTGACACTTTCAATATCCTTCATTGACCTATCTCTTAACAATCTGTTATGGACTATACAAACTAATAGATTAGATCTATTTTTCACTTTACTTTTGTCTAAATTAACAGTTATTTGAGAGCCCAGATAGAATTTAGAGATGACAAACTTAACATTAACATTTGGTACTTGTAATGTTTTTGACAATGGAGAAGAAAATTATATAAAATTGGCAGTTTATCAGACAGAGATAAAGAGGAACTAAGTGAGTAAATGTCATAAGATAGCAATTTTAGAATTACAATTAGCAGAATGCTGACTTTAGAATACACCTTGAATGTACTAATAAATTAAACAGAGAACTCTGGTTTCTGTGAAGGTCTCTTACAGCAACCAACATATTGCTGCCATAATCAAGTATTGCTCCTATATTTTGTAGAAGCTCAGATTTTAAATATATCATTACTACTACAAAGGCTTCTGCTCATCAAAATTATTATTGCTCCATCTCTCTTCCATCCAAATCTATTATTGCTCCATCTCTCTTCCATCCATCTCTATTATTGCTCTATGTATATTTTATCCTGTTCTGATAGTCTCTCAATTCTGCATTGAGCAATGTTAACTGCTTAGTTTCTGATACTGTGAAACATAATTGTGCAGCACTCAGCAGCAAAACTATCCAGTGTATGTTGGAGATCATCATCTGATGAATAAGTAACATCATGTCATCTGAAAATATTAGCCAACTGATCCTTCACCTGCCAGTTTTCATACCATTTCAAGTCCAGCTGCACTTGTCAATCCTGTTTATGAAGATTATGCACAGGAAATGTGACAATACTTACCCATGGCAGAATTCAACACCTGCATTGAATAGTTTCGACTTCGCACCATTTATCCAAACACAAATACTAGGGCATTTGTATAGGTATTCAAGGCAACAAGAAGCTGTCCACCGATCCCATACTCCTGCAGAACCTTCACAAGTTCCATGAAACAAACATACACCACTTGGTAATACTCCCACAATTTCTCAAAGATTTGCTGCAAAGTGAATATTTGATTGGCTGTACATCAGCTAGCTTGAACTCAACAATATCCCTACCCTCTTTGCCAGACACAGCGTAGACCTTACCAGAGAGGCTTAACAAAGAGATTCCTCTATAATTAGAACAATCTTTCTTGTCTCCCTTTTTGAAAATTGGGATTATCACTCCCAATTGCCATTGCTGTGTCTTTCCAGAGATCCAGGCCACTTGGTACACCTGAGTCAACCAGAACACACCTTCTCTGGCACACCTGAGTCAACCAGAACACACCTTCTCTGGCACACCTGAGTCAGCCAGAACACACCTTCTCTGGCACACCTGAGTCAGCCAGAACACACCTTCTCTGGCACACCTGAGTCAACCGTAACACACCTTCTCTGGCACACCTGAGTCAACCGTAACACACCTTCTCTGGCACACCTGAGTCAACCAGAACACACCTTCTCTGGCACACCTGAGTCAGCCAGAACACACCTTCTCTAGCACACCTGAGTCAGCCAGAACACACCTTCTCTGGCACACCTGAGTCAACCAGAACACACCTTCTCTGGCACACCTGAGTCAACCAGAACAACCTTCTCTGGCACACCTGAGTCAACCGTAACACACCTTCTCTGGCACACCTGAGTCAACCAGAACACACCTTCTCTGGCACACCTGAGTCAACCGTAACACACCTTCTCTGGCACACCTGAGTCAGCCAGAACACACCTTCTCTGGCCCACCTGAGTCAACCAGAATACACCTTCTCTGGCACACCTGAGTCAGCCAGAACACACCTTCTCTGGCACACCTGAGTCAACCAGAACACACCTTCTCTGGCACACCTGAGTCAGCCAGAACACACCTTCTCTGGCACACCTGAGTCAACCAGAACACACCTTCTCTGGCACACCTGAGTCAGCCAGAACACACCTTCTCTGGCACACCTGAGTCAACCGTAACACACCTTCTCTGGCACACCTGAGTCAACCAGAACACACCTTCTCTGGCACACCTGAGTCAGCTAAAACACACCTGAGTCAACCAGAACAACCTTCTCTGGCACACCTGAGTCAACCAGAACACACCTTCTCTGGCACACCTGAGTCAACCAGAACACACCTTCTCTGGCACACCTGAGTCAACCAGAATACACCTTCTCTGGCACACCTGAGTCAACCGTAACACACCTTCTCTGGCACACCTGAGTCAACCAGAACACACCTTCTCTGGCACACCTGAGTCAGCCAGAACACACCTTCTCTGGCACATCTGAGCCAACCAGAACACACCTTCTCTGGCACACCTGAGTCAACCAGAATACACCTTCTCTGGCACACCTGAGTCAACCGTAACACACCTTCTCTGGCACACCTGAGTCAGCCAGAACACACCTTCTCTGGCACACCTGAGTCAGCTAAAACACACCTCTGTACAAAGTTTATTATCCATACCTAGTAAGTGTGAGATTTGATTTTTAAACCTTTCATTACCATATTTCCAATGAAAGACACTGTCTATGTCATTAACCATTTTATTACCATATTTCTAATGAAAGACACTGTCTATGTCATTAACCATTTTATTACCATATTTCTAATGAAAGACACTGTCTATGTCATTAACCATTTTATTACCATATTTCTAATGAAAGACACTGTCTATGTCATTAACCATTTTATTACCATATTTCTAATGAAAGACACTGTCTATGTCATTAACCATTTTATTACCATATTTCTAATGAAAGACACTGTCTATGTCATTAACCATTTTATTACCATATTTCTAATGAAAGACACTATCTATGTCATTAACCCTGTCGTTACCACATTTCTTATGATTTTCAAATCATTCCGAAAATAATCAAGGACCTGAAAGTATTTTGATGGGATATGCTCAACCGGGTTTAAAATACCCAAGACACTACAGTGCTTCCATGAGGAGTTACGGGTCCATAAATACATTTAACATATTTGATTTTGATATGGAAACCACACAGGAAATGCCAGTTATTATATTTACAGAATATACCTTTAACAATTCTATTTAATTCTGCCAGCACCTGTTGGAGTGAAGGGAAACACACTTTTCTCCTCGGAAATTAACTGAATTACAGACAATAAAATGAAGACATTATACAAATTATTACCATCATCCTTAATTTAATGTTGGCACGTGTTGGACAAATATACAATTCCAATTTCATGTATTCTGATTTTGCAACATGAAATCAGTGAAGTCCAATTTCTTCAGGTTTAAGAGGTTACAAATACATTTAATGCATTCTTTGACTTGCTTCCATTTTCACACTTTCTGTAACAATCATCATTTTTACATCTCTTTCTCTGTTTACATGAGTTTGATGAGTCTTTATCATCTCTTTTATGAGTGTCAGCCATCACCATTTCTGCAGGTTCCTTCCATTTTGATTGTTTGGTCCTTCTTTATCCATCTGCCATCCTTCATATGCATCATATATCTCATTCCTCATAAACCTATTTATGCTTTGTTCACATGCAATGCTTGGATGAACTGAGGGAGAAACTGGGTTTAAGAAGAATTCAAAGTGGTGTGCAATCGAACTCACAAGCTCCTAATTGCAAGCCTAATGCTCTAACCACTAAGCCATACACCTTCACATATATACATATATAGAATAACCTTTAAACCTTTACAAAGTTAGCTATGGACAGATTACTAGCAAAGTAACCTAAAATAAGCATGCTCAACCGTTAATCTCACCATTACTGCAGTTTCCACCTAGATAATTCTCTGAATGATAATTTTAGCTATCATTTATTGAGTTTCTCTGTATATCAACGACGAGTAACTTTCTGTTTGATATATATATGGGGCGGGGGCTTGGAAAGATCCTGAGATAAGTACCAGTAATATACTACTTTGGAAAGATCCTGACATAAGTACTAGTAATATATGGCTTTGGAAATGGGTTCATTGTATCCCTTTCCCCAAAGAAAAATATTTAAAATTAAATTATGTTTGATAAAGATTAAAGAAAATATTGTTAATAGATTTAAACCATTCATTTTAATTTTATTACCGTTGGCAGTAGCATTTAAACCCACTTCCATAATCAAACGAAGAATCACCTTATTTACATGACGTCTACCTACAACGAAAGATTGCCTGTGATATTGTTTATTTATATTAGCCGTGAGATGTGACTCATTTATTAGATTCTAACCAGATCGTCTCCTTTCTATAATGAAAGTGGAAGTGATAATTTTAGACGAGAGTCCCTCCACATACTAAAAATTGCAACAAAATTCTACCACCCCCGCCAAAAAAAATAACACCCTGCCATTTTAAAAAAGGGCTACATTAGACAATATAATTCAAGATATCCTTGAAAAGAATACAAGTCGTCTGTTCAACAACGGCTGTCTTTCGACTAAACATCAACAACAGAAGACATTTCTAGGAATGTTCCTTCAGAAATATCTTTCTTTCACATAACTTCATGCTAAAGACATCTGTCATATCACATCTCTGCATTAGTGCTAAAGACACCTGTCATATCACATCTCTACATTAATGTTAAAGACATCTGTCATATCACATCTCTACATTAATGTTAAAGACATCTGTCATATCACATCTCTACATTAGTGCTAAAGACATCTGTCATATCACATCTCTACATCAGTGCTAAAGACATGTCATATCACATCTCTACATCAGTGCTAAAGACATCTGTCATATCACATCTCTACATTAGTGCTAAAGACATCTGTCATATCACATCTCTACATTAGTGCTAAAGACATCTGTCATATCACATCTCTACATCAGTGCTAAAGACATCTGTCATATCACATCTCTACATTAGTGCTAAAGACATCTGTCATATCACATCTCTACATTAGTGCTAAAGACATCTGTCATATCACATCTCTACATTAATGCTAAAGACATCTGTCATATCACATCTCTACATTAGTGCTAAAGACATCTGTCACATCACATCTCTACATTAGTGCTAAAGACATTTGTCATATCACATCTCTACATTAATGCTAAAGACATCTGTCATATCACATCTCTTCATCAATGCTAAAGACATCTGTCATATCACATCTCTACATTAATGCTAAAGACATCTGTCATATCACATCTCTACATTAATGCTAAAGACATCTGTCATATCACATCTCTACATCAATACTAAAGACATCTGTCATATCACATCTCGTCATCAATGCTAAAGACATCTGTCATATCACATCTCTACATTAGTGCTAAAGACATCTGTCATATCACATCTCTTCATCAATGCTAAAGACATCTGTCATATCACATCTCTACATTAGTGCTAAAGACATCTGTCATATCACATCTCTACATTAGTGCTAAAGACATCTGTCATATCACATCTCTACATTAGTGCTAAAGACATGTCATATCACATCTCTACATTAATGCTAAAGACATCTGTCATATCACATCTCTACATCAATGCTAAAGACATCTGTCATATCACATCTCTTCATCAATGCTAAAGACATCTGTCATATCACATCTCTACATTAGTGCTAAAGATATCTGTCATATCACATCTCTACATTAGTGCTAAAGACATCTGTCATATCACATCTCTACATTAATGCTAAAGACATCTGTCATATCACATCTCTACATTAATGCTAAAGACATCTGTCATATCACATCTCTACATTAATGCTAAAGACATCTGTCATATCACATCTCTACATTAGTGCTAAAGACATCTGTCATATCACATCTTTACATTAGTGCTAAAGACATCTGTCATATCACATCTCTACATCAATGCTAAAGACATCTGTCATATCACATCTCTACCTTAGTGCTAAAGACTTCTGTCATATCACATCTCTTCATTAATGCTAAAGACATCTGTCATATCACATCTCTTCATTAATGCTAAAGACATCTGTCATATCACATCTCTACATTAGTGCTAAAGACATCTGTCATATCACATCTCTACATTAGTGCTAAAGACACCTGTCATATCACATCTCTACATTAATGCTAAAGACATCTGTCATATCACATCTCTTCACTAATGTTAAAGACATCTGTCATATCACATCTCTACATTAGTGCTAAAGACATCTGTCACATCACATCTCTACATTAATGCTAAAGACATCTGTCATATCACATCTCTTCATTAATGCTAAAGACATCTGTCATATCACATCTCTACATTAATGCTTAAGACATCTGTCATATCACATCTCTACATTAGTGCTAAAGACATCTGTCATATCACATCTCTACATTAATGTTAAAGACATCTGTCATATCACATCTCTACATTAATGTTAAAGACATCTGTCATATCACATCTCTACATTAGTGCTAAAGACATCTGTCATATCACATCTCTACATTAGTGCTAAAGACATCTGTCATATCACATCTCTACATTAATGCTAAAGACATCTGTCATATCACATCTCTACATTAATGCTAAAGACATCTGTCATATCACATCTCTACATCAGTGCTAAAGACATCTGTCATATCACATCTCTACATTAGTGCTAAAGACATGTCATATCACGTCTCTTCATTAATGCTAAAGACATGTCATATCACATCTCTACATTAATGCTAAAGACTTCTGTCATATCACGTCTCTTCATTAATGCTGAAGACATCTGTCATATCACATATCTACATTAGTGCTAAAGACATCTGTCATATCACATCTCTACATTAGTGCTAAAGACATCTGTCATATCACATCTCTACATTAATGCTGAAGACATCTGTCATATCACATCTCTATAGTAGTGCTAAAGACATCTGTCATATCACATCTCTACATTAGTGCTAAAGACATCTGTCATATCACATCTCTACATTAATGCTAAAGACATCTGTCATATCACATCTCTACATTAATGCTAAAGACATCTGTCATATCACATCTCTATAGTAGTGCTAAAGACATCTGTCATATCACATCTCTACCTTAGTGCTAAAGACACCTGTCATATCACATCTCTACATTAGTGTTAAAGACATCTGTCATATCACATCTCTACCTTAGTGCTAAAGACACATGTCATATCACATCTCTACATTAATGCTAAAGACATCTGTCATATCACATCTCTACATTAGTGCTGAAGACATCTGTCATATTACATCTCTATAGTAGTGCTAAAGACATCTGTCATATCACATCTCTACATTAATGCTAAAGACATGTCATATCACATCTCTACATTAGTGCTAAAGACATCTGTCATATCACATCTCTACATTAGTGCTAAAGACATCTGTCATATCACATCTCTACATTAATGCTAAAGACATCTGTCATATCACATCTCTACATTAATGCTAAAGACATCTGTCATATCACATCTCTACATTAGTGCTAAAGACATCTGTCATATCACATCTCTACATTAGTGCTAAAGACATGTCATATCACATCTCTACATTAATGCTAAAGACATCTGTCATATCACATCTCTACATCAATGCTAAAGACATCTGTCATATCACATCTCTTCATCAATGCTAAAGACATCTGTCATATCACATCTCTACATTAGTGCTAAAGATATCTGTCATATCACATCTCTACATTAGTGCTAAAGACATCTGTCATATCACATCTCTACATTAATGCTAAAGACATCTGTCATATCACATCTCTACATTAATGCTAAAGACATCTGTCATATCACATCTCTACATTAATGCTAAAGACATCTGTCATATCACATCTCTACATTAGTGCTAAAGACATCTGTCATATCACATCTTTACATTAGTGCTAAAGACATCTGTCATATCACATCTCTACATCAATGCTAAAGACATCTGTCATATCACATCTCTACCTTAGTGCTAAAGACTTCTGTCATATCACATCTCTTCATTAATGCTAAAGACATCTGTCATATCACATCTCTTCATTAATGCTAAAGACATCTGTCATATCACATCTCTACATTAGTGCTAAAGACATCTGTCATATCACATCTCTACATTAGTGCTAAAGACACCTGTCATATCACATCTCTACATTAATGCTAAAGACATCTGTCATATCACATCTCTTCATTAATGTTAAAGACATCTGTCATATCACATCTCTACATTAGTGCTAAAGACATCTGTCACATCACATCTCTACATTAATGCTAAAGACATCTGTCATATCACATCTCTTCATTAATGCTAAAGACATCTGTCATATCACATCTCTACATTAATGCTTAAGACATCTGTCATATCACATCTCTACATTAGTGCTAAAGACATCTGTCATATCACATCTCTACATTAATGTTAAAGACATCTGTCATATCACATCTCTACATTAATGTTAAAGACATCTGTCATATCACATCTCTACATTAGTGCTAAAGACATCTGTCATATCACATCTCTACATTAGTGCTAAAGACATCTGTCATATCACATCTCTACATTAATGCTAAAGACATCTGTCATATCACATCTCTACATTAATGCTAAAGACATCTGTCATATCACATCTCTACATCAGTGCTAAAGACATCTGTCATATCACATCTCTACATTAGTGCTAAAGACATGTCATATCACGTCTCTTCATTAATGCTAAAGACATGTCATATCACATCTCTACATTAATGCTAAAGACTTCTGTCATATCACGTCTCTTCATTAATGCTGAAGACATCTGTCATATCACATATCTACATTAGTGCTAAAGACATCTGTCATATCACATCTCTACATTAGTGCTAAAGACATCTGTCATATCACATCTCTACATTAATGCTGAAGACATCTGTCATATCACATCTCTATAGTAGTGCTAAAGACATCTGTCATATCACATCTCTACATTAGTGCTAAAGACATCTGTCATATCACATCTCTACATTAATGCTAAAGACATCTGTCATATCACATCTCTACATTAATGCTAAAGACATCTGTCATATCACATCTCTATAGTAGTGCTAAAGACATCTGTCATATCACATCTCTACCTTAGTGCTAAAGACACCTGTCATATCACATCTCTACATTAGTGTTAAAGACATCTGTCATATCACATCTCTACCTTAGTGCTAAAGACACATGTCATATCACATCTCTACATTAATGCTAAAGACATCTGTCATATCACATCTCTACATTAGTGCTGAAGACATCTGTCATATTACATCTCTATAGTAGTGCTAAAGACATCTGTCATATCACATCTCTACATTAATGCTAAAGACATGTCATATCACATCTCTACATTAGTGCTAAAGACATCTGTCATATCACATCTCTACATTAGTGCTAAAGACATCTGTCATATCACATCTCTACATTAATGCTAAAGACATCTGTCATATCACATCTCTACATTAATGCTAAAGACATCTGTCATATCACATCTCTACATCAGTGCTAAAGACATCTGTCATATCACATCTCTACATTAGTGCTAAAGACATGTCATATCACGTCTCTTCATTAATGCTAAAGACATGTCATATCACATCTCTACATTAATGCTAAAGACTTCTGTCATATCACGTCTCTTCATTAATGCTGAAGACATCTGTCATATCACATCTCTACATTAGTGCTAAAGACATCTGTCATATCACATCTCTACATTAGTGCTAAAGACATCTGTCATATCACATCTCTACATCAGTGCTAAAGACATCTGTCATATCACATCTCTACATTAATGCTGAAGACATCTGTCATATCACATCTCTATAGTAGTGCTAAAGACATCTGTCATATCACATCTCTACATTAGTGCTAAAGACATCTGTCATATCACATCTCTACATTAATGCTAAAGACATCTGTCATATCACATCTCTACATTAATGTTAAAGACATCTGTCATATCACATCTCTATAGTAGTGCTAAAGACATCTGTCATATCACATCTCTACCTTAGTGCTAAAGACACCTGTCATATCACATCTCTACATTAGTGTTAAAGACATCTGTCATATCACATCTCTACCTTAGTGCTAAAGACACATGTCATATCACATCTCTACATTAATGCTAAAGACATCTGTCATATCACATCTCTACATTAGTGCTAAAGACATCTGTCATATTACATCTCTATAGTAGTGCTAAAGACATCTGTCATATCACATCTCTACATTAGTGCTAAAGACATCTGTCATATCACATCTCTACATTAGTGCTAAAGACATGTCATATCACATCTCTACATTAATGCTAAAGACATCTGTCATATCACATCTCTACATCAATGCTAAAGACATCTGTCATATCACATCTCTTCATCAATGCTAAAGACATCTGTCATATCACATCTCTACATTAATGCTAAAGACATCTGTCATATCACATCTCTACATTAATGCTTAAGACATCTGTCATATCACATCTCTACATTAGTGCTAAAGACATCTGTCATATCACATCTCTACATTAATGTTAAAGACATCTGTCATATCACATCTCTACATTAATGTTAAAGACATCTGTCATATCACATCTCTACATTAGTGCTAAAGACATCTGTCATATCACATCTCTACATTAGTGCTAAAGACATCTGTCATATCACATCTCTACATTAATGCTAAAGACATCTGTCATATCACATCTCTACATTAATGCTAAAGACATCTGTCATATCACATCTCTACATCAGTGCTAAAGACATCTGTCATATCACATCTCTACATTAGTGCTAAAGACATGTCATATCACGTCTCTTCATTAATGCTAAAGACATGTCATATCACATCTCTACATTAATGCTAAAGACTTCTGTCATATCACGTCTCTTCATTAATGCTGAAGACATCTGTCATATCACATATCTACATTAGTGCTAAAGACATCTGTCATATCACATCTCTACATTAGTGCTAAAGACATCTGTCATATCACATCTCTACATCAGTGCTAAAGACATCTGTCATATCACATCTCTACATTAATGCTGAAGACATCTGTCATATCACATCTCTATAGTAGTGCTAAAGACATCTGTCATATCACATCTCTACATTAGTGCTAAAGACATCTGTCATATCACATCTCTACATCAGTGCTAAAGACATCTGTCATATCACATCTCTACATTAGTGCTAAAGACATGTCATATCACGTCTCTTCATTAATGCTAAAGACATGTCATATCACATCTCTACATTAATGCTAAAGACTTCTGTCATATCACGTCTCTTCATTAATGCTGAAGACATCTGTCATATCACATCTCTACATTAGTGCTAAAGACATCTGTCATATCACATCTCTACATTAGTGCTAAAGACATCTGTCATATCACATCTCTACATCAGTGCTAAAGACATCTGTCATATCACATCTCTACATTAATGCTGAAGACATCTGTCATATCACATCTCTATAGTAGTGCTAAAGACATCTGTCATATCACATCTCTACATTAGTGCTAAAGACATCTGTCATATCACATCTCTACATTAATGCTAAAGACATCTGTCATATCACATCTCTACATTAATGTTAAAGACATCTGTCATATCACATCTCTATAGTAGTGCTAAAGACATCTGTCATATCACATCTCTACCTTAGTGCTAAAGACACCTGTCATATCACATCTCTACATTAGTGTTAAAGACATCTGTCATATCACATCTCTACCTTAGTGCTAAAGACACATGTCATATCACATCTCTACATTAATGCTAAAGACATCTGTCATATCACATCTCTACATTAGTGCTAAAGACATCTGTCATATTACATCTCTATAGTAGTGCTAAAGACATCTGTCATATCACATCTCTACATTAATGCTAAAGACATGTCATATCACATCTCTACATTAGTGCTAAAGACATCTGTCATATCACATCTCTACATTAGTGCTAAAGACATCTGTCATATCACATCTCTACATTAGTGCTAAAGACATCTGTCATATCACATCTCTACATTAATGCTAAAGACATCTGTCATATCACATCTCTACATTAATGCTAAAGACATCTGTCATATCACATCTCTACATTAATGCTAAAGACATCTGTCATATCACATCTCTACATTAGTGCTAAAGACATCTGTCATATCACATCTCTACATTAATCAATTTGTTTGTGTAAGGAACAATCACTATTGAACGGTAGAAACTACACCGTAAACAGAATTCAAATAATCGCACACGTACATTATATCTGCTATGTTTGGACATTTAGTTAATAGAGCTGTAGATTCCATTCCAGGAATCATTTTACTTCATTTCTTGCACTTTCGCCGAAGTCAATAACTAAAAGAAGGATACACTCCAGCAGGATTATTTGCATACCGAAGTCTTTGATAGTTCTGCTACTAACAATTGGGTTATGGAACGAACAATTTTTACTGCTAAATCTATGAATGTTGTTTGAATATAGTGTAAAAAAGTTACTTCCATTACAATGATACAAAGTCGCGAGAAACAGAACTTTTAATCAATTATAATACGGCTTAAAAGGCGTTAATTAAAAATTAACGCCCTTTATACCGTATTATAAAGGCTTACACAACGCATTTGTTTTGTTGTTGTTTTTTTTCACATTTCAAAATATCACTTCCACCAACCAGTTGCGAATTTGTACTTGAAAATAAAAAATCAATTTGGATTTATTAATGTCATGTGAAATGTTGATATCAAATGTAAATATTTTAATAAAGTTTAGAGAAGCAACCTTAATAAACACTGAAGGAGGGAATTATTAGAGAAAAAAAACTATTTATTTCGTTATTTATAGCCAAATATATATGTGTGTATAAACATAATATATTTTAAATATTTGAATTTAGAGTATAAAAACTGTAAAGGTAAGAGTTAAAGATGTGTCCTGTGTGGAATATATGACAGGGAGTGGTGGGTGAGACAACAACAACATCAAACACCGTCGACAGAATTACTGAAAATGACAATGACGGTAAAGTTAGGTAAAATAATTAGCCAAATAGTTTTTATTACCTTTTGGGAATATCTAAATCCGTTTCATTGTCTTCTAATATGAATTCGCGTTTCCTTTTCACACCAGACTCAAATAATCTGTGGCCGAGATAAGAGGAAACATTGCCCATATTTCAAATGTAAACAGTACAACTCGAAAGCGTCGTGTTGTTACGCCAAGGGAAGTAATTATGTAAGTAATTAGTCATATTTGTCTCCACCAAGTGTGAAAACAGTGTAACTAAGAGGAAGTAACTGTAAGATTACGGTTGAAATTTCTTGTTTTTCTTATATTTTTTTAATACGGTAATAAAATATACACTAAGCCAAAAAACCAACTGCAAAAGGTAGAAAACATCGTTTAGAGATTATGCTTTTTATGTGTGTTCTTTGGTTTGTTTTTCTAATTGTGACAGAAATAAATAACTATGTTTTGATAGTTAAGAAGTGTCAACTAAGGTCATCTAGTGACAATTACTTTGATGAGGTACGAGATGGCACCTAAGTGTCTCATAGCATTTTAAAGTTGTTAATTACAGTTAAGTGAGGAAGAGCACTATCTTTAGTGCATACAACACTATTAATGACAGTTTAACACGAGCAAATCTACTGCTACTAGACCGTCACTTTTTACAGGTACAAACTTCCTCACGTAAATAAATAAGCGCCAACATTCATATATGATATAATAAATAGACAAAGGGAATAACTGTAGCAATCCCCCAGAGACGTCTTCTCTGTGGATAATGTATAGTTAAGTGCAGGCTAACATTCATAATGCAGGGAGCCATAATTCTATAATAAATTAAAATTACTCCTCTAATGCACAGAAAAATCATTAATTCTAGACAAGGAATAGTAGAGCGACAATAATATATCATCATCACTGCCGCCACCACCGTTTAATGACTGTTTTCCATTCTATGATGACATCAGCACTAGGAATGTTATGCATTTGATACAATTGAAGAGACTTCCTGACCCTTTGGTAACTTTTCTACAGCTGGAAGCCTTTCTTATTTCCAACCACTTTACAAATTATACTGGGTGGTTATATCATGTAAGATTACTAACACTAGAGAGGATGTCATGCCCTTGATATAAGTGAAGAGTACACTCGACTGCTTTTTTTGCATAATTTCTACTGTGGGATGCCCTTCCTATCTCTAAACACCTTACTAGATGTGCCCCTTTCAATGTAAAGTTATGTTGGTGCCACAAAATCCAGGCCGAAACAAATTAGATCGTGTAGGTGTCACGACAAAAAAACACACAGTCCACGCTGTAATGTGACCGTGTAGGCAACACGGTAAAAACCTCCCAGTCCCACACTGTAAATGTGGTTGGTGTTAGGAAGGGCATCCAGCTGTAGAAAACCCGCCAGACAGTCCACGCTGTAATGTGGCCGTGTAGGCAACACGGTAAAAACCTCCCAGCCCCACACTGTAAATGTGGTTGGTGTTAGGAAGGGCATCCAACTGTAGAAAACCCGCCAGACAGTCCTATGCGAGCAAGACAACCACTCTTGCCTCAAGTGGGAAAACTCCCGTCCAAACCCATGCAAGCGTGGAACATGGACGTTAAACGATGATGATGATGATGATGAGAGTAGGGAACTCTGTCAAAGGCCTTCTCCAGATTCACAAAAGCTATGTACAGAGGTTTACACTTAGCCAAGTCTAAAATTGTGTGGTGTGAGGTTCGTATTTCTTCGGCAGGGAAGGTGAATCAGAGGTCTGCTCTAGCTTTTCATGCTGAAATGCATTGGACAAGGAAGTGAGGGAGAAGGGTAGAAGCAGGGAAAGACTAACAGGTTAGACAGAGAAATTTGGAAGGAGGTACATGGGCAGGATGGAGAAGATGAATCAAAGACGATTCTGCCCTAGGATTTTTCCATACTGGCATGTGTTGGAAGAAGAAAAATAGGAGAAAGGTAAGAATGGGGGGGGGGGGGACTTAGACAGAAAAATTGGTCGTATACTGACAGGTGCAAACTTAAACATTACACCTCTGCTTCTTTGGGTTTAGGGTGGGGGAAGGTAAACAAGAAGAAAGTCAGGACCATACTGTTAGCAATCTTTTCTATGCTCATTTCACCCCATGTAGGAAGGCAAGTCTTCTATAATATGGCATGTCAGCGGTCAAATCTATCTAGGCTCATCTACTTTATGAGGTCAACCTTCAACACATTATCCCAGCTTTTCCTAGGTTTCTTCCCTTCTAAAGGTTTCATTGACTTCGATTGCTCTGCATTTCTTTATGCAGCTGTCTACCATATGCCTCATATGTCTGCACCAATGAAGTCTCCACTCCTGTACACTATATCTAATTCCTCTTATGCATTTTTTCTCTCAGCTCATTGTCTACTACAACTTACACAACCATTGGAGCATGCTCACTTCATTTCTTTCCAATCTTCAGAAGTCCTTTACACACAAAGCCCAAGTCACACTTCCATACAGCATTACCATTCCCTCAAAGCATCATACAACCTGCCTATTATTTGTTCTGGCTTTTTACAGCCTGAATTCAAATCTTGCCAGGATCAACTTTGCCTTTCATCTTCCTGGGTTTAATAAAATAAATCACCAATCAAGTACTAAGGTTGTTTTTAATCAACATTGCTCTTCCCCCAAATTTGCTGTTTTTGTGTCTAAATTAGAAATCAATCTTTTTCTTCTTCGCTCACTTATTGAGGGTCATGGAGGCAGCATCCTCAAACATTTCTTCCAGTGGGTCCAGTCAGAAACAACCATTTCCAACTGATCTGGCTGGACCCCCAAGCTAGATCAGTGAAACCATTGGATGTTATCCAACCATCTTACTCAGGGTCTATTGCCGGTTGATTTAACCTATAAAATCTGTCCAGCGATTCTTTCCTGGGACATTCTAACCATATGCCTATAGTATCAGAACTGATCTTTCAATTCGGAGAAGTAGCGGTTCTACCTGAAGCAGCTCTCTGATCTCTGAGCTATAAACTCTATCAAGTAACATTATTCCAAGAACCCTTTAGAAGAACTCCATTTTGACTGCTTGTATTTGTGATCGTATTGTTTTGGTCATTACCCAAGATTCATGATCATACTTAATTCAAATGCTGAGGTAGAAATATTATTCAGTCCCATGAATAATTTCAACAAACAATTAAGAAATAATAATAATAATTGTTTCTACTTTTGGCACAAGGTCAGCAATTATCCCAGTACATTACTGGTACTTTATTTTATCGACTCCGTAAGGATGACAGGCAAAGTTAACCTCAACGGGATTTGAACTCAGATCGTAAAGGGACGTAACTATGCTGGAAAACATGTCCAACCCTCTACCGATACTGCCACTTGGAGTATCCTCTCTGTAAAATATGACCTGAAATGACAAAATAAGAAGTTATTCTCTGTTAAATAAGATCTGAAATAACAAAATAAGGAGTTATTCTCTGTTAAATAAGATCTGAAATAACAAAATAAGGAGTTATTCTCTGTTAAATAAGACCTGAAATGACAAAATAAGGAGTTATTCTCTGTTAAATAAGACCTGAAATAACAAAATAAGGAGTTATTCTGTTAAATATGAACTGAAAGGATAAAATAAATACTTGTAAGTTTATTGTTTACTTCAAATAACACTAAATATAATTGTCATAATTAACACGTATGTAAGTCAGACATAAGTTAACAGTGATGGAATACTGAGAAATTCAACAATGTAGATTTGATGCAAGCTAAGATATTTTGGTAAACATTTAATTTTTATGCTTTTAAAAAAATAATAAAGAGTAATTAACATTATTTTTTAAATTTGCAACACTAGTTGAATGTATATACTCTGAAAGCAAATAACAAAAACTCCAAAATGTTGATATCCATAGAAAATATATATTATAGAAATATATATTGCAAAAATAATTTTCCCCCCAAAAAAGCAAAACTATTTGCAGCAGTTAATTGAAAGAAATCAAAACAAGGGACGCAATTCAATCACTAGATGGCACTTATTTTCGATAAGGGGCAGATAACTCAGTAGCACGTGTGGAAACGTAATTAAAGCAAAATGTCTATTCTTCGATCGTCGGAGGTTATTATATCCAGTGATTATGGTAATAAAAGCCCAGAAAATAAGCAGAAAGGAAGTATTTGTGTATTAGATATTAACACAGGCACGGCCCTCGCATGTTTTAGAGAAGAACTGGGCCCGGTAGCCAAAGGCCTTTGTATGATAAAAAAGAATTATCTTTTGTCGGCTTCTGAAAATGAACTCTGTGTTTGGAATATTTCAAACTCCCAGTCTCCATCTATTAAGATGGAAGTTCCCGAAAATATTTCTTCATTGGCGGTTTCTCCAGATGGTCTGTATTGTGTTGCTGGAATCCAAGAAAAACTTTATATATGGTGCGTATTAACTGGTCAACTTTTGGCTGTCATTCAAAAACATTTTCAAAATATCGTATGTATTAAATTTGCTGATAACTTGACTTTCTTAACTGGTGGAGAAGACAATCAGATAATCGCTTGGTCTTTGGTTGATATCTTTAATGCTATGGACAATAAAAACTCAACAGCAGAACCATTGTTTATATGGCATGATCACACACTTCCAATTACTAATTTATATGTTGGCGCTGGCGGAATACGAGCTCGCATCGTCTCCTCATCTCTTGATCGAACATGTAAATTTTGGGATTTAGCTACAGGTCGGCTTTTGTGTAGTTTTATGTTTTCCGAAAGTCTTTTGTCTGTTACTATGAACATGGCTGAAAATCGACTTTATGCCGGTGGAAGCAGCGGTAAAATCTATGTTGTAGATCTGTCACAAGGATCAGCTAATACCGCAGAAGATACTACCACTGGAGGTTCGGATAAAACCAAATTTTATTTTCTTGGTCACAGCAAACATGTCACTTGTCTGTCAGTATCTATGGACGGTTGTTTATTAGTGTCTGGCTCCGATGATTGCACTGTGAAAGTCTGGGACACATCTAATGGTAGATGTTTAAGAACATTGATGCACAAATCAGCGGTCACTAATGCCTTTATCGCTCCTGTCTATCGTTCTATTTTCGATTCCAAGTCCAAAGAAACATTCCCCATCCAGAAATTCGAAACTGAAATGATACATAAGAAAGACACAATTTCATCTGTCCTATTTCAAAATTACCTACCAGAAACAAAAGTATGTGGTCAGTCTTATCCATTCCAGTCCGATGTCTTTGCTACTATTTTGGCCGGAGAACTGAACAGCCAAGTTATCCCAAGTGATTCAGTGGCAGAAGATGAAGAACAAAGTTCCCGTGAAAGAACAGAGACCATTGCTAAACTAAGGAAAGAAATTGATCTGATTAAAACAGAAAATGAGAAACTCTTTACATTTTCAGTCAGTCAGGTTTTGAAATAATATTTCTATCGTTTTTATTTTCAATAATTTGTCATAACAAAAATAATAAACCACTCAGAAACAATGTTTTAATTACTTTTTCAATTAGTCTTGTTTGATGTTTATTGATACCTGATATGTTTATGTAAAATAAATCTATAAGAGTCTCGTTATGAACATTTGCAGCTGTAATCATGTTAGAATTACCTCAGTAACGGCGTGAGAACGTCAGACACTTGTTTCTGTATTTTTATCCCATCAGTGACGTTTGCTCAGTACTGAGATGAAAGAAAGCTATAGCTTAAATACTTTTTAGCAAATGAAACATTGGTTATGGGCTATACGTAGATGAGCATCACCACCTGTTACAACATACAAAAAGGTATATAAGCTATAGCTTATTCTTGCCCCAGTACTGAGTAAATATCACCAATGACAAAAATGGAGAAACATGTATGACATTGTCTCACACATTACTGAGATAGCTGTGACATTATCACTGTGTAAAATAACAAGAATGTTGTATGTTTATTATATACATCAACATATCATCTCTCCATTATTTTGGCCTTTTCTACACATTTGATCCTTGGTTTTTACATAAGGACAGAACTTGTTCTAGGAGTGTGTTGAACCTGTGTCAGTTACATTGATGAGTGCTCCAGTTGATTCAACCAATGGAACAGCCAACTTGTGAATGTAAGCGGTTGAGTATTCCACAGACACGTATACCAATAACATAGTTCTCGGGGAGATTCAGCATGACAATGTATGACAAAGGTTGGCTCTTTGTATTACAAACACAACTCAGTTTTGTCAGCTGAGTAGAGTGGAGCAGCATGAAATAAGGCACCTTGAAGGTCTCAATGTTCTGCCAGATCCATGTATCAAACATGACTTTGATTGTCAACTGACCACCTTAACCAGTAAGACGTGATTTACATAGTAAAGGTAATAGAAAAGATGCCATCAACACCGACTATTGGCTTAGAATGACCAGAGAAGTTTTTCATACATAGAAACTACACAAGGTGAAACAAGTGGAGCCAAGAATGAAAAGTTTTCTTCTGTGTGAGGTTGTAAGTAGTAGGATTGTTAACAAAGATATTGTGGTGGTTGTTGTTTAGTGAACTCCACTCTGGTAGGAGAGGTGTTAGAGGGACCCAGTTGTTTAGTGAACTCCACTCTCTTAGGAGAGGTGTTAGAGGGACCCAGTTGTTTAGTCAACTCCACTCTGGTAGGGAATAGGGAGGTGTTAGAGGGACCCAGTTGTTTAGTCAACTCCACTGGTAGAGGGACCCAGTTGTTTAGTCAACTCCACTTTGGTAGGGAATAGGGAGGTGTTAGAGGGACCCAGTTGTTTAGTCAACTCCACTCTGGTAGGGGAGATGGTAGAGGGACCCAGTTGTTTAGTCAACTCCACTCTGGTAGAGAATAGGGAGGTGGTAGAGGGACCCAGAGTCTTCAATGATACAGGTTCAATAACAAACTTATGGGAAAGTGAACAATGCTTCAACAGTTTGCAATCTTCAACTTGTCAGGTAACGAAGCCTGATTCTGTTGCCATATGCACCACTGTAACAGTATAATAGGTCCATTTTAAGCCTTTTGTTACCCCATTTCTAATGAAATACATGGCATGTGTTTCAATCATCATCCTCGTTTAACGTCCACTTTCCACGCTAGCATGGGTTAGACTATATATTTTGAAAATAAAAAATTGGGAGGAATTTAATAAAATAAGTAACTTTCATTAGTAAGCTGATGTTTGAAATATTCCTTAAAATAATTCTTAAATAAAATTATGATGGAAGGTTTTAATATTGTGGATGAAATTTTTAAAATGAGCATTTAAATTTTTTTAATTAAATAAAGCTAGGTGGTTTCAGGCAGGTTGGTACCAAAAAAGGGTTAAACTCCAAATCCAGTAGAATAAAGAATTACGAGATGAGAAGTCTCATGCTAATTTAAACAGACACAAACATAGCCACATAAGAAGTTCACTTCACAGCACCTTAATCTTCTACTGTAGCCTCAGAGTTAACCAATGCTTGGTAGATGAAAACTGCTGAAGTCTATCAGCATGTGTATATACTTATGTCAGAAAGTAGGTTGAGTTAGTAATTGAGGTACCAGAATAAAATAACTTCTTTTGTTATAATCATTTGAAGGTAGTTTCTCAACATGGTTGCAGCCAGATGAATACTTATATAAAGCAGAGTGAATAAGATTTTACTATATCTGTTCAACATGACATTTTGTTGTTTTAGAAGAGAAAACTTTATTCTACTTTACTTCAGGTCTTCTAGTTATTAAGAATGATACTGGCATGTATCCTCTGTTGACAACAAAAGGTTTCTCTCTACAAATGAAATTCAGGCTGTGTGTGATGTTGCATGGAAGGGAATGTAGAGGATGTGTGAAGGCTGGAGAGAAATGAAGTGAGCATACACTGATGGATGCATGATGTGCTGAGAGAAAAGCTGGGAATAACAGGAATCAGATGTGTGCAGGAGAGAAGACTGGGCTGGTATGGACATGTGATGCACATGGATGATGATCATTGGGTGAAGAAATTCCATTGGAAGGAAGCCTGGGCAGATATTGTAAAAGTTGAAGCTCACAAAGATGACAAAAGACTGCAATGAATTGAGGGATGTGCTGGCAGAGCTCCATGCAAGGATGGAAAAACAGCACTCACTGTAAATGAGGTTGGTGTTAGGAAGGGCATCCAGCTGTAGAAATCAAGCCAGATCAGTTCCTGTATGAGCAAGGCATGGTCAGCCGACCAGACACTGCCCACAACAGGACAACCCGTCTAACCCATGCTAGCGTGGAAGAACGGACGTAAAACGGTGATGATGATGATGAAAAGGATGAAGATTATCCAAGAATTAACTATTAGTTCTTAAGAGACCTCAAGGCTGGTCTATAAGACATTATTTGAGGTTTTGTAGCTATATGTTCTTAACTCTTAACATCCTTTTATGATTTTGCAGAAAATAAAAGTATCTAAAAACAGGGTTGTTCATTCAAATGTTTACAATATCTTTACTTGTGGAAAAATTGTGAACATTTTTAGTATTAAAGGCTTTAAATTTCAATATGTCTTTATAAGGATCGGAAGGTACTTGTGACTGCATTTATTAGTTGCAACAATAAAGATATTGAGTGTACTATAATTAGACACCTAACCTAGTGTACAAGATGAAAAGATTGTTTACAAGAAACTATTAAAGGTAACTGGTGTAAAAATATATTGGACAAGACACACACACTCTTAAAAAATTGGAAATTAAACACTGTGATACTCATGCCCTCCTCCCACAAGAGCATAACCACAATTTTTCTTTAAAAATAGAACTATATCAGACTTCATTCCTTAGATTCCTTCTATAATACTCATACTGATTTATTATACAAGTATCATAGCTGTTTTATATAATGAATCCTATAAGCCAGTGTGTCATAAAGAGACTACTTGATTTTATGGAACACCTATTAACTATTATATATTCCTAGTCTAACCCATGCTAGCGTGGAAGATGAACGTTAAACGAAGATGATGATGATGATATTCCTGTTTGAAATACTGAAATGAGCTTACCTATCATAAAAATTTACAGCTTGCTGAACCACGTGTGTATATATACATACAATGTAAAGGTGTAGCTTAGTATCAGAAGCACTGTACAATTAGTATTTCATTAACTGACTGTTGAATTTCTTTTCTGAAGCTGGAGAAGGCTCTGATACTCCAGGTAAGTAGTTAGAATATCTCAGGAAAAAATTGTTGGATAGATTTTAGAGGGTGAAACCAGCCAACTGGAGACTCAGAATAAGATGGTAAGATAAGATCCATGAGCCTGGTTGGTCTTGCTTGGAGATCTAATTGGATCAATTGGAGACTGTTGCTTCTGACAGGACTCACTGGAAGGCATGCTTGAGGACTCTGCCCCCATGACCCTCACAGGAATAAGTGGGTGAAGAAGGCAATAAAAAGTCACTCCCTCTAGAACACAGACACATTGAAGTAGCCATTCCAACTGGTGGAGCTCACTCTAGCAGGTGGCCATCTCTATCCCTAAACAGTAGGGTGGTTCAGGGACCAAGACTGCCAGAAATCTCCATGACTATAGACTCATAGTTTCAATGGGAATAGAGTGGTCCATAAAAACTCAAATGCCATGGGCATAGTTCAGTATTGGTAACTATCATCTTGATCTGTTTTACTTTTGGAATCATAGGCCAAGATTACAGGCAACGTATGAACTGCTGTTTAAAAATATTTCACATATTAAATTCATAACACAGGAATCTATCACTAAAGAGAATGTTTGAGTCATTTCTGAGAGATTCCACACCAAAATCTACTGAATTTATTGTTACTTCACTGATGTGTATCTGTGAAAGGACTCAAGTTAACAGTGGCACAAAAATATTCCATAAAGACAGTTTTAGATCAACATTGTTTACATGTAACGAAGACCATCATTTTCTTTAACGTAAATACATCTAAAACAGTCTAGTCTATTGTAATAGCCTAGTCGAGCCTGTTCTAACATATCTCTGCTGGAGAATACGTGTTCACATTATTCTATTTAAACATCCACAATGAATTTTGTCAATGTTCAGGATCTATCTTTTGTTTTTCCACTGAAGATTTACTATATTGCTGCTTATTTCAGAAATCCATCAATTTCAAAATGTATTGCCTATAAAGACAAGGACTGCTCACTTGAGAATATTCACACTCCTTATATATATATATATATATATCAGGATTAAACCATTTTTAAACTAGTAAGACCATTATTCAACAAAGTACTTAATACTTGTAATAGTAGAGTGTGACTATATTAGAAATAGTAGGGGCCCAACAGCTGAGTTCAGGTGTCAGGTGTCAGGCCCCAACTTTTTCTAATACATACATATATATAAAGCACCCAATCCACTTTGTAAAGTAGTAGTGCTGATGCCATGAAAAAAAAAGGCACCCCATCCACCACATAAGATGATTTGCATTAGGAAGGGCATCCAACCATAGTAAACGAAGTTCCAAACTAAGTGTATGAAAAAGAAATAGTCACCTGACCTGTCTGGCCTCATAACATGACAGCCCAGCTAACCAATGCTAGCATGGAAAACAGTGATGATGATGATGATCATCATCATCATCAAGGTTTAGCGTCCGTGTTCCACGCTTGCATGGGTTTGGACGGGGGTTTTCCCACTTGAGGCAAGAGTGGTTGTCTTGCTCGCATAGGACTGTCTGGCGGGTTTTCTACAGCTGGATGCCCTTCCTAACACCAACCACATTTACAGTGTGGGGCTGGGAGGTTTTTACCGTGTTGCCTACACGGCCACATTACAGCGTGGACTGTCTGGCGGGTTTGCTACAGCTGGATGCCCTTCCTAACACCAACCACATTTACAGTGTGGGGCTGGGAGGTTTTTACCGTGTTGCCTACACGGCCACATTACAGCGTGGACTGTCTGGCGGGTTTGCTACAGCTGGATGCCCTTCCTAACACCAACCACATTTACAGTGTGGGGCTGGGAGGTTTTTACCGTGTTGCCTACACGGCCACATTACAGCGTGGACTGTCTGGCGGGTTTGCTACAGCTGGATGCCCTTCCTAACACCAACCACATTTACAGTGTGGGGCTGGGAGGTTTTTACCGTGTTGCCTACACGGCCACATTACAGCGTGGACTGTCTGGCGGGTTTGCTACAGCTGGATGCCCTTCCTAACACCAACCACATTTACAGTGTGGGGATGGGAGGTTTTTACCGTGTTGCCTACACGGCCACATTACAGCGTGGACTGTCTGGCGGGTTTGCTACAGCTGGATGCCCTTCCTAACACCAACCACATTTACAGTGTGGGGCTGGGAGGTTTTTACCGTGTTGCCTACACGGCCACATTACAGCGTGGACTGTCTGGCGGGTTTGCTACAGCTGGATGCCCTTCCTAACACCAACCACATTTACAGTGTGGGGCTGGGAGGTTTTTACCGTGTTGCCTACACGGCCACATTTACAGCGTGGACTGTGTGTTTTTTTTGTCGTGACACCTACACGATCTCATTTGTTTCGGCCTGGATGTTGTGGCACCAACATAACTTTACATTGAAAGGGGCGGTGTGGATGGGGTGGGGGTGTGTTTTGATAGAGATGCCTACTGACTGTAGTAGGTTTTACTTTGTATTTAGGTAAGGCGGGTCTTCTCTATTATTGAGTACCGCCAAAGGTCTCGGTCCAGTGACATTGTCTTGGAGAGGTGTAAGTGTGTGAGGTCGGAATTTATCATGTCGTCCCAGGTTTTTCTGGGTCTGCCTACTCTGTGGCTACCGTCTATCTTTATTGC
This sequence comes from Eledone cirrhosa, assembly GCA_964016885.1. Lineage (NCBI taxonomy): Eukaryota > Metazoa > Mollusca > Cephalopoda > Octopoda > Eledonidae > Eledone > Eledone cirrhosa. The sequence continues at coordinate 8,678,930 of OZ024745.1, forward strand.
CCTGCACTTTGTTATACAGCTGTCGTCTTTCATGCGCATCACGTGACCGTACCAACGTAGCCTTCTCTCGAGTAAACAACATCTGATCCCTCTTATTTCTAATTTTTTCCTTAGTTCGTTTATGCTTAGCCGTTCACGTATATTACTATTGCACATCCAGCGGAGCATGCAAGCTTCGTTCCTCTCTAGTCTGCGTATATCCTCTGCACACAATGCCCAGGTCTCACTGCCATGCAGCATTGCTGTTCGTATGACCAGCCTTTCATTTTTAGGGAGAACCCTTTAGCGGCTAATAGTGGTATAAGCTCTCTGAACTTTTTCCATCCAGTTCTGACTCTAGCTACTGTACTTTCAGAGCACCCTCCCCCACTGCTGATTTTGTCACCCAGGTAACGGAAGCTGTCCACTATTTCTATAGAACCCTCTGCGCAATTGAAAGAGCTAGTATTTTGTGGGCACTTGCTGCTACTTATTGCACCAGAGCACCGGCCACATGTAAAATCAATGTTCTTAGTTAGCTTACCTGTGATCCCACTACATCTTTTATGCACCCATACTTTGCATTTGGGACATAAAATGGAGTTTCTACCTACACCTTTCCTACACACCGAGCATGGCCATTTCTTGGAAGGGACCACCGCCTTATTTTCTTTCCTACAAACTAGAACTTTAGTCTTAGCCAGGTTAATTTTAAGGCCTTTTGATTCTAGGCCGTGCTTCCATGTTTGGAATGATGATGATATATATATAGTCTGCAGTGTTGAGACTGGGGAGCCCCCAAATCAAGATAGTACTCTATGCATGAGAAGAAGCAGAGTAGATATAGAGAAAGGTAAAAACTTGGCCATGATGCCAAGTGGTTTCAGCTTGTATTCAGCAAGTCTTCTCAGTACACCCTTGAAAAGGCCTTCTGAATACAAGCCTAAACCGCTTGGTGTTGTGCTTGAGTTTTTACCTTCCTTTACATATATATATATATATATATATATATATATGAGCAAGACATGGTCACCTGACCTGGCATTTCTCACAACAGGATAATTCATCTAACCCATGCTAGCATAGAAAAATGGACATTAACTGGTGATGAATATATTAGTGAGTTTCACTGTTAAATAACAGTTATTCCATCTCTCATGGACCAGAAAAGTCACAACTATTTTTTTTAAAAACAAACTCCAGCTTAATAGGCTCAACTCCAATTTGAAGATGGAATTTCGATTCTTGATTTACATTTTTTTTAATGTTTTAATGAATTAGAACTGAAATGGATTACAAATATCTACCTCAACAAACTTCACTCGAAACACACATCATAGGTTGTTCAGTTTTTTTTTACAGGTAAGTTTCATTAAAAAAAAATATATGAATATTATCTGGGTTTTTTTTAATGATAATCAAATTGTAATAAAATAAAAAATATAATTTTCTCAGACATTTAAAAAAAGAGAGAAAAGAAATACCAAAGTGTCAAATGAAGCCCGTGTTATATTGTATGCCAACTCCTGGATCTGGCATGAACATGATTTTGATTACAAATGAACAATTTTAATGCAGAATAATTTATTATTTGAAACCTACCAACCCCTAACTTAATGTTACAGTACTTTTATATATTTTCACATTTGGAACAACTGTGTGAATTTCCACAGGTCCCTTCAATGTGATACTCAAATCCAAGTAAGTATGAATCCAGTGATGTGTAGCAAAAGATATAGAAGATATTGTTCGCTTGATACCTTTTACTTTAAGACTTTTGCATGCCTTCTGTTGGATTTTGGTCAGTTTGTCATACTTGGCACACTGAGTCCGCATCCAGAAAAATTTTGCTGGATCAATTGTTGGAAAGAAATACTCGGCAGGTGCCAAATAAACACCATCATTATTATCAGGTGGTAAATTATTTCTCTGGTATTGACGATAGTGAAGAGTTAAAAAATGTGGCCCTGTACTGTCAAGAACATTCCACATGTGTGAGAAATCTGGCAGACTTTCCATTACCTTTTTCATAAAAGGGTGATTTTTACGGCAGCCCATGATTGCATTGATTACAATATGTTCAAAATTAGAATCCAAAACTGGATGTTCATATGGTTCTTGTCCAAGAAAACAGGAATACTTCAAGGTTAAAGGATCTACAGATTTGAAACTTTCCATATCCATATCTGCATAAACACCTCCAAATTCATAAAGTACAAAATATCGCAAAGCATCAGCCCGACGAATATTTTCTGGATAACTATCAAATGTTGAAAGGAACCAAGGATATTTTTCTGCTATCATTTGTCGAGCACTGTCATCTGTCCATAACCAATATTCCCAATCTGGATGATTTTTAACCCATGACTTCACCCAAGATGTCAGTTTTCGAGGTACCATTTTGTTCTTCCATGTCTGATGGATAATTTTTGGAATTTTATTTATTCCTGAAACAGGGAACACTTCAAGTTCCTTCATTCCATAAGGCTTGAAGTCTTTTTCGACAATAATATTTAAGTCATAGAAACTGCCATGTTCCCGCACCTGCTCAAACTTTACTAACCAGTGGAGAATGAATATAAAAAAAGAACCTAAAGAAAGGGTTTTGATAGGTAATTTAGGTATTCCTTGCATGATAGAAGTCCGAGGAGTATCCAGATATGGCAGATCTAAAATTAAAAAAAAATGGAATAAAATAAAAAAGAAGTTAAAATATAAAGTTATATAACTTTTTAATAAAAAAAATATGGGAGTTAGCATTTGATACGTGAGGTAGGCATTTTATAGCTTTCAAAAGCAGGTTACTTTGTCTCATTTCACCAGACCAGTGGCAATAAATTGCAAACAAAGGAGTAAAATACCAAAGTTTTAGCAAGCAGGAAAGAAGACAAGTCTCTGCTACTACCAAGGAAATGGTAATGCTCAATATACAAAAAAAAACGGGGGTAAGTAGAAACTTCATATAATGTTCTATTTAGTATGTACAATAAACTCACAAGTGAAGTGGCACCATAGGGAGGTTTCCTCTTTGACAGATGCACAGGAGTAGTCAGCAGTAAGGGGACATGTTAAATAAACTTCTTCAAATGTTCAGAAGGCTCACTAGAAGTAGTTGATAGCTTGTGCTATCTAGACCTAATTAGCAGATCAGTTAACTGTATTGAAAGCATAGTAGCTAGAGTGAAGGTGTTTGATCTGTCATTTGTGATGATGGGTGTTCTAGTTGATTCAATCAACAGAACTGCCTGCTCATGAAATAACATGTAAGTGGCTGAGCATTCCATAGACATGTGCACCCTTAACATAGTTCTCAGGGAGATTCAGCATGACAATGTATGACAAGGCTGGCTCTTTGAAATACAAGTACAACTCATTTGCTCAAGGAGACAATGCACTATTTAGTTCAGGAATCAAACTCATGACGTTATGATCATGAGCTGAACATCCTTACTAAGCCACATGCCTTCACTAAAGTGAGAATATTCTGGGAGTTGTTACCTCTAGTTACCACTAAGGGCTTCTCTCTCAAAGTAAAAGGTAGAGTGTATGATGCTCATATACAAATTGTGATGCTACATAGTAGTAAGATGTGAACCTTCAATAAAAATGTTCTGCTGGATGTGTAATGCTAATCTGCATGAACAATGGCACACAAATGAGCTGAGAGAAAATCTAGATATAAGAAGAATTAGATGTGGTGTGCAAGGGAGGAGAAGATTGTGTTGTATATGGAAGATACTAGCTGTATAAAGAAATATTGAAGGTTTAAAGTTGCCAGAGCCTGTGGAAGAGGGAAACAAAGGAAAACATGGGATGAAATGGTGAAGTTTAACCTCAACAAGCTGAACCTCACAAATTATTATTTTACATCAATTTTTCCATACTTGCATGGATTTGACAGGTCTTTTCCAGCACAGCATCCCTCTACTCATAGCAGTCTGTCATCATCTCATTGGTGACTGTCACCAATTTCTACCTAAGTCTTTAGGACTGTGATGGCAGCAGATATGCTATACTAGAGAAGACAGCTAACAATGTATACATGGTGTGATGGTCATTAAAATGAAGGTGGCAGAAACTATGATGTATAGCATCAGGCCACATGCTCACTACAGTTTTCTTCTAGCTGCTGTACCAAAGTGATCCAATACCAAGCTTTAAACTTAAGGCATCCTTTTTGAGGCAATGTTTTATGGCCAGATGCCCTTCTTGGTGCCAACCATTATAGTCACCTCTTACAATACACATGCAAACACACACACAATTTTGGTAAGAGTGTAAACTAAGTCATAAACAAGCAAGTAACATATGTACATCCATGGCAAACAGAAAAATAAAAGCTAGCTTAAAGCAGATCATCTCAGTGACATGTTTTTATAAATAGAGAAAGAGAGAGAGAGAGATTTGAAGACTGGTGAAGTAATAATTGTTTTTTTTTAAAGTAATAATTGCTTCTACTTTTGACACAAGGCCAGCAATTACCCTAGTGTATTACTGGTACTTTATTTTATCGTCCCCATAAGGATGAAAGGCAAAGTTAACCTCGGCGGGATTTGAACTCAGACCATAAAGGGCCGTAACTCTTTGCTGCAAAGCATGGCGTCAGACCCTCTACCGATACTGCCAATCCATCGAAGAAATGGCATCTAGAATATCATAAATTCATGAAATATAATAAAATGAAAGATTCAGGTAAATTCTACTACATGGTTGTATAGTTCTACGTCAGCTTTGATTGTGTAGACATATGTAAAGATATTCCAGTCGTGACCAACCCGTCTTTTTTCTCTGTACAGGGAACCCAGGACCATATCATCCAACTCGTCCATTTCAAAAACCACTGAGTGAGATTTGATGAAATTGGGCTGTTATTTCTAACAGATAAGCGAGACCTTGTATAGACTCCTCATTAGTTCGGCTTTTGGTGATTAACACAAGGTGTGCTACCTGGAAACAAATTGTCTCTAAATCTCTATATTTACATATCTAAGTTATAAAGGAATGTTTAACTAGGTGTTTGTAAAACTTGCAGCTATACGTCTGACTTATCAAATGTGTGTGAAGAGAGTATATCATGATACTACATAAAATATTATTATAATGTTGCAACCAGTTCTGGGTGTGCGACCTTCTCCTAGCACCGTTAATCAGATTCCAACATATAAATTGTTGTTAAACCTTCAGTGAGACCTGAGTCAATGTACCACTAAAGTTACTCTCACCGCGACAAGACTATATATTTAAAACAACGCAAGACTATATATTATTTAATGTATTTTTGCCTTATTTAGGATGGTAAGGTATAAGGGAGGGAGATTCGGCTAACTATTATTAATAGTAGGTCGAGAGGGCTCTCGTCGGCTCGTTCTAAATATATGTATGTATATATACACTCAGTTTAACGGACGAAAACGTTTCAATCATATATATATATGGACGGACGGTAAACCTAGACGAAACAGCCTCTATGAGGTGAATTGATCTGCTAGAAATAGCAGCCCAAACCATTTTATATAAAGACGAAATATATTAGATATAGACCGAGATGGTCATGGCCGGAATGCTTTTGATTATGGGTCAGCTTGACAGTGTCGGCCGATACCTAAACAACTAGCTAGGTGGTGCCCAAGTAAAGTCTGAAATATTTAATTTATTATTGGTACTTATTTTATCGCTCCCCAGAGTGAAATTATTGAAGATAGATATACAAAACATGCTATAAAAATTTAGCTAATCTTTCACTAAATATATCTGTATCGATTCCGTTATATATATATATATATATATATATATATATGCTAGTGTGGAAGATAGACGTTACACGATGATGATATATATATATATATCATATTCGATATGAGTGCTTGATTTAAGCGACCTCAAAAAAGTGAAATATATAATTTTCCAGGAGATTAACATCGCAATGCAGAAATTAATAGAACACACACAAAGGAGAAATAAAAGCGATAGGAGGTGTAAAAGTCAATTCAGGGACTCACCTATTTCGTAGCTTTCTGACCTGTCAGAATTTTTGCGGATTCTGCGTGACGGCTCGAAATACTTCATCTGACCCACTTCTATTAGAGACATTAGCTGTTCTCTCCCTTCCACCGGTGAAACATTAAATATGACCCTCGTAAATTAATACTGCCTTTACCTTGTATATAATACATTTGGTCTGTATATCTGAGACAACGCTTAAACGAACGATTCTAATTATTATACTTTGTGTGTGAAAACAAAACAAAACGAACGCAGAGAGGCTTCTATGTTTGTAAGAATGGGAATTTATTTTGAGAGCTCGAGTTTGTTTATTGGTCCTGGAGTGAGGGCTAGCATCCATGACATTTGTATCTATAAGTCTACAAAATTGGTGGCTAGTAGACGGAAAGAGTGGAGTATGTTTTATCGATTTTAGTGTTTAACTGGTATTTCTTTTATTGGTGGGATTTGAAGTAAGGAATATAACATTATTGTGAGAGCTACAGTCGACTGAATCTAGTTCCATGCAGGAACGAGGGTTTGTTTTTGAAGTGCGAACTTTAAAGGGTCGATATTAAATATTTTTTTCCCTTTCTTCAAGATTTTGAACTAACATTACTTCTTGTGCCCCTTTATCAACAAGCCTCTCCTATCTTCTCAGTTGTCTACCTACACCGACAACCAACAGCCATCTCCAATGGACGATACGAAACGTTTCTGTGACTATGTCAACTCAAAAGTAGTTGAAAGTGGCGTTTCTGCTGTGGTACGTATCTTAGCTTTGATCCACACTGTCCTCCGACCCACATCCGAGGTCCTAACCACTCCTCATCTAAATCACCCAGATCATCCGACCGATACCAGAGTCATCCCAACTCCTGCCGGCCATATCTCCTTGTTCGCCCCCACACGAGACACGATCTATGCTCCGAGATTACCCCACCTCCCGGATAGGTGCAGTAGTGAGGGTGGATGGCCACCCTCGTTATTACTGCGCTAAAGGGACAGACTAGTTGGAACCGACCTCCTTCGTCATGTCCGAGTGTTTTTCTTCTCAACCGATTTAATTGTGTTGAAAAAAATGTTTAGTGGTTGCTAGACCCAGGGTTATTTACTCCAGTAAATATCACCGGAATCTAACTACTAAATTTTATAAAGAAAAAGGATAAGAGATTTTATATAATACCATGCCGAATGAGAGTTAACTCTCACTACAAAAGGTAATGATAAAGCGTAAGCAGTTTCTCAAAACGAGTATCAAATATAAATTTTCATTTATTGTAGTTCCATGTTACAATTGTGGTAAACAAATATTCTCGTACATAATTAGGTATAATCCAAATCCATGATAGGTGGTTAAAGAAAAATTAACATACTTGTGCTCGGTGTTGTCAATTCGAAGGAAGGCGCCAAAAATAGAGATTGATTTGAGTTGACTATATTTATATCCTTTGACCGGAAGTTACAAGGAAGGTTCTAGAATTTCAACGGGTAGTAACTCTAGCTACTTTCCTTGTCTAGAGAGCGCTACAAGACTCCCCTCTCAGACGAGAAGTCGAATAACCAATCAAAGATCATTGTAGCGAGAACATGTAAGAAATGAGGAGCAAAACAAAAGGTACAAGAACATGAATGAATAAAATATGAACAAGCAAATAGCAAAAATGAGCATAAAACAAGTAATGCATTTTTACAAAGAATATGTTTGAATGTAATTGATAAATCATAGTCAATACAAAGGAGCAGAAGGCTGCGTGTTCGAATCACGTCGGGGGTCACCATTTTAGTGGTTGCTAGACCCAGGGCTATTTACTCCAGTAAACACCACCAGAATCTAACTACTAAATTTTATAAAGAAAAAGGATAAGAGATTTTATATAATACCATGCCGAATGAGAGTTAACTCTCACTACAAAAGGTAATGATAAAGCGTAAGCAGTTTCTCAAAACGAGTATCAAATATAAATTTTCATTTATTGTAGTTCCATGTTACAATTGTGGTAAACAAATATTCTCGTACATAATTAGGTATAATCCAAATCCATGATAGGTGGTTAAAGAAAAATTAACATACTTGTGCTCGGTGTTGTCAATTCGAAGGAAGGCGCCAAAAATAGAGATTGATTTGAGTTGACTCTATTTATATCCTTTGACCGGAAGTTACAAGGAAGGTTCTAGAATTTCAACGAGAAGTAACTCTAGCTACTTTCCTTGTCTAGGGAGCGCTACAGATTGTAAGACGATTGTGGAGGAGGGCCTCAGCTAGGACCTGCGCTTCACTCGGAATCAGTATTAAATGGTGAGGCAGCTACTCACATAGCCAGAGATTTCATCGGGTATGCACCCCCATCGTTACCTAGCCTTACTGTAAATCTGAACATGTAAAATGCTAGATATGTGTCAGCGACGGGCCCTTTCGATACTCCCTCTGGTTAACCTCTCTTACGGGAAACCCAGCATGCTCATTACTGTTGGTAATATGATTGTATCCACAACATATGTCCAACAAGGTGATCCACTCGGTCCTGTCCTCTTTGTGTTGGCTGTTGACGACATTACCGTTCAAAGTCTCGTACCTAACTGTGGCAACACTGTGTGGCTACCTTGAGTCTGTCGTTGGCAATGACCACAATACAATCGCTCCTCGGACTCCAGATTAACTCGTCCATGTCAGATGTAATAAATGTGAATTACAGCGAAACTCAATTTGATGACTCCGTGCACAGCATTCGGTCAATTGTTTCTGATATACCAACATTCTTGGCTCTCCTTCGAAAATCATACAAGAGTGTCAGGAGGCGAAAGGTGTTTACCTGGCAAATATGACCAATAGATTCTCAGCTCCCCTCAACCTGATCTTTCTGTTGAAGAACTGTCTCACCTTTCCCACCTTAACCTCTTTAATTGCTGCTCACCACCCCACGTCATCCTCACTCGGGACATTACGGCTAACTCTACTCCACCATTCGTCTTTATATCGAACCTGCAACCTCAGTTTCCACGATACAGGCGACATTCTCCGTGGCTTGGTTCTTCCGTTGTCTCCAGTCACGTCATCACCCAACTGGTTCTTCGCAATACATCTGAAACATGATATGTACCGAGAACTCAAGTCAGCATTGGCTGTCTGGATTAACAATGGCCACTCTGTACCCAAGTTTGCAGGTTATTAAAACGGCTGAGATAACATCAGATATAGTTCAACCTGCATGAAGATCGAGTCTTTCTTTGATCGACACAACCTCACTTGTTTTCAGTCTGCCTAGCAGTAAAACAGAGGTTTGTGACTCAGTTTGGTGGCCCCGTTATTAAGGGTACCCTTCTTGCTGATGAGTGCACTCGCATCGGAGTCGCTCTGAGCTGTGCCTTACACTTATGTCAACTTCACACATGTCATTGCGGAGTTAGTGTCGACGTGTTTGGGATACAATCGTCTTTTTTTATCACTAGTGTGCAGGTCATTTTCCTTGACAGCCACTTTGAATAACTTTCTTAAGAGGAAGCTGTTTCCTGTCATAACTGGCTTTTTTTTTTTAAACAACTGAATAATTAAAAACATTTTGTGCTTCTCACACACACACACACGCTCTCTCACACAATCTCTTTTTTTTTCTCTCTCTCTCGCAAGCACAATCTCTCTCCATCGGCACACCCGAGTCAGTTAGAGAATATCTTCTCTATTTACGGTTTTTAATGTCTCGGGCCAAGTTTCATCCTCCCCAGCAGCCTTGCTACATTTGAGCTCTTTAACTGCTCTTGTGACCTCAGCCTCCGAGAGGTTAGTCATGGCTCCCAATTGTACCTCATATCTATTGTTTTAACCGGGCGCAGGAGATCAAAAAAGTATTTTCTCCACCTCGCAGGGATACACCATATTCCTGATAACAGGTGTGAGGGAGGATTTCTTATTACGACGGTCAGCCAGAAGATTGTAATCAACAGGGAATTATAAATTACTCCAAATACGTTATTCTGTTTGAATACTTTGACAGTACAACAATGGCATAGCTCGAGTATGTACCGACCGGGATAGCCCATGGGTGTGCAGCCCTTTAATCCCCGCCGCACATACTCAAATATACACCCCAGACACAAAAGGGCCAGTATCATAGACGTGCCCCCCCCCCCCCGCGCCCCGGGGCGGATCACCCTTATCGCCGCAACCCTCACTGCTGTTTTCAGTGTCAAAATAAAGATCAAATCATGTTGATACCCGAACCTGCCATGGAAAAGGTAGAAAGAGAAACCACATCCCGCCTATATCAAGTTCTAATGTCTTTAAAAAAAAGACAGAGAGGTTTTATTAATTTTGTAAAGAAATAAGAAAAAAGACGAAATGGTTTCATCGAGATGGCTTTTGATCGCCAACCTGCTTGATAAATATTGATTTGGAGCGAAACAATAACATATCACACATTCAGGTTTGATAAAGTAGACATTCGTAAATGTGAGAGTCCTAAACGCAGAAAAAAACTATAATGAAAGTCAATCACTACAGATAATAGTTGAGAAAAGTGGATAAATTAGCTTCAGAGCCAGAAATAAGTAAACATGCGCTAATAACTTTGTCAACAAATATTAAACAATAAAAGTAGACTCTACTTACGTCAGTGATTCTCTCTCTCTACTACTACTACTACTACTGTTGCCACTGCTGCTGCTACTACTACTACTACTACTACTACTGCTGCCACTGCTGCTGCTACTACTACTACTACTACTACTGCTACTGCTTCTGCCACTGCTGCTGTTGCTGGTGCTAACACTACTACTACTACTACTACTACTACTACTACTACTACTACTACTACTACTACTACTACTGCTGCCACTGCTGCTGCTGCTGCTGCTGCGGCTGCCACTACTACTACTACTACTACTACTACTACTACTACTACTACTACTACTACTACTACTACTACTACTACTACTACTACTACTACTACTACTACTACCACTACTACTACTACTACTACTGCTGCTGCTGCTGCCACTGCTGCTGCTGCTGCCACTGCTGCTGCTGCTGCTGCTGCTGCTACTACTACTACTACTACTACTGCTGCTGCTGCTGCTGCTGCTGTTGCCACTGCTGTTGCCACTGCTGCTGTCACTGCTGCTGCTGCTGCTGCTACTGCTACTGCTGCTGCTACTACTACTACTACTACTACTACTACTACTACTACTACTACTACTACTACTACTACTACTACTACTACTACTACTACTACTACTACTACTACTACTACTACTACTACTACTACTACTACTACTACTGTGTGTGTGTGTGTGTGTGTGTGTGTGTGTGTGTGTGTGTGTGTGTGTGTGTGTGTGTGTGTGTGTGTGTGTGTGTGTGTGTGTCAGGTCACTGTCGAGTGCTACTGGTAACATGTAACATGTAACTGGTAACATGTAACCCAGTACAACCTGTCTCATGGTCAGGTCGTCGGCGACGAACCCGGCAACCTCACCAAGCTAGTTTAGTGAGGAGGGTGATATCTGGACACCCTGCGGGATGAAATACAAGACCCGGAAAAGGGTGGAGGAACTCAGCAAAGTCAACGGCCAACCAAATAGTACTTTTTTTAAATTTTTACCTGGGAGTGAAAGGCCCCTAGTTGTTGTCACACACCGATGATGTTGACCAGTTCTCCTTTTTGGGTATTGTTTTCGATGGTCAGAGAGTGGGATTGGTCTAGTGCAAGGCCTTTCCCCGCTTAAAAACCCCTAAGAGCACAAGCATTGCTTGTTCAGGATCTGTTACAGGTTTGTGTGCTGGCCGTAGCCTAAAAGTGCACCATTTTCTATAATGTGACAAGCGACTGCAATACTCTTAGCAGAGTTAGCAGCCATCATATGTATGTATTTATATGAATGTATATGTATGTTTGTATGCATATATATGCGTATGTATGCACATATGTATGCATTATTTCCGTCATTGCCTCTTATCATTGTCCCCCCCCACTACATTAACACTCCCCCTTCTCATCCCTCCTCTAGCATGGGGCTCCTGGTTGAAAAATTCCACCGGATAAAGCCCCTTATACGTAATTTTAGTGTTCGGGAGGGTGGTGTTTCAGAGAGTGGGTGGGTGTGGGAGGGTGGTGGTGGGTGGGGATCATGTTATGTAATCCAGTGACACATACATGATCATACACACACACGTACTCACACACACACATATTCATACACACACATGTACTCACATACACGCATGCTCATACACACACACATGCTCATACGCATACACACACACACGCTCACATACTCACACACAAACATGCTCATACACATACACTCGTACTCACACATGCTCATACACACACACTCACACACATGTACACACACTGATGGAGACGAACGCATGCACACAATTGATCTGTCACACCTGTGTTCAGGTATATTTCACACAAATTAACCCAGACTAAAGAGAAACACCCTTTCAAGTGATACCGTCAACATTGATAAGAAAAGCGTGTCAGTGAAATATATCGGTGGACATGTTGCAGTTTTCTGTAATCTTTCCTTCTTTGTGATACGATATGTATACATACACATACTCACCACACACACACACACACACACACACACACACACACACACACACACACACACACACACACACACACACACACACACACACACACACACACACATATATATATATACTAGCTGAATTACCCGGCGTTGCCTGGGTTACAATAAACATGGAGATATATATTTTTTCTCATAATTATTTCAAAATATCTACATTTCTTAAAAAAGAAAAATATCAAAATTGTAATGATAATAGAATTTAGAAATGAAAATCTGTCAATCTTGAAACACCTCAGTGTAAACAATATTCATTGTGTAATTTTTTGTTGGTGTCCAAATGAAAAAAATGTTGCTGCTTCCAACTCATGAGTAACTGACATAGAGTTGACCGTGGGAGAAACATGTAATAGGGAGATCAAGTCCAAATTCCTTGACCCTGAGATTTGTTAATTGAAATAACAAAACTTAGTTGGACTGGTAACTGAAGCCTCTTAAATTCAACCTCACATACACTGACACACATATATGTATGTGTAGATGTGTATTCTCTTTGTATCTGATTAAATATTTACGTGAAGATGTATGCAACTTACTAAGGCCTAACGTATGTAACAAATGCGCAAACACACACACACTCACAGACAGACAAAGAATTATATATATATACAGTTAGAGATACATATATATATAGATAGATAGGTAGGTATGTGATTCACACACATACACACATACACATACATATATACATATATATTTATATATATATATATATATATATATATATATATATATATATATATATATATGAAAAGATTCAGCCGTTATATATATACCTATATACATGTATACATATATACATATATACATATATACATATATATATACATATATGCATATATACATATATATACATATATACATATATACATATTCGACAGCTAGATCCGTTCGGATCTAGCTGTCGAAACGGCCGGAGCCCAGCTGTCGGGGTCCTGACTCTTTTCATATTACCCACTCTACTACCCCAAGTATCGAGTACTCAGGTGTGTGATGGTCCACCTGGTATCTTACCACACACACACACACACACACACACACACACACACACACACACACACACACACACACACACACACACACATATACACACACACACACACACACACACATATATATATATATATATATATATATATATATATACATATATATGTCTATGTATATATATATATATATATATATAGGCATGTAGGTAGATAGATAGACAGAGCGGTGGGAGGGGGACCGTCCTGACGAAGGCCAGTCAAGCCTGAAATGCATAGACAGTTGCCCCCCTTGCTTCTGCTGGACACCACCAGAGGGCGTCAGCCCCGGTGTTTGCATAGCTACGGCTTCCTAAAACCGTATTTCTTTAGAAATACGAAATTTCTATACATATTGTATAAAGCTATACTTGAAGCGAAATCTTATTTCTTTCACACACACACACACACACACACACACACACACACACACACACACACACACACACACACACACACACACACATATATATATATATATATATAGTTGTTGTATGTTTGCAATAAATGCGTCCGTAGGCGGTATGCCGTTTGAGCACTCGATGCTCACGCAGAGCAGAGTATATAATTATAGATAACAAGGAATCAGTGATGCATCAAAAGACAATTTATTAACATATGACATATGTTTCTCCGAAACAGCTCAAGGCAGGATCTATTACAGATCGAACCTGATCCTGCATTTGCAAGGTCGTCAGATATGTTTAGCGTTTTCAAAGTATTTCATCCGATTGAAATCATTCGATCCGTTCGATCGTCAACAATTGACATCACCCTGTTGATACGGCCTTTTCATTGGTTCGATCTGTAATAGATCCTGCCTTCAGCTGATCGTCGGAGAAACATATGTAATATGTTAATAAATTGTGTTTTGATGCATCAGTGATTCCTCATTATCTATTATATATATAGTGTAGGACAGAACAAAGGAGAGGTACAAAATAAAGAAAAGAATCCCCAGTCACTGAAGAGGTCACAGAATGTGTGACGAAAGAACTTTGACAATATATGAACAATCGTCTGGTTGTGGAACCAACCAACCAACCGGAAATTTATAAATTCTTAAATTTATAAATTCTTAAATTTATAAATTCTTAAATTTATAAATTCTTAAACTGGTGCGTGTGTTTCTTATTGGCAACATGACCCTCCCAAAGCATAACAATATCGGTTTCAACACACGTTTTCAGATAAAGAATCTTGCTAAACAAATTCAGAAACGAAATATATATATATGTATATATATATATATATATATATATATATATATATATATATATATATATATATATATAGAGAGAGAGAGAGAGAGGGGGGGGGGGAGAGGGAGAGAGAGAGTGATTACTAAAACAGCTCGCATCTGAGTTACATTGGGTGTACATTTAAACTCCGCCAATGACCAGAAACATTAAGTCTCTACACATGTTTATTTATGTGGGTTTTTTTCAATTGAACTCTTTTACTTGCTTCAGTCATTTGACTGGCCATATATATATATATATATATATATATATATATATATATATATATATATATATAATGATATTAAATAAATGGAAACTATATTTATACAACCATATTTATTCTATTATATATATTTCAAGGGTACCAAAAATGTTGGTACGCTATCAGATAAAATACAAAATGTTTTATAAATATTTGACATATCCAAGTATAATATACCTTAACGGTTCAAGTTATCCCTGGAAAGTGAAGGGAAGAGAGAAGAACAGTCAGATATTTAAATTATTAATATGATTATGCAAATGATGTTTTTATTAAAGGGCTGAAAAAACGTTATTTTAGACGCTATGGAAAATTTAAATAATTATGATAAGGAAGGAAGAGAAAGAGAAAGGAATAACGTTATATCGTTTATATCGTGATGATATGCTACTCTTAATTGAAAACCATAGTAATTGTGAAATTAATAGGAAAAGAAAATCCATAATACAAACAATTCTTCAATAATTGTAACCTTAAGTTAGAAATAGAGAATAACTATAAAATCGTTAACTTTTTAGACGTAACATTAAACCTTATCACAGGGCTCTACTATCCATTCCATAAAATTAATGAGAATCTAAATTACGTAAGTTTTAACTCTAATCATCCTAGATCTATTAAGAACACTATTGTCAATAGCGTCCAGCAACGAATTTCACGCATCTCTGCTAATAAAAATATTTTTGAGGATAAGGCTGAATATTATAATGAAACTTTAAATAGAGCAGGCTATACGAATAAAATTAAATACATTGACAACAATAATAAGACAAATAACCCTACCATTAATTATAATAAGAATAAACAATTTAACTTAAAACAAACAAAAGAAATAGAACTAGAAATATTATTTGGTACTCACCCCCCATTCTCATTAAGCGTTAAAACACCTTTAGCAAAGTTATTCTTTAAAGCACTAGACAAATGTTTTCCTAGAACCCACAGATACCACTCAATCTTTAACAGACATACTATAAAACTATCCTACTCTACTACTATGAACATAGCACAAAATATAAATAGAATTAATAATAGAAACTTAAATTTAAACCCTAACCAAAATAACCATAATAACCATAATAACAATAATACTATTTCTAACAATATCTAACCTAATAGTACCGTTCCGAGCAACAACAACTCCGTAAAATATAACTGTAGAATCAAATCAAACTGCCCTTTACAAAATAAGTATTTATAAATGCACAGTTAAAACTAGTGATAATATATTCAACTATGTCGGTGCCACTTCTACAGAATTTAAACTTCGCTGGAATAACCACAATCACTCTTTTAGAAGATCTGACAAAAAATCTTCTACTACCCTCTCACATCTTATATGGAACTTAAAAAGCAAGAATATAGACTATACATATATACTATATATTCTTACAGAAACACGGCCTTATCAAGATTCTGTAAATTATGTATTGAAGACATTTTTTATATAATTAATTGTAAAAACTCTATTAATCTCAAGACAGAAATATTTAGTTCTTGCAGACATCGCCAAAATTCTACATTCAGAACTATATGTAACTTAGAATATACTTATAATATTCCTATTAATCTCCAAAATGATCCTATCTGCTCTAACATTTTATATTTTTAATATATTTTTAATACTTTTAATATATTAATATCTCTAAATCATGATATCTTTAAAATTTCTTATAATATATATGTACGTGTGTATGTGTATAGATATTTATATATATTTATGTACTTCTATATAATTCTAATTTTAATTTTAATTTTAATTTTTTTAAATTCTTTAATTCTTTTTTCTTAATTCTTTATTTTTCTAATGACACCCTCTAAAGCTAATTTTTAAACGTAGATTAATAACCATTAACTGTTTTTAGTAAAATGTATCCTATTCAAGATGATGTTTAAATATTCATATTTCTTTAGACTTAATAATTAATCCCACACTAACGATTAATAATTTTAAAAAATCGGAGTTATCTTTCCTTAACTCCGTTAATTTAATTTAAACCTTATCAATTGTAACTACTTATTTATTTACATAAAATCAACATCCCTAGTAACTTATATTAGGAACAACCACCTATTTATTTATTTATTTATAAATCAACATCCCTCGTAACTCATATTATAAACAAACTATCCTTTTAATAAAAAAAATACATATGCTATTATTAAAATATATATAGATATTTATATATTATTATAATAAGATAAATAATTCGCCATATAAATATAGACAAATGTCTAATTTATTTCCCCTAAATTAATGTTTAAGTGGTCTTCCTTTTCCTTCTTCTTATCTTCCTTCTTCTTTAACAATTTTTGTTTGATAATTTATATAGCTTCGTTAAATTAACAATATTCTGAAAACATTCTCAATGTTGAAAAATATTTGAATCCACAAATTATTCCAAACTCACAATTTGAAAATAAAATTTCAACATCCTTCGTAACTCATATTTGTTTATATAAACAATCAATACATACGCAACTTATTAATATATATATATAGAGATTTATATACATATAACCTATCCTAATGTAATAAGATAAAAATACTTACAACCATAATTCTTCATATTCCCAGCATAGTTACGTCCCTTTGCGGTCTGAGTTCAAATCCCGCCGAGGTTAACTTTGCCTTTCATCCTTACGGGGTCGATAAAATAAAGTACCAGTAATGAACTGGGTAATTGATGGCCTTGTGCCAAAAGTAGAAACAATTATAACTCATAATATAGGTAACAAAACTTTTTCCCAAAAATTAACGTTATTCCTTTCTCTTTCTCTTCCTTCCTTATCATAATTATTTAAATTTTCCATAGCGTCTAAAATAACGTTTTTTCAGCCCTTTAATATAAACATCATTTGCGTACTCATATTAATAATTTAAATATCTGACTTTTCTTCTCTCTTCCCTTCACTTTCCAGGGATAACTTGAACCCTTAAGGTATATTATCCTTGGTCATGTCAAATATTTATAAAACATTTTGTATCTGATGATTTTATCAGACATTTTATCTGATGATAGCGTACCAAAATTATTGGTACCCTTGAAATATATATAATAGAATAAATATTGTGTTATAAATATAGTTTCCATTTATTTAATATCATTGAATACTTACTCCAGAAATCTGTCGAGTGCTCTGAATCAGTTATAAACATCTATATTTGTTGGATTTCCAACAAATTAAATATCTCTTCTACACACACACACACACACACACACACACACACACACACACACACACACGCACACACATATATATATATATATATATATATATATATATATATAAAATATAGAAGTTTACATACACATAAACTAGACAGAGCCATATATATATATATATATATATATATATATATCTTTTTGGCAACCATTCACGGTGTGGTTCAATGACGAATTAATTAATTAAATAATCAGATTCTATGAACTTACTTTTTATATATATATATATATATATATGGTGGTGGACAGCTTTGTGTATCGTGGAAGCACGTTTAGTAGAGATGGTACCCTCGATGATGAAACAGATCACAGGATTGCGAAAGCAATTCTTGTCTACGGGAAGCTTGAGAAATGTGTCTGGTCAGATGGGGGTAAATCGAGAAAAAGCAAGCTCTCTGTGTGTGAGGCTTGTATTCTTACAGCCTTGCTAGTTGGATACCAAACGTGGAACATTTATAGGTATCGCATTAGGCAGCTGGAAAGGTTTCATCAGTACCCGACACATCCTGAACATCAAGTGGTCCTCTTACACACCTGATGCTGCGGGAATTGAGAAATCGGGTAGAACCAGTATTGAGAAGAGGATTATTATGAACCCGATACGTTGGGCTGGTCATGTGGTCAGGATGGAAGGTGGAAGGCTGCCTAAACAGCTGTTTTATGGGGAGTTGACCAGAGGAAAAAGGCCACAGCATAAACCATAGAAGCGGTTTAAGGATGTCATAAAAGACAATCTTAAAGATGTAGAGATTGATAATGAGAACTGGGAGGGCTGAAGGCCGTGCATCATGGAGAATGATCAAAGGTGGATGTAATGTCTTTGAGAAAAAGCTAGTGGAGCTCTTTTGAAGGGTTCACTCTGTAAGTGGGACCCAAGTGCAGTGGCTGCAAAAATTGTAATTACAAAATAAATAAAACAAAGCACAAAATAATAATGGTTTCTGATTTAGGCACAAGGCCAACAATTTTGGAGGGAGGGGAAAGTCGATTAAATTTACCCCAGTGCATTACTGGTACTTTATTTTATCGACTCGTAACAATGAATGGCAAAGCTAACCTCGGTGGGATTTGAACTCAGAACGTAACTATATGTCGCTACGCATGTTGTTCGACGCTCTACCAACACAACTGCCAATCCACCACGCTAATGTCAATCGTAATAACAAAAGAAATAAAACAAAGCAAATAATAATAAAGTAAAAACAAAAAACAAAGGAAAAAGGATGTGTCAATGTATGGTGAAAGAATATCGTTGAATTCTATAAATCTAATCTAATATATAGAGATTAGTTGTAGCTACTATCATTAGTATTTATATGTGTATTGGACGGAAATGAAGTCTCCCAAGAGATCAACTGCATTATTCAATACCGGAAGAAGCCTGCGGTGAATGGGATGGAAGGGAAGTTTATCATAAAATTACAGAATATAACTTCTCGTGTTTCTCTACGATATTTACTCGGAACTCTACTCGGTTATAAATTTAACCACATGACTGATTGTCTCTTTGTATTTAACTTCCGGTGGCTATTTTTCCTGTGGTTCACCATGCTCTCAATTTACGCCATTTTCCTTTGGTGGAGAGCAAAAGCAGTTTTTTCTTTTCTCTCCAACAATGATTGTGGCAAAAGAAGTCGACTGATTGACAGGACTGAGAAAAGAGGGCATTATTTCCTGTCAAACCCTCAACTTTTTCATTGACAATAAAAGATATCATTATTATTAATAATAATATTAAGACTGGCTGGGCGGTGGGTTAGGAGTTGGATCGGTAGAGCGACCGACAACATGCTTTTCAGCATTAAGTTATGGCCCTTTACGTTCTCAGTTAAAATTTCTCCAGGTTAGCTTTGCCTTTCGTCTTTACGGAGTCGATGGAATAAAGTACCAGTAACGTACTGGGGTCGATTTAAAGTTGCTGGCCTTGTGCCTAAATCAGAAACTATTATTATTAAGACAGGAAGGACGGTGGACTGGCAGAATTGGTAGAGTATCGGACACAATTCCATGCAGTATATGATATGGTTTTCTATCGTTTGTTGTGCCTCTAGCTGTGAGGTTGATGAGGAACAGAGAAATGGGGGGGGTCACTAAACATCCGGATTATATCACCTGAGTTCACTGTTTCAAGGTAGCTTTACTAATCTACATAAGATCGTGAGTGTTCACACACACACACATAGCATGTGTCTGTGTATGTGTACGTCTGTCTGTGTGTGTGTGTGTGTGTCTGTGTGTGTGTGTCTCTCTGTGTGTGTGTGTGTGTGTGTCTGAGTGTGTGTCTGTGTGTGTGTGTGCATGTCTGTGTGTGTGTGTTTGTGTGTGTGTCTGTGTGTGTGTCTGTGTGTGTCTCTGTGTGTGTGTCTGTGTGTCTCTGTGTGTGTTTGTGTGTGTGTCTGTGTGTGTCTCTGTGTGTGTCTCTGTGTGTGTGTGTCTGTGTGTGTCTGTGTGTGTGTGTGTGTGTGTGTGTGTGTCTATTCTTAATACATTTCTTCTTTACACCTGCAAAAGATAAAAACAAAACAAATTAAATATAAATTGATTAATGAAATAAACACCAAGAAACGTCACCATCACCATCACCATAATCATCACCATCACCATCACCATCACCATCACCATCACCATCACCAACACCATCATCACCATCACCATCATCATCACCATCACCATCACCATCACCATCACCATCACCATAATCATCACCATAACCATCACCACTACCATCACCATCACCACCACCACCATCACCATCACCATCACCATAACCATCACCATCACCATAATCATCACCATAACCATCACCATCACCATCACCATCACCAACACCATCATCACCATCACCATCATCATTACCATCACCATCACCATCACCATCACCATAATCATCACCATCACCATCACCATCACCATCACCATCACCATAACCATTACCATCACCACCACCATCACCATCACCATCACCATAACCATCACCATCACCATCACCACCACCACCACCACCATCACCATCACCATCACCATAACCATCACCATCACCATCACCACCACCACCATCACCATCACCATCACCATCATCACCATCACCATCACCATCACCAACACCATCACCACCATCACCACCACCACCATCACCATCACCACCACCATCACCATCACCATCACCACCACCATCATCACCATCACCACCACCATCACCATCACCATCACCACCACCATCACCACCACCATCACCATAACCATCACCATCACCATCATCATCACCACCACCATAACCAACACCATCACCATCACCATCATCACCATCACCATCACCAACACCATCACCACCATCACCACCATCATCATCACCATCACCAACACCATCATCACCATCACCATCACCATCACCATCATCACTATCACTATCACCATCACCATCACCATCACCATCATCACCATCACCATCAACATCACCATCACCATCACCATCATCACCATCACCATCAACATCACCATCACCAACACGATCATCATCATCCCCATCACCATCACCATAACCAACACCATCACCATCATCACCATCACCAACACGATCATCATCATCACCATCACTATCACCATCACCATCACCAACACGATCATCATCAACACCATCACCATCACCATAACCACCACCATCACCATCACCAATACCATCACCATCACCATCATCATCACCATCACCATCATCACCATCACTATCACCATCACCATCACCATCACCATCACCATCACCATCATCACCATCACCATCACCATCACCATCATCACCATCACCATCACCAACACCATCACCACCATCACCATCACCACAACCACCACCATCACCATCACCAATACCATCACCATCACCATCACCATCACCACCATCACCATCACCATCACCAACACCAACACCACCATCACCATCACCAACACCATCACCACCATCATCATCACCACCACCATAAGCACCACCATCACCATCACTACCACCATCACTATCACCATCACCATCACCATCACCATAACCAACACCAGCATCATCATCACCATCACCAACACTATCATCACCAACATCCTCACCATCACATCATCATCATCATCACCATCATCATCATCACCAACACCATCACCATCTATCACCACCATCACCATCACCATCACCATCATCATCACCATCATCATCATCATCACCAACACCATCACCATCAACATCTTTACTGTATTTGTGGGATAGGGTACCTTACTGTATTTGTTTCGACTCTCTTCTCCCTGAGTTCAAATCCCGCCGAGGTCAACTTTACCTTTCACCCTTTCAAGGTCGATAAAAAAAGTACCAGTCATGTACTGAGGTGGATTCTTCCTCTCTATATATTTCCCACTTCCTCTCTCTCACT
The DNA here is from genome assembly GCA_964016885.1 of Eledone cirrhosa. Lineage (NCBI taxonomy): Eukaryota > Metazoa > Mollusca > Cephalopoda > Octopoda > Eledonidae > Eledone > Eledone cirrhosa. The sequence goes on from OZ024745.1 coordinate 8,701,643, forward strand.
TTCTCTGGTAGAAATCTGCTGTACTCAGACCCGGAAATGTCCCTAGAAAGGCCATATGTCAATACGGTGTTCCTACGACCTCCCTCCATCCACCGACGGAGACCCTCCACTCACCGACCGTCACAGAGTATGTGATAATTACTCCCACTCTTTCAAATTCCCCTTTGCATGGGACGGCATATGTTTCAAACAACGTTCACTTATCTACCTATTATATAAACGTTTGAATTTGTAAAGCCAAAACAATGCAGAATAAATTCAAACGTTTATACCTCATTACACAATGCTATAACTTCCTCCTATATATATATATATATATATATATATATATATATAAAGGTTAAACAAGGTTCAATGAATAAATCAAAGAATGAGTTTTACAATAGATTGGAAGCACTCAACAGTTTGGTTTTCCGGAGTTATTAATATTAATTCAAAATATTAACAAAAATAGATATTCTTGTGATCAAGTATATTTTATTATACCTATTTTAGAGGTACTGAGCTAACTTCAACAGTACGTTCTCATCAGATAAAATAAGATGATGCATGACATACCCTGACATGGTAGATGGTTAAGATTACTACCATGACTGAATCTTAACCATCTACTATGTCAGGGTATGTCATGCATCATCTTATTTTATCTGATGAGGTCGTACTGTTGAAGTTAGCTCAGTACCTCTGAAATATGTATAATAAAATATACTTGATCACATGAATGTCTATTTTTGTTAATATTTTGAATTAATATATATATATATATATATGTGTGTGTGTGTGTGTGTGTGTTGCGTACATATATTTGTTTATATATATATATAACGAAGGAGGTGTGATAAGGAACCAGATGGACCATAACGCACCAGAGTACTCAATACTTAGAGTAGTAGAGTGGGTAATAGGAGAAAGTATGACCCCGACGGCAGAGCTCAAGCCATTTCGACGGCTATTTCTGGACGGTCCAGAAATAGCCGTCGAAACGGTATATATATATATATATATATATATATATATATATATATATATATATAAAACTGTGGTTGTCTGTCTGTCTATCGATTTTTGGCACACATCTCCTCTTAGAATCTCTCACGGAATTGCACCGAAATTGCTATACTTGTACATTGAGCCCTAGCGGAGACATCGGAAAAAAAAAATTTCAAATTGACCCACCCTATGTGACGAAATCGAATATAATGTATCGATTTTTGAGCGTAAGTTATCAGTTATTTCCCTTTGTTCTGTTTACATTGAGCGCCTTACGTAAAAAATTACGCTGGCTTTCGTCGAGCCAGCAAAATATTGACCTGCAAAATTCATCAGTTCGAACACTAAGCTTCCGTTTTGCTTCATTTCCATTTAAAAGCATTTTAAAACAATATTTTTACTTGACAGACAGTCGTGCAGAGAGGTGATATACGCGTGCAGACAGACAGTCGTGCAGAGAGGTGATATAGGCGTGCAGACAGACAGTCGTGCAGAGAGGTGATATAGGCGTGCAGACAGACAGTCGTGCAGAGAGGTGATATAGGCGTGCAGACAGACATAACTGATAATTTGGTTACGCTAATGTTTTTCTCTGCGTTGCAGTGTTTACATTTTCGATCTTTGTTAATAAATAACCAGTGCAGTTTCTATCCCCAGCATCCTCTTTTGTTATAACATTCGGGTTATCGTTATGTTTTCTTAACTTCATAAGGCATATTGTTGGTTGAGGGAATATTAATCAAAAACACCACATGCAAGTCTGCACAGTAGACACTACAGTTTTTAAGCCAAGAAAGAAACTTAACATTGTAACTTTAACACAGCTACTGAGCGACCCCGAGCAACGCCGGGCTTTACTGGTAGTATATATATATAACTACTTTTCCCATCTTGACGTTATAGTCGCATATATGTTATAGAATGCCGTTAGCTTCTTGCTAAAACAATCTCTATACCTCTCATATATATATATATATATATATATATATATATATATATATATATATATATATATATATATATATATATATATACAATATTAAATAAATGGAAACTATATTTATAAAACCATATTTATTTCATTATATATATTTCAGGGATATCATATTAACAATATGCTATGCCTTCCCCAGACAAAATACAATATAAACAGTTTTATAGATAAATAGATTTGACATACCGTAACAACATCGACTTGTATTTGAAAAGTTGAATTGGCAGTGAAAAAATTGTACACAGAGAGAAAGAAAGAGAGAAAAAAGGAAAGAAAGACAGAGAACGAACAAAAAGAAGAAAAAAAAGAAGAAATGCATGGAACAAAATAGAGGGATGGAAAGATAGATAAAGAGAAGAACTTCATGTAAAGAAACAGAGAGAGATATATATATATAGAGAGAGAGGAAATAGAGATAGATACATATATATAGAAAACTAGGTAGTGGGACGTCCGTTGAGTAAACGTATCAATGATACATTTATTTATTTATTTATTTATTTATTTAGCTCTAGTATTAATGTAAGGGAGATATATGTGGTTAGGAAAGAAACCAGCTGTTATATATAGAGAAAAAATAAAAATAACCAGACATAGGCGAGGCATAAAAACCCTATGTTTTAATGTAGAGGTATTAGTATATATAAAAACCAGCCACTATATTGTAAATATCAGTATTCTTGAATGAGACATGTATCCATAATGTGTGAAAAGTAATGATCTTATGTTTAGTTTAAAAAAAAAAAAAAATTCATATGTTTGTGTGATAACTACAAACATCTATGTGAATTTACATGATCAACTCTGCAAACCCTAAGTTCACGGAAAACATTCTCATTGTGCTATAAAAATTTAAGTATATCTATATGTGTATATATATACACACAAATATATATAGAGTCAATATTACTACTATTCCTGTCTTTACTCTACAAGATTATCTATCAAGCAGAAATAGAGAGCAGATTTCAATATACTAATAAAAATATATATCAGAAACAAACCCCCCAAAAAATAACAATAATAATAATAATAAGTAATAATAAAATATTACGAAAGAATATTACATATTAAAAATATTACATATTAAAAATATTAAAAATAAAAATATTAGAAAATACTACAATAATAAAAATAAACCACAAAGATCAACCCTTCAAAATTAATTGACAATATATTGCCAAGTTCATTATAAGCATCAGAGTCGAAAAACAGATAAAGCTAAAAATTATTTATCAAATCGCATCTAGCAAAGATCATTTCAAAAAGTTTAGGATGCCCATTTGGTCTACATGTGTTCTTATATTTAATATAGAAGTTTATCTAGTGTAACGTTTATTCGAAATATTTGGAGCATCAACTTTTAGGGTAGCTTAATTTTTCATGAAGAATGTTTAAATAAAAATTAAAATAAAAAATAAAAAGAATAAAAAGAAGAAATCGAAAGATTTATCGGCTAGTTTCCCATATAATTATAAATCAAACTAAATATACTACATTTTAAATTTAAATTTATATTTAAACGTTGAGTTTAATCTATGTTTGCAGCAACTGAATAAATTTGTCCGTAGATTAAGGGAATTTTTAGATTTTAGTATAAAGAATATCTCCTCTGCGCAGAGGTCACATGTCTCAGAGGATGAATTAAAAGGAATCCCTCTTGAGACTATATTCCAAGCCGTCGAATATCTAACGTTATCTAGCTTAAGTTGCCAGAGTACGCCTGATAGTGCCGTTGAAGATTTTTTGCTTGGATCTGTGAAAGAATTCTTGTGGTTATTATAGCGAAGTTTAAATTCCGTCGATGTGGAACCGACGTAGTTAAAAGAATTAGAGTCAGTTTTAACATTACAATTGTATACTATATTTTTAACTAAGCAGTTGTTATTTAACGGACATTTAGATCTATCTCTACAGTTACATTTGTTAACTTGTATATTATTTATGCTATTATCACTAGGTTTTAAGTTCCTATTATTTATTCTATTAATATTTTGTGCTAAATTTTTGGTGGATGAGTAGGTTAATTTTATAGTATGTCTATTGAAAATTGAGTGATACCTATGTGTTCTAGGGAAGCGATTATCAAGAGCTTTAAAAAATAGTTTAGCGATGTGGGTTTTAATGTTTAGTGAGAAAGGGGGGCAAACCAAATTATGTTCCTAGTTCTATTTCTTTTTTGGCCTTTGGAATTATTGTAATGCTTTCTATTATAGTTGTTAAGGTTGTTGCCGTAATTAAAATAGTTGTTATTTTGTTTAGTTTGTCTATCATTATCTATGTACATAATCTTATCAGCATATCCTGCTCTAGCTAATGCTTCATTGTAGTATTGGGCTTTTTCGTCGAAAATCTTTCTATTCGACGAGATCCTAGAGATACGTTTTTGAACAGAGTTTACTATAGTGTTTTTGACAGATCTGGGGTGGTTAGAGTTAAAGTTGACATAGTTTAAGTTTTCATTCAACTTGTGAAAAGGATAGTGAAGACATGTGTTGAGATTTAATGTTATATCTAGGAAATTGACTATTCTATGGTTGTTCTCAATTTCTATTTTAAGATTAAAGTAATTAAAAAATTGTGTAATTTGTTTACATTTTCTATTTAGTTCAGAGTTATTATTATCAATAAGTAAAAGCATGTCCTCTCTATATAAACCTCCGGTAGTACCAGGTATTTTCCTATGTAGCGAATTGATTAAAAATAAGCCCACAAGGTCAGTTACCTGAGCTGAGTCGGATGATCCCATAGTAATGTCAAAATTGCTATCTCTATCTGCTCTGGTCCATAGTTGGTCATTAAATTCTATCAAAGTTTTCCTAGCCGATAATATAATATGCATTTCATTGCTAGTTAGGTCAGTATGTTTGAATGCGTAATTTACTGCCTTATTTAGTAGATTAGGGGTAATAGAAGAATAATAGTTAGCAATATCAAGTTGAATAAACTTATTATTATTGTTATATTTAATTTGCTTAAACCACTCAACAACCTCTCCAGTTCCCTTCCACAAGCTCAGGTTAGATAAACAATCCAAGTTCTTAATTTGCTGTATCACCCTGTCAAGAATGTTTTTGCTTAATTTGCCCAGGTCCGATTTTGATGGTGCGATCAATCTAACTGGCAAGTCATTTTCAAAATTCCTCTTGTGATCTTTCATATTGATCTTCGGTTTCCTGGGCACGAAAGGTTGTGTTCTGTTCTCAATTTCCAACTCGTGCATTATACAAGATGCTTCGACATTCATTTTCTCAAGCTCGGCCTTATCTGCTACCTTGTACTTTTTCCTCAGTTCCTTCAGTATGAGGCCATTATACATGTCTTTCTGCACTCCATAGAGGTTGTTGGTCTTGTCAGATTTCACCAAGATCTTCTCAGTTTTCTCTAAGCTCTCAATATTATCCTTAATGCGTTTCAGATATTCCTGGCCTTTGAAGTTATTATTGTTATTTTTTTTGGTTTGTTTCTGATATATGTTTTTATTAGTATATTGAAATCTGCTCTCTATTTCTGCTTGATAGATAATCTTGTAGAGTAAAGACAGGAATAGTAGTAATATTGACTCTATATATACTTGTGTGTATATATATACACATATATATATACTTAAATTTTTATAGCACAATGAGAATGTTTTCCGTGAACTTAGGGTTTGCAGAGTTGATCATGTAAATTCACATAGATGTTTGTAGTTATCACACAAACATATGAATTTTTTTTTTTTTTAAAACTAAACATAAGATCATTACTTTTCACACATTATGGATACATGTCTCATTCAAGAATACTGATATTTACAATATAGTGGCTGGTTTTTATACATACTAATACCTCTACATTAAAACATAGGGTTTTTATGCCTCGCCTATGTCTGGTTATTTTTAATTTTTCTCTCTATATAACAGCTGGTTTCTTTCCTAACCACATATATCTCCCTTACATTAATACTAGAGCTAAATAAATAAATAAATAAATAAATGTATCATTGATACGTTTACTCAACGGACGTCCCACTACCTAGTTTTCTATATATATATATCTATCTCTATTTCCTCTCTCTCTCTCTATATATATATATCTCTCTGTTTCTTTACATGAAGTTCTTCTCTTTATCTATCTTTCCATCCCTCTATTTTGTTCCATGTATTTCTTCTTTTTTTTCTTCTTTTTCTTCGTTCTCTGTCTTTCTTTCGTTTTTTCTCTCTTTCTTTCTCTTTGTGTACAATTTTTTCACTGCCAATTCAACTTTTCAAATGCAAGTCGATGTTTTTACGGTATGTCAAATCTATTTATCTATAAAACTGTTTATATTGTATTTTGTCTGAGGAAGGCATAGCATATTGTTAATATGATATCCCTGAAATATATATAATGAAATAAATATGGTTTTATAAATATAGTTTCCATTTATTTAATATTGTAAATATACTCCAAATACTTGTCGAGTGCTTTTATATCAGTTATAAATATTTACTAGTTGTAACCCAACAATTTAAATATAACTTTCCATGTACCTTGCTCCGATACTGTTGAGCGCTTTATATTATAACTGGAAAAATGGAATTCTTTAAGATTACTTCCTCTTTAAAAGACATACCTCTACCTAGAAACAAAGACTTTATAAAACAATTAATAGATAAATCTGACTCTTTTATAAGGAGAATCAGGTGGCGAGCATTCCACTTTGATAAATCTAATATAAATGAAAATGTCTCGGACTTAAACAAAGTTTTCAAATCTAAAAGAAATCCACCCCCTAACAAACTTTTATCTGACTTTGAAAACGATATAATTTCTATCATACAAGGGGTCAAATTCAAGAGAAACTTCAAAGGCCAGGAATATCTGAAACGCATTAAGGATAATATTGAGAGCTTAGAGAAAACTGAGAAGATCTTGGTGAAATCTGACAAGACCAACAACCTCTATGGAGTGCAGAAAGACATGTATAATGGCCTCATACTGAAGGAACTGAGGAAAAAGTACAAGGTAGCAGATAAGGCCGAGCTTGAGAAAATGAATGTCGAAGCATCTTGTATAATGCACGAGTTGGAAATTGAGAACAGAACACAACCTTTCGTGCCCAGGAAACCGAAGATCAATATGAAAGATCACAAGAGGAATTTTGAAAATGACTTGCCAGTTAGATTGATCGCACCATCAAAATCGGACCTGGGCAAATTAAGCAAAAACATTCTTGACAGGGTGATACAGCAAATTAAGAACTTGGATTGTTTATCTAACCTGAGCTTGTGGAAGGGAACTGGAGAGGTTGTTGAGTGGTTTAAGCAAATTAAATATAACAATAATAATAAGTTTATTCAACTTGATATTGCTAACTATTATTCTTCTATTACCCCTAATCTACTAAATAAGGCAGTAAATTACGCATTCAAACATACTGACCTAACTAGCAATGAAATGCATATTATATTATCGGCTAGGAAAACTTTGATAGAATTTAATGACCAACTATGGACCAGAGCAGATAGAGATAGCAATTTTGACATTACTATGGGATCATCCGACTCAGCTCAGGTAACTGACCTTGTGGGCTTATTTTTAATCAATTCGCTACATAGGAAAATACCTGGTACTACCGGAGGTTTATATAGAGAGGACATGCTTTTACTTATTGATAATAATAACTCTGAACTAAATAGAAAATGTAAACAAATTACACAATTTTTTAATTACTTTAATCTTAAAATAGAAATTGAGAACAACCATAGAATAGTCAATTTCCTAGATATAACATTAAATCTCAACACATGTCTTCACTATCCTTTTCACAAGTTGAATGAAAACTTAAACTATGTCAACTTTAACTCTAACCACCCCAGATCTGTCAAAAACACTATAGTAAACTCTGTTCAAAAACGTATCTCCAGGATCTCGTCGAATAGAAAGATTTTCGACGAAAAAGCCCAATACTACAATGAAGCATTAGCTAGAGCAGGATATGCTGATAAGATTATGTACATAGATAATGATAGACAAACTAAACAAAATAACAACTATTTTAATTACGGCAACAACCTTAACAACTATAATAGAAAGCATTACAATAATTCCAAAGGCCAAAAAAGAAATAGAACTAGGAACATAATTTGGTTTGCCCCCCTTTCTCACTAAACATTAAAACCCACATCGCTAAACTATTTTTTAAAGCTCTTGATAATCGCTTCCCTAGAACACATAGGTATCACTCAATTTTCAATAGACATACTATAAAATTAACCTACTCATCCACCAAAAATTTAGCACAAAATATTAATAGAATAAATAATAGGAACTTAAAACCTAGTGATAATAGCATAAATAATATACAAGTTAACAAATGTAACTGTAGAGATAGATCTAAATGTCCGTTAAATAACAACTGCTTAGTTAAAAATATAGTATACAATTGTAATGTTAAAACTGACTCTAATTCTTTTAACTACGTCGGTTCCACATCGACGGAATTTAAACTTCGCTATAATAACCACAAGAATTCTTTCACAGATCCAAGCAAAAAATCTTCAACGGCACTATCAGGCGTACTCTGGCAACTTAAGCTAGATAACGTTAGATATTCGACGGCTTGGAATATAGTCTCAAGAGGGATTCCTTTTAATTCATCCTCTGAGACATGTGACCTCTGCGCAGAGGAGATATTCTTTATACTAAAATCTAAAAATTCCCTTAATCTACGGACAAATTTATTCAGTTGCTGCAAACATAGATTAAACTCAACGTTTAAATATAAATTTAAATTTAAAATGTAGTATATTTAGTTTGATTTATAATTATATGGGAAACTAGCCGATAAATCTTTCGATTTCTTCTTTTTATTCTTTTTATTTTTTATTTTAATTTTTATTTAAACATTCTTCATGAAAAATTAAGCTACCCTAAAAGTTGATGCTCCAAATATTTCGAATAAACGTTACACTAGATAAACTTCTATATTAAATATAAGAACACATGTAGACCAAATGGGCATCCTAAACTTTTTGAAATGATCTTTGCTAGATGCGATTTGATAAATAATTTTTAGCTTTATCTGTTTTTCGACTCTGATGCTTATAATGAACTTGGCAATATATTGTCAATTAATTTTGAAGGGTTGATCTTTGTGGTTTATTTTTATTATTGTAGTATTTTCTAATATTTTTATTTTTAATATTTTTAATATGTAATATTTTTAATATGTAATATTCTTTCGTAATATTTTATTATTACTTATTATTATTATTATTGTTATTTTTTGGGGGGTTTGTTTCTGATATATATTTTTATTAGTATATTGAAATCTGCTCTCTATTTCTGCTTGATAGATAATCTTGTAGAGTAAAGACAGGAATAGTAGTAATATTGACTCTATATATATTTGTGTGTATATATATACACATATATATATACTTAAATTTTTATAGCACAATGAGAATGTTTTCCGTGAACTTAGGGTTTGCAGAGTTGATCATGTAAATTCACATAGATGTTTGTAGTTATCACACAAACATATGAATTTTTTTTTTTTTTAAACTAAACATAAGATCATTACTTTTCACACATTATGGATACATGTCTCATTCAAGAATACTGATATTTACAATATAGTGGCTGGTTTTTATACATACTAATACCTCTACATTAAAACATAGGGTTTTTATGTCTCGCCTATGTCTGGTTATTTTTAATTTTTCTCTCTATATAACAGCTGGTTTCTTTCCTAACCACATATATCTCCCTTACATTAATACTAGAGCTAAATAAATAAATAAATAAATGTATCATTGATACGTTTACTCAACGGACGTCCCACTACCTAGTTTTCTATATATATGTATCTATCTCTATTTCCTCTCTCTCTCTATATATATATATATATCTCTGTTTCTTTACATGAAGTTCTTCTCTTTATCTATCTTTCCATCCCTCTATTTTGTTCCATGCATTTCTTCTTTTTTTTCTTCTTTTTCTTCGTTCTCTGTCTTTCTTTCCTTTTTTCTCTCTTTCTTTCTCTTTGTGTACAATTTTTTCACTGCCAATTCAACTTTTCAAATACAAGTCGATGTTGTTACGGTATGTCAAATCTATTTATCTATAAAACTGTTTATATTGTATTTTGTCTGAGGAAGGCATAGCATATTGTTAATATGATATCCCTGAAATATATATAATGAAATAAATATGGTTTTATAAATATAGTTTCCATTTATTTAATATTGTAAATATACTCAAAATACTTGTCGAGTGATTTTATATCAGTTATAAATATTTACTAGTTGTAACCCAACAATTTAAATATAACTTTCCTTGTATATATATATATATATATATATATATATATATATATATATATATATATATATATATATATATATATATATATATATATATATATATATATATATATAATAGAATAATCGAGTATTGGAAAATCAGCTCACGAATTAACGATAAACAAATCCGATATGAGTGGCAGAGGGCTCAATAATTTGGATAAATCAGAGCTATAACTATCGTTAAATTACCAACACATAAAGATTATGCCTAAAATCACCCGCGCAGCCGAAAAAGAACGACCAGGAGGATTCGGGTCACTCAAATAAAATATCAATAAATCTATAATTTAAATGAATATATATATATATATATATATATATGAGCCGATTTCAGCCGCTGAGATAGAGGACATGATGAGCCAATGCGGCAAACGAAAATCCCCGGGTCTCGATGGTCTTCCATACGAACTATATCTAGCTATGCCGGACTTGTTCCCCGATCTCCTCGAGGTGGTCTACTGCAACTGGCAACAGAACGGGAGAATTCCCTGTGCTGTGACCAAGGGCGTAGTCACGCTAGTGAGGAAGGACGAGAACAAGGGGGACGATATAAATAATTTCAGGCCCATAATTCTGCTAAATACAGAGTTACAGATTTTGGCCAAGGTGCTAGCAAAGAGGTTGGCGCTTGTCGTGATCAACCTGGTGGGAGATGCGCAGACATGTGCTATCCCGTTCAGGTCTATCCACGACAACCTCCACCTCATGCGATACATCATAGAGAGAGTTGGGAACGAACCTGGCTTTGGTGGGGCCCTGATCAACTTGGATCAATCTAAGGCGTTCGATAGGGTCGACCATAGTTACCTGGATGCGGTGCTAGCGTCGGCAAGCTTCGGACCCGTTTTCAGGGGCTGGATCAATGTCATGCACAGCAGCCGCATCTGCTCTAAATTCAAGGTGAACGGCTACCTCTCGGAGCCGTTCGAAATCGCGCGGTCCATCCGACAAGGGTGCCCTCTCTCCTCCCTTCTGTATGTAATGACTCTAGAGCCACTGCTGCGGAAGCTGGAGTTGTTGCAGGGCATCCCGTTGAAACCGGGATTGCGGAAAGCGGTGTCGGCCTACGCCGATGACGTAACAGTAATGGTGTCGACGGCCTTGGAAATCGGGGCGATCGGCACCTTACTGGAGGAGTACGAAAGGTTTACAGGGGCTAAGCTGAACCGGGACAAGTCGATCGGTCTGCAACTCGGCACGTGGAGGGGCATATCGATGCCCTCCGATGGCGTCGTCGGGCGCTGGACGGAGGGCCCGGTGAAGTTGCTCGGGGTCTGGTTCGGACCAGACCTCCAGGTGGAGAAGAACTGGGGTGAGGTAACGAACAGGGTGTTTGCACTCACCCAGAAGTGGGTCGAGTGCAAACTGTCCCTGAAAGGTCGGGCGGAGGTGGCGAACACTTATATAGCGTCCGTCATCTACTACCGCCTGACCGTTGTGCCTTGCCCAAGGGAAACGCTCGCCAAAGGGAAACGCTCGCCAAAATGGAGCGCGCACTCTTCCAATTCCTTTGGAAGAAGCGGGCTCCTATGGTGAGGAGATCCATCTGCTGTCAACACCCTTCCAAAGGAGGGATGGGGATGCCGTGGCTAATGATACGAAACACGCATTAAGGCTACGGCACCTCCAGGTATTCCTCACCGGTCAACCGGCGTGGGCCCCGTTTGTGAGGCGAGCCTTTCCCAGACTCGTCTCACTC
>OZ024745.1:8718658-8731158 GCA_964016885.1 Eledone cirrhosa
TCCTCCCGGAAACCACTCCGCTTGAGGGCCTGGTTGTAATAAGGCGCATGTTCATCGATGTACCCCCACCACCCCCTCCCCTAGTCTATGATAGATTTGGCGGACTCCGCCCTTTATAGCAGTTGGCTTAGACCCCGGATACTTGCCCCCTTTTTCCGACCGCTCCCACTATTCTCTGTGCCCTCTATATTTCTTAGTGGCACTTATGCCTTATTTTTTCGTTTCAGTATTTCTTGCTTCGCTTTTCTTCTGGGCGGGGTGGATTCTGAATTTATTTTTCCGTATTCTACCTTTATTTCGTACGAACTTTCATGTAGCTTGTTTTAGATCTTTTAGAGTTAGCATTAGTATATATTTTTCTCGGGACTCAGAATTATTATCTCGTACAAGTTCACTTTGCTGCACTGGGTCGTTGCTGGCCCGGGATGGAAACCTTTATTGTTTATTTCGTGGTAGTCTCTTTAGTATTTTGGCCCCTTTTGTTGACCCGTCACCGTATCATTTACGTACTTATACCTCTTAAAAGGGTCCTTGCCTATACCGTCCCACCTAGTTCTTTTACTTATTTCCTTATTTATTTATTTATTTATTTATTTACTTCTTTCTTTCTTTATTTTATTCTCGCCTAACAATAGCCTGACACCTAGGTCGTAGAATTTAATTTACTTTACTTTTTTCTTTACACTTATTTGCTTTTCTTCACTCTCAGTATTTTTTCTTTCCTATTTCTACCCCCCATTGTTCTACCTACCGTTCCGACTTCCTCCCCCTCCCCCTCCCCTGTATCTTCTTTGACCTCATGCCCAGCTGTAGCTGGCACTACCAACGCTTGATTGGGTCTACTCCACCCCCTCCCCTCTTTCTCCTACTGGCAGGTTTAGCCACCATCTCCCCTACTAATTTGCAACCACAGAATTACTACTGATTTTTGACAATCACTTTGACCATATATGGAATTACCCCTTGAGAAGATCGGCTATTTAAATACCAGGATAAATTTTCATTTAGTCCAGAATTAGCCGTCGAAACGGCTTGAGCTCAGCTGTCGGGGTCTTACTGGTTCCTATTACCCACTCTACTACCTCAAGTATTGAGTACTTTGGTGCGTTATGGTCCACCTGGTTCCTTACCACATTTCCTTCGTTATCTAGCTCCTACCCCCGTAGTAGAGCACTTTCCGACCTTACCACGCCGTATCCAGACTTTTCCGCTAAGCCCAATTCATTTCACCCGCACCATGCGAAAACACAACATTGACTTCTCTACCAAGAACATCCCAATCCCACCGAAAAAACTTTACCTTCGGATGCTCACGCAAAAAATCGATCTATTTGCGAAAAGACTTAGATGGAGAACTTTTTTCTATGACAGATATTGCGACAACCAAGACTTCGGCACCAAGGAGAGATTCGGATTTATTACCTACAAATCTCCGCCCCTGAACCCCTTGCTCGCACCCTTCGAGAATGACCTCTTCCAACTGGTCAAGAACATTAAATTTAAACCCAGACACAACCGATTCCTACAAAAACTCCGTAGCAACCTAACAGAGTATGATAACACAAATGACATCATGGTGCATTCGGATAAAACTGGGAACCTATACTTTGTCAACCCTGACAGATACCACACACTGATCAAGAACAGCCTAAACTCCACCTATAAAAAGGCCAACCACTCTTGCATCGAGGACATAAATCGAGATGGACAACAAATCACCTCCAGCCTCGGGGTCGCCGACCGCACGGAACCTCTAGACCCACGGACACCATACTTCACACTGAAGGACCATAAATCCGACTTTGACCGTAAACCCTCTATCAGGCTTATTAACCCAACGAAGTCCGACATAGGGAGAATCAGCAAAAAAATCCTAGACCGCGTGATACCAAAAGTCAAGCAACACACCCGACTTAGCCTATGGTCAACACCCAGGAAGTAATCTCCTGGTTCAGCAATATGGAGGATAAACGAGAAACTAAATTCATACAGTTCGACATAGAGAGCTACTATGCTTCAATCACCTTACCGCTACTTACTGCCGCCTTGGACTTCGCCGAAACACTCGTGCCCATCACCGACCAGGAAAGAAAAATCATCCTCCACGCCAGGAAGACAGTCTTACTCTTTGACGACTCTAAATGGATAAAAAGAGCTCCCGACTCACCCTTCGACGTCAGCATGGGCGCCACGGATTCGGCGGAGGTCACTGATCTTATAGGATTATTCCTAATAGCCAAACTCACTGATATGTTTCCTGCATTCGGTGGTGGATTGTACCGTGATGATGGGCTCCTTACCCTTAAAGGGTACAACCCCAGTAGTACAGATCGGGTCCGGAAACAATTAATCAGATTCTTCCGCGACTGGGGATTTAAAATAACCCTACAAACGTCCCTGACCCGAGTAAACTTCCTGGACGTAACCCTCGACCTCGAAAACGACCTGTACTACCCATACAGGAAACCTAATGACAATCTGCACTACATCCACCGCCGATCAAACCATCCTAGGAACATCACAAACAACCTGGTCAAAAACATCTCCCTCCGCATATACCGTTTGTCAGCTAATGAGCGGATATTCGATGAACATGCGCCTTATTACAACCAGGCCCTCAAGCGGAGTGGTTTCCGGGAGGAAATATCCTACTGTCCAGCTCCCATTAGCGGAACCAGCAGGAGACACCGCCGCTCACGCAATTTAACATGGTTCAATCCTCCCCACAACGCAGAGGTGACTACTCCCATCGGGAAACTATTCTTTAGGCTCATTGAAAAACACTTCCCATTACAACACCGCTACCACAACATAATTAACAAAAATACCATCAAACTCTCTTACAGCACTACACCAAACTTCGCACAAAACATCGTCTCTTCTAACAACAAAAAACTCAACCCCGATGGCAGAAATAACCTAAATAGCAGTGGAGAACCGACCAGGAGGTGTAACTGCCCGGATAGATCTATTTGCCCACTCGACAATAGATGCAGAGACCGTAATGTGATCTACCAGTGCAACGTGAGGACGGATACCTCCAACAAAGCCTATATAGGACTTACCGCATGTGACTTCAAGACCCGGCTATACCAACATAGACATACCTTCCGAAACCCGGCCCGGCGTCACGCCACTACACTTTCGGGCCACATATGGGACCTCAAGGACAACAACATCACCTATGATCTCACTTGGAGATTACTGTCCAGAGCCAATTCTTACACGGGAGGACGCCGTCCGTGCAATTTATGCTCGGAGGAAACTTTACAAATGCTGTTTTCGACGGACCAACTCCTAAACAAGAAAGATGAACTGGTTACTGCATGTAAACATAGATTGCGTAGGACTTACCTCGCCCTCAAACCCCATAATGACCCGGGGGGGTAGACTAGGGCTATAACACCCCACTTGCCGATTTTGCAATGGGTAACCCCTGCTTGCCAAGGAAGACGTAAGATCTTCTTTGTATTCTTTTATCGCTTCCTTTATTTCCTTCCCCCCTCTCTCCTTTGTCCTTCTACCCCAGCTCTTCTCCTTTGTCGGCGTCTTTTCTCGCCCACCCGAGGCTGCCCTTTGGCCCCATGTAGCCTTAGTACCCCCACCACCCCCTCCCCTAGTCTATGATAGATTTGGCGGACTCCGCCCTTTATAGCAGTTGGCTTAGACCCCGGATACTTGCCCCCTTTTTCCGACCGCTCCCACTATTCTCTGTGCCCTCTATATTTCTTAGTGGCACTTATGCCTTATTTTTTCGTTTCAGTATTTCTTGCTTCGCTTTTCTTCTGGGCGGGGTGGATTCTGAATTTATTTTTCCGTATTCTACCTTTATTTCGTACGAACTTTCATGTAGCTTGTTTTAGATCTTTTAGAGTTAGCATTAGTATATATTTTTCTCGGGACTCAGAATTATTATCTCGTACAAGTTCACTTTGCTGCACTGGGTCGTTGCTGGCCCGGGATGGAAACCTTTATTGTTTATTTCGTGGTAGTCTCTTTAGTATTTTGGCCCCTTTTGTTGACCCGTCACCGTATCATTTACGTACTTATACCTCTTAAAAGGGTCCTTGCCTATACCGTCCCACCTAGTTCTTTTACTTATTTCCTTATTTATTTATTTATTTATTTATTTACTTCTTTCTTTCTTTATTTTATTCTCGCCTAACAATAGCCTGACACCTAGGTCGTAGAATTTAATTTACTTTACTTTTTTCTTTACACTTATTTGCTTTTCTTCACTCTCAGTATTTTTTCTTTCCTATTTCTACCCCCCCATTGTTCTACCTACCGTTCCGACTTCCTCCCCCTCCCCCTCCCCTGTATCTTCTTTGACCTCATGCCCAGCTGTAGCTGGCACTACCAACGCTTGATTGGGTCTACTCCACCCCTCCCCTCTTTCTCCTACTGGCAGGTTTAGCCACCATCTCCCCTACTAATTTGCAACCACAGAATTACTACTGATTTTTGACAATCACTTTGACCATATATGGAATTACTCCTTGAGAAGATCGGCTATTTAAATACCAGGATAAATTTTCATTTAGTCCAGAATTAGCCGTCGAAACGGCTTGAGCTCAGCTGTCGGGGTCTTACTGGTTCCTATATATATATATATATATATATATATATATATATATATATATATATATATATATATATATATATATTCATTAGTTAAGCAAAACAAGACCACAAATTTCACAAGACATTCATTATTAAAAGATTGTCAACATATTTTAGTTTGATGTAAGGAATGTAGAGAATAATAATAATAATATTAATAATAATTGTTTCTACGTTAGGCACAAGGCCAGTATTACCCAGTGTATTACTGGTACTTCATTTTATCGACCCCGTAAGGATGAAAGGCAAAGCTAACCTCGGCGGGATTTGAACTCAGAATGGCAAGGGCCGTAACTCTATGCGTCAAAGCATGGCGTCCGACCCTCTACCGATACTGCCAATCCAATCCAATAATATTAATAATAATAATGTCCGTTTACAATTGTTTCGCTACTCCATATACTATTTTTTCTGGATCAGATGACTATATATCATAATTGATCTGGTTCAGTTGAAAATAATTAACATATTTAAAAAACAGAGTGGCTCATCGGAACTTCAAAGGAATATAAATTAAAATAATGGGATAATGTTACATAATATAATGTTCCATATATTGGTTTTTACTATGGTGTCTTGGTTGCATCAGTTGTCAGCCATAATCAAGCAGTATTCATCTGTCGAGGCTGCATTGTGTGAGATCTGCCTATGGGTAACAAGATGGCTGCCAAAGGGCATATTTACCTTACTAATTAGAGGGTGGTTTCAGGGGAGGTAACTTCTCGAGAGATTAGATCTCAATGCTATCAGCAAATGAGGAGATATTTATAAACCACGCACAATATTATAATAAGGCTCTCTCTGAATCTGGTTATAAACAATCAATTTATTACATACCTAAATGCCATAACACAGCAATTCACCATAATAAACTTAACACTAGAACTAGAAATACCTTAGCATATAGCCAGATTCGCCGGAATTTTAGCAGTAACAGCACCTATACAGGGATCTTTAATGGTGGCAGCGGCCTGCTCCCCACTCCATGTAGCAAACTAAAAATCAACCCTAGAATAGGAATGAGAAATGGGATGACAAATAACAAATCCCCAAGTAATAATAACCCTAGGAAGGCCCCTACCAACTCCACTAGAACCCCTAGAAGGAATAGACATAGAAATATCACCTGGCTCATCTAATCTAGCCACTAATATCCCCAAACGCTTCTTCTCTATCATATCCCCCCCCCCCAACCATAGATATTACAAACTCTTTAATAAAAATAACATTAAAATCTCATCTCCACAACACCTAACCTAGCTAGCCACATCGCGTTCAGTAACCATCATAAGCTAAGACAGTATAACTCCCACACCGCAGTACCACCACCTCTATCAAATACACCACGCCACTATACCAATAATCACTCTAGTAGCACACCTCCCCCATCTAATCCTTCTAGCACGGATCTACCGCTTAAGTTAAACAACCCTACTCTCACTAACCGCAGAAGCAACTGCAACTGCCGTTACCCCAATGCATGCCCATTAAATGGACACTGCCTGACACCCAACATAGTCTATAGGTGCACGGTTGAGACTGCTTCGAATACCAGCTCTTATATCGGGTCTACCTCTAACCCTTTTAAGGTACGCTATAACGCGCACTCTTTTTCCTTCCGAGACCCTAGCAACAGATGTTCGACATCGTTAGCTAGGTTCATTAAAAACCTTAAATTAAACAACGTTCAACCCTCTAATTAGTAAGGTAAATATGCCCTTTGGCAGCCATCTTGTTACCCATAGGCAGATCTCACACAATGCAGCCTCGACAGATGAATACTGCTTGATTATGGCTGACAACTGATGCAACCAAGACACCATAGTAAAAACCAATATATGGAACATTATATTATGTAACATTATCCCATTATTTTAATTTATATTCCTTTGAAGTTCCGATGAGCCATTCTGTTTTTTTAAAAATGTTAATTATTTTCAACTGAACCAGATCAATTATGATATATAGTCATCTGATCCAGAAATATTATATGGAGTAGCGAAACAATTGTAAACGGACATTAGATTAACTTTGCCTTTCATCCTTACGGGGTCGATAAAATAAAGTACCAGTAATGCACTGGTATAATTGCTGGCCTGGTGCCAAAAGTAGAAACAATTATTATTAATATTATTATTATTATTCTCTACATTCATTACATCAAACTAAAATATGTTGACAATCTTTTAATAATGTCTCCCTTGTGAAATTTGTGGTCTTGTTTTGCTTAACTATGAATATTTCCAGCTCTAATATATATATATATATATATATATATATATATATATATATATATATATATATATATATATATATATATATATATATATATATATATATATATATATATTTATATATATATATATATATATATTAGAGCTGGAAATATTCATAGTTAAGCAAAACAAGACCACAAATTTCACAAGGGAGACATTATATACATATATATATATATATATATATGTATGTATATATATATATATATATATATATATGTATATATATATATATATATATATATATATATATATATATATATATATATATATATATATATATATGTATGTATATATATATATATATATATATATATATATATATGTGTATATATATATATATATATATATATATATATATATATATATATATATATATATATATATATATGTATATGTATATATATATATACACACACACATATATATATATATATATATATATATATATATATATATATATATATATATATATGTATATGTATATATATATATACATACACACACATATATATATATATATATGTATATAAAATCAAGGTTTAGCAAATGTTTTAAAATAAATTTTAAAAAGTTCGCTGTTCTTACTATATGTACCCTTACCGCGCGGTTTCAAATCCCATTCAAATCCCCAAATAAATGGATAATCCAGGCGGACCATCATTGAGAAGGGGACTCTCGTCAGAAGGTTCTTCTCGCTCGGAGAATATAAAATTCCCGAGTTCAAATCACAAACTGGCGTCATACAAAACTGACTGTTCCCGGATGAGAGTAAATGAGGAAGGAACCAATTTTTTGTCTAGTGCCGTATATATATATATATATATATATATATATATATATATATATATATATATATATATATATATATATATATATATATATATATATATACATTGAGATGAATATCTCCATTGAAATTAATTGAAATGCCATTAATCCGTCCCGGGGCCCCAAAAGCCACTGCAATTTCTTTTTCTTTTGTTACGTGTTTTTAAATAAGAAAAATGTACATATAAATAACGAATATTGTATAAAAAATAATACCATAGAATGTGCTGCAATAAACTGATTTTTTAAAGTATAATGTACAGCATCTATCTTGGAGATCAGATGACTTGAGGATATTGACGGAGGTGGAGGGGAGAAAGGCTGAATTGAATAACTGAATCTTATTTGCTGATTTTTGCCCTTTTCGCCATGCTTTCCTCACTTTTATCTACAGGAGTTTTCGATAAAAACCTGTCTAATGGGGTTTGTTTTATCCTCCCCCTCAGAATGTTTCTGAAATGTGTCATTAAATAGCGCCGTCGCACGCCCAGTTGCAACTTTTTCTTGGTGTTTCTTTTGAATAAAGTCTGAAAGTTTCTTCCCCATTCCCAATATTTCCTTTATCTCACTTGTAGAGATAACCTCCTCCGTGTCACCTATTTCCTGCAAAACCTCCGTGTGCTGCTGCATCTGTAGCTCCTTTAGCTCCTTCGTTGTCAGTTCCTCGGAGTGTTCCTTGATGAGCTCGTTCATGTCACCTTTATCCATATCCAGGCCCATAGACTTACCGAGAGATACAATCTCTTCCACCACTGCCGCTTCGGGTTCGAGTCTTTCAAAGTCCGTTTTAGACACAACCTCAGGCCACAGCTTCTTCCATGCAGAGGTCAAGGTCCTCTTTGTAACACCCTGCCAGGTCATATCGATAATTCTGAGGCATATCACGATGTTATAGTGGTCCTTCCAGAACTTTCGAAGGGTGATGTTTGTGCTCTCCGTCACCTCAAAGCAGTGGCAAAACAGGTGCTTGGTGAAGAGCTTCTTGAAATTAGAAAGCACCTGCTGGTCCTTGGGCTGCAGGATATGGGGTGGGGGGTGGGGGTGGAAGGTGGAGAATCTTTATAAACTTGAACTATTCGAGAAGGGCTTGCAGGGGTAGGTTATTTTTCTGGAGATATTTCTTAACGTCAGGACCAAAGACCAAATTCACCCACTCCACAAAGGATTGCCTGGTGATCCACGCCCTCGGGTTTGCCCTCCACACAACCTGAAGTTTTTTCTTTCAGAATCTTATGTGACTTAAAGGCTCTGGGGTTTTCCGAATGATAAACGAGCAGCGGCTTAATCTTGCAGTCGCCGCTCACGTTGGTACACAGTGTGAGGGTTAACCTATCCTTCATGGGTTTGTGGCCAGGCACCCTCTTCGCCGCTGCCGTTGTATAAGTCCGCCTTGGCATCTTCTTCCAAAAAAGTCCTGTCTCGTCACAGTTGAAGACCTGCTGAGGGATGTATCCTTTGGCTGCTATAATACCGGCAAAGGGTTTGAGGTAATCCTCAGCTGCCTTCATAGCTGCGCTCACTGCCTCACCATATCTGACAACGGAGTGATTGCCGGTCCTCTTTTTAAAATTCTCGAACCAGCCCCAACTGGCTTTAAGCGGTTTTCTCGATGCCTCGTCTATCGAAGTACCTGGGGTCTGCTACAGCAAATCAGCGTAAATAGCTAGTGACTTCAAATTAAAGCCTTCGTCACGGTACCTCCTGCGAGCTGCTTCTCCGTCAACCACACCATCAGCAGCTTTTCCATATTTTCATGGATAGATGTCCGGTGTTTAGAAATTATTTTAACTCCCTTAGCTGGGGTTATAGCCTTTATCCACACCTTCTTCAGTATTGTGCAGATCGTAAAAGTGCTACACTCGTACTGCTTCGCCAAGTCGACTGCACACATACCTTGGTCGTTTTTCGATAATTTCTTTCTTTAATTTAATGCACATCATCCGTTTCTTCTTCTCAGCGCTGTCCTTCGCGCTCATTTTCTTCGGGCCTATGGGATGCTGGGCGGATATTACGGCGTTCACTGTGGCGGTCGCTACGCCAACTAGCGGAGGGATATCTGAAGCTGGCTCGTAACCCGAATTTTAGCTCGCAACTCAAAGCAAAAAATCTGCGGAGAGACGGTTCGTATCTCGAAAAACTCGTTGGTTGGGACACTTGTAAGTCAATGTACCACTGTATATATATAAGGAAGAACGGACAAAAAAGAAAGAGGCAAAACAAAAAAAATAATTTTTTATGGGGAAATCTTAAAAAATTATTTTTTAAAAACAAAAATATAAACGACCTATATATAAACATATAATAATAATAATGAAATTATTGTGTACAGTGTCCAGGTGCACTACAACTCAGCAAAGGTGCATGTACAGTACATAGAATAATATGCAAATGTAAAGGAAGTGAATAGTGTATGAGTCATGATATACATGTGTGCGTGTGTATGGAAGGGGAACATTAGGTGTAGTGTTGGCGAATCTCAGGAAGCATGGAGGCCTTAAAGGATGCAGTGTCTCGACAGCTAACAACTGATGCAGGTAGTTTGTTCCATGCTTTAGCAACTCTGAGCATGAAAAAATGTTTCCGAAAGTCATGGGAACTGTGCTGTTTTCTGACTTTGTGGGCATGTCCACGTGTGTTAGATACATGGAAATCAAAAAGGTATTCAGGGTTGTTGTTGGCAAGATGGTTAACAATTTTGTGGGTGTTTACCAAGTCAGTTGCCAGACGTTGGGGCTTCAATGTATCCATGCCTAGAGTATGGTGGATGCCTGACGGAGGGTATTCGCTTGACTGCACGTCTCTGAACAGTTTCTAGGCGGTCAATGTTCTGAGCAAGATAGGGGTTCCAGACTGGTGATGCAAATTCTAAGTGTGGCCGCACCATAGCTATATACAGCTTTAAATAGATAGCTGTAGAGTGGCTGACAAAGGTCTTACTGAGTGATGCTAAGGCACCCTCGGCCTTGTTGACAATTTTAGAGATGTGCTTCGTCCAACGCAAATCGCTGCTGACAGTAATGCCCAGGTCACGTTCACAAGAAGACTTCTTGATATCAGTGTTGTGGAGGGAGTATATGGACGCTGGGTTTTTACTCCCAAAATGCATGGTGGTACACTTGTCCACAGCCAGCTTGAGTTGCCAGTCCGTAATCCATTGTTGCATTGTGTCCAGGTCAGATTGCAGGTAAGATCTATAGTATTCAGGTTCTGTCCTTTTTATCTCAAGGTACAGCTTGATGTCATCTGCATATTTAAGTTGGCACCTATGTCATTAATATATGCCACAAACAAAAGGGGCCCAAGAACAGATCCCTGTGGTACACCAGATGACACCTCAGACGGTGAGGAATGCTGTCCCAGAACCGTGACTACCTCTCTTCACATATATATATATGTGTGTGTGTGTAGAGAGAGAGAGAGAGAGAGAGAGAGAGAGAGAGAGAGAGAGAGAGAGAGAGAGAGAGAGAGAGAGAGATTTGAATAGTTGAACCAATTATCGTTTCTAAATAGTTTCAAACTCGGCTTTGGGTTTATTCTTTAATGTAAAACAAAATATGACTGTTGTTGTGTTATATATTTATTGTGTTATATATTTATTGTGTTGTATATTTATTTTCGTTCGTTTAATATCATCACCTCATTCTTTACATTGTAGACACTTCTAAACCATAGGAAAACAAACCTATCCTTTGTTTAAGTATTTAGGTCCTCAGAACTCAGTAAAACGACGAGGACAACAACAACAACAGCAACAACGGCAACAACAACAACATCAGCAGCAACAACAACAACAACAACAACAACGGCAACAATGACAAATATAATCATTAGAAACAAGGCGTTATGTCGCAAGAAAAAGAAAGTCCTGTAAAAATCGATGTTGGCCATTGAGAATTAAGAAAGCAAGAAAAAAAAAAGATCGGAAGAAAAAAAAGAAAGAAAGTAAGAAAGAAAGAAAGAAAGAAAGAAAGAAAGAAAGAAAGAAAGAAAGAAAGAAAGAAAGAAGAGAAATACAGCAGAATAACCCCCACCACCCTCACCACCGTTCAGTCTTGATATGGGTGTAGGTATATATATATATATATATATATATATATATATATATATATATATATATATGTATATATTCATATATATATATACACTCATGTATATATATATATATATATATATATATATATATATATGTATATATTCATATATATATACACTCATGTATATATATATATATATATATATATATTCTTACACATATATATATATATGTGTGTGTTTCTGTGTGTGTGGGTGTGAACATACATATTTATCTATTGATGATTGAGAAAATCAATTCTTTTATTTCATCCCCCCCCACACCTCTCCCCCTCTCCCGCTACCTCTCCCCACCGCCTTCTCCCCCTTCTCTCCCCGTTCCCCCTTCTCCCCCCTTCTCTCCCCGTCCCCCCTTCTCCTTCCCACCTCCGCCTTCTCCCCCACCTCTCCCGCCACCTCTCCTCTCCCATCTCTCCCTCACTCCCCCCTCACCCCCTCACTCCCCGCCACTACTTCCCTATACAGCTTTCATCACCTCATCATCCTGTATTACTTCATTTGAATATCATGCACACTCACACACACACACACATATATATATATATATACACATACGCATGCATATATATATGCATACACACACACACGGAAATATACCTATATATATATATGTACATACACACATGCATTGATAATATACATATATCTATATAAATATATACATTAATATATATATAT
>OZ024745.1:8733658-8748658 GCA_964016885.1 Eledone cirrhosa
TTCTGGCCCGGAGTAGTAGCACCTGTTAGGGCCCCATCTATGGGTTAAATAATTACCTTATTCGAGTAGCGCCGGTAAGGTATTGTCAACTATTGAAAAGAACGATGGAGAGTGTATTTAACAACACTAGGGTTAGAGCCCCTAATTACACTGTCAAGGAGCAATCTGGTTGTTATGACTCTGCTGGCTTAGAGCCACATGGAGGGCCAGTGGATGATGGGTCAGCTGTCTCTGAGACAAATATAAATAATATAGTTTTGTCCTGCAGAAGAGCCATCAAAATGGGCACTTTGAATATGAGGACTATTCTGACGCTGGAGAAGAGAGAGGAGTTGGGTCATCTGTTCGAAGAGAGTGGTATACAGATACTTGTGATCCAAGAACACAGGATCCTACACGATGAACCCGTGAAGTGAGTGATGATTGGGATGAGGAGCCAGCTCATCACCACATCAGCAATGAGGAACACGACGAATGCTGCAGTAGGGGGAGTGGGTTTTCTTTTCAGTGCAAAAACCAATCTATTGGTGAGGGAAATCATACCTGTCTCCCCACAAGTGTTGAGGGTGACCTTCAATGGAAACCCCTATCTCAGCCTATAGACCAACCGAGGGAGACAGTGATGTGAGTCCAGAGGGGTTCCATGAGGAAGTGTGTAGAGCTGTCAACACTACACCATCTCATAACATCCTGCTTGTTCTGGGTGATTCAATGCACATCTGAGTAAGGAGAGCAGTGAAGATATTTGCTGGTACTTCCATAACAACGCCAACCGAAATGGAAGACTACTGAGGGACACCCTGCTGGAGGCGAACTTGATAGCAACCAGCCTAAGGTTTAGGAAGAATCCGGGGAAGATGTGGACCTACATCTCAGATATGCACCTGTCCAAGTCCCAGATTGATTTCATTCTGGTGAGGAAAAAGTAGCGGAATAGTGTTCTGAACACAGAACCATACAATTATTTCAGTACACTGGGCAGTGACCACCGGCTTGTTATGAATGAGGTCTGGGTGAGCTTAAGAAAGAGCAAGGATCAGCCCCGGAAAGCAATCTATGACTGGGGAGCTTTCAAGAAAGATGATAAGCTACAGGAGAGGTACACAAAAGAAGTGAGGAACAGGTTCAGTGCTCTGTGAGGAGAAACAGAGGAGAGAGAGATTGGATGAACTGAGGAGAGTGTGACGAGGAGGTACGAAGAGGTGTGATTTTAATTATATCATCCTGGAGTTCTGTAACCAGGCTCTGGGTAAAGGCGTTGCCCCAAATCAGTGGAAGATCAGTAACATCGTCCCAGTGCCAAAGAAGGGAGATCTCTCTAACACCAACAACTACAGAGGGATCTCACTGAGGTCACTTGTGGTAAAGACCCCCCAACCGGATGATTCTTAACAGGATCCAGCCCGAGATGGAGAAGAAGCTCAGGGACAACCAGAACGGCTTCAGAGAGGTAAGATCAACCACCAGTCACATCCTGGACATTAGAGGGAGCTAAAGCAAAGAGCCTTCCTGCTGTCATGGTTTTCATTGACTTTAGGAAGGCCTTTGATTCTGTGGACCGTCACTGCCTGATGAAGATCTTACAGGCTTATGAAATCTCCAAGAAGCTAGAGGACCTGATATCACTGCTCTACACCAACACCAAATCCCGAGTCATTACACCTGATGGGATGACGGAGTTCTTTGAGATACTGGCTGGAGTGCTCCAGGGAGATACATTGGCTCCTTATCTTTTTATCATCGCAGTGGACTATTGTATGTGCCTTGCGCTGGAGAAACATTAGGACTCTGTCTTTATTATAACACTGGCTCAGAGCAGGAGAGTTAAGACGAAAAAGCTATCAGATGCCGAATTTGCTGACGACATAGTTCTGGTGATGGAGGCAGAGGAGTTGATGCAGGAGGTGGAGACTGTGTTGATGAATGTGGGGCTGAGAATGAATGAGATTAAGACGAAGTATCTGGTAGAGAACATTAAGAAGCCAGAGAAGATTATGAATGTAGGCCAGAAGATGCTAGAGTGGGTTGCAAAGTTTGGGAACACAGCGGATGATGTGGTTGAGAAGAAGAGCAAAGCCTGGGCAGCGTGCCACAGCTTGAGATCGGTGTGGAAGTCGGACCTTCGTAAAGACCTGAAAACCCGTCTCTCTGTTGCTAGAGTAGAGTCTGTGCTGCTGTACAGGTCTTAGACTTGGACACTGACCAAGAAACTCACTCAGATGGTGGATGGGTGCTACACGAGAATGCTGAGGATGGCTCTGAAGATTAATCAGTATATACAGAGGATGAAGAACTCAGAGCTGTACTGGAGCCTCCCAAAAGTCAGCTCGAGAGTGGCACAGAGGAGACTGGGGTTAGCTGGACATGCTCACCGACATTCAGAGTTGACACTGCACTCAGTAGTCCTGTGGGAGCCCCTACACGGACACACTAGAAGAGGGAGATCGAGGATGACATATGTTGATGCCCTAAGGACAGACACAGGTCTCTTGCAAAGGAAAAAAGAGTGCTATATGTATAGAACAGAGCTATTTAATTAGAAAGTGAACAACACAAAAAATATAACTACTCCATTACCAAAGGTTTCTGGATCTCAGACAATATTAATATACGTCTGAATCGGTCATCAGACAGATGTTACCGATCCAGACGTATATTAATATTGTCTGGGATCCAGAAACCTTTGGTAATGGAGTAGTTATATTTTTTGTGTTGTTCACTTTCTAATATATATATATATAAGCATCATAGCTACCATCAAACACACACACACACACACACACACACATATATATATAAATAAAAGATGAATATAAAATGAAAGTGCTTTTTTTTAAAAAGGAATTTATTAGGTATTGACATATGTTTCTGTAACAGACGGAATACCTATGTATCGCTGCTTGCGTAATCATATAATGTTAGCAAGTATTCGATAGCAAATGTATAATCAGTTGTCACTTCTTCAGAGATATTGGATAAATTGGAAAAAATCAGAAAAATTGAAGTATTTATATTAGTTATAATAAAGGAAGAAGAGAGGGGATAGTATATGACAGATGGCAATTCTATTTACTGGTAAATAGAATTTTTATATATATATATATATATAATGGAAAATTTGAACAGGAACAAAACAGAGAGGCAGTTGGGGTGGTGGTGGGGAACGACGTTTCGGGCATAAGCCCTTCTTCAGGTGAAAAGTGTGTGGGAAGAGAGTTCAAAGGGTGTGTAGGGGAGTGGTGGAGAGACATATAGCGAAAAGGGGGTGGGAGGAAACGGTGCGAATGAAATTAAAAATAAAAATAAAAGCATGATCAAAATATATATATATGTATATATATATATATATATATATATATATATATATATATATATATATATATATATATATATATATACACTAAACCACCCGTGATCTGTTGGGAAAGGTTCACTTAAAAATAATTTAAAATAATTTTTAAATAATTAAAATATACACAGACATGTATATAATGTAAGATGATATAGGAAGGCTCATATATATATGTGTGTGTACATATATATGTATGTGTGTGTGTGTGCTTATATATTTCATTCAACAACACCACCAACTCTCTCGCTCTTCGATTTTCCTTCTCTGTCTCCTTCTCTCTCTCTCTCTCTCTCTCTCTCTCTCTCTCTCTCTCTCTCTCTCTCTCTCTCTCTATATATATATATATATATATATATATATATATATATATATATATAACTGCGTATCTGGGAACCCGTGCTCTGATTTATGCGAAACTTTTTTTATTCCATTTGTATCCCCATTTCAAAGGTAACCTCCTTTCAAAGTATTCTCCTATTATGTGCCGTTTTGGCTCTATTAAATTACAGACAAGCACAGAGGTTTAGGAGATAGATAGATAGATTCAAAATAAATAAACACCACCAACACCACCACCACCACCACCACCACCACCACCACCACCACCACCACCACCACCACCACCACCACCACCACCACCACCCTCCACCACCACATATTTTAAACTCCTGTCAAATAATTCAACAAAAGCATACCACCAAAAAAAGAAAGATCACCCCACACCCCAGGGGTTAAACGGTGGGGGAGAGGATGGAGAATTTTGTCGTTATTTACAGAAGTTGAAAACATTTGTTGTTTCAAAGTAAAAAATATTGTAGTGGGATATAGAGAAGGAGAGAGATTTTGGTGGTTTAGTGAGAGGGTAGTGTGAGAGTGAGGTATGTAGTGGAATATAGAGAGTGGGGAGAATTTGGTGGTCTAGTGAGAGGGGGAATTGTGAGAGAGAGAGTGAGGTATGCAATGGTATATAGAGAGCGGGAGAGAATTTGTTAGTTTAGTGAGAGGGTATTGTGAGAGTGAGAGAGAGTGAGGTATGTAGTGGAATATAAAGAGGAGGAGAAACTTTGATTGTTTAGTGAGAGAGTAGGAATTAAGAGAGTAAGGTTTGTAGTGGAATATATAGAGAGTGGGGGAGAGAATTTGGTAGTTTAGTGAGAGAGAGTGAATTGTGAAAGAGAGTGAGGTATGTAGTAGGATATAGAGAGGGGGAGAGTTTATTGGCCTGGTGAGAGAGGGGGTATTGTGAGAGAGAGAGAGGTATGGCGTAGTATAGAGAGGGGGAGATTGATTGGTGGTCTAGTGAGTGAGGGGAAATTATGAGAGCGTGATGTATGTAGTGGTATATAGAGAGCGGGAGAGAATTTGTTGGTCTAGAGAGAGGGGGGAGTTCAGTGCGTGGAAGAGAGTGAGTTGTGTAGTAGAATATAGAGAGAGGGAGAGAATGTGTTGTTCTAGTGAGAGAGGGGAAATTGTGAGAGAGTGAGGTATGTAGTGGGATATACTGGGTGGCAGAGAATTTGGTGTTTTAGTGAGAGAGGGGTAATTGTGAGAATGATAGAGAGTGAGGTGTGTTATGGTTTATAGAGAGGGGGAGAATTTTTATGAAGGTACCCGGAAAAACCCCGTATCTCGCGAACCCGTACTCCGATTTTCGCGAAACTTATTCTATTTGTATTCTCATTTCAGCGGCAACTTCTTTTCAAAGTATTTTCCCATTATGTGTGTGCGTGTGTATATATATATACACATATATATATAATATATTTCTAAAAATATGAATGTATGTATATATATATTGGGAGAGGAAATACTGTATATATTTTATCTAATGATTCTTTGTACTTAAATTTTTATATATATATATATATATATATATATATATATATATATATATATATATATAACGAAGGAATTGTGGTAAGGAACCAGATGGACCATAACGCACCAGAGTACTCAATACTTAGGGTAGTAGAGTGGGTAATAGGAAAAAGTATGACCCCGACGGCAGAACTCAAGCCGTTTCGACGGCTATTTCTGGACTCCAGAAATACCCGTCGAAACGGCTTGAGCTCTGCCGTCGGGGTCATACTTTTTCTTATATATATATATATTTGTATATATATACATGTGTGTGTGTGTTTGTATATATATGTATGTATATATGCGTGCGTGTATGCGTGCATGTGTGTGTGTTTCTCTGCATGTATATATATTCATCTAAAAACTCCATACAACACAACTCAACATTTAATATTTACATTCCTTTTAAACTTCACTATACCATATACATTCAACTATCAATATGACAATCCCCTTCTTCCTAATAGATTCTTTATAGCAATTCTATTAACACCATTCAACCATTCCTTTCAAAGGGTCATGACCTCAACTAAAGTGAATTATTTTTCATCTTAACATCATATGAAAAAAAACAATCTGATTGGTTTGTTCTTCAGCTACCTCCAAATAAGGTCATAGAACTCAATTTACTACTAATTTACTACTAATTTTGAATAAAATTCTCATTGCTTTTGACAACAGCTGGTGATATAAATGTAAGTAAATATTTTCCTTATCTGATATTTTGTAACTAACCTTACATAGATCGATAACGAAGTATGGTTGCGATGTATTATCACCACCTAGAAACGATCGTAAAGCAGTGAAGTATATTTCTTATGACTTGATTTTTTATTTCATTGTTTTAACTTATATATATATATATATATATATATATATATATATATATATATATATATATATATATATATATATATATATATATATATATATATATATATATATATATATATATAATATATATATACGCTGCTAGACCACAGAGACAACTACGAAAATCTTGTGAAAATTCATACTTATAAACCTACTTTTAAAATTTTCAAAATAAAGTGTTGTGGTGTCGTTCATGTCTTTCTTAATGCTATTGCTCCTACTTAATGTCGACTTCAAAATTATTTGGGTGTTCCATACATTACAGATAGAATGAAGGGGACCCACCTACATATAGAATGAAGGGGGCTCACCTACATTTAGAATGAAGGGACCCACGTACATCTAGAATGAATGGAGCCCACCTACATATAGAATGCTATCATTTAATTTTTATAATGAATAAATAACATTTTCGAAAAATACATAAGTGGAAACAAAACAGTGCAATCAAATTTTTGCGGCAAAATATCTTACCTTCTCCAATAAAATATATTATGCATTTTCCGAAATCCAGAGACTTTCAATAATGACCAGTAGTCGACCCTAAATATTACTAATAGCTCTAGGAAAGCCATAAATGACACATGTTTTAACTTTGATTTTGAAAGTAGGTTTATAATTATCAATTTTCATTACACTTTTGTAGCTGTCTCGGTGGCTTAATTAGGGGAATCATAGACGGTGGTGATCGTGGTTTGAAGTTCGATCCACGTCGGAAGTAGGGTTTCCAGTAAACCTTTTCAGTTTTTTTCTATTGGTTGTAAAATAAAAACTGAAAAAGCTTACACGTACGGCTTGACGAGGATTGAACCCAAGGCCAGGATCTCTACCGCCTCTAGTACCTACCGCTAGGCCACAGAGACAACTACGAAAATCTAGTGAAAATTCATACTTATAAACCTACTTTCAAAATTTTTAAAATAAAGTGTTGTGATGTCGTTCATGTCTTTCTTAATGTTATTGCTCCTACTTAAAGTCGACTTCAAAATCATTTGGGTGTTCCATAAACTACATATAGAATGAAGGGGACCCACCTACATATAGAATGAAGGAGGCCCAACTACATATAGAATGAAGGAGGCCCAACTACATATAGAATGAAGGGGACCCTCCTACATATAGAATGAAGGGGACCCTCCTACATATAGAATGAAGGGACCCACCTACAGATAGAATGAAGGGGACTCACCTACATATAGAATGAAGGGGACCCTCCTACATATAGAATGAAGGGGACCCACCTACATATAGAATGAAGGGGGCCCACCTACATATAGAATGTTTTTTCTATGGGTTGTAAAATAATAACTGAAAAAGCTTGCATGTACCTCTTGACGAGGATTGAACCCAAGGGCATAATCGGCACCATCTCTAGCACCTACCACTAGGCCACAGAGACAACTACTAAAATCTTGTGAAAATTCGTACTTATAAACCTACTTTCAAAATTTTCAAAACAAAGTGCAGTTCATGTCTTTCTTAATATTATTGCTCCTACTTAAGGTCGACTTAAAAATCATTTGGGAGTTCCATAAACTACATATAGAATGAAAGGGCCCACCTACATATAGAATGAAGGGGACCCTCCTACATATAGAATGAAGGAGGTCCAACTACATATAGAATGAAGGGACCCCTCCTACATATAGAATGAAGAGGGCCCACCTGCATATAGAGCGAAGCGGACCCACCTACATATAGAATGAAGCGGGCCTATCTTCATATAGAACGAAGAGGACCCACCTACATATAAAATGAAGGGGGCCCACCTACACATAGAATGAATAGGGCCCACCTACATATAGAATGAATAGGGCCCACCTACATATAGAATGAAGGGGACCCACCTACATATAGAATGAAGGGGACCCTCCTGCATATAGAATGAAGGGGGCCCACCTACATATAGAATGAAGGGGGCCCACCTACATATAGAATGCTATCATTTAATTTTTATAATGAATAAATAACATTTTCGAAAAATACATAAGTGGAAACAAAACAGTGCAATGAAATTATTCGGAAAAATATCTTTCCTTCTCCAATAAAAATATTATGTATTTTGCGAAATACAGAGACTTTCCATAATGACCAGAAGTCAACCCTAAATATTACTAATAGCTCTTTTGAAAGTAGGTTTAGAATTATCAATTTTCTTTACCCTTTTGTAGCTGTCTAGGTTGCCTTGTTGGAGGAATCATAGACGGTGGTGATTCTGGTCTGAAGTTCGATCCTGGTCGGGAGTAGGGTTTCCAGTAAACCTTTTCAGTTTTTTTATATGGGTTGTAGAATAAAAACTGTAAAAGTTTACATGTACCTCTCGACCAGGATTGAACTCAAGGACAGGATATCCACCGTCTCTAGCACCTACCACTAGGCCACAGAGACAACTACGGAAATTTTATGAAAATTCATACTTATAAACATATCTATATTTTAACCTGCAATCCATGTTTCATTTCTGTTCCATCTCATTTCTCCCCTCCTCTCTTTCTCTCTCTCACTCTCTCAATCTCTCTCCGTCTCTCTCTTTCTCTCTGTAACATTTGAATTTACTATGATTTGAGCTTACCTTATTCCTATATATATGTTTTGTTTAGATTCAAAGTTACAAGGATTGGCATTATATATATATATACAAATATATATATAATATATATATATATATATACAATATATTAACAAATGGAAACTATATTTATAAAACCATATTTATTTCATTATACATATTTCAAGGCCCTTGAAATATGTATAATGAAATAAATATGGTTTTATAAATATAATTTCCATTTGTTAATATATTGTATATTTACTCCAATAATTTGTTGAGTGCTTTATTTATAAAAATATTTTGCTTGTTGTATCCCAACAAATTAAATATAACCTCTACACACACACATATATATATATATATATATATATATATATATATATATATATATATATTAGAAAGTGAGGTTTTTTTTACAAAATGAAAAATAACCGAGGTGTCCTACACGAGTGAAAGTATAAAGAAAAAAAGATGAAATCGAAAATGCAACTGGAGTCTTATTTTAAAAAAAAATAAGACTCCAGTTGCATTTTCGATTTCATCTTTTTTTCTTTATATATATATATATATATATATATATATATATATATATATATATATATATATATATATATATATATATATATATACATACATATATACATATATACAGTGGGGGACTAGGTCTAAAAATATTGGTTGCCCTCACACATTTATATACAATTATCTATATCTATATATCTATAATATAAAAAATTTGAATTTCCAATATCCTTTTGAGAAACGTGGACCCGCTACTTCTATGCAATGGCACACACTCTACAGCCAGGAGGATGATAAACCATCTCCTAGAGGTCACTATTCTTGGAGACAATGATCAAGGAGAAAATGCATTTATTCCCAAGATTCCTCTTATCCCTTCCTCTACTGAGCTGTTATTCAAATTCTCAAGACTTTAGTTCCCTGTTAGAACCAGTTTTGCTATGACCATAAAGAAAGCTCAGACCCAGAGTTTCAAAGTTGTATAATTGAATACAAGGGAATAGCTTTTTACCCACGGACAGATAAATGTAGGTTGTTCACGAGTGGAAACACCTAGAAATCTTTATATACTATGGATGAACGGTAAAACGAAGAATCTGGTGCATCTGGAAGATTTTTTTTACTGTTTATTTTTTTGTAAAACACACACACCACGGTCTAGCCTCATACTGTAAACCAGACAAACATCCAGTACAGTCATTTTCTCTTCTACCTATCTTCTCTTATCATCTGTTTACCCGGGCGAAGCTGGGTACGTCGGCTAGTATGATATATTATAGAGACAGCTTTAGGTTAAGTCATAATATAATATATTATATTATAGACAATTTTAGATTAAGTCATACTATAAGAATGTAATAGGGGTGGTTTGTGTCTTAACAGTAGAAGACATAAGGATAAATGGATCTACATCGGTATCGGCGACGAATGATTCCAGTTGTTCAGTCAACGGAACAGCCTACGTATTAACGTGTATGAATAAATAAATATACTGGGTCATGAGAAAGCGAGGGGCTGTTGGTATCACGATCGTAAAGTCTTGAGTTCGATTTCTGGACCCATCAGCGTGTTGAGAAAGTCACTTTATTTCAGGTTGCTCCATTCTGCTTAACTAGAAAAAATGAGTTGCAACAATACTGATGCTAAACTGTATAACGTATATGACAGGTGTACCGTTAACGTAATTCTCAGGGAGATTCAACGTGACACAATGTGTGTCATGGTTTACCATGTCCATCTCATAGGCTTTCAAACAGTTTCTCACTGTCCAATTCCACAAGTCTTCGGTGAACCTCAGACTATGTTAAAAGATAGCCAACACACAGTGGAACCTTTATGGTAACCGAACATTCCGTCATCATAAACATATTCTTATCTAAAGACAAAACAAAACATACCTAAACAAAGAATTTGATATTTATGTTTATGTGAATGAGTATGCATGCATGTATGTATGTATTTATGTATGTATGTATGTATTTCAGGTCACCAGTTGGTGCTACTGGTAACATGTATCCCAGTACAACCTGTCCCATGGTCGGGTCGTTGGCGACTAAACTGGCAACCCCACCAAGGTTTCTTGGTGAGGAGGGTGACTTTGGACATCCTGCAGGACTAAAAACAAAAGCTGTCAA
Organism: Eledone cirrhosa; assembly: GCA_964016885.1. Lineage (NCBI taxonomy): Eukaryota > Metazoa > Mollusca > Cephalopoda > Octopoda > Eledonidae > Eledone > Eledone cirrhosa. Next base: position 8,744,451 of record OZ024745.1, read on the forward strand.
AGGGCAAAGGAGCTCTTAAGAGTCAATGGCCATCCAAAATCACCAGGAGAGATGACCCCTTAGCCTTTGTCAAGGCAGAATTCTAGGAGAAGGAAAACTCTGATATAACACCTGCAACTCTGATGGTATCCAATGATGTTGACTTGTTCTTCTTTTTGGTAAATATCATCTTGGTTAAGAGGGTGGGACTGGCTTTGTGCAGTGTCTTTGCTCACTATAAAAGCTTCACGGCACAGGCATTGCTTTATATCTGGAGATCTCTCTGCACTTGTCGACACATGGTACCATGGGCCCAACACTATGTGTCAATAATTGTCACAAGTGTAGTGTTTGTACCAGAGTTTTCAAGTCGTTGGCTGGACTAAAAAGTCACACTCGTTCAGCGCATCGGTAGGAGTTCTCCTACATAGATATAAAGTAGTGGCCGTACTCGATAACGAGTTGGCAGTCACCATGTATGTATTTATGTATGTATGTATGTTCTTCTGGTTTTATAATTTCACAAATTTTTACCAATAGAGAGAGCGTCGGTTTCTAACATAGACACAAGACTCTCCCATTGGAATTTACACAGCACCAACTAGGTAGATATGTATGTATGTCTGCATGCATGTGTAGATATGGATGTTATTGTATGTGTGGATGTGGATGTTTTGAGTTGTATGTGTGCATGTGTATATGCTTTGCATCTGTACATGTGTATATGCAGTTATTAGATGCAACATTTTTGGAATGTCTTACATATTTTTACTGTTCCATTAATGGATTGTACTTGTATTTCCTAACTAGTTGTGTTCTTTCTGTTCCTGTGAAGCCCAGCTTCTCAAGATTTGTATTGAGGCAGTTACTAACATACCCCAGTGCCCCAATAATCACAGGCATAAATCTGAAGGTGTAATCAGGGTGGAGTATCTGCAGATTTCTCATCAGTTCTGCATAAATGTTCTCCTTTTCACTAATCTTTGATATTATATTGGTATCTGCTGGGCAGCTAATTTCCACTACTGTGCATGCTTTCTTCTCCCTGTATGTATGTATGTATGTATGTATGTATGTATGTATGTATGTATGTATGTATGTATGTATGTATGTATGTATGTATGTATGTATGTGCATATATATATATATATATATATATATATATATATATATATATATATTAATATAGAATAGCTTCTACAGGACTAGAACTGTTTCATTCGTGAGAAATCACCAGGAAGCTCCTATACATACATGCACACACATCAGGAAGCTCCTGATGATTTCTCACGAATGAAACAGTTCTAGTCCTGTAGAAGCTCTTCTATAATAAAACATTTATACTCTACTATGTATTTTGTACCTTACTTATTGTGGTTACCTCCGATTCACCCCCCCCCTACACACACTCTCAAGAGCGTGAAACGTTTGTTTGTACTGCCTCTCTTTTTTGTTCCCGTTCCAGTTTTCCCTATATATATATATATATATATATATATATATATATATATATATATATATATATATATATATATATAACAAAGATATTAATAAATGGAAACTATATTTATAAAACCAAATTTATTTTATTATATATATTTCAAGGGTACCAACATTTTGGTACGCTCTCATCAGATAAAATACAAAATTTGTTTTATAAATGTTGACATAACCAAGAAACCAGACCTTATCGGTTCAGGTTCAGTTTGGATACAAATATATGTGTGCGTGTGTATATATATATATATATATATACACACACATATTTGTATGTGTGTGTGTATATATATATTTGTGCGTGTATACATACTCACATACATACATACATGCACACACACAGACACATACATATATATATATATATATATATATATATATATATATATATATATATATATATTTCTGAAGACAGCATATATATGTGTAGGTATGTATATTCCCTCTGATAGTTTGTAAAAATTTTACATAGATCTATATGATATACATACCAACACAAACATATATATCCTAGAAACGATCGTAAAATGATGAATTTTTTAATATAAGGAACTGTTTCTTTGTTTTTATTCATTATTTTTATTAATTTAATATATATATATATATATATATATATATATATATAGGTGCGTGTGTTTCTTATTGGCAACATCACCCTCCCAAAGTATAACAATATCGGTTTCAACACACGTTTTCAGATAAAGAATCTTGCTAAACAAATTCAGAAACGAAATATATATATATATATATATATATATATATATATATATATATATATATATATAGATTACAATAATCAAAGTTCAGTTTAAGTCATTTATTTGCTTACAATTGTTTCCTCCAAACCGAGGTTTGGATTCTTCGGAGCAACTATTTACTGATCTATAACATACTTGACCTCCTTTTCAACCCAAGAGACACATAAAACATATGCGCATATTGATCAACAGTGAGGTGACATTCATCAAATGATATAGCATGGCAATTTACATATAAAGGTTGCAGGATAAAAATAAAAACAAGAATGAAAATAAAGACAAACATGAAGCGTTGGCAGTCTATGAAGATAAAGCAAGAGGAAAGTTTAGAGTAGTCAGTGTATGAAACAATCTCACGTGTAGCATGCACGCGTGTCTTATTTATACATGATTAGAGTGCGTCAGAATGATATTTGCAGGGTCAGGCAGTTGAAGCAGGCAATCGATCTTATTATGTGGGCTGAATTATTAAGTCATTTATTCTCATACATCTGTATGATATACAGTCTCGGATGCAGGGGAACACCGAAATATCAAAAACTTTCAACATACTATAAACCTTATTGTATCGTAGGCAAAGCCGTACCACTGTCTTCGCTCACACCACCACTCACATAATCCATGAGACGCAATATATATAGAGAACACGTGTCTATCGTATAATTCGCGGTGGTTCAGCATATAATCAAGCTATAAACCGTATCCAGTCGGTTCTTAATTAATAGATCATGCTGTCCAGATTCCGGAAGTGTCTGAATGACTAAGGGGAATTAATGCGTAAGGGGAGGTAACTAGCTAGTTATCTTAGTTAAATTACTATCCTAAACTACATTAATGGTGATTCAAATACGTGCCTATCATATGAAGTTATAACTAATTTCTAGAGTATGTCACCCATTTATAGGTTAGAGAGTTGTCCATTAAGAAGTACAAGGGTGTATATATTAGGATGATTACCATCCATTAAGGGGTGTCATATCTGAACGTTCTATAAGAGGAGTCAGACTCTCAAGTCACTGTTCCATGCAAATGTAATATAACAGTAGGACCTGGTATGGTCCCACTATTATATATGCCACCCGGTAGGCTCCGGGTCATTGCATGTCTGAATCTCCAGTAAATCTTCGGTATGGTCCGGAGATCCAATCTCTCATATAAAGGCACTAGTCTGGTCATCAAGCAATAGACAACCCCCGTCTCATATATAAATCAAATTAGTATCACATCTACAAGCTAGAGTGGAGTCTATTAATAGGTACTAAAGGAGTTCACATCAAGATGATTACGTGCATAATTCATTGAACTGATCGTTTACAGTATATATTCACATAACAATACGATTATCTATCTAATCATCAATCTATCTCTTGGTGGGAATCCATGCACAGGACTATGTTATCGCAACCAGTACCGTGTCCCCAGTTTATACTAATCTTATATTTGTGCAATGCAGAATAAGTAGTCCACGGTCGAGATATCAGAATTAGAGGTACAAGGGGGTATTCCCAGGGTAGGTGGTACTAAAATGCTGTCAGTATTATCTTTAGAGTATAGAGATGGGTGTGGATGTGAGGTATAAGGTGTGCTACTGATGTTAATTGCTAGGGGTGGTGCCGGTTCCAGTCTGACATTATTATATATAGGGTTTAAAGTTTTGGAACGAGTGTCGGAAGCGGTGTTGGCAAGTTGCGAACACTTCTGATTTTTTATTAAGGAGATTATGTTTAGAGAAGATGATAGTATGGGTCTCTAGTAGACAGAGGTTACAAAATTTATCAGGTGGTTTGTACGATGTTGCACTACCTACCACTTCCCATTTAAGTGTATATATTTTATTTTTAGTTTTTAGATAGTGTATGTAGCTAGATAGTGAAGTGGAGTTGGCTAGACTGTGTTTTTTGAAAGAGTGGAGGTGCGAATTGTATCTAGTTTTGAAGCAGTTAGAAGTGGAGCCTATGTAGGTTTCAGAAGAGC
>OZ024745.1:8753658-8756158 GCA_964016885.1 Eledone cirrhosa
AGAACTCAGAATACTGCAATGTATTGACTCTAATGACACGTGTTAGTTATGGTGGCATTACCAGAACTGGACCCTGTACAGAAGGCACCTGAAGCAGCTGGAACGGTTCCACGTGCGCAGCCTGCAGTCAATCATGAACATCAAATGGCAGGACAAGGTCTCCAACCTCGAAGTTCTTGACATGGCTGAGACAACCAGTGTCGAAGCTATGATACTGAAGAGCCGACTTCAATGGGTGGGACATGTCATCCGGATGGAGGGTCACAGGCTTCCGAAGCAACTGATGTATGGGGGACTCTGTTCGGGGAAATGAAAGTGGGGCAGGCCTCTCAAGAGGTTCAAAGACTGTGTGAAGTCCAGCATCAACAACACTGGAATCGCCCCAAAACAACTCGAGTCCCATGCTCAGGACAGGACTGAGTGGCGAGCCCTTACCAGACGCGCCAAAGACTCTTTTGAAGAGAAGAGACGGACAGAGGTCACTGAGGCTCGTGAAAGGAGGAGAAAGGCATCAGCAGCTGCCCCAAGCGACTCCGGTCTCTTCCCCTGCCCCGGATCTGCAAGTCAAGGATCGGCCTCCACAGCCACCTTCGCGCCCACGGCAGACGGGAACAACAATGAAGAGATGTCATCATCGTTTACGACAACCAAGGAAGAGACCAGAAGTGCTCCCCCGGTCACGTGTTAGTTATGGTGGCATTGCCAGAAATGCTCCCCTGGCCACTACATCACTCCATATAAAGCAAGGTGGAAGTGTTTGAGAAAAACTTTGACAACGATGATGATTGTTGGTATTAGTTTAATTGGACAGCTTTGTAAGAAAGTAATTAGCAAGTCTAAAACAGCTTTAGAAACAGCTTAAAAAAACAGAAACCCCGCCAAATAACAAAATCAACAACAATAACAATTAAAAACAGCAACAACAGTGTCTAATGAAATAAACATCATTGACAAGAATAAATGACTGTAAACAACAACAAAAAACATGTCTTACGGTGAAAGAATTAATTTCCATTTACTCTGCTACCAAAATATTGAGACAATACATCATTTTACAACGCCACCTCCACCACACCACACCACCTCCACCACACCACTTACACCACACCACCTACACCACACCACCTACACCACCTACATCACACCACCTACACAACACCACCTACACTAGACCACACAACACCACACCACCTACACCACTCATACCACACCGCACCACTTACACCACCCCAGCCACACCACTTACTCCACCCCCAGACACCCCCCCCCAAATACCCATTCCACGCGTTTCACCCTCGGAAAACTAAACTAAACAAACTCTCACAAAAGAAAATTAGACAAAAAAATAAGTTTAAAAAGATAGAAAAATAAAACAACAACACCACCACCAACAACACCACGACAAACACCACGACCAACACCACCACCAACACCACCACCACCACCACCACCACCACCACCACCACCACCACCAACACCACCACCACCAACACCACCAACAACACCACCACCAACAACAACACCACCAACACCACCACCAACAACACCACCAACACCACCAACAACAACACCAACAACAACACCAACAATAACACCACCAACAACAACACCAACACCACACCACCACCACCAACACCAACACCACTAACAACACCACCACCAACAACACCACCACCACCAACACCAACACCAACAACAACACCACCAACAACACCATCACCAACACCACCACCAACAACACCACCACCAACACCACCACCAACAACAACATCAACAACACCACCACCAACAACACCAACAACAACAACAACAACCCCAACAACAACACCACCAACAACACCACCACCACCACCACCAACAACAACACCAAACACCACCAACAACACCACCACCAACAACACCACCACCAACAACAACACCACCACCAACAACAACACCACCAACATCAACACCAACAACACCACCACCAACAACACCACCACCACCAACACCACCAACAACACCACCACCAACAACAACACCACCAACAACACCACCAACAACACCACCAACAACACCAACAACAACACCACCAACAACAACAACACCAACACCACCACACCACCACCACCAACACCAACACCACTAACAACAACACTACCACCAACAACAACAACAACACCACCAACAACATCAACACCACCAACAATACCAACAACACCACCAACAACACCACCAACAACACCACCTCCACTAACACCAACAACAACACCAACACCACCACCACCACCACCACCACCAACAACAACACCACCAACAACACCAACACCAACACCACCACCAACAACACCACCAACAACACCACCACCACCAACAACACCACCACCACCAACAACACCACCAACAACAAACACCAACACCAACACCAACACCACCAACAACACCAACACCACCAACAACAACACCACCACCAACAACACCAACAACACCAACAACACCACCACCACCAACAACACCACCC
>OZ024745.1:8761158-8768658 GCA_964016885.1 Eledone cirrhosa
TTAACTGTAAAACTAGAAATGTAGTATATAGCATAAGATGTACTGAAGGACAATGTAGAGATAAGAATATAGTGTACATAGGTGAGACAGCTCGTAGTATAGGGGAACGGATAAATGAACACTGGCGAGACCTTCAAGATAGTAAAGAATCATCTGTACTCTACCAACATGCTAAAATAGAACATAAGGGTAAATTAGAGAACATAGAAATAAAAATAGAATCTACACACAGAAAAGACGCAATGTTTAGACAAATCACAGAGGCAATGAACATAAATGAACTCCAACCAAAATTAAATAGAAAACATGAATATAACAGCAACATCACAACTTACAATTAAGGACAAAATGAAAACACACACGCACATAGAACAAACAACCAACCAGTAACATGTAAATAAACAAATAAATAAACAAATATAAACACACACAGACACCCGGATGTAACACATGCGCAAACTAAGCAGACAACACACACAAAAACAAGATGGTGTAGGACAGAACAAAGGAGAAGCACAAAAACAAAGAAAAGAATCCCCAGTCACTGAAGAGGTCACAGAATGTGTGACGAAAGAACTTTGACAATATATAAACAATCATCTGGTTGTGGAAACAACCAACCAACCAACCGGAAATTTATAAATTCCTAAATTTATAAATTTATTATAATAAATTGAAGTGAAAGCAACTGGTGCGTGTGTTTCTTATTGGCAACATGACACTCCCAAAGTATAACAGTATATATATATATATATATATATATATATATATATATATATATATATATATATGCATATATATATGCATATATATATATATATATATATATATATATATATATATATATATATATATATATATGCATATATATATATATATGCATATATGCATATATATATATATATATATATATATATATATAGTAATAATAATAAAATTGAAGACTAAAATCCAGAGAGGGCTCGATAAGGAAAATATATATCAAATATATAAGAACCGAAGAGCAAATATTTATTAAAATAACAGATTAAAGTTTAAGCAAAGAATCGCTGCTTTCACCCTTAACGGGATCTTCTGAAACTAACAAAGTCAATCTGTAAACGCAGAACTGGATATTTCAAGAAACGTTGCAACCGGAGGAAGACAGGAAGACGATACTTTGGTTCATGGTGACGTTCGCTGGCAAAGAATGGGAAAAAAAACGAATAATACGTCATTAATAGGAGCGGTGAAAAACAATTACGTGCAAGGACAGAACCACGTTTATGGTATAAAAGAGGTCGTAGACTAATGTTCTCTAAGTGGTGCATAGAGACGTTCTCTGGCAATGAACGAAAAAACGAAGATAATAAGTCATATGTGGAGCGTGGAGAACAATAGCGTGCAAAGACAAAACCACGTAAATGGTATAGCAGAAGTCGTAGACTAAAATTCTAACTAGGAGATCGAATGAATCTCCGCTGCAGAGTTAAGAACAAAGTAAATAAATACATTACAGAAGTAATAGGAACAAATAAATACATACACGCAAACAGATACGTACATACCCAAGCATACGCAACACCTTACCATAGGTATACAAAACCACGCACATATAAATATGTGTATGTGTGTATGCTTGTGTACAAATAAATAAATAATTATATAAACGTATATAAGTAAATAAATACGTATATAACACGCGCACACACATACCTACAAATAAATACATGAAGGTTCGGAGACGTAAGTCGTCTAAAACAAGAAGTACACATATACACACACCCACCATACGTACGAACCTGCATACTCACGCAGACGCAAAACTCCCATATACACATAACCAAGCCCTAAATACCAGAATATGTAAAAATTATACGCCAAAACAGTCAAATATACGTACGAGAAGGTATACATACCTTCACAAAACATACGGGTAATATATACTTACCTATGCAAAAAGTAAAGGAATAAACAAAACATATACTTAGCTCCCACATCAAGACGAAAATATCCACGTATAGATCGTGCTATCCGTTAGGGTATAACGTAGGGCTGTAATACAGGAAAGTGTTGTGCAATTTACGTTTACAAGCCGAAATTGCCTCAGATTTTTTGTTTAAGATGTGGTCTGTGGCGTAGAGTATTTCCAAGGCCTCAGCGGCGCAGAGGTCACATGGTCTTTTATTTCCGTTATACGATCTAGCCCTAGCTAGGATCTCCCAGTGTAACTTATATTGGGTGTGGTTGTCTTTTAGACTCCAGATATAAGCTGAAAGTGACGTCATATTCCTTCTTAGAGGGTAACGAAAAGAATGGGTATGCATGTAAAGACGCTGCTTGAAACTATTGGCGGTTAACCCTATGTAGGCCCTACGGGACGTGGGTGTTACAACCTTACATTTGTAGACAATGTTACTAGAGAGGCATTTCCCGGATAGGGGACAATCAGCCCGATTCCTACAATTACAGTTAGTACTAACTACAGGGTTGCACGTGTTCCTACGGCTAGGTAGTTTAGCTAAATTTGAAGCTGTGATGTTATGTGCAAGGTTAGGAGTCGTTGAGTAAGAAATTTTAATAGTGTTTCTATTAAAAATTTTACTATATTTATGTGTAGGGGGAAAATGCTTCGTAATAAGGGAAAGAAAGATCTTAGCTAATGGTGTGACCACCTCCATATTATATGGTGGGTTAAACCAACAAATGCGACGGGATCTATTTCTTCTAGGTCTATTCTCGTACTCTGTATATGCTACCTTATCGACAAATCCACTTCGAGCAAGAGCTTCATTGTAATAAGTGGAATGGTCGTTGAAAATGCGCTCGTTGGTGGAAAGACGGGAAAGCCTCAATGAAACGTTTTTTACCAGGTTCTTGGTTATGCTGGCAGGATGGTTGGAATGCTTACTTATGTAATTAAGCGTATCATTCGGCTTTCTATACGGGTAATGCAACCCATTCAATAAATTGAGGGTAACGTCGAGGTAATTAACGACCGAGAGATTGGCCTCAACCTGTATAGAGAGGTTGAAGCCTATACACATATTTATATGTGCGTGGTTTTGTATACCTATGGTAAGGTTTTGCGTATGCTTGTGTATGTACGTATCTGTTTGCGTGTATGTATTTATTTGTTCCTATTACTTCTGTAATGTATTTATTTACTTTGTTCTTAACTCTGTAGCGGAGATTCATTCGGTCTCCTAGTTAGAATTTTAGTCTACGACTTCTGCTATACCATTTACGTGGTTTTGTCTTTGCACGCTATTGTTCTCCACGCTCCACATATGACTTATTATCTTCGTTTTTTCGTTCATTGCCAGAGAACGTCTCTATGCACAACTTAGAGAACATTAGACTACGACCTCTTTTATACCATAAACGTGGTTCTGTCCTTGCACGTAATTGTTTTTCACCGCTCCTATTAATGACGTATTATTCGTTTTTTTTCCCATTCTTTGCCAGCGAACGTCACCATGAACCAAAGTATCGTCTTCCTGTCTTCCTCCGGTTGCAACGTTTCTTGAAATATCCAGTTCTGCGTTTACAGATTGACTTTGTTAGTTTCAGAAGATCCCGTTAAGGGTGAAAGCAGCGATTCTTTGCTTAAACTTTAATCTGTTATTTTAATAAATATATATATATATATATATATATATATATATATATATATATATATATATATATATATGCATATATATATATTAGAAAGTGAAGTTTTTTTTACAAAATGAAAAATAACCGAGGTGTCCTACACGAGTGAAAGTATAAAGAAAAAGAGATGAAATCGAAAATGCAACTGGAGTCTTATTTTTTTTAAAAATATATATATTTATTTGGTTCCTTTACCGGTTTCGCAGTTCTTCTGCTTTTCAAAAGGTGAGTTGAGATGGAGGGTCTGTGGTTTTTCTCATATATATATATATATATGCATATATATATATATATATATATATATATATATATATATATATATATATATATATATATATATATATATATATGTATATATATATATGCATATATATATATATATATATATATATATATATATATATATATATATATATATATAAGACCTGGCAACTGAGGGAAAGTAACCATCAATACACTCTGAAGTGGAAAAAATTATCGAACGCGCCCCTATATCGGAGTGGTATGAAAAGCTGTCGATTATGTGACCTTGAGCTGTTCCACATTTTGAGTTCGAAGAATAATTTACTCAACAATAAAATCGAAAGATCAATTTATTGTAACCATAGACTCAAAGAAAAGTTTTCGCACTACAAGTGCAAATCGAACCCTTAACCTCTTACTACCAACTGACAAACTGCATATACTTAGACTTTATACCCTCTTATTGTATCTAACCCCTTTAATTACCCACAAAACCCAATACCTATATCCTCCCTTCTCCTTCATTCCTCTTCTATTTCTTTTTGTTTTCTTCCTTTCTTCCCTCCCCTTTTTGGCTATCTTTTCTTATCTCCCCCCCCCCCTTCTTTCCTTTTATTTTTATCATTATTATTTTTATCTTTATTTTTATATATATATATATATATATATATATATATATATATTTATCTCTTTATCCCCCCCCCCTCTCTCTCTCTCTCCATCCCTCCCACTATGATCAATTTAATTCTCTTTAACTCACTACAATCACCGACATGAAGTCTACATATCAAAACTAATCAAAGAATCCTTCCACCTCTACCCCTCACTCCATCTCAGTTTGTCACTCTACTACCTCTCTCTCTATACTATTCCGTTTGTCCCCTCACTTTCTAATTCCTCTTCCTCTCTCTCTCTCTCTCTCTCTATACTAGTAAATACTATTCCAAAAAAACGTTTTTCTCTATATATTAAGAACTATTTCAAGAGTAACTTACTCACTATTTTGAAAATTTGGACGTGAACAACAATTATCATTGAGTGGCTGCTATTTGCAGTATAGCAATATAAGGTTGCACTTACCAATGAAACGGTCGTAAATACCTGGATAAAATCCTTCTCTTAATGCTTACCTGTGTTTTCTCTTGTATACTTTAAACTCCAAGATTGAACGGAATTCTTACAAACTTGTGGAGTTACCCCTAACCGTACGTTGAAACCGTCCATGAAACTGGCTTTCTTAACCACGAACTGGATCACAATAAGCAATTTTCTGGTTCCCTAACTATATATATATATATATATATATATATATATATATATATATATAAGTATAAGTGGTATTTAATTTGTTAAAGCACTCAATTTGTTAGAGCACTTAATTTGTTAGAGCACTCAACAGTTTACTGGAGTAAATATTCAATGATATTAAATAAATGGAAACTATATTTATAAAACCATATTTATATATATTTCAAGGGCAACCAAGACAACATTGGTACGCTTTCATCAGATAAAATACAAATATACTATCCAGTGAATTTCCAACCGATAAGGTATGATTTTCATGGGTATGTCTCTATTTATAAAACAAACTTTGTATTTTATCTGATGAAAGCGTACCAATGTTTTTTGGTTGCCCTTGAAATATCTATATATATAAAACTGAGGATGTCTGTCTGTGTGTGTGCGTGAGTTTGAATCCCTAAAACTCGAGAAACACCCAACCGACTGTTTTCAAACTTTACACATGTAATACTTATGTTTCAGGGAGTGTTCTGAGCAAAAACAATTTCAAATTTTCAATGCCCTAGGGACCGCATTAGGCGATTTAGTGATCTCTCTCTATAATTCTTAGTCTTTCTCTTTTTAGATAGATACATACATATAACGTCGCGCCCTTACAATATCTGTCTGTATGTCTGATTGTCTGCATTACGTCACTTCCCTGAGGATGTCTGTCTGTGTGTGTGTGTGTGTGTGTGTGTGTGTGTGTGTGTGTGTGTGTGTGTGTGTGTGTGTGTGTGTGTGTGTGTGTGTGTGTGTGTGTGTGAGTTTGAATCCCTAAAACTCGAGAAATACCCCACCGACTTTTTTCAAACTTTACATGTGTATTACTTATGTTTCAGGGGGTGTTATGTTTCAGGGGGCATTAGGTGAAAAACTGCGTTTTTTCAGCTTTTTAGGTTTTTTTTTTAGGCGTTACGTCAGACCGATTTCCTTGAAATTTTAACCATGTATTAATCAGTCTCTTCCTCATACAGTGAGCAAAGAAAATCCAACCTTTTTATGGCCTAGGGCCTGCATTAGGTGAAAAACTTCATTTTTTCAGCTTTTTAGGTCTTTTTTGAGGCGTTACGTCTAGCCGATTTTCCCGAAATTTCAAGGCATAAAAAAATTCATTTTCTTGATCCCCTAGGGCCCGCATTAGGTGAAAACCTGCATTTTCCTGCTTCATCGAGGAAAATCTTAAAGATTATCCAGCCATCAGAGTAATCGGTTTATTTTCTTTACATATTGTCCAGTCATGCAGTTTTTCCACTATTAGGTCTGTTGGGGGCCCGCGTTCAAAAATACTTTATCCCGTGCAACGCCGGGTACCAGTGCTAGTATATAATACAATAAATATGGTTTTATAAATATAGTTTCCATTTATTTAATATCATTGTATATATATATATATATATATATATATATATATATATATATATATATATATATATATATAAATGAGGTAAATATCTCATTGAGTACTAAGTACACATAGAGATATATAGGGTTTCTATAATATAGTTGTTGTTCTATGGTACTAATTAGAGATACCAGAACTATAAAAATTGATGAGCAGAACAAACAAACATTAAACAATCCTTTAAATAAATTAAAAAATAATTTAAATATCTACCTGTTCATAATGCTATTACCGGCGGTTTCCATCCACAAAAGATTGGAAATTCAGAGAATTTCCAACGGAAAGTAGATTTCATCAGATAGCTATTTCCTTTCTATAGGACATATGTCCCATGGTCCGCAAATATAATGCTAACTACCAGCTCGTATGAGTTATAGCCGTTAAAGTGACCCATACGTGACCTGGCCACTAGAGCAAGCGGGAATATTACAGACTTGTTGATGGCCTGGCTGCTAAAAAAATAGCAGTAAGCAACAACGAATTTTTTTCTCTACATAGATTGGAGAATGTATAAAAAAAAATGAGGTAAATATCTCATTGAGTATTAAGTACACATTGTTTGTTTGTTCTGCTCATCAATTTATATATATATATATATATATATATATATATATATATATGTATATATATATATATATATATATATATATATATATATATATATATATATATATATAAATTGATGAGCAGAACAAATATATATATATATATATATATATATAACTTTAAGAATAACCAAAGAGTGCTTAGAAATACATTGTTTTATTTGCTAACAGTGTTTCATACATACCCTAGGGCAGGAATCATCGGAACCTATAAACAAAAATATATCAAAGGTTGCAGGCCCCATCGAGCCTACTCACCAGAACAAGGATGAAGAACAAATAGGGAGGTCCCAGGCCAGCGCTGTATAGAACAACACATGTATCATG
>OZ024745.1:8773658-8781158 GCA_964016885.1 Eledone cirrhosa
GGGGGAAAAACTAAGTCAGACATTCGAACACTACATTACAATGAAATTTATGCTTATTCATTTTTGGGGTCTTTTCTGCCTGTGTGTTTGTTTGTTTATTTGTGTTCGTCTACAGCGCGGTGATAATGCCACACAAGTGCCAAGTGGAGAGGCGCAAACACCGGCGACGGTGAATCCACAGATGGCTATGTAACCATACATTCGCCAATCCTCGATAAGAGTGTTTAAATATCGAACCTAAACAGTTCGAATAACGGTGAAATGGAGACTAGAACGTCATGTGACAGACTCTCACCCAACAGGTGCTCCCTGGCTCAGCAGCAGGAACCTGACTGTCAACCAAATACTGCTGATGTTGGAGGAAGAAGAAGAAGGAAAGGGGCCAGAACCAACTGGACGAAAGAACTGAATAGAACTGTTATGCAATGTTACCTGAAAAGTAACCCCAAGGAGAGGGGCTATAGGAGACGGATGCATAACATCTGGAACGAGATTGGTCTATTTAAATTAGATGAACAAAAATTGGCCGGGCAGGCTCGGGTAATAAGAACTAATGGGTGGATAAGCGAGCTGGAACTGGAGGAACTGAGCAGAGAGAATAGCTTGGAGATGGAGGGTGTAATATGCCAGACAAACGAGCCAGTGGGAAATGAAGGTGAAGAGGTCGAGAGAACGGAGGAACTACCCGAAGCAGACAATGATCTGAATACTGAGATAAATAATACCTGGAACAGAGATACGGCCACTGAGGAGATGAATGCTGACGGGCTAGGACAAGATTCGGTTGACATCCTAAATTTAGTGGTAGATGAATTGAACAATGATAGTGGGAGACCTATGAACCTAAGATTTGTAGACAGGAAAAAGTTAAAAGAAACAACAGCTAAGGTAAACAAAGTCATCCCATACCTTGAGGCGAGGAGCCTTCACCAGTGCAACAATATCCTCAAAGCAACAGCAAATACGGTGAGGAAACTACTTGGTATAAAAGCGAGAGGAAACAACAGACAAGAAAGAGCAGAGCCTTGGTGGAAGAAACGACTGAGTGGTCAAATCAAGGAAATGAGAAATGACATAGGAAAGCTTGAGTCACTACTGAATGGGACACTAAAAAACAGGCACTAAAAATAGACTGGAAATAAAGTACAAAACTAGGAGGAAAAAGCTAAATATTATCATAGAGGAACTGAAGCAACGCATTGTAGCAAAGAGTGCAAAAATCAGGCGATACGAGAACAGAGTCAGTCAGTATAAACAGAACCGTATGTTCGACAACAACCAGAAGATGCTGTTTGGACAGCTTGAGGGGAAAGAAAGAGGCAACGACTTGATCCCTGGGGCGGAACAAACTAAAACATTCTGGAGAGGAATATGGGAGCAGGATGTTAGACATAATGACCAGGCAGGGTGGATTGAGACAGTACAGAGGGAGATCGGTGAGCAGGCACACCAACAAACTGATTTGAGTATCACAGTTGAAACTCTTAAGGGACAGGCCCCAAAACTAACCAACTGGAAATCACCAGGCCCAGATGGTGTGCAGGGGTATTGGATTAAAAATTTAACATCCCTCCACCCGAAGCTGACGGCCATGTTCAATGACTGCTTGGTGTCGGGTGAGGTGCCAGAGTCGTTGACAAAAGGTACCACAGTTCTGATAATGAAAGACCGAATCAAGGGTAATGATGTTACCAACTATAGACCTATCACATGTCTGTCCGTAATCTGGAAACTGTTGACGAGCATTGTGTCTGAGGAAATCTACCATCACCTCCACACAAACAACTTGTTACCGGACGAACAGAAAGGATGCCGAAAGAAGTCACGTGGTACATATGACCAGTTACTTATTGATAAGATGGTAATGGGGAATTGCAGGAGGAGACACACTGATCTTGCCATGGGATGGATAGACTACAGAAAGGCATTTGACATGGTGCCTCATTCTTGGATCACCAAAAGCCTGGAGATCTTCAAGGTGGCAGATAACATCAGACAGTTGCTGGGCAGGAGTATGGGTCCTGGGAGACAGAGTTGACATCAACTGGAGAATCCTTGGGAAGCGTGAAGATCAAGAGATGTATCTTCCAGGGAGATAGCCTGTCCCCTCTGTTGTTTGTCCTTGCCCTGATGCCCTTGACCATTATGCTGCGAAAAGTGAGAGCAGGATACAAGTTGGGAAAGGGAGAGCTTACCATCAATCCCCTCCTCTTCATGGACGATCTTAAGCTCTTCGGGGAGAGTGAGAAGGAGTTGGATGTGCTTGTTGACACTGTCCGTATTTTCAGCAGTGATATATGTATGCAGTTTGGTATTAGTAAATGTGGAGTCATTGTGATGAGGAGGGGTAGGTTGAGCAGAAGTAACGGAATCCAGATACCAACAGGTGAGAGGATAAAGGAAATTGACTCTGAGGAAGGATACAAGTATTTGGGCGTTCTGGAGGCTGATGGCATAAAGAACAAAAAAATGAAGGAATTGTTAAGAACTGAATACATTCGGAGAATAAGGAGCGTATTGAAGTCACATCTGAACAGCAGAAATGCCATAAGCGCAGTAAATTCCCGAGCTGTGTCTATTATTAGGTACAGTGCGGGAATTCTGAGATGGAATGTTGCTGAACAAAAAGAAATGGATAGGAAGACTAGGAAGCTATTGACTATCTACAACATGTTCCACAAGAGGAGTGATGTCGATAGACTCTACCTAAGGAGATCTGAGGGTGGAAGAGGTCTTATCAGCATAGAGGACTGTGTTCAGATGGAGAAAAACAACCTATACAAATACGTGACTGATAGTAAGGAGCCAATGCTCAGAACTGTACTGAAGGAGGGGACAGTAGGCCAGGGGATGTCCAAGGAGGAAATAACATCAAGGAGAAAGAGCAGCCTTCAGGGAAAATCCCTTCATAGTACCTTCTTTGAGAAAACTGAATTTAGAGATCCACAGACATGGAACTGGTTGAGAAGAGGAGACCTCAAAAAGGCTACAGAAGGAATGCTAATGGCTGCGCAGGAGCAGGCCCGCAAAACGAAGTGGTTGAAGCACCATATTTACAAGGAGGAGGCTAGCCCACTGTGCAGGATCTGTGGAGAGAGAGAGAGCAGACTGTGGCTCACATTGTATCCGAGTGTAAACACCTAGCCCAGACCCACTATAAGGGCTGGAGACATGATGTGATGGGTAGGGTGATCCATTGGCACCTGTGTAAAGTAAACAATTTACCACATTCTGAGAAATGGTATGAGCATAGGCCAGAGGCGGTGATGGAGAACGATCAGGTGAAGGTGCTGTGGGATTTTAGGATACAGACGGACAAGAAACTGGAACACAATAGACCTGACCTGGTGGTTGTGGACAAAGAAAAAAGATCGTATCTGATTGTGGATGTGGCCTGCCCATTCGACACGAGAGTACAAGAGAAGGAGAGGGAGAAAATTAACCGATACCAGGACCTAAAGTGGGAGGTGAAAAAGATTTGGAATTGCCATGAAGTCAAAGTGATCCCGATTGTCATAGGCGCACTGGGGACTATCTCCAAAAGTTTCCAGGGATGGTTAAAGAAAATCGGCCCCTTCACGCTTTTTGGAACGCTTCAAAAGGCATGCTTGCTGGGAACAGCAAGAACCCTCCGATACGTCCTGAATATCTGAGGCTGCAGGTAGTGGCTTGATATTCATTCCAACGGACTTTCCAGTTAACTAACATCAATGACTGAGACTCAAGGAATAATAATAATAATAATAATAACAATAATACTATTTATAGTTATGTATATACTATAAACAGGAAAGGTCAGTAATTTCCTACTACCTTATTATCAGTAAGAGAAATAGCTCAATGTAAGAATATTGAGGTTAATTACATGTACATTGATAATGCCCCGATGACTCCAAACGAGAGTTTGGAAGAAACTATTGTCAGCTATTAAATGATTTGAACACAACTTTGATAATTGTCTAATTTATTTATATATATGGAAGGTAATATCCGTAGTGGTAGAGCACTCAGTCCATGGGACTAGTTAGGTAGAAGTGGTTACACAACACTTAGTTCACCATACCGAGAACAATTGTTTCACCTTAGCGGATCCTCAGCTCGTAATGGACATTTTAAACTAGTCGAGGTCGTGACCACTTTTATGGCTCGATAAGGTCAGTCCATCGTCGCGGTATATTCCCGTGTGGAAGTCCGGGAATCTAACACGTAATATGTCTAAAATAAATAGATTCCCGGACTTCCACACGGGAATATACTGCGACGATGGACTGACCTTATCGAGCCATAAAAGTGGTCACGACCTCGACTAGTTTAAAATAGACTTAGCTTCTACCTTCAATGAGTTAGGACTTAGGATAACAGTAGCTACCAACCTCTCAAGCGTAGATTTCTTAGACATCAATTTAGACCTTCGCACACACACCTACAGACCCTTCCATAAGCTAAACGAAAAACTCAATTACATTCACAAGGACTCATGCCCCCCTCCCACTGTTTTTAGAAACTTCGTAAATAATATCAGTACTAGAATCTCAAACCTCTCCTCTAATAAGGCTATCTTTGACAGGGCGGCACCCAACTATAACACGGCGTTAGCTAACAGCGGCGTCTAGCAACCTATCACTTACTCTCCCACTATCAACAACAACAATAAGAAAAGAAAGCGTAACAATAGACAAACTATCTGGTTCTCTCCTCCCTTCTCACTCAACGTTAAAACCAATGTAGGCAAAACATTTCTAGCCCTCTTAGATAGACACTTTCCCATAGGTCATAAATACCGCTCCATCTTTAACCGACACAAAGTAAAACTAGGATACTCCTGCGTTAAGAACATGAAGGCCCACATCACCAGCAGCCCTACACACCCACTGTAATTTATGAAGCTATGGTCACTTCCAACCGACCAAATCAACCACAGGAGGTCAAATCCTAAGTGGGTATGGTGGAGGGCCGATTTAAGGAACGTTTCCCGAACCACCAGTCGACCTTTAGGTACCCGGACAGACGTTCATCCACGAAACTCGCGAAACACTCCATTCAATGGAAAGCCATCACTAAGTCCAAGCCATACGCAAGGGGAAATCCGTCGTGTGGACTATGTATTGATGAACGAATAAATATTCTAAAGAGATTATGCAATAGTGATTGCCTAAACACGAGTAATTAATTCTTCACACGTTGTCCACACTTCTCGAAACACCTCTTGCATAACTAAAAAGCTCCGGATTGAATTACAACAACATCATAATTTTCTTATCAACTAGAAACTTTTCGGACTTTCGCAGTTATCTCCCTTACACCTCTCGCACGCATTTTAGTATTCCCTGTGTGAAGTGACCGGTTTCTGTGCATGCGCGTTCGTACGGTTGTCCTTCCTGTTCCGCATAACCATATCCATTACGAGCTGAGGATTCGCTAAGGTGAAACAATTGTTCTCGGTATGGTGAACTAACTGTTGTGTAACCACATATATATATATAGTTTCACCTCTCTCTCTCTCTCTCTCTCTCTCTCTCTATATATATATATATATATATATATATATATATATATATAT
This sequence comes from Eledone cirrhosa, assembly GCA_964016885.1. Classification (NCBI taxonomy): domain Eukaryota; kingdom Metazoa; phylum Mollusca; class Cephalopoda; order Octopoda; family Eledonidae; genus Eledone; species Eledone cirrhosa. The sequence continues at coordinate 8,779,219 of OZ024745.1, forward strand.
ATATATATATATATATATATATATAGAGAGAGAGAGAGAGAGAGACGAAACTAACACTGCAAAGCATTCTATCGGACGTTCAAACGACTCTGCCAATTCGTCACTTAATGAGATTCTTTACCCATTGAAATAGAAACAAAAAGTTTCCTTAAAATAGATATAAGCAACAACATGGTTTATCTTTGACGTCTTCGGGAAAAAGTATGTCATTGATTCCTACTTTCCATAAGCCCAAATAGACGAGGGCTGTGACTCATCATGGAGAAACCAATCGAGACAGGTTTAATCGACCTAGCATTTATCCCTACAAATATTTTCTTACGACTCAAACAGGGTACATCGATATGGGTGTTGTTGTTTAGTACCAAGTCAGCCTTGACCCAGCAGACCTATGATCAATTGTCTTCCAGCCATGCCCATCCGGTTACTTTGTATATATATATATATATATATATATATATATATATATACATCCGGTTACTTTGTATATATATATATATATATATATATATATACATCCGGTTACTTTGTATATATATATATATATATATATATATATATATATATATGTGTGTGTGTGTGTGTGTGTGTGTGTGTGTGTGTGTGTGTGTGTGTGTGTGTGGAGAGAGAGTTTGCGGTGCTGACAGTTGGCTGTGTTTTTAGTTAGAGATAGATGTAAATATCTCCCCCCTGGATGAACGTTTCTGAATAACATAACTTTACAAATGTAGATTTTACTTCTGCAATGTTCAGAAAATCACGCAAACTCACCAGATATTTACGTAATCGGGCTATTACACGTCTTCAGCAAGGTTGCCCAAATCATGCGATAGTTCCGTGCTGTGTGAGTTAGCATTCACTACTGGATAAGCTATTTAGCAGTTCATGGCAGTCATACCATTCCGCCTTTAATGAAAAGAGGAAGAAATTCTCGCACACCATAACACATGATTTTGGTTGTTGAATTCAAACAAAAGAATTCGCGCCAAAAACGTAGAACTCAACCGGCTTCTAGTATATGTGCATACATAGATAACGAGGTTCATGCATACATACACATATACAAGCAAATAAAATCTGATTCGTGATGCAAAGTAAAATATTCGAAACTCAAATTTAATTATAGATGTGTGTGTGCGCGCGTATGTGTGTGTGTGTGTGTGTGTGTACATAGTCCCCAATATGTTGTTTTATAACGGTAGGCTTTGATTTGAGGGAGATTTATCTGATATTTCTTGCATGAGAACGTTTATTGGATTTAGCAGAAATACTAGACATATCTCCCTCAATTCTTATAAAAGACATTTGATAATGTGATTCTAGATGTATTATGTCAAGGAGAAAGATGGAATAAGATGACTATGACAGGATTATCGTTAATTACAGGTATTAATGATTATGGCTGACATGGGGTTAAACAACAACACGGCGATATCAACTTTGTATCTAGTTTATAGAAATCAGTATTGATAAAAATGTTTATCTGTAGAAAACTAGTGGAGTGACGACGAGGAAAGAATCTAAAATGTTGAGTCACCACCCTCACCTCACAAATTGAACTTGCTACTTGGCTGCTCTATTCCAAACATTCTGGCCAGATTTTCAGTTTCGAGATCCGCCCTTCCATCAAGTCTCGGGGTCTTGATACATCGTCTTTCTCTAAATTCATTTTTTCTTTTTTAGATAACTATTAATGGCGGTACCCCAGCCTAGCCCCAGCCTGGCCTTGCCTGGCCTCAGCCTGGCCTCAGCCTGGCCCCACCCTGGCCCCAGCCTCGCCTCAGCCTGGCCCTAGCCTCGCCTCAGCCTCGCCCCAGCCTCGCTCCAGCCTCGCCCCAGCCTCGCCCCAGCCTGGCTTCAGCCTGGCCTCAGCCTGTCCCCAGCCTGGCCTCAGCCTGTCCCCAGCCTGGCCCCAGCCTGTCCCCAGCCTGGCCCCAGCC
>OZ024745.1:8786158-8846158 GCA_964016885.1 Eledone cirrhosa
ACTATGTTCACCATGGGAACGATAGTTGGATCATACTATGTTCACCATGGGAACTTATCGTATATTTGATAGAGATAGTTGGACCTAATAATCTTCACCATGGGAACAGTGCAATGTTGGTGACACGATTCAAGTTCTTGATTTACTCATTGGGGGTGTTGTATCTTGTATACACAAGGGGTTCTTAACAGCGAATATGTGAACAAAATGCAGGGAGATCCAATATCTAGTATCATAGCGCATTAAATAATGGCGTGGTGGATTGGCAGAATTGGTAGAGCGTCAGAAAAAATGCCTTTGCGTTATTTGCTCTTACTCTTTGCTCTTGCTCTTGCAGTTTAAATCATATCGAGGTCAACTTTGCCTTTGATCCTTCCCGGATCGATAAAATAAAATACCTGTCAAATGCTGAAATCGATTTAGATTACTCCCACCCCACCACCTCAAATAAAAAATGACTGGCCTTTTGCCGACATTAGAAATCAATAATGGAGTACAAGAATTGTACTAAATAGGCGATAATTAAAAAGAATGCATCCAATCATTATTCTATGACTGGTGTGACAACATTGCTTCCTTGTAAATAGCCAGGACTAACACTAATGACTGGTGTGACAACATTGCTTCCTTGTAAATAGCCAGGATAAGACTAATAACTAGTGTGACAACATTGCATCCATGTAAATAGCCAGGACTAACACTAAAGACTGGTGTGACAATATTGCTTCCTTGTAAATAGCCAGGACAAACACTAATGACTGGTGTGACAATATTGCTACCATGTAAATAGCCAGGACTAACACTAATGACTGGTGTGACAACATTGCTTCCATATAAATAGCCAGGACAAACACTAATGACAGGTGTGACAATATTGCTACCATGTAAATAGCCAGGATTAACACTAATGACTGGTGTGACAACATTGCTTCCATGTAAATAGCCAGGACAAACACTAATGACTGGTGTGACAACATTGCTTCCATGTAAATAGCCAGGACTAACACTAATGACTGGTGTGACAACATTGCCTCCATGTAAATAGCCAGGACAAACACTAATGACTGGTATGTCAACATTGCCTCCATGTAAATAGCCAGGACTAACACTAATGACTGGTGTGACAATATTGCTTCCTTGTAAATAGCCAGGACTAACACTAATGACTGGTGTGACAACATTGCTTCCTTGTAAATAGCCAGGACTAACACTAATGACTAGTGTGACAACATTGCTTCCATGTAAATAGCCAGGACTAACACTAATGAATGGTGTGACAACATTGCTTCCAAGTAAATAGCCACGACTAACACTAATGACTGCTGTGACAACATTGCTACCATGTAAATAGCCAGGACTAACACTAATGACTGGTGTGACAATATTGCTTCCATATAAATAGCCAGGACTAACACTAATGACTGGTGTGACAACATTGCTTCCATATAAATAGCCAGGACTAACACTAATGACTGGTGTGACAATATTGCTACCATGTAAATAGCCAGGACTAACACTAATGACTGGTGTGACAACATTGCTTCCATGTAAATAGCCAGCACTAACACTAATGAGTGGTGTGACAACATTGCTTCCATGTAAATAGCCAGGACTAACACTATTGACTAGTGTGACAACATTGCTTCCATTAAATAGACAGGACTAACACTAATGACTAGTGTGACAACATTGTTTCCTTGTAAATAGCCAGGACTAAGACTAATGACTGGTGTGACAACATTGCTTCCATGTAAATAGCCAGGACTAACACTAATGACTAGTGTGACAACATTGTTTCCATTAAATAGACAGGACTAACACTAATGACTAGTGTGACAACATTGTTTCCTTGTAAATAGCCAGGACTAAGACTAATGACTGGTGTAACAACATTGCTTGCATGTAAATAGCCAGGACTAACACAAATGACTGGTGTGACAACATTACTTCCATGTAAATAGCCAGAACTAACACTAATGAGTGGCGTGACAACATTGCTTCCATGTATATAGCCAGGACTAACACTAATGACTGGTGTGACAACATTGCTTCCATGTAAATAGCCAGGACTAACACTAATGACTGGTGTGACAACATTGCTTCCATGTAAATAGCCAGGACTAACACCAATGACTGGTGTGACAACATTGCTTCCATGTAAATAGCCAGGACTAACACTAATGACTGGTGTGACAACATTGCTTCCATGTAAATAGCCAGGACTAACACTAATGACTGGTATGTCAACATTGCTTTCATGTAAATAGCCAGGACTAACACTAATGACTGGTGTGACAACATTGCTTCCATGTAAATAGACAGGACTAACACTAATGACTGGTGTGACAACATTGCTTCCATGTAAATAGCCAGGTCTAACACTAATGACTGGTGTGACAACATTGCTTCCATGTAATTAGCCAGGACTAACACTAATGACTGGTGTGACAACATTGTTTCCTTGTAAATAGCCAGGACTAATACTAATGACTGGTGTGACAACATTGCTTCCATGTAATTAGCCAGGACTAACACTAATGACTGGTGTGACAACATTGTTTCCTTGTAAATAGCCAGGACTAATACTAATGACTGGTGTGACAACATTGCTTCCATGTAAATAGCCAGGACTAACACTAATGACTGGTGTGACAACATTGCTTCCATGTAATTAGCCAGGACTAACACTAATGACTGGTGTGACAACATTGTTTCCTTGTAAATAGCCAGGACTAATACTAATGACTGGTGTGAAAAAATTGCTTCCATGTAAATAGCCAGGACTAACACTAATGAGTGGTGTGACAACATTGTTTCCTTGTAAATAGCCAGGACTAATACTAATGACTGGTGTGAAAAAATTGCTTCCATGTAAATAGCCAGGACTAACACTAATGACTGGTGTGACAACATTGTTTCCTTGTAAATAGCCAGGACTAACACTAATGACTAGTGTGACAACATTGCTTCCATGTAAATAGCCAGGACTAACACTAATGACTGGTGTGACAATATTGCTTCCATTTAAATAGCCAGGACTAACACTAATGACTAGTGTGACAATATTGCTTCCTTGTAAATAGCCAGGACTATCATTAATGACTAGTGTGACAACATTGCTTCCAAGTAAATAGCCAGGAGTAACACTAATGACTAGTGTGACAATATTGCTTCCATGTAAATAGCCAGGACAAACACTGGTGACTGGTGTGACAACATTGCTTCCATGTAAATAGCCAGGATCAACACTAATGACTGGTGACAACGTTGTTTCTTTGTAAATAGCCTGGACTAAAACTAATGACTGGTGTGACAACTTTGCTTCCATGTAAATAGCCAGTACTAACACTAATGACTAGTGTGACAACATTGCTTCCATGTAAATAGCCAGGATCAACACTAATGACTGGTGACAACGTTGTTTCTTTGTAAATAGCCAGGACTAACACTAATGACTAGTGTGACAACATTGCTTCCATGTAAATAGCCAGGACAAACACTGATGACTGGTGTGACAACATTACTTCCATGTAAATAGCCAGGACTAACACTAATGACTAGTGTGACAACATTGCTTCCTTGTAAATATCCAGGACTAACACTAATGACTAGTGTGACAACATTGCTTCCTTGTAAATAGCCAAGACTATCATTAATGACTAGTGTGACAACATTGCTTCCATGTAAATAGCCAGGTCTAACACTAATGACTGGTGTGACAACATTGCTTCCATGTAAATAGCCAGGACTAAAACTAATGACTAGTGTGACAACATTGCTTCCTTGTAAATAGCCAAGACTATCATTAATGACTAGTGTGACAACATTGCTTCCATGTAAATAGCCAGGTCTAACACTAATGACTGGTGTGACAACATTGCTTCCATGTAAATAGCCAGGACTAAAACTAATGACTCGTGTGACAACATTGGTTCCTTGTAAATAGCCAGGATCAACACTAATGAGTGGTGTGACAACATTGCTTCCTTGTAAATAGCCAGGACTTACACTAATGACTGGTGTGACAACTTTGCTTCCATGTAAATAGCCAGGACTAACACTAATGACTAGTGTGACAACATTGCTTCCTTGTAAATATCCAGGACTAACACTAATGACTAGTGTGACAACATTGCTTCCTTGTAAATAGCCAAGACTATCATTAATGACTAGTGTGACAACATTGCTTCCATGTAAATAGCCAGGTCTAACACTAATGACTGGTGTGACAACATTGCTTCCATGTAAATAGCCAGGACTAAAACTAATGACTAGTGTGACAACATTGCTTCCTTGTAAATAGCCAAGACTATCATTAATGACTAGTGTGACAACATTGCTTCCATGTAAATAGCCAGGACTAACACTAATTACTGGTGTGACAACATTGCTTCCATGTAAATAGCCAGTTCTAACACTAATGACTAGTGTGACAACATTGCTTCCTTGTAAATAGCCAGGACTAACACTAATGACTGGTGTGACAACATTGTTTCCTTGTAAATAGCCAGTACAAACACTAATGACTGGTGTGAGAATATTACTTCCTTGTAAATAGCCAGGACTAACACTAATGACTGGTGTGACAACATTGCTTCCTTGTAAATAGCCAGGACTAACACTAATGACTAGTGTGACAACATTGCTTCCTTGGAAATAGACAGGATTATCATTAATGACTAGTGTGACAACATTGCTTCCATGTAAATAGCCAGGACTAACACTAATGACTGGTGTGACAACATTGCTTCCTTGTAAATAGCCAAGACTATCATTAATGACTAGTGTGACAACATTGCTTCCATGTAAATAGCCAGGTCTAACACTAATGACTGGTGTGACAACATTGCTTCCATGTAAATAGCCAGGACTAAAACTAATGACTAGTGCGACAACATTGCTTCCTTGTAAATAGCCAAGACTATCATTAATGACTAGTGTGACAACATTGCTTCCATGTAAATAGCCAGGACTAACACTAATTACTGGTGTGACAACATTGCTTCCATGTAAATAGCCAGTTCTAACACTAATGACTAGTGTGACAACATTGCTTCCTTGTAAATAGCCAGGACTAACACTAATGACTGGTGTGACAACATTGTTTCCTTGTAAATAGCCAGTACAAACACTAATGACTGGTGTGAGAATATTACTTCCTTGTAAATAGCCAGGACTAACACTAATGACTGGTGTGACAACATTGCTTCCTTGTAAATAGCCAGGACTAACACTAATGACTAGTGTGACAACATTGCTTCCTTGTAAATAGACAGGATTATCATTAATGACTAGTGTGACAACATTGCTTCCATGTAAATAGCCAGGACTAACACTAATGACTGGTGTGACAACATTGCTTCCTTGTAAATAGCCAAGACTATCATTAATGACTAGTGTGACAACATTGCTTCCATGTAAATAGCCAGGACTAACACTAATGACTGGTGTGACAACATTGCTTCCATGTAAATAGCCAGGACTAACACTAATGACTGGTGTGACAACATTGCTTCCATGTAAATAGCCAGGACTAACACTAATGACTGGTGTGACAACATTGCTTCCATGTAAATACCCAGGACTAACACTAATGGCTAGTGTGACAACATTGCTTCCATGTAAATAGCCAGGACTAACACTAATGACTAGTGTGACAACATTGATTCCATGTAAATAGCCAGGACTAACACTAATGACTAGTGTGACAACATTGATTCCATGTAAATAGCCAGGACTAACACTAATGACTAGTGTGACAACATTGATTCCATGTAAATAGCCAGGACTAACACTAATGACTAGTGTGACAACATTGCTTCCATGTAAATAGCCAGGACTAACAATAATGACTAGTGTGACAACATTGATTCCATGTAAATAGCCAGGACTAACACTAATGACTAGTGTGACAACATTGCTTCCATGTAAATAGCCAGGACTAACACTAATGACTAGTGTGACAACATTGATTCCATGTAAATAGCCAGGACTAAAACTAATGACTAGTGTGACAACATTGATTCCATGTAAATAGCCAGGACTAACACTAATGACTGGTGTGACAACATTGCTTCCATGTAAATAGCCAGGACTAAAACTAATGACTAGTGTGACAACATTGATTCCATGTAAATAGCCAGGACTAACACTAATGGCTAGTGTGACAACATTGATTCCATGTAAATAGCCAGGACTAACACTAATGACTGGTGTGACAACATTGCTTCCTTGTAAATAGCCAGGACTAACACTAATGACTAGTGTGACAACATTGATTCCATGTAAATAGCCAGGACTAACACTAATGACTGGTGTGACAACATTGCTTCCATGTAAATAGCCAGGACTAAAACTAATGACTAGTGTGACAACATTGATTCCATGTAAATAGCCAGGACTAACACTAATGGCTAGTGTGACAACATTGATTCCATGTAAATAGCCAGGACTAACACTAATGACTGGTGTGACAACATTGCTTCCTTGTAAATAGCCAGGACTAACACTAATGACTGGTGTGACAACATTGATTCCATGTAAATAGCCAGGACTAAAACTAATGACTGGTGTGACAACAGTGGTTCCTTGTAAATAGCCAGGATCAACACTAATGACAGGTGTGACAACATTGCTTCTTTGTAAATAGCCAGGACTAACACTAATGACTGGTGTGACAACATTGCTTCCATGCAAATAGCCAGGATCAACACTAATGACTGGTGTGACAACATTGCTTCCATGTATATAGCCAGGACTAACACTAACGACTGGTGTGACACCATTGCTTCCATGTAAATAGCCAGGACTAACACTAATGACTGGTGTGACAACATTGCTTCCATGTAAATAGCCAGGACTAACACTAATGACTGGTGTGACAACATTGCTTCCTTGTAAATAGCCAGGACTAACACTAATAACTAGTGTGACAACATTGTTTCCTTGTAAATAGCCAGGACTAACACTAATAACTGGTGTGACAACATTGCTTCTATGTAAATAGCCAGGACTAACACTAATGACTGGTGTGACAACATTGCTTCCATGTAAATAGCCAGGACTAACGCTAATGTCTGGTGTGACAACATTGCTTCTATGTAAATAGCCAGGACTAACACTAATGACTAGTGTGACAACATTGTTTCCTTGTAAATAGCCAGTACTAACACTAATGACTGGTGTGACAATATTGCTTCCTTGTAAATAGCCAGGACTAACACTAATGACTAGTGTGACAACATTGTCTCCTTGTAAATAGCCAGTACTAACACTAATGACTGGTGTGACAATATTGCTTCCTTGTAAATAGCCAGGCTAACACTAATAACTAGTGTGACAACATTGTTTCCTTGTAAATAGCCAGGACTAACACTAATAACTGGTGTGACAACATTGCTTCCTTGTAAATAGCCAGGACTAACACTAATGACTGGTGTACAACATTGCTTGCATGTAAATAGCCAGGACTAACGCTAGTGTCTGGTGTGACAACATTGCATCTATGTAAATAGCCAGGACTAACACTAATGACTAGTGTGACAACATTGTTTCCTTGTAAATAACCAGTACTAACACTAATGACTGGTGTGACAATATTGCTTCCTTGGAAATAGCCAGGACTAACACTAATAACTGGTGTGACAACATTGCTTCCTTGTAAATAGCCAGGACTAAAACTAATGACTGGTGTACAACATTGCTTGCATGTAAATAGCCAGGACTAACACTAATGAATAGTGTGACAATATTGCTTCCTTGTCAATTGCCAGGACTAACACTAATGACTGGTCTGACAACATTGCTTCCATGTAAATAGCCAGGACTAACACTAATAACTGGTGTGACAACATTGCTTCCTTGTAAATAGCCAGGACTAACACTAATGACTGGTGTGACAACATTGCTTCCATGTAAATAGCCAGGACTAACACTAATGACTGGTGTGACAACATTGCTTCCATGTAAATAGCCAGGACTAACACTAATGACTGGTGTAACAACATTGCTTCAATGTAAATAGCCAGGACTAACACTAATGACTGGTGTGACAACATTGCTTCTATGTAAATAGCCAGGACTAACACTAATGACTAGTGTGACAACATTGCTTCCTTGTAAATAGCCAGGATTATCATTAATGACTGGTGTGACAACATTGCTTCCATGTAAATAGCCAGGATCAACACTAATGACTGGTGTGACAACATTGCTTCCATGTATATAGCCAGGACTAACACTAAAGACTGGTGTGACAATATTGCTTCCTTGTAAATAGCCAGGACAAACACTAATGACTGGTGTGACAATATTGCTACCATGTAAATAGCCAGGACTAACACTAATGACTGGTGTGACAACATTGCTTCCATATAAATAGCCAGGACAAACACTAATGACAGGTGTGACAATATTGCTACCATGTAAATAGCCAGGATTAACACTAATGACTGGTGTGACAACATTGCTTCCATGTAAATAGCCAGGACAAACACTAATGACTGGTGTGACAACATTGCTTCCATGTAAATAGCCAGGACTAACACTAATGACTGGTGTGACAACATTGCCTCCATGTAAATAGCCAGGACAAACACTAATGACTGGTATGTCAACATTGCCTCCATGTAAATAGCCAGGACTAACACTAATGACTGGTGTGACAATATTGCTTCCTTGTAAATAGCCAGGACTAACACTAATGACTGGTGTGACAACATTGCTTCCTTGTAAATAGCCAGGACTAACACTAATGACTAGTGTGACAACATTGCTTCCATGTAAATAGCCAGGACTAACACTAATGAATGGTGTGACAACATTGCTTCCAAGTAAATAGCCAGGACTAAAACTAATGACTAGTGTGACAACATTGCTTCCATGTAAATAGCCAGGACTCACACTAATGACTAGTGTGACAACATTGCTTCCTTGTAAATAGCCAGGACTAACACAAATGACTGGTGTGACAACATTGCTTCCTTGTAAATAGCCAGGACTAAAACTAATGACTAGTGTGACAACATTGCTTCCATGTAAATAGCCAGGACTCACACTAATGACTAGTGTGACAACATTGCTTCCTTGTAAATAGCCAGGACTAACACAAATGACTGGTGTGACAACATTGCTTCCATGTAAATAGCCAGGACTAACACTAATGAATGGTGTGACAACATTGCTTCCTTGTAAATAGCCAGGACTAAAACTAATGACTAGTGTGACAACATTGCTTCCTTGTAAATAGCCAGGACTAAAACTAATGACTAGTGTGACAACATTGCTTCCATGTAAATAGCCAGGACTCACACTAATGACTAGTGTGACAACATTGCTTCCTTGTAAATAGCCAGGACTAACACAAATGACTGGTGTGACAACATTGCTTCCATGTAAATAGCCAGGACTAACACTAATGAATGGTGTGACAAAATTGCTTCCATGTAAATAGCCAGGACTAACACTAATGACTGGTGTGACAACATTGCTACCATGTAAATAGCCAGGACTAACACTAATGACTGGTGTGACAACATTGCTTCCATGTAAATAGCCAGCACTAACACTAATGAGTGGTGTGACAACATTGCTTCCATGGAAATAGCCAGGACTAACACTAACGACTGGTATCTCAACATTGCCTCCATGTAAATAGCCAGGACTAACACTAGTGACTGGTGTGACAATATTGCTTCCTTGTAAATAGCCAGGACTAACACTACTGACTAGTGTGACAACATTGCTTCCATGTAAATAGCCAGGACAAACACTAATGAATGGTGTGACAAAATTGCTTCCATGTAAATAGCCAGGACTAACACTAATGACTGGTGTGACAACATTGCTTCCATATAAATAGCCAGGACTAACACTAATGACTGGTGTGACAATATTGCTACCATGTAAATAGCCAGGACTAACACTAATGACTGGTGTGACAACATTGCTTCCATGTAAATAGCCAGCACTAACACTAATGAGTGGTGTGACAACATTGCTTCCATGTAAATAGCCAGGACTAACACTATTGACTAGTGTGACAACATTGCTTCCATTAAATAGACAGGACTAACACTAATGACTAGTGTGACAACATTGTTTCCTTGTAAATAGCCAGGACTAAGACTAATGACTGGTGTGACAACGTTGCTTCCATGTAAATAGCCAGGACTAACACTAATGACTAGTGTGACAACATTGTTTCCATTAAATAGACAGGACTAACACTAATGACTAGTGTGACAACATTGTTTCCTTGTAAATAGCCAGGACTAAGACTAATGACTGGTGTAACAACATTGCTTGCATGTAAATAGCCAGGACTAACACAAATGACTGGTGTGACAACATTACTTCCATGTAAATAGCCAGAACTAACACTAATGAGTGGCGTGACAACATTGCTTCCATGTATATAGCCAGGACTAACACTAATGACTGGTGTGACAACATTGCTTCCATGTAAATAGCCAGGACTAACACTAATGACTAGTGTGACAACATTGCTTCCATGTAAATAGCCAGGATCAACACTAATGAGTGGTGTGACAACATTGCTTCCTTGTAAATAGCCAGGACTTACACTAATGACTGGTGTGACAACTTTGCTTCCATGTAAATAGCCAGGACTAACACTAATGACTAGTGTGACAACATTGCTTCCTTGTAAATAGCCAAGACTATCATTAATGACTAGTGTGACAACATTGCTTCCATGTAAATAGCCAGGTCTAACACTAATGACTGGTGTGACAACATTGCTTCCTTGTAAATATCCAGGACTAACACTAATGACTAGTGTGACAACATTGCTTCCTTGTAAATAGCCAAGACTATCATTAATGACTAGTGTGACAACATTGCTTCCATGTAAATAGCCAGGTCTAACACTAATGACTAGTGTGACAACATTGCTTCCATGTAAATAGCCAGGACTAACACTAATGAGTGGTGTGACAACATTGCCTCCATGTAAATAGCCAGTTCTAACACTAATGACTAGTGTGACAACATTGCTTCCTCGTAAATAGCCAGGACTAACACTAATGTCTGGTGTGACAACATTGCTTGCATGTAAATAGCCAGGAATAACACTAATGACTGGTGTGACAACATTGCTTCCATGTAAATAGCCAGGACTAACACTAATGACTGGTGTGACAACATTGCTTCCATGTAAATAGCCAGGACTAACACTAATGACTGGTGTGACAACATTGCTTCCATGTAAATAGCCAGGACTAACACTAATGACTAGTGTGACAACATTGCTTCCTTGTAAATAGCCAGGATTATCATTAATGACTAGTGTGACAACATTGCTTCCATGTAAATAGCCAGGACTAACACTAATGACTAGTGTGACAATATTGCTTCCTTGTAAATAGCCAGGACAAACACTAATGACTGGTGTGACAATATTGCTACCATGTAAATAGCCAGGACTAACACTAATGACTGGTGTGACAACATTGCTTCCATATAAATAGCCAGGACAAACACTAATGACAGGTGTGACAATATTGCTACCATGTAAATAGCCAGGATTAACACTAATGACTGGTGTGACAACATTGCTTCCATGTAAATAGCCAGGACAAACACTAATGACTGGTGTGACAACATTGCTTCCATGTAAATAGCCAGGACTAACACTAATGACTGGTGTGACAACATTGCCTCCATGTAAATAGCCAGGACAAACACTAATGACTGGTATGTCAACATTGCCTCCATGTAAATAGCCAGGACTAACACTAATGACTGGTGTGACAATATTGCTTCCTTGTAAATAGCCAGGACTAACACTAATGACTGGTGTGACAACATTGCTTCCTTGTAAATAGCCAGGACTAACACTAATGACTAGTGTGACAACATTGCTTCCATGTAAATAGCCAGGACTAACACTAATGAATGGTGTGACAACATTGCTTCCAAGTAAATAGCCAGGACTAAAACTAATGACTAGTGTGACAACATTGCTTCCATGTAAATAGCCAGGACTCACACTAATGACTAGTGTGACAACATTGCTTCCTTGTAAATAGCCAGGACTAACACTAATGACTGGTGTGACAACATTGCTTCCATGTAAATAGCCAGCACTAACACTAATGAGTGGTGTGACAACATTGCTTCCATGGAAATAGCCAGGACTAACACTAACGACTGGTATCTCAACATTGCCTCCATGTAAATAGCCAGGACTAACACTAGTGACTGGTGTGACAATATTGCTTCCTTGTAAATAGCCAGGACTAACACTACTGACTAGTGTGACAACATTGCTTCCATGTAAATAGCCAGGACAAACACTAATGAATGGTGTGACAAAATTGCTTCCATGTAAATAGCCAGGACTAACACTAATGACTGGTGTGACAACATTGCTTCCATATAAATAGCCAGGACTAACACTAATGACTGGTGTGACAATATTGCTACCATGTAAATAGCCAGGACTAACACTAATGACTGGTGTGACAACATTGCTTCCATGTAAATAGCCAGCACTAACACTAATGAGTGGTGTGACAACATTGCTTCCATGTAAATAGCCAGGACTAACACTATTGACTAGTGTGACAACATTGCTTCCATTAAATAGACAGGACTAACACTAATGACTAGTGTGACAACATTGTTTCCTTGTAAATAGCCAGGACTAAGACTAATGACTGGTGTGACAACGTTGCTTCCATGTAAATAGCCAGGACTAACACTAATGACTAGTGTGACAACATTGTTTCCATTAAATAGACAGGACTAACACTAATGACTAGTGTGACAACATTGTTTCCTTGTAAATAGCCAGGACTAAGACTAATGACTGGTGTAACAACATTGCTTGCATGTAAATAGCCAGGACTAACACAAATGACTGGTGTGACAACATTACTTCCATGTAAATAGCCAGAACTAACACTAATGAGTGGCGTGACAACATTGCTTCCATGTATATAGCCAGGACTAACACTAATGACTGGTGTGACAACATTGCTTCCATGTAAATAGCCAGGACTAACACTAATGACTAGTGTGACAACATTGCTTCCATGTAAATAGCCAGGATCAACACTAATGAGTGGTGTGACAACATTGCTTCCTTGTAAATAGCCAGGACTTACACTAATGACTGGTGTGACAACTTTGCTTCCATGTAAATAGCCAGGACTAACACTAATGACTAGTGTGACAACATTGCTTCCTTGTAAATAGCCAAGACTATCATTAATGACTAGTGTGACAACATTGCTTCCATGTAAATAGCCAGGTCTAACACTAATGACTGGTGTGACAACATTGCTTCCTTGTAAATATCCAGGACTAACACTAATGACTAGTGTGACAACATTGCTTCCTTGTAAATGGCCAAGACTATCATTAATGACTAGTGTGACAACATTGCTTCCATGTAAATAGCCAGGTCTAACACTAATGACTAGTGTGACAACATTGCTTCCATGTAAATAGCCAGGACTAACACTAATGAGTGGTGTGACAACAATGCCTCCATGTAAATAGCCAGTTCTAACACTAATGACTAGTGTGACAACATTGCTTCCTCGTAAATAGCCAGGACTAACACTAATGACTGGTGTGACAACATTGCTTGCATGTAAATAGCCAGGAATAACACTAATGACTGGTGTGACAACATTGCTTCCATGTAAATAGCCAGGACTAACACTAATGACTGGTGTGACAACATTGCTTCCATGTAAATAGCCAGGACTAACACTAATGACTGGTGTGACAACATTGCTTCCATGTAAATAGCCAGGACTAACACTAATGACTAGTGTGACAACATTGCTTCCTTGTAAATAGCCAGGATTATCATTAATGACTAGTGTGACAACATTGCTTCCATGTAAATAGCCAGGACTAACACTAATGACTAGTGTGACAATATTGCTTCCTTGTAAATAGCCAGGACAAACACTAATGACTGGTGTGACAATATTGCTACCATGTAAATAGCCAGGACTAACACTAATGACTGGTGTGACAACATTGCTTCCATATAAATAGCCAGGACAAACACTAATGACAGGTGTGACAATATTGCTACCATGTAAATAGCCAGGATTAACACTAATGACTGGTGTGACAACATTGCTTCCATGTAAATAGCCAGGACAAACACTAATGACTGGTGTGACAACATTGCTTCCATGTAAATAGCCAGGACTAACACTAATGACTGGTGTGACAACATTGCCTCCATGTAAATAGCCAGGACAAACACTAATGACTGGTATGTCAACATTGCCTCCATGTAAATAGCCAGGACTAACACTAATGACTGGTGTGACAATATTGCTTCCTTGTAAATAGCCAGGACTAACACTAATGACTGGTGTGACAACATTGCTTCCTTGTAAATAGCCAGGACTAACACTAATGACTAGTGTGACAACATTGCTTCCATGTAAATAGCCAGGACTAACACTAATGAATGGTGTGACAACATTGCTTCCAAGTAAATAGCCAGGACTAAAACTAATGACTAGTGTGACAACATTGCTTCCATGTAAATAGCCAGGACTCACACTAATGACTAGTGTGACAACATTGCTTCCTTGTAAATAGCCAGGACTAACACAAATGACTGGTGTGACAACATTGCTTCCTTGTAAATAGCCAGGACTAAAACTAATGACTAGTGTGACAACATTGCTTCCATGTAAATAGCCAGGACTCACACTAATGACTAGTGTGACAACATTGCTTCCTTGTAAATAGCCAGGACTAACACAAATGACTGGTGTGACAACATTGCTTCCATGTAAATAGCCAGGACTAACACTAATGAATGGTGTGACAACATTGCTTCCTTGTAAATAGCCAGGACTAAAACTAATAACTAGTGTGACAACATTGCTTCCTTGTAAATAGCCAGGACTAAAACTAATGACTAGTGTGACAACATTGCTTCCATGTAAATAGCCAGGACTCACACTAATGACTAGTGTGACAACATTGCTTCCTTGTAAATAGCCAGGACTAACACAAATGACTGGTGTGACAACATTGCTTCCATGTAAATAGCCAGGACTAACACTAATGAATGGTGTGACAAAATTGCTTCCATGTAAATAGCCAGGACTAACACTAATGACTGGTGTGACAACATTGCTACCATGTAAATAGCCAGGACTAACACTAAGGACTGGTGTGACAACATTGCTTCCATGTAAATAGCCAGCACTAACACTAATGAGTGGTGTGACAACATTGCTTCCATGGAAATAGCCAGGACTAACACTAACGACTGGTATCTCAACATTGCCTCCATGTAAATAGCCAGGACTAACACTAGTGACTGGTGTGACAATATTGCTTCCTTGTAAATAGCCAGGACTAACACTACTGACTAGTGTGACAACATTGCTTCCATGTAAATAGCCAGGACAAACACTAATGAATGGTGTGACAAAATTGCTTCCATGTAAATAGCCAGGACTAACACTAATGACTGGTGTGACAACATTGCTTCCATATAAATAGCCAGGACTAACACTAATGACTGGTGTGACAATATTGCTACCATGTAAATAGCCAGGACTAACACTAATGACTGGTGTGACAACATTGCTTCCATGTAAATAGCCAGCACTAACACTAATGAGTGGTGTGACAACATTGCTTCCATGTAAATAGCCAGGACTAACACTATTGACTAGTGTGACAACATTGCTTCCATTAAATAGACAGGACTAACACTAATGACTAGTGTGACAACATTGTTTCCTTGTAAATAGCCAGGACTAAGACTAATGACTGGTGTGACAACGTTGCTTCCATGTAAATAGCCAGGACTAACACTAATGACTAGTGTGACAACATTGTTTCCATTAAATAGACAGGACTAACACTAATGACTAGTGTGACAACATTGTTTCCTTGTAAATAGCCAGGACTAAGACTAATGACTGGTGTAACAACATTGCTTGCATGTAAATAGCCAGGACTAACACAAATGACTGGTGTGACAACATTACTTCCATGTAAATAGCCAGAACTAACACTAATGAGTGGCGTGACAACATTGCTTCCATGTATATAGCCAGGACTAACACTAATGACTGGTGTGACAACATTGCTTCCATGTAAATAGCCAGGACTAACACTAATGACTAGTGTGACAACATTGCTTCCATGTAAATAGCCAGGATCAACACTAATGAGTGGTGTGACAACATTGCTTCCTTGTAAATAGCCAGGACTTACACTAATGACTGGTGTGACAACTTTGCTTCCATGTAAATAGCCAGGACTAACACTAATGACTAGTGTGACAACATTGCTTCCTTGTAAATAGCCAAGACTATCATTAATGACTAGTGTGACAACATTGCTTCCATGTAAATAGCCAGGTCTAACACTAATGACTGGTGTGACAACATTGCTTCCTTGTAAATATCCAGGACTAACACTAATGACTAGTGTGACAACATTGCTTCCTTGTAAATAGCCAAGACTATCATTAATGACTAGTGTGACAACATTGCTTCCATGTAAATAGCCAGGTCTAACACTAATGACTAGTGTGACAACATTGCTTCCATGTAAATAGCCAGGACTAACACTAATGAGTGGTGTGACAACATTGCTTCTATGTAAATAGCCAGGACTAACACTAATGACTGGTGTGACAACATTGCTTTCTTGTAAATAGCCAGGACTAACACTAATGGCTAGTGTGACAACATTGCTTCCATGTAAATAGCCAGGACTAAGACTAATGACTGGTGTGACAACATTGCTTCCATGCAAATAGCCAGGATCAACACTAATGACTGGTGTGACAACATTGCTTCCATGTATATAGCCAGGACTAACACTAACGACTGGTGTGACACCATTGCTTCCATGTAAATAGCCAGGACTAACACTAATGACTGGTGTGACAACATTGCTTCCATGTAAATAGCCAGGACTAACACTAATGACTGGTGTGACAACATTGCTTCCTTGTAAATAGCCAGGACTAACACTAATAACTAGTGTGACAACATTGTTTCCTTGTAAATAGCCAGGACTAACACTAATAACTGGTGTGACAACATTGCTTCTATGTAAATAGCCAGGACTAACACTAATGACTGGTGTGACAACATTGCTTCCATGTAAATAGCCAGGACTAACGCTAATGTCTGGTGTGACAACATTGCTTCTATGTAAATAGCCAGGACTAACACTAATGACTAGTGTGACAACATTGTTTCCTTGTAAATAGCCAGTACTAACACTAATGACTGGTGTGACAATATTGCTTCCTTGTAAATAGCCAGGACTAACACTAATGACTAGTGTGACAACATTGTCTCCTTGTAAATAGCCAGTACTAACACTAATGACTGGTGTGACAATATTGCTTCCTTGTAAATAGCCAGGCTAACACTAATAACTAGTGTGACAACATTGTTTCCTTGTAAATAGCCAGGACTAACACTAATAACTGGTGTGACAACATTGCTTCCTTGTAAATAGCCAGGACTAACACTAATGACTGGTGTACAACATTGCTTGCATGTAAATAGCCAGGACTAACGCTAGTGTCTGGTGTGACAATATTGCATCTATGTAAATAGCCAGGACTAACACTAATGACTAGTGTGACAACATTGTTTCCTTGTAAATAACCAGTACTAACACTAATGACTGGTGTGACAATATTGCTTCCTTGGAAATAGCCAGGACTAACACTAATAACTGGTGTGACAACATTGCTTCCTTGTAAATAGCCAGGACTAAAACTAATGACTGGTGTACAACATTGCTTGCATGTAAATAGCCAGGACTAACACTAATGAATAGTGTGACAATATTGCTTCCTTGTCAATTGCCAGGACTAACACTAATGACTGGTCTGACAACATTGCTTCCATGTAAATAGCCAGGACTAACACTAATAACTGGTGTGACAACATTGCTTCCTTGTAAATAGCCAGGACTAACACTAATGACTGGTGTGACAACATTGCTTCCATGTAAATAGCCAGGACTAACACTAATGACTGGGGTGACAACATTGCTTCCATGTAAATAGCCAGGACTAACACTAATGACTGGTGTAACAACATTGCTTCAATGTAAATAGCCAGGACTAACACTAATGACTGATGTGACAACATTGCTTCTATGTAAATAACCAGGACTAACACTAATGACTGGTGTGACAACATTGCTTCCATGTAAATAGCCAGGACTAACGCTAATGTCTGGTGTGACAATATTGCTTCTATGTAAATAGCCAGGACTAACACTAATGACTAGTGTGACAATATGGTTTCCTTGTAAATAGCCAGTACTAACACTAATGACTGGTGTGACAATATTGCTTCCTTGTAAATAGCCAGGACTCTCACTAATGACTAGTGTGACAACATTGTTTCCTTGTAAATAGCCAGTACTAACACTAATGACTGGTGTGACAATATTGCTTCCTTGTAAATAGCCAGGACTAACACTAATAACTGGTGTGACAACATTGCTTCCTTGTAAATAGCCAGGACTAACACTAATGACTGGTGTACAACATTGCTTGCATGTAAATAGCCAGGACTAACGCTAATGTCTGGTGTGACAACATTGCATCTATGTAAATAGCCAGGACTAACACTAATGACTAGTGTGACAACATTGTTTCCTTGTAAATAGCCAGTACTAACACTAATGACTGGTGTGACAATATTGCTTCCTTGGAAATAGCCAGGACTAACACTAATAACTGGTGTGACAACATTGCTTTCATGTTAATAGCTAGGACTAACACTAATGACTGGTGTACAACATTGCTTGCATGTAAATAGCCAGGACTAACACTAATGAATAGTGTGACAATATTGCTTCCTTGTAAATTGCCAGGACTAACATTAATGACTGGTCTGACAACATTGCTTCCATGTAAATAGCCAGGACTAACACTAATGACTAGTGTGACAACATTGCTTCCTTGTAAATAGCCAGGACTAACACTAATGACTGGTGTGACAACATTGCTTCCATGCAAATAGCCAGGATCAACACTAATGACTGGTGTGACAACATTGCTTCTTTGTAAATAGTCAGGACTAAAACTAATGACTAGTGTGACAACATTGTTTCCATGTAAATAGCCAGGACTAACACTAATGACTGGTGTGACAATAGTGGTCCCTTGTAAATAGCCAGGATCAACACTAATGACTGGTGTGACAACATTGCTTTCTTGTATATAGCCAGGACTAACACTAAAGGCTAGTGTGACAACATCGCTTCCATGTAAATAGCCAGGACTAACACTAATGACTGGTGTGACAACATTGCTTCCATGCAAATAGCCAGGATCAACACTAATGACTGGTGTGACAACATTGCTTCCATGTATATAGCCAGGACTAACACTAACGACTGGTGTGACAACATTGCTTCCATGTAAATAGCCAGGACTGACACTGATGACTGGTGTGACAACATTGCTTCCATGTAAATAGCCAGGACTAACACTAATGACTGGTGTGACAACATTGCTTCTATGTAAATAGCCAGGACTAACACTAATGTCTAGTGTGACAACATTGCTTCTATGGAAATAGCCAGGACTAACACTAATGACTGATGTGACAACATTGCTTCTATGTAAATAGCCAGGACTAACACTAATGACTGGTGTGACAACATTGCTTCCATGTAAATAGCCAGGACTAACGCTAATGACTGGTGCACAACATTGCTTGCATGTAAATAGCCAGGACTAACGCTAATGTCTGGTGTGACAACATTGCATCTATGTAAATAGCCAGGACTAACACTAATGACTAGTGTGACAACACTTTTTCCTTGTAAATAGCCAGTACTAACACTAATGACTGGTGTGACAATATTGCTTCCTTGTAAATAGCCAGGACTAACACTAATGACTAGTGTGACAACATTGTTTCCTTGTAAATAGCCAGTACTAACACTAATGACTGGTGTGACGATATTGCTTCCTTGTAAATAGCCAGGACTAACACTAATAACTGGTGTGACAACATTGCTTCCTTGTAAATAGCCAGGACTAACACTAATGACTAGTGTGACAACATTGTTTCGTTGTAAATAGCCAGTACTAACACTAATGACTGGTGTGACAATATTGCTTCCTTGTAAATAGCCAGGACTAAAACTAATGACTAGTGTGACAACATTGTTTCCTTGTAAATAGCCAGAACTAACACTAATGACTGGTGTGACAATATTGCTTCTTTGTAAATAGCCAGGACTAACACTAATAACTGGTGTGACAACATTGCTTCCTTGTAAATAGCCAGGACTAACACTAATGACTGGTGTACAACATTGCTTGCATGCAAATAGCCAGGACTAACGCTAATGTCTGGTGTGACAACATTGCATCTATGTAAATAGCCAGGACTATCACTAATGACTATTGTGACAACATTGTTTCCTTGTAAATAGCCAGTACTAACACTAATGACTGGTGTGACAATATTGGTTCCTTGGAAATAGCCAGGACTAACACTAATAACTGGTGTGACAACATTGCTTCCTTGTAAATAGCCAGGACTAACACTAATGACTGGTGTACAACATTGCTTGAATGTAAATAGCCAGGACTAACACTAATGAATAGTGTGACAATATTGCTTCCTTGTAAATTGCCAGGACTAACACTAATGACTGGTCTGACAACATTGCTTCCATGTAAATAGCCAGGACTAACACTAATGACTGGTGTGACAACATTGCTTCCATGAAAATAGCCAGGACTAACACTAATGACTGGTGTGACAACATTGCTTCCATGTAAATAGCCACGACTAACACTAATGACTGGTGTGACAACATTGCTTCCATGTAAATAGCCAGGACTAACACTAATGACTAGTGTGACAACATTGCATCCTTGTAAATAGCCAGTACTAACACTAATGACTGGTGTGACAACATTGCTTTCTTGTAAATAGCCAGGACTAACACTAATGGCTAGTGTGACAACCTTGCTTCCATGTAAATAGCCAGGACTAACACTAATGACTGGTGTGACAACATTGCTTCCATGCAAATAGCCAGGATCAACACTAATGACTGGTGTGACAACATTGCTTCCTTGTAAATAGCCAGTACTAACACTAATAACTAGTGTGACAACATTGCTTCCTTGTAAATAGCCAGGACTAACACTAATGACTGGTGTGACAACATTGCTTCCATGCAAATAGCCAGGACTAACACTAATGACTGGTGTGACAACATTACTTCCTTGTAAATAACCAGGATCAACACTAATGACTGGTGTGACAACATTGCTTCTTTGTAAATAGCCTGGACTAAAACTAATGACTGGTGTGACAACATTGTTTCCTTGTAAATAGCCAGGATCAACACTAATGACTGGTGTGACAACATTGCTTTCTTGTATATAGCCAGGACTAACACTAATGGCTAGTGTGACAACCTTGCTTCCATGTAAATAGCCAGGACTAACACTAATGACTGGTGTGATAACATTGCTTCCATGTAAATAGACTGGACTAACACTACCGACTGGTGTGACAACATTACTTCCATGTAAATAGCCAGGACTAACACTAATGACTGGTGTGACAACATTGCTTCCATGTAAATAGCCAGGACTAACACTAATGACTGGTGTGACAATATTGCTTCTATGTAAATAGCCAGGACTAACACTAATGACTAGTGTGACAACATAGCTTCTATGTAAATAGTCAGGACTAACACTAATGACTGGTGTGACAACATTGCTTCCATGTAAATAGCCAGGATTAACGCGAATGTCTGGTGTGACAACATTGCTTCTATGTAAATAGCCAGGACTAACACTAATGACTAGTGTGACAATATTGCTTCCTTGTAAATAGCCAGGACTAACACTAATGACTAGTTTGACAACATTGTTTCCTTGTAAATAGCCAGGACTAACGCTAATGTCTGGTGTGACAACATTGCTTCTATGTAAAGAGCCAAGACTAACACTAATGACTAGTGTGACAACATTGTTTCCTTGTAAATAGCCAGGACTAACACTAATGACTAGTGTGACAACATTGCTTCCTTGTGAATAGCCAGGATTATCATTAATAACTGGTGTGACAACATTGGTTCCATGTAAATAGCCAGGATCAACACTAATGACTGGTGTGACAACATTGCTTCCATGTATATAGCCAGGACTAACACTAACGACTGGTGTGACAACATTGCTTCCATGTAAATAGCCAGGACTAACACTAATGACTGGTGTGACAACATTGATTCCATGTAAATAGCCAGGACTAACACTAATGACTAGTGTGACAACATTGCTTTCATGTAAATAGCCAGGACTAACGCTAATGTCTGGTGTGACAACATTGCTTCTATGTAAATAGCCAGGACTAACACTAATGACTAGTGTGACAACATTGCTTTCATGTAAATAGCCAGTACTAACACTAATAACTGGTGTGACAACATTGCTTCTATGTAAATAGCCAGGACTAACACTAATGACTGATGTGATAATATTGCTTCTATGTAAATAGCCAGGACTAACACTAATGACTGGTGTGACAACATTGCTTCCATGTAAATAGCCAGGACTAACGCTAATGTCTGGTGTGACAAAATTGCTTCTATGTAAATAGCCAGGACTAACACTAATGACTAGTGTGACAACATTGTTTCCTTGTAAATAGCCAGTACTAACACTAATGACTGGTGTGACAATATTGCTTCCTCGTAAATAGCCAGGACTAACACTAATGACTAGTGTGACAACATTGTTTCCTTGTAAATAGCCAGTACTAACACTAATGACTGGTGTGACTATATTGCTTCCTTGTAAATAGCCAGGACTAACACTAATAACTGGTGTGACAACATTGCTTCCTTGTAAATAGCCAGGAGTAACACTAATGACTGGTGTACAACATTGCTTGCATGTAAATAGCCAGGACTAACGCTAATGTCTGGTGTGACAATATTTGCATCTATGTAAATAGCCAGGACTAACACTAATGACTAGTGTGACAACATTGTTTCCATGTAAATAGCCAGTACTAACACTAATGACTGGTGTGACAATATTGCTTCCTTGGAAATAGCCAGGACTAACACTAATAACTGGTGTGACAACATTGCTTCCTTGTAAATAGCCAGGACTAACACTAATGACTGGTGTACAACATTGCTTGCATGTAAATAGCCAGGACTAACACTAATGAATAGTGTGACAATATTCCTTCCTTGTAAATTGCCAGGACTAACACTAATGACTGGTCTGACAACATTGCTTCCATGTAAATAGCCAGGACTAACACTAATGACTAGTGTGACAACATTCCTTCCTTTTAAATAGCCAGGACTAACACTAATGACTGGTGTGACAACATTGCTTCCATGCAAATAGCCAGGATCAACACTAATGACTGGTGTGACAACATTGCTTCCTTGTAAATTGCCAGGACTAACACTAACGACTGGTGTGACAACATTGCTTCCATGTAAATAGCCAGGACTGACACTAATGACTGGTGTGACAACATTGCTTCCTTGTAAATAGCCAGGACTAACACTAATGACTGGTGTGACAACATTGCTTCTATGTAAATAGCCAGGACTAACATTAATGACTAGTGTGACAACATTGCTTCTATGTAAATAGCCAGGACTAACACTAATGACTGATGTGACAACATTGCTTCTATGTAAATAGCCAGGACTAACGCTAATGTCTGGTGTGACAACATTGCTTCTATGTAAATAGCCAGGACTAACACTAATGACTGGTGTACAACATTGCTTGCATGTAAATAGCCAGGACTAACGCTAATGTCTGGTGTGACAACATTGCATCTATGTAAATAGCCAGGACTAACACTAATGACTAGTGTGACAACATTGTTTCCTTGTAAATAGCCAGTACTAACACTAATGACTGGTGTGACAATATTGCTTCCTTGTAAATAGCCAGGACTAAAACTAATGACTAGTGTGACAACATTGTTTCCTTGTAAATAGCCAGTACTAACACTAATAACTGGTGTACAACATTGCTTCCTTGTAAATAGCCAGGACTAACACTAATGACTGGTGTACAACATTGCTTGCATGTACATAGCCAGGACTAACGCTAATGTCTGGTGTGACAACCTTGCATCTATGTAAATAGCCAGGACTAACACTAATGACTAGTGTGACAATATTGCTTCCTTGTAAATAGCCAGGACTAACACTAATAACTGGTGTGACAACATTGCTTCCTTGTAAATAGCCAGGACTAACACTAATGACTGGTGTACAACATAGCTTGCATGTAAATAGCCAGGATTAACACTAATGAATAGTGTGACAATATTGCTTCCTTGTAAATTGCCAGGACTAACACTAATGACTGGTCTGACAACATTGCTTCCATGTAAATAGCCAGGACTAACACTAATGACTGGTGTGACAACATTGCTTCCATGTAAATAGCCAGGACTAACACTAATGACTCGTGTGACAACATTGCTTCCATGTAAATAGCCAGGACTAACACTAATGACTAGTGTGACAACATTGCTTCTATGTAAATAGCCTGGACTAACACTAATGACTGGTGTGACAACATTGTTTCCTTGTAAATAGCCAGTACTAACACTAATGACTGGTGTGACAATATTGCTTCCTTGTAAATAGCCAGGACTAACACTAATAACTGGTGTGACAACATTGCTTCCTTGTAAATAGCCAGGACTAACGCTAATGTCTGGTGTGACAACATTGCTTCTATGTAAATAGCCAGGACTAACACTAATGACTAGTGTGACAACATTGTTTCCTTGTAAATAGCCAGTACTAACACTAATGACTGGTGTGACAATATTGCTTCCTTGTAAATAGCCAGGACTAACACTAATGACTAGTTTGACAACATTGTTTCCTTGTAAATAGCCAGTACTAACACTAATGACTGTTGTGACAATATTGCTTCCTTGTAAATAGCCAGGACTAACACTAATAACTGGTGTGACAACATTGCTTCCTTGTAAATAGCCTGGACTAACACTAATGACTGGTGTACAACATTGCTTGCATGTAAATAGCCAGGACTAACGCTAATGTCTTGTGTGACAACATTGCTTCTATGTAAATAGCCAGGACTAACACTAATGACTAGTGTGACAACATTGTTTCCTTGTAAATAGCCAGTACTAACACTAATGACTGGTGTGACAATATTGCTTCCTTGTAACTAGCCAGGACTAACACTAATGACTAGTGTGACAACATTGTTTCCTTGTAAATAGCCAGTACTAACACTAATGAGTGGTGTGACAATATTGCTTCCTTGTAAATAGCCAGGACTAACACTAATAACTGGTGTGACAACATTGCTTCCTTGTAAATAGCCAGGACTAACACTAATGACTGGTGTACAACATTGCTTGCATGTAAATAGCCAGGACTAACGCTAATGTCTGGTGTGACAACATTGCTTCTATGTAAATAGCCAGGACTAACACTAATGACTAGTGTGACAACATTGTTTCCTTGTAAATAGCCAGTACTAACACTAATGACTGCTGTGACAATATTGCTTCCTTGGAAATAGCCATGACTAACACTAATAACTGGTGTGACAACATTGCTTCCTTGTAAATAGCCAGGACTAACACTAATGACTGGTGTACAACATTGCTTGCATGTAAATAGCCAGGACTAACACTAATGACTAGTGTGACAACATTGCTTCCTTGTAAATAGCCAGGATTATCATTAATGACTAGTGTGACAACATTACTTCCATGTAAATAGACAGGACTAACACTAATGACTAGTGTGACAACATTGATTCCATGTAAATAGCCAGGATTAACACTAATGACTGGTGTGACAACATTGCTTCTTTGTAAATAGCCAGGAGTAAAACTAATGACTGGTGTGACAACAGTGGTAGCTTGTAAATAGCCAGGACTAACACTAATGACTGGTGTGACAACATTGCTTCTTTGTAAATAGCCAGGACTAAAACTAATGACTAGTGTGACAACATTGCTTCCTTGTAAATAGCCAGGACTAACACTAACGACTGGTGTGACAACATTGCTTCCATGCAAATAGCCAGGACTAACACTAATGAATAGTGTGACAATATTGCTTCCTTGTAAATTGCCAGGACTAACACCAATGACTGTTCTGACAACATTGCTTCCATGTAAATAGCCAGGACTAACACTAATGACTGGTGTGACAACATTGCTTCCATATAAATAGCCAAGACTAACACTAATGCCTGGTGTGACAACATTGCTTCCATGTAAATAGCCAGGACTAACACTAATGACTGGTGTGACAACATTGCTTCCATGTAAATAGCCAGGGCTAACACTTATGACTGGTGTGACAATATTGCTTCCTTGTAAATAGCCAGGACCAACACTAATGACTAGTGTGACAACATTGTTTCCTTGTAATTAGCCAGTACTAACACTAATGACTGGTGTGACAATATTGCTTCCTTGTAAATAGCCAGGACTAACACTAATAACTGGTGTGACAACATTGCTTCCTTGTAAATAGCCAAGACTAACACTAATGACTGGTGTACAACATTGCTTGCATGTAAATAGCCAGGACTAACGCTAATGTCTGGTGTGACAAAATTGCTTCTATGTAAATAGCCAGGACTAACACTAATGACTAGTGTGACAATATTGTTTCCTTGTAAATAGCCAGTACTAACACTAATGAATGGTGTGACAATATTGCTTCCTTGGAAATAGCCAGGACTAACACTAATAACTGGTTTGACAACATTGCTTCCTTGTAAATAGCCAGGACTAACACTAATGACTAGTGTGACAACATTGCTTCCTTATAAATAGCCAGGACTAACACTAATGACTAGTGTGACAACATTGCTTCCTTGTAAACAACCAGGACTAACACTAATGACAAGTGTGACAACATTGCTTCCATGTAAATAGCCAGGACTAACACTAATGACTGGTGTGACAACAGTGGTTCCTTGTAGATAGCCAGGATCAACACTAATGACTGGTGTGACAACATTGCTTCCTTGTAAATAGCCAGGACTAACACTAATGAATGGTGTGACAACATTGCTTCCTTGTAAATAGCCAGGACTAATACTAATGACTGGTGTGACAACATTGCTTTCATGTAAATAGCCAGGACTAACACTAATGACTGGTGTGACAACATTGCTTCCATGCAAATAGCCAGGATCAACACTAATGACTGGTGTGACAACATTGCTTCTTTGTAAATAGCCTGGACTAAAACTAATGACTGGTGTGACAAAATTTCTTCGATGTAAATAGTCAGGACTAACACTAATGACTAGTGTGACAACATTGCTTTCTTGTAAACAGCCAGGACTAACACTAATGACTAGTGTGACAACATTGTTTCCTTGTAAATAGCCAGGACTAACACTAATGACTGGTGTGACAACATTGCTTCCATGTAAATAGCCAGGACTAACACTAATGACTGGTGTGACAACATTTCTTCCATGAAAATAGCCAGGACTAACACTAATGACTGGTGTGACAACATTGCTTCCATGTAAATAGCCAGGACTAACACTAACGACTAGTGTGACCACATTGCGTCCATGTAAATAGCCAGGAATAACACTAATGACTGGTGTGACAACACTGCTTCCATGTAAATAGCCAGGACTAACGCTAATGTCTGGTGATACATCATTGCTTCTATGTAAATAGCCAGGACTAACACTAATGACTGGTGTGACAACATTGTTTCCTTGTAAATAGCCAGTACTAACACTAATGACTGGTGTGACAATATTGCTTCCTTGGAAATAGCCAGGACTAACACTAGTAACTGGTGTGACAACATTGCTTTCTAGTAAATAGCCAGCACTAACACTAATGAGTGGTGTGACAACATTGCTTCCATGTAAATAGCCAGGAGTAACACTAATGACTGGTGTGACAACATTGCTTCCATGTAAATAGACAGGACTAACACTAATGACTAGTGTGACAACATTGCTTCCTTGTAAATAGCCAGGACTAACACTAATGACTAGTGTGACAACATTGCTTCCATGTAAATAGCCAGGTCTAACACTAATGACTGGTGTGACAACATTGCTTCCTTGTAAATATCCAGGACTAACACTAATGACTAGTGGGACAACATTGATTCCATGTAAATAGCCAGGACTAACACTAATAACTGGTGTGACAACATTGCTTCCTTGTAAATAGCCAAGACTAACACTAATGACTGGTGTACAACATTGCTTGCATGTAAATAGCCAGGACTAACGCTAATGTCTGGTGTGACAAAATTGCTTCTATGTAAATAGCCAGGACTAACACTAATGACTAGTGTGACAACATTGTTTCCTTGTAAATAGCCAGTACTAACACTAATGACTGGTGTGACAATACTGCTTCCTTGGAAATAGCCAGGACTAACACTAATAACTGGTGTGACAACATTGCTTCCTTGTAAACAACCAGGACTAACACTAATGACAAGTGTGACAACATTGCCTCCATGTAAATAGCCAGGACTAACACTAATGACTGGTGTGACAACAGTGGTTCCTTGTAGATAGCCAGGATCAACACTAATGACTGGTGTGACAACATTGCTTCCTTGTAAATAGCCAGGACTAACACTAATGACTAGTGTGACAACATTGCTTCCTTGTAAATAGCCAGGACTAATACTAATGACTGGTGTGACAACATTGCTTTCATGTAAATAGCCAGGACTAACACTAATGACTGGTGTGACAACATTGCTTCCATGCAAATAGTCAGGATCAACACTAATGACTGGTGTGACAACATTGCTTCTTTGTAAATAGCCTGGACTAAAACTAATGACTGGTGTGACAAAATTTCTTCGATGTAAATAGTCAGGACTAACACTAATGACTAGTGTGACAACATTACTTTCTTGTAAACAGCCAGGACTAACACTAATGACTAGTGTGACAACATTGTTTCCTTGTAAATAGCCAGGACTAACACTAATGACTGGTGTGTCAACCTTGCTTCCTTGTAAATAGCCAGGACTAACACTAATGACTAGTGTGACAACATTGATTCCATGTAAATAGCCAGGACTAACACTAATGACTGGTGTGACAACATTGCTTCCATGTAAATAGCCAGGACTAAAACTAATGACTGGTGTGACAACAGTGGTTACTTGTAAATAGCCAGGATCAACACTAATGACTGGTGTGACAACATTGCTTCCATGTAAATAGCCAGGACTAACACTAATGACTAGTGTGACAACATAGCTTCCATGTAAATAGCCAGGACTAACACTAATGACTGGTGTGACAACAGTGGTTCCTTGTAAATAGCCAGGATCAACACTAATGACTGGTGTGACAACATTGTTTCCTTGTAAATAGCCAGGACTAACACTAATGACTGGTGTGACAAAATTGCTTCCATGCAAATAGCCAGGATCAACACTAATGGCTGGTGTGACAACATTGCTTCCATGTAAATAGCCAGGACTAACACTAATGAGTGGTGTGACAACATTGCTTCCATGTAAATAGCCAGGACTAACACTAATGACTGGTGTGACAACATTGCTTCCATGTAAATAGACAGGACTAACACTAATGACTGGTGTGACAACATTTCTTCCATGAAAATAGCCAGGACTAACACTAATGACTAGTGTGACAACATTGCTTCCATGTAAATAGCCAGGTCTAACACTAGTGACTGGTGTGACAACATTGCTTCCATGTAAATAGCCAGGACTAACACTAACGACTAGTGTGACCACATTGCGTCCATGTAAATAGCCAGGACTAACACTAATGACTGGTGTGACAACATTGCTTCCATGTAAATAGCCAGGACTAACGCTAATGTCTGGTGATACATCATTGCTTCTATGTAAATAGCCAGGACTAACACTAATGACTGGTGTGACAACATTGTTTCCTTGTAAATAGCCAGTACTAACACTAATGACTGGTGTGACAATATTGCTTCCTTGGAAATAGCCAGGACTATCACTAATAACTGGTGTGACAACATTGCTTTCTAGTAAATAGCCAGGACTAACACTAATGACTGGTGTACAACATTGCTTGCATGTAAATAGCCAGGACTAACACTAATAAATAGTGTGACAACATTGCTTCCATGTAAATAGCCAGGACTAAAACTAATGACTGGTGTGACAACATTGCTTCCATGTAAATAGCCAGGACTAACACTAATGACTGGTGTGACAACATTGCTTCCATGTAAATAGCCAGGACTAATACTAGTGACTGGTGTGACAACATTGCTTCCATGTAAATAGCCAGGACTAACACTAACGTCTGGTGTGACAACATTGCTTCCATCTAAATAGCCAGGACTAACACTAATGAGTGGTGTGACAACATTGTTTCTTTGTAAATACCCAGGACTAACACTAATGACTAGTGTGACAACATTGCTTCCTTGTAAACAGCCAGGACTAACACTAATGACTAGTGTGACAACATTGTTTCCTTGTAAATAGCCAGGACTAACACTAATGACTGGTGTGACAAAATTGCTTCCATGCAAATAGCCAGGATCAACACTAATGACTGGTGTGACAACATTGCTTCCATGTAAATAGCCAGGACTAACACTAATGAGTGGTGTGACAACATTGCTTCCATGTAAATAGCCAGGAGTAACACTAATGACTGGTG
Source organism: Eledone cirrhosa (assembly GCA_964016885.1). NCBI lineage: Eukaryota > Metazoa > Mollusca > Cephalopoda > Octopoda > Eledonidae > Eledone > Eledone cirrhosa. The sequence continues at coordinate 8,816,877 of OZ024745.1, forward strand.
TGACAACATTGCTTCCATGTAAATAGACAGGACTAACACTAATGACTAGTGTGACAACATTGCTTCCTTGTAAATAGCCAGGACTAACACTAATGACTAGTGTGACAACATTGCTTCCATGTAAATAGCCAGGTCTAACACTAATGACTGGTGTGACAACATTGCTTCCTTGTAAATAGCCAGGACTAACACTAATGACTAGTGTGACAACATTGATTCCATGTAAATAGCCAGGACTAACACTAATAACTGGTGTGACAACATTGCTTCCTTGTAAATAGCCAAGACTAACACTAATGACTGGTGTACAACATTGCTTGCATGTAAATAGCCAGGACTCTACGCTAATGTCTGGTGTGACAAAATTGCTTCTATGTAAATAGCCAGGACTAACACTAATGACTAGTGTGACAACATTGTTTCCTTGTAAATAGCCAGTACTAACACTAATGACTGGTGTGACAATATTTCTTCCTTGGAAATAGCTAGGACTAACACTAATAACTGGTGTGACAACATTGCTTCCTTGTAAATAGCCAGGACTAACACTAATGACTAGTGTGACAACATTGCTTCCTTGTAAATAGCCAGGACTAACACTAATGACAAGTGTGACAACATTGCTTCCATGTAAATAGCCAGGACTAACACTAATGACTGGTGTGACAACAGTGGTTCCTTGTAGATAGCCAGGATCAACACTAATGACTGGTGTGACAACATTGCTTCCTTGTAAATAGCCTGGACTAAAACTAATGACTAGTGTGACAACATTGCTTCCTTATAAATAGCCAGGACTAACACTAATGACTAGTGTGACAACATTGCTTCCTTGTAAATAGCCAGAACTAATACTAATGACTGGTGTGACAACATTGCTTTCATGTAAATAGCCAGGACTAACACTAATGACTGGTGTGACAACATTGCTTCCATGCAAATAGCCAGGATCAACACTAATGACTGGTGTGACAACATTGCTTCTTTGTAAATAGCCTGGACTAAAACTAATGACTGGTGTGACAAAATTTCTTCGATGTAAATAGTCAGGACTAATACTAATGACTAGTGTGACAACATTGCTTTCTTGTAAACAGCCAGGACTAACACTAATGACTAGTGTGACAACATTGTTTCCTTGTAAATAGCCAGGACTAACACTAATGACTGGTGTGACAACATTGCTTCCATGTAAGTAGCCAGGACTAACACTAATGACTGGTGTGACAACATTTCTTCCATGAAAATAGCCAGGACTAACACTAATGACTAGTGTGACAACATTGCTTCCATGTAAATAGCCACGTCTAACACTAATGACTGGTGTGACAACATTGCTTCCATGTAAATAGCCAGGACTAACACTAACGACTAGTGTGACCACATTGCGTCCATGTAAATAGCCAGGACTAACACTAATGACTGGTGTGACAACATTGCTTCCATGTAAATAGCCAGGTCTAACGCTAATGTCTGGTGATACATCATTGCTTCTATGTAAATAGCCAGGACTAACACTAATGACTGGTGTGACAACATTGTTTCCTTGTAAATAGCCAGTACTAACACTAATGACTGGTGTGACAATATTGCTTCCTTGGAAATAGCCAGGACTAACACTAATAACTGGTGTGACAACATTGCTTTCTAGTAAATAGCCAGGACTAACACTAATGACTGGTGTACAACATTGCTTGCATGTAAATAGCCAGGACTAACACTAATGAATAGTGTGACAACATTGCTTCCATGTAAATAGCCAGGACTAAAACTAATGACTGGTGTGACAACATTGCTTCCATGTAAATAGCCAGGACTAACACTAATGACTGGTGTGACAACATTGCTTCCATGTAAATAGCCAGGACTAATACTAGTGACTGGTGTGACAACATTGCTTCCATGTAAATAGCCAGGACTAACACTAACGTCTGGTGTGACAACATTGTTTCCATCTAAATAGCCAGGACTAACACTAATGAGTGGTGTGACAACATTGTTTCTTTGTAAATAGCCAGGACTAACACTAATGACTAGTGTGACAACATTGCTTCCTTGTAAACAGCCAGGACTAACACGAATGACTAGTGTGACAACATTGTTTCCTTGTAAATAGCCAGGACTAACACTAATGACTGGTGTGACAAAATTGCTTCCATGCAAATAGCCAGGATCAACACTAATGACTGGTGTGACAACATTGCTTCCATGTAAATAGCCAGGACTAACACTAATGTGTGGTGTGACAACATTGCTTCCATGTAAATAGCCAGGAGTAACACTAATGACTGGTGTGACAACATTGCTTCCATGTAAATAGACAGGACTAACACTAATGACTATTGTGACAACATTGCATCCTTGTAAATAGCCAGGACTAACAGTAATGACTAGTGTGACAACATTGCTTCCATGTAAATAGCCAGGTCTAACACTAATGACTGGTGTGACAACATTGCTTCCTTGTAAATAGCCAGGACTAACACTAATGACTAGTGTGACAACATTGATTCCATGTAAATAGCCAGGACTAACACTAATGACTGGTGTGACAACATTGCTTCCATGTAAATAGCCAGGACTAACACTAATGACTGGTGTGACAACAGTGGTTCCTTGTAAATAGCCAGGACTAACACTAATGACTAGTGTGACAACATTGCTTCCTTGTAAACAACCAGGACTAACACTAATGACAAGTGTGACAACATTGCTTCCATGTAAATAGCCAGAACTAACACTAATGACTGGTGTGACAACAGTGGTTCCTCGTAGATAGCCAGGATCAACACTAATGACTGGTGTGACAACATTGCTTCCTTGTAAATAGCCAGGACTAACACTAATGACTAGTGTGACAACATTGCTTCCTTGTAAATAGCCAGGACTAATACTAATGACTGGTGTGACAACATTGCTTTCATGTAAATAGCCAGGATCAACACTAATGACTGGTGTGACAACATTGCTTCCATGCAAATAGCCAGGATCAACACTAATGACTGGTGTGACAACATTGCTTCTTTGTAAATAGCCTGGACTAAAACTAATGACTAGTGTGACAACATTGCTTCCTTGTAAACAGCCAGGACTAACACTAATGACTAGTGTGACAACATTGTTTCCTTGTAAATAGCCAGGACTAACACTAATGACTGGTGTGACAACATTGCTTCCATCTAAATAGCCAGGACTAACACTAATGACTGGTGTGACAACATTTCTTCCATGAAAATAGCCAGGACTAACACTAATGACTAGTGTGACAACATTGCTTCCATGTAAATAGCCAGGTCTAACACTAATGACTGGTGTGACAACATTGCTTCCATGTAAATAGCCAGGACTAACACTAACGACTAGTGTGACCACATTGCGTCCATGTAAATAGCCAGGACTAACACTAATGACTGGTGTGACAACATTGCTTCTATGTAAATAGCCAGGACTAACACTAATGACTGGTGTGACAACATTGTTTCCTTGTAAATAGCCAGTACTAACACTAATGACTGGTGTGACAATATTGCTTCCTTGGAAATAGCCAGGACTAACACTAATAACTGGTGTGACAACATTGCTTTCTAGTAAATAGCCAGGACTAACACTAATGACTGGTGTACAACATTGCTTGCATGTAAATAGCCAGGACTAACACTAATGAATAGTGTGACAACATTGCTTCCATGTAAATAGCCAGGACTAAAACTAATGACTGGTGTGACAACATTGCTTCCATGTAAATAGCCAGGACTAACACTAATGACTGGTGTGACAACATTGCTTCCATGTAAATAGCCAGGACTAATACTAGTGACTGGTGTGACAACATTGCTTCCATGTAAATAGCCAGGACTAACACTAACGTCTGGTGTGACAACATTGCTTCCATCTAAATAGCCAGGACTAACACTAATGAGTGGTGTGACAACATTGTTTCTTTGTAAATAGCCAGGACTAACACTAATGACTAGTGTGACAACATTGCTTCCTTGTAAACAGCCAGGACTAACACTAATGACTAGTGTGACAACATTGTTTCCTTGTAAATAGCCAGGACTAACACTAATGACTGGTGTGACAAAATTGCTTCCATGCAAATAGCCAGGATCAACACTAATGACTGGTGTGACAACATTGCTTCCATGTAAATAGACCGGACTAACACTAATGACTAGTGTGACAACATTGCATCCTTGTAAATAGCCAGGACTAACACTAATGACTAGTGTGACAACATTGCTTCCATGTAAATAGCCAGGTCTAACACTAATGACTGGTGTGACAAGATTGCTTCCTTGTAAATAGCAAGGACTAACACTAATGACTAGTGTGACAACATTGATTCCATGTAAATAGCCAGGACTAACACTAATGACTGGTGTGACAACATTGCTTCCATGTAAATAGCCAGGACTAAAACTAATGACTGGTGTGACAACAGTGGTTACTTGTAAATAGCCAGGATCAACACTAATGACTGGTGTGACAACATTGCTTCCATGTAAATAGCCAGGACTAACACTAATGACTAGTGTGACAACATAGCTTCCATGTAAATAGCCAGGACTAACACTAATGACTGGTGTGACAACAGTGGTTCCTTGTAAATAGCCAGGATCAACACTAATGACTGGTGTGACAACGTTGCTGCCTTGTAAATAGCCAGGACTAACACTAATGACTAGTGTGACAACATTGATTCCTTGCAAATAGCCAGGACTAACACTAATGACTGGTGTGACAACATTGCTTCCATGCAAATAGCCAGGATCAACACTAATGACTGGTGTGACAATATTGCTTCCTTGTAAATAGCCAGGACTAACACTAATGACTAGTGTGACAACATTGCTTCCATGCAAATAGCCAGGACTAACACTAATGACTGGTGTGACAACAGTGGTTCCTTGTAAATAGCCAGGATCAACACTAATAACTAGTGTGACAACATTGATTCCTTGTAAATAGCCAGGACTAACACTAATGACTGGTGTGACAACATTGCTTCCATACAAATAGCCAGGATCAACACTAATGACTGGTGTGACAACATTGCTTCTTTGTAAATAGCCTGGACTAAAACTAATGACTGGTGTGACAATATTTCTTCCATGTAAATAGTCAGGACTAACACTAATGACTAGTGTGACAACATTGCTTTCTTGTAAACAGCCAGGACTAACACTAATGACTAGTGTGACAAAATTGTTTCCTTGTAAATAGCCAGGACTAACACTAATGACTGGTATGACAACATTTCTTCCATGAAAATAGCCAGGACTAACACTAATGACTAGTGTGACAACATTGCTTCCATGTAAATAGACAGGACTAACACTAATGACTAGTGTGACAACATTGCTTCCATGTAAATAGCCAGGTCTAAAACTAACGACTGGTGTGACCACATTGCTTCCATGTAAATAGCCAGGACTAACACTAATGACTGGTGTGACAACATTGCTTCCTTGTAAATAGCCAGGACTAACACTAATGACTGGTGTGACAACATTGCTTCTATGTAAATAGCCAGGAATAACACTAATGACTGGTGTGACAACATTGCTTGTATGTAAATAGCCAGGAATAACACTAATGACTGGTGTGACAACATTGCTTCCATGTAAATAGCCAGGACTAACGCTAATGTCTGGTGATACAACATTGCTTCTATGTAAATAGCCAGGACTAACACTAATGACTAGTGTGACAACATTGTTTCCTTGTAAATAGCCAGTACTAACACTATTGACTGGTGTGACAATATTGCTTCCTTGGAAATAGCCAGGACTAACACTAATAACTGGTGTGACAACATTGCTTTCTTGTAAATAGCCAGGACTAACACTAATGACTGGTATACAACATTGCTTCCATGCAAATAGCCAGGATCAACACTAATGACTGGTGTGACAACATTGCTTCTTTGTAAATAGCCTGGACTAAAACTAATGACTGGTGTGACAAAATTTCTTCCATGTATATAGTCAGGACTAACACTAGTGACTAGTGTGACAACATTGCTTTCTTGTAAACAGCCAGGACTAACACTAATGACTAGTGTGACAACATTGTTTCCTTGTAAATAGCCAGGACTAACACTAATGACTGGTGTGACAACATTGCTTCCATGTAAATAGCCAGGACTAACACTAATGACTGGTGTGACAACATTTCTTCCATGAAAATAGCCAGGACTAACACTAATGACTAGTGTGACAACATTGCTTCCATGTAAATAGCCAGGTCTAACACTAATGACTGGTGTGACAACATTGCTTCCATGTAAATAGCCAGGACTAACACTAACGACTGTTGTGACCACATTGCGTCCATGTAAATAGCCAGGACTAACACTAATGACTGGTGTGACAACATTGCTTCCATGTAAATAGCCAGGACTAACGCTAATGTCTGGTGATACATCATTGCTTCTATGTAAATAGCCAGGAGTAACACTAATGACTGGTGTGACAACATTGTTTCCTTGTAAATAGACAGTACTAACACTAATGACTGGTGTGACAATATTGCTTCCTTGGAAATAGCCAGGACTAACACTAATAACTAGTGTGACAACATTGCTTTCTAGTAAATAGCCAGGACTAAGACTAATGACTGGTGTACAACATTGCTTGCATGTAAATAGCCAGGACTAACACTAATGAATAGTGTGACAATATTGCTTCCTTGTAAATTGCCAGGACTAACACTAATGACTGGTCTGACAACATTGCTTCCATGTAAATAGCCAGGACTAAAACTAATGACTGGTGTGACAACATTGCTTCCATGTAAATAGCCAGGACTAACACTAATGACTGGTGTGACAACATTGCTTACATGTAAATAGCCAGGGCTAATACTAGTGACTGGTGTGACAACATTGCTTCCATGTAAATAGCCAGGACTAACACTAATGACTGGTGTGACAACATTGCTTCCATCTAAATAGCCAGGACTAACACTAATGAGTGGTGTGACAACATTGCTTCCATGTAAATAGCCAGGACTAACACTAATGAGTGGTGTGACAACATTGTTCCTTTGTAAATAGCCAGGACTAACACTAATGACTAGTGTGACAACATTGCTTCCTTGTAAACAGCCAGGACTAACACTAATGACTAGTGTGACAACATTGTTTCCTTGTAAATAGCCAGGACTAACACTAATGACTGGTGTGACAAAATTGCTTCCATGCAAATAGCCAGGATCAACACTAATGACTGGTGTGACAACATTGCTTCCATGTAAATAGCCAGGACTAACACTAATGAGTGGTGTGACAACATTGCTTCCATGTAAATAGCCAGGAGTAACACTAATGACTGGTGTGACAACATTGCTTCCATGTAAATAGCCAGGACTAACACTAATGTCTAGTGTGACAACATTGATTCCTTGTAAATAGCCAGGACTAACACTAATGACTAGTGTGACAACATTGCTTCCATGCAAATAGCCAGGATCAACACTAATGACTGGTGTGACAACATTGCTTCCTTGTAAATAGCCAGGACTAACACTAATGACTAGTGTGACAACATTGCTTCCATGTAAATAGCCAGGACTAACACTAATGACTGGTGTGACAACAGTGGTTCCTTGTAAATAGCCAGGATCAACACTAATGACTAGTGTGACAACATTGATCCCTTGTAAATAGCCAGGACTAACACTAATGACTGGTGTGACAACATTGCTTCCATACAAATAGCCATGATCAACACTAATGACTGGTGTGACAACATTGCTTCTTTGTAAATAGCCTGGACTAAAACTAATGACTGGTGTGACAACATTTCTTCCATGTAAATAGTCAGGACTAACACTAATGACTAGTGTGACAACATTGCTTTCTTGTAAACAGCCAGGACTAACACTAATGACTAGTGTGACAACATTGTTTCCTTGTAAATAGCCAGGACTAACACTAATGACTAGTGTGACAACATTGCTTCCATGTAAATAGCCAGGTCTAAAACTAACGACTGGTGTGACCACATTGCTTCCATGTAAATAGCCAGGACTAACACTAATGGCTGGTGTGACAACATTGCCTCCTTGTAAATAGCCAGGACTAACACTAATGACTGGTGTGACAACATTGCTTCTATGTAAATAGCCAGGACTAACACTAATGACTGGTGTGACAACATTGCTTCTATGTAAATAGCCAGGACTAACACTAATGACTGGTGTGACAACATTGCTTCCATGTAAATAGCCAGGACTAACGCTAATGTCTGCTGATACAACATTGCTTCCATGTAAATAGTCAGGACTAACACTAATGACTGGTGTGACAACATTGCTTCCATGCAAATAGCCAGGACTAACACTAATGAGTGGTGTGACAACATTGCTTCCATGTAAATAGCCAGGAGTAACACTAATGACTAGTGTGACAACATTGATTCCATGTAAATAGCCAGGACTAACACTAATGACTGGTGTGACAACATTGCTTCCATGTAAATAGCCAGGACTAAAACTAATGACTGGTGTGACAACAGTGGTTACTTGTAAATAGCCAGGATCAACTCTAATGACTGGTGTGACAACATTGCTTCCTTGTAAATTGCAAGGACTAACACTAATGACTAGTGTGACAACATTGCTTCCTTGTAAATAGCCAGGACTAACACTAATGACTGGTGTGACAACATTGCTTCCATGTAAATAGTCAGGACTAACACTAATGACTGGTGTGACAACATTGCTTCCATGCAAATAGCCAGGATCAACACTAATGACTGGTGTGACAATATTGCTTCTTTGTAAATAGACAGGACTAAAACTAATGACTGGTGTGAGAATAGTGGTCCCTTGTAAATAGCCAGGATCAACACTAATGACTGGTGTGACAACATAGCTTCCTTGTAAATAGCCAGGACTAACACTAATGGCTAGTGTGACAACATTGCTTCCATGTAAATAGCCAGGACTAACACTAATGACTGGTGTGACAACATTGCTTCCATGCAAATAGTCAGGATCAACACTAATGACTGGTGTGACAACATTGCTTCTTTGTAAATAGCCTGGACTAAAACTAATGACTGGTGTGACAACATTGCTTCCATGTAAATAGTCAGGACTAACACTAATGACTAGTGTGACAACATTGCTTCCTTGTAAACAACCAGGACTAACACTAATGACTAGTGTGACAACATTGCTTCCATGTATATAGCCAGGACTAACACTAATGACTGGTGTGACAACAGTGGTTCCTTGTAAATAGCCAGGATCAACACTAATGACTGGTGTGACAACATTGCTTCCTTGTAAATAGCCAGGACTAACACTAATGACTAGTGTGACAACATTGTTTCCTTGTAAATAGCCAGGACTAATACTAATGACTGGTGTGACAACATTGCTTCCATGTAAATAGCCAGGACTAACACTAATGACTGGTGTGACAACATTGCTTCCATGCAAATAGCCAGGATCAACACTAATGACTGGTGTGACAACATTGCTTCTTTGTAAATAGCCTGGACTAAAACTAATGACTGGTGTGACAACATTTCTTCCATGTAAATAGTCAGGACTAACACTAATGACTAGTGTGACAACATTGCTTTCTTGTAAACAGCCAGGACTAACACTAATGACTAGTGTGACAACATTGTTTCCTTGTAAATAGCCAGGACTAACACTAATGACTGGTGTGACAACATTTCTTCCATGAAAATAGCCAGGATCAACACTAATGACTGGTGTGACAACATTGCTTCTATGTAAATAGCCAGGATCAACACTAATGACTGGTGTAACAACATTGCTTCTATGTAAATAGCCAGGACTAACACTAATGACTGGTGTGACAAAATTACTTCTATGTAAATAGCCAGGACTAACGTTAATGTCTGGTGATACAACATTGCTTCCATGTAAATAGCCATGACTAACACTAATGACTGGTGTGACAACATTGCTTCCATGTAAATAGCCAGGACTAACACTAATGACTGGTGTGACAACATTGCTTCCATGTAAATAGCCAGGACTAATACTAGTGACTGGTGTGACAACATTGCTTCCATGTAAATAGCCAGGACTAACACTACTGACTGGTGTGACAACATTGCTTCCATGTAAATAGCCAGGACTAACACTAACGACTAGTGTGACAACATTGTTTCCTTGTAAATAGCCAGGACTAACACTAATGACTGGTGTGACAACATTGCTTCCATGCAAATAGCCAGGATCAACACTAATGACTGGTGTGACAACATTGCTTCCATGTAAATAGCCAGGACTAACACTAATGAGTGGTGTGACAACATTGCTTCCATGTAAATAGCCAGGAGTAACACTAATGACTGGTGTGACAACATTGCTTCCATGTAAATAGCCAGGACTAACACTAATGACTAGTGTGACAACATTGCTTCCTTGTAAATAGCCAGGACTAACACTAATGACTAGTGTGACAACATTGTTTCCTTGTAAATAGCCAGGACTAACACTAATGACTAGTGTGACAACATTGCTTCCATGTAAATAGCCAGGTCTAACACTAATGACTGGTGTGACAACATTGCTTCCTTGTAAATAGCCAGGACTAACACTAATGACTAGTTTGACAACATTGATTCCATGTAAATAGCCAGGACTAACACTAATGACTGGTGTGACAACATTGCTTCCTTGTAAATAGCCAGAACTAATACTAATGACTAGTTTGACAACATTGATTCCATGTAAATAGCCAGGACTAACACTAATGACTGGTGTGACAACATTGCTTCCTTGTAAATAGCCAGGACTAACACTAATGACTAGTTTGACAACATTGATTCCATGTAAATAGCCAGGACTAACACTAATGACTGGTGTGACAACATTGCTTCCATGTAAATAGCCAGGACTAAAACTAATGACTGGTGTGACAACAGTGGTTACTTGTAAATAGCCAGGATCAACACTAATGACTGGTGTGACAACATTGCTTCCTTGTAAATTGCCAGGACTAACACTAATGACTAGTGTGACAACATTGCTTCCTTGTAAATACCCAGGACTAACACTAATGACTGGTGTGACAACATTGCTTCCATGTAAATAGCCAGGACTAACACTAATGACTGGTGTGACAACATTGCTTCCATGCAAATAGCCAGGATCAACACTAATGACTGGTGTGACAATATTGCTTCTTTGTAAATAGCCAGGACTAAAACTAATGACTGGTGTGACAACAGTGGTTACTTGTAAATAGCCAGGATCAACACTAATGACTGGTGTGACAACATAGCTTCCTTGTAAATAGCCAGGACTAACACTAATAACTGGTGTGACAACATTGTTTCCTAGTAAATAGCCAGGACTAATACTAATGACTGGTGTACAACATTGCTTGCATGTAAATAGCCAGGACTAACACTAATGACTGGTGTGACAACATTGCTTCCATGTAAATAGCCAGGACTAATACTAGTGACTGGCGTGACAACATTGCTTCCATGTAAATAGCCAGGACTAACACTAATGAGTGGTGTGACAACATTGTTTCTTTGTAATTAGCCAGGACTAACACTAATGACTAGTGTGACAACATTGCTTCCTTGTAAATAGCCAGGACTAACACTAATGACTAGTGTGACAACATTGTTTCATTGTAAATAGCCAGGACTAACACTAATGACTAGTGTGACAACGTTGCTTCCATGTAAATAGCCAGGTCTAACACTAATGACTGGTGTGACAACATTGCTTCCTTGTAAATAGCCAGGACAAACACTAATGACTAGTGTGGCAACATTGATTCCATGTAAATAGCCAGGACTAACACTAATGACTGGTGTGACAACATTGCTTCCATGTAAATAGCCAGGACTAAAGCTAATGACTGGTGTGACAACAGTGGTTACTTGTAAATAGCCAGGATCAACTCTAATGACTGGTGTGACAACAATGCTTCCTTGTAAATTGCCAGGACTAACACTAATGACTAGTGTGACAACATTGCTTCCTTGTAAATAGTCAGGACTAATACTAATGACTGGTGTGACAACATTGCTTCCTTGTAAATAGCCAGGACTAACACTAATGGCTAGTGTGACAACATTTCTTCCATGTAAATAGCCAGGACTAACACTAATGACTGGTGTGACAACATTGCTTCCATGCAAATAGCCAGGATCAACACTAATGACTGGTGTGACAACATTGCTTCCATGCAAATAGCCAGGATCAACACTAATGACTGGTGTGACAACATTGCTTCTTTGTAAATAGCCTGGACTAAAAATATTGACTGGTGTGACAACATTTCTTCCATGTAAATAGACAGGACTAACACTAATGACTAGTGTGACAACATTGTCTGCTTGTAAATAGCCAGGACTAACACTAATGACTGGTGTGACAACATTGCTTCCTTGTAAATAGCCAGGACTAACACTAATGACTGGTGTGACAACATTGCTTCTATGTAAATAGCCAGGAATAACACTAATGACTGGTGTGACAACATTGCTTCTATGTAATTAGCCAGGACTAACACTAATGACTGGTGTGACAACATTGCTTCCATGTAAATAGCCAGGACTAACACTAATGACTAGTGTGACATCATTGCTTCCTTGTAAATAGCCAGGACTAACACTAATGACTAGTGTGACAACATTGTTTCCTTGTAAATAGCCAGGACTAACACTAATGACTAGTGTGACAACATTGCTTCCATGTAAATAGGCAGGTGTAACACTAATGACCGGTGTGACAACATTGCTTCCTTGTAAATAGCCAGGACTAACACTAATGACAAGTGTGACAACATTGATTCCATGTAAATAGCCAGGACTAACACTAATGACTGGTGTGACAAAATTGCTTCCATGTAAATAGCCAGGACTAAAACAAATGACTGGTGTGACAACAGTGGTTACTTGTAAATAGCCAGGACTAACACTAATGACTGGTGTGACAACATTTCTTCCATGTAAATAGCCAGGACTAACACTAGTGACTGGTGTGTCAACATTGTTTCCTTGTAAATAGCCAGGACTAACACTAATGACTAGTGTGACAACATTGCTTCCTTGTAAACAGCCAGAACTAACACTAATGACTGGTGTGACAAAATTGTTTCTTTGTAAATAGCTAGGATCAACACCAATGACTGGTGTGTTAACATTGTTTCCTTTTAAATAGCCAGGAGTAACACTAATGACTGGTGTGACAACATTGCTTCCATGTAAATAGCTAGGATCAACACTAATGACTGGTGTGACAAAATTGTTTCTTTGTAAATAGCCAGGACTAACACTAATCACTAGTGTGACAACATTGTTTCCTTGTAAATAGCCAGGACTAAAACTAATGACTAGTGTGACAACATTGTTTCCTTGTAAATAGCCAGGACTAACACTAATGACTAGTCTGACAACATTGCTTCCATGTAAATAGCCAGGATCAACACTAATGACTGGTGTGACAACATTGCTTCCTTGTAAATAGCCAGGACTAACACTAATGACTAGTGTGACAACATTGATTCCATGCAAATAGCCAGGACTAACACTAATAACTGGTGTGACAACATTGCTTCCTTGTAAATAGCCAGGACTAAAACTAATGACTGGTGTGACAACATTGCTTCCATGTAAATAGCCAGGAGTAACACTAATGACTGGTGTGACAACATTGCTTCCATGTAAATAGCCAGGACTAAAACTAATGACTGGTGTGACAACATTGCTTCCTTGTAAATAGCCAGGACTAACACTAATGACTAGTGTGACAACATTGATTCCGTGTAAATAGCCAGGAATAACACTAATGACTAGTGTGACAACATTGCTTCCTTGTAAATAGCCAGGACTAACACTAATGACTGGTGTGACAACATTGCTTCCTTGTAAATAGCCAGGACTAACACTAATGACTAGTGTGACAACACTGTTTCCATGTAAATAGCCAGGACTAACACTAATGACTGGTGTGACAACATTGCTTTCATGCAAATAGCCAGGTTCAACACTAATGACTGGTGTGACAACATTGCTTCTTTGTAAATAGCCTGGACTAAAACTAGTGACTGGTGTGACAACATTGCTTCCATGTAAATAGCCAGGACTAACACTAATGACAGGTGTGACAACATTGCTTCCATGTAAATAGCCAGGACTAACACTTATTACTGGTGTGACAACATTGCTTACATGTAAATAGCCAGGACTAACTCTAATGGCTAGTGTGACAACATTGCTTCCATGTAAATAGCCAGGACTAACACTAATGACTAGTGTGACAACATTGCTTCCATGTAAATAGCCAGGACTAACACTAATGACTGGTGTGACAACATTGCTTCCTTGTAAATAACCAGGACTAACACTAATGACTGGTGTGACAACATTGCGTCTATGTAAATAGCCAGGACTAACACTAATGACTGGTGTGACAACATTGCTTCTATGTAAATAGCCAGGACTAACGCTAATGTCTGGTGTGACAACATTGCTTCTATGTAAATAGCCAGGACTAACACTAATGACTGGTGTGACAACATTGCTTCCATGTAAATAGCCAGGTCTAACACTAATGACTAGTGTGACAACATTGCTTCTATGTAAATAGCCATGACTAACACTAATGACTAGTGTAACAACAATGTTTCCTTGTAAATAGCCAGTACTAAAACTAATGTCTAGTGTGACAACATTGTTTCCTTGTAAATAGCCAGTACTAACACTAATGACTTGTGTGACAACATTGCTTCCATGTAAAGAGCCAGGACTAACACTAATGACTGGTGTGACAACATTGCTTCCATGTAAATAGCCAGGTCTAACACTAATGACTGATGTGACAACATTGCTTCCATGTAAATAGCCAGGACTAACACTAATGACTGGTGTGACAAAATTGCTTCCATGTAAATAGCCAGGAGTAACACTAATGACTGGTGTGACAACATTGCTTCCATGTAAATAGCCAGGACTAACATTATTGAATAGTGTGACAATATTGCTTCCTTGTAAATTGCCAGGACTAACACTAATGACTGGTCTGACAACATTGCTTCCATGCAAATAGCCAGGACTAACACTAATGACTGGTGTGACAACATTGCTTCCATGTAAATAGCCAGGACTAACACTAATGACTGGTGTGACAACATTGCTTCCATGTAAATAGCCAGGACTAACACTAATGACTGGTGTGACAACATTGCTTCCATTTAAATAGCCAGGACTAACACTAATGAGTGGTTTGACAACATTGCTTCCATGTAAATAGCCAGGAGTAACACTAATGACTGGTGTGACAAAATTTCTTCCATGTAAATAGCCAGGACTAACACTAATGACTGGTGTGTCAACATTGTTTCCTTGTAAATAGCCAGGACTAACACTAATGACTAGTGTGACAACATTGCTTCCTTGTAAACAGCCAGGACTAACACTAACGACTAGTGTGACAACATTGTTTCCTTGTAAATAGCCAGGACTAACACTAATGACTAGTGTGACAACATTGTTTCCTTGTAAATAGCCAGGACTAACACTAATGACTAGTCTGACAACATTGCTTCCATGTAAATAGCCAGGATCAACACTAATGACTGGTGTGACAACATTGCTTCCTTGTAAATAGCCAGGACTAACACTAATGACTAGTGTGACAACATTGCTTCCTTGTAAACAGCCAGGACTAACACTAATGACTGGAGTGACAAAATTGTTTCTTTGTAAATAGCTAGGATCAACACCAATGACTGGTGTGTCAACATTGTTTCCTTTTAAATAGCCAGGAGTAACACTAATGACTGGTGTGACAACATTGCTTCCATGTAAATAGCTAGGATCAACACTAATGACTGGTGTGACAAAATTGTTTCTTTGTAAATAGCCAGGACTAACACTAATGACTAGTGTGACAACATTGCTTCCTTGTAAACAGCCAGGACTAACACTAATGACTAGTGTGACAACATTGTTTCCTTGTAAATAGCCAGGACTAACACTAATGACTAGTCTGACAACATTGCTTCCATGTAAATAGCCAGGATCAACATTAATGACTGGTGTGACAACATTGCTTCCTTGTAAATAGCCAGGACTAACACTAATGACTAGTGTGACAACACTGTTTCCATGTAAATAGCCAGGACTAACACTAATGACTAGTGTGACAACATTGTTTCCTTGTAAATAGCCAGGAATAACACTAATGACTGGTGTGACAACATTGCTTCCTTGTAAATAGCCAGGACTAACACTAATGACTGGTGTGACAACATTGCTTCCTTGTAAATAGCCAGGACTAACACTAATGACTAGTGTGACAACACTGTTTCCATGTAAATAGCCAGGACTAACACTAATGACTGGTGTGACAACATTGCTTTCATGCAAATAGCCAGGTTCAACACTAATGACTGGTGTGACAACATTGCTTCTTTGTAAATAGCCTGGACTAAAACTAGTGACTGGTGTGACAACATTGCTTCCATGTAAATAGCCGGGACTAACACTAATGACAGGTGTGACAACATTGCTTCCATGTAAATAGCCAGGACTAACACTTATTACTGGTGTGACAACATTGCTTACATGTAAATAGCCAGGACTCACTCTAATGACTAGTGTGACAACATTGCTTCCATTGTAAATAGCCAGGACTAACACTAATGACTGGTGTGACAACATTGCTTCCTTGTAAATAGCCAGGACTAACACTAATGACTGGTGTGACAACATTGCTTCCTTGTAAATAACCAGGACTAACATTAATGACTGGTGTGACAACATTGCTTCCTTGTAAATAGCCAGGACTAACACTAATGACTGGTGTGACAACATTGCTTCCTTGTAAATAGCCAGGACTAACACTAATGACTGGTGTGACAACATTGCTTCCTTGTAAATAGCCAGAACTAACACTAATGACTGGTGTGACAACATTGCTTCCATGTAAATAGCCAGGACTAACACTAATGACTGGTGTGACAACATTGCTTCCATGTAAATAGCCAGGACTAACACTAATGACTGGTGTGACAACATTGCTTCCTTGTAAATAGCCAGGACTAACACTAATGACTAGTGTGACAACATTGCCTCCATGTAAATAGCCAGGACTAACACTAATGACTGGTGTGACAACATTGCTTCCTTGTAAATAGCCAGGACTAACACTAATGACTGGTGTGACAAAATTGATTCCATGTAAATAGCCAGGACTAACACTAATGACTGGTGTGACAACATTGCTTCCATGTAAATAGCCAGGTCTAACACTAATGACTAGTGTGACAAAATTGCTTCCATGTAAATAGCCAGGAGTAACACTAATGACTGGTGTGACAGCATTGCTTCCATGTAAATAGCCAGGACTAACACTATTGAATAGCGTGACAATATTGCTTCCTTGTAAATTGCCAGGACTAACACTAATGACTGGTCTGACAACATTGCTTCCATGCAAATAGCCAGGACTAACACTAATGACTGGTGTGACAACATTGCTTCCATGTAAGTAGCCAGGACTAACACTAATGACTGGTGTGACAACATTGCTTCCATGCAAATAGCCAGGACTAACACTAATGACTGGTGTGACAACATTGCTTCCATGTAAGTAGCCAGGACTAACACTAATGACTGGTGTGACAACATTGCTTCCATGCAAATAGCCAGGACTAACACTAATGACTGGTGTGACAACATTGCTTCCATGTAAGTAGCCAGGACTAACACTAATGACTGGTGTGACAACATTGCTTCCATGCAAATAGCCAGGACTAACACTAACGACTGGTGTGACAACATTGCTTCCATGCAAATAGCCAGGACTAACACTAATGACTGGTGTGACAACATTGCTTCCATGTAAGTAGCCAGGACTAACACTAATGACTGGTGTGACAACATTGCTTCCATGTAAATAGCCAGGACTAACACTAATGACTGGTGTGACAACATTGCTTCCATTTAAATAGCCAGGACTAACACTAATGAGTGGTGTGACAACATTGTTTCCATGTAAATAGCCAGGAGTAACACTAATGACTGGTGTGACAACATTTCTTCCATGTAAATACCCAGGACTAACACTAATGACTGGTGTGTCAACATTGTTTTCTTGTAAATAGCCAGGACTAACACTAATGACTAGTGTGACAACATTGCTTCCTTGTAAACAGCCAGGACTAACACTAATGACTGGTGTGACAAAATTATTTCTTTGTAAATAGCTAGGATCAACACCAATGACTGGTGTGTCAACATTGTTTCCTTGTAAATAGCCAGGAGTAACACTAATGACTGGTGTGACAACATTGCTTCCATGTAAATAGCTAGGATCAACACTAATGACTGGTGTGACAAAATTGTTTCTTTGTAAATAGCCAGGACTAACACTAATGACTAGTGTGACAACATTGCTTCCTTGTAAACAGCCAGGACTAACACTAATGACTAGTGTGACAACATTGTTTCCTTGTAAATAGCCAGGACTAACACTAATGACTAGTGTGACAACATTGTTTCCTTGTAAATAGCCAGGACTAACACTAATGACTAGTCTGACAACATTGCTTCCATGTAAATAGCCAGGATCAACACTAATGACTGGTGTGACAACATTGCTTCCTTGTAAATAGCCAGGACTAACACTAATGACTAGTGTGACAACATTGATTCCATGTAAATAGCCAGGACTAACACTAATAACTGGTGTGACAACATTGCTTCCATGTAAATAGCCAGGACTAAAACTAATGACTGGTGTGACAACATTGCTTCCTTGTAAATAGCCAGGACTAACACTAATGACTAGTGTGACAACATTGATTCCGTGTAAATAGCCAGGACTAACACTAATGACTAGTGTGTCAACATTGATTCCATGTAAATAGCCAGGACTAACACTAATGACTGGTGTGACAACATTGCTTCCATGTAAATAGCCAGGACTAAAACTAATGACTGGTGTGACAACAGTGGTTCCTTGTAAATAGCCAGGATCAACACTAATGACTGGTGTAACAACATTGCTTCCTTGTAAATAGCCAGGACTAACACTAATGACTAGTGTGACAACATTGCTTCCTTGTAAATAGCCAGGACTAACACTAATGACTGGTGTGATAACATTGCTTCCATGCAAATAGCCAGGACTAACACTAATGACTGGTGTGACAAAATTGCTTCCCTGTAAATAGCCAGGATCAACACTAATGACTGGTGTGACAACATTGCTTCCCTGTAAATAGCCAGGACTAACACTAATGACTGGTGTGACAACATTGCTTCCATGCAAATAGCCAGGATCAACACTAATGACTTGTGTGACAACAGTGGTTCCTTGTAAATAGCCAGGATCAACACTAATGACTGGTGTGACAACATTGCTTCCTTGTAAATAGCCAGGACTAACACTAATGACTAGTGTGACAACACTGCTTACTTGTAAATAGCCAGGACTAACACTAATGACTGGTGTGACAACATTGCTTTCATGCAAATAGCCAGGTTCAACACTAATGACTGGTGTGACAACATTGCTTCTTTGTAAATAGCCTGGACTAAAACTAGTGACTGGTGTGACAACATTGCTTCCATGTAAATAGCCAGGACTAACACTAATGACTGGTGTGACAACATTGCTTCCATGTAAATAGCCAGGACTAACACTTATTACTGGTGTGACAACATTGCTTACATGTAAATAGCCAGGACTAACTCTAATGACTAGTGTGACAACATTGCTTCCATGTAAATAGCCAGGACTAACACTAATGACTAGTGTGACAACATTGCTTCCATGTAAATAGCCAGGACTAACACTAATGACTGGTGTGACAACATTGCTTCCTTGTAAATAGCCAGGACTAACACTAATGACTGGTGTGACAACATTGCTTCCTAGTAAATAGCCAGGACTAACACTAATGACTGGTGTGACAACATTGCTTCCATGTAAATAGCCAGGACTAACACTAATGACTGGTGTGACAACATTGCTTCCTTGTAAATAGCCAGGACTAACACTAATGACTAGTGTGACAACATTGCCTCCATGTAAATAGCCAGGACTAACACTAATGACTGGTGTGACAACATTGCTTCCTTGTAAATAGCCAGGACTAACACTAATGACTGATTTTAATTTAGAATTTAGCTTTGTTGGTTTCAATTCTTAAGATTAACGATTTTAAAATGTAATACGATTGAGGCTCTCAATATACAGCAAAGGTCTACTCGATCTGAGCTGGTCTGGGGTTATAAAGCATCCAATGTTTATACACAGAACTTCTTGTAAATGTCTGATCCTGTGTCATTTCAAAACTAAATGTCACTCTTTTATGATTTGTACTATGAAGATAATAGTAACCTGGTCGCATCACGAAAGAAATATACATGTGCAAATATACAAGCTGTTAATACACAGGTTGTTATTAACACATCTGTCACCAATGTGTAAATATACAGGTTATTATTAACACATCTGTCACCAATGTGTATATATACAGGTTGTTATTAACACATCTGTCACCAATGTGTAAATACACAGGTTTTTATTAACACATGTGATCAATGTGTGAATGTTTTTCTCTCTCATTCTTAGTATAAGGAAGATGACTGTATTACATCAACTGACCAATGATCGAATCCACAGTGCAGACATATTCCCGAACGGTCGTAGAACAATTTGTGTGAATTTATAAATTTTTGCAGTGCGAATCATCTTATATATACATATAAGAGATGTATATATACGTATGAAGAGATGTACATATACATATAAGATATGTATATATACATATGAAGAGATGTATATATACATATGAAGAGATGTATATAAAGGCATATAAGATATGTATATATACATATGAAGAGATGTATATATACATATAAGATATGTATATATACATATGAAGAGATGTATATATACATATAAGATATGTATATATACATATAAAGAGATGTATATATACATATAAGATATGTATATATACATATGTAAGTGTTGCTATAACTGAGGGCAGAGAGCCGAAATGAACACCACAAGCATTCTATGAGATGTTCTCACGACTCTGCTAACTCACTGCACTTAACACCATTATTCAACCAATAGAAGTGACACGGATATTTTATGATCAAACAGTAGCCGTGCCACTCTTCCCCACTACGATGGCCATATTAGGACATTGTTCATTTAGTATCTTGGTTTTCATGCTATCATTAACTCTTTGACGAGATATGTATATACTGGGTTTCCTAATTAATGCAGAAACTGGGTGTGGGAATGTGTGTGTGTGTGTGTGTGTGAGTAAGAGAAAACAGACGCGAGAGAAAAAAAGAAACAGATATACAGGCATAAACAAATAGTTAGAAAAAACCGTAGGACACTCTCTCTCTCTCACACTATATATATGTATTTATTAACATACCCCCGTCCCCATATATATATACACACACACACACACACACACACACACACACACACACACACACACACACACACACACACACACACACACACACACACCCACACACACACATATATATATATATATATTTGCATGTCTATCTCTCTATTTGCGTGTCTCGTTGTCCAATTTAACCATCTACAAATTAATGCTTCGGATAAGGTTATGTCCATAAATGAAATTAGCTATTTGTAAATAACAAGAGAGCGAGGTGGGTGGAGGAGGAGGCAGAGACAAAGAAGGTGAGAGAATGAGAGTTGTGTAAGGAAAAAATTAATTATCAGTTCTATCGATCGTTCAACCATTTCTATCAAGTGCGGTTGTTTCGTTAATATTTTCTCTAAGGAATTTGGTCAAAGAGTAAGTGACCGATTTAAAGCAACATGAATCTCCATAACTACACATTAACCTTTACTTACGGATAAAAACTGATCACCCAATCATTAGCGGATTTCATGTTTTGTTAGTTTACTTTTGTTTTCTTCTCATTAGCATTGACTGTGTGGCTTCTGTCTTTAGTCTTTATATCGAATGTTTGATGGTGAGATAAAGGAAGACGGCTGATAAGGGTGTTGATATTGGTAGTAATATTAGCGTAGCTAGTTGTTGCATGTTGCTGGTACAAAAGGTTGTTGTTGTTGTTGTTGTTTAGCCCCAGGTCAGCTCTCACTAAACAGACCTATGGTCAAAGTCATTCCTTTAATCAGACATTGCCTTATTCAATGTGTATTTTCGTTGTATTGTCTAATGTGCCCTTACCCCAAGGAAGATTTGGCTGCTATTTTTAACAGGTGTAGTGACACCGTAGAGGCTACCTCGCAAATGGTGGTAGCACAGTTTAATAGATTTAACTGTTGATGCTACCCCTCCCCTTGGCTACTGCTGGTACTAATTTTCAGCTGAGTGTAGTGGAGCAACGCGAAATGAAGTGTTTTGCTCAAGGTCCAAACGTGAGTTTGATTCCTGAATTTATTAAAGGTATGGACGATAAAGTAGAAATAGGTAAATACCTGAATGTATTGTATTTATGGTGAAACACCTGAGACAAATCATGAACATATGGAAACAGAAGACAAGAAATACCTTCACCCTTAAGAAAACCAAGTTCCCCAACAGAAGACAAGGAATAACTCCATCCTTAAGAAAACCAAGTTTCCTAGTATGGAAGATATATTAGAGTAACGAAACTTCAGTTGGTTTAGGCTAACTCTGGTATCAAAACAAATATTCTAATCACATTTTTGTAGTGGTATGACTAATCAAGGTATATCAGGACTAAGTTACTAAGACGTCGCTAAATACATTAGGAGATATCGATACACACAGAAAGAGAATAGCAACTGAGGACAAAACTAGAGGAGATCGATTCAGACATCATCACTCACAAAGCGTTAAAAAGTTAAAGAATATGCTTTGCGGTATTTGTCCAGGCTGCCGAGGTCAACTTTGCCTTTCATTCTTTTGGGATCAATAAAAGAAAGAACCAGTCTAGTACTGTGGTACATTCTTCCTCTATATCTCTTTCTTATTTCCTCTCATTTTCATTCCCTTTTTTCTTCTCTGGAATAAATCATCTGTGTTCAATCCTGGAGTTCAAATCTCGCCGAGGTTAACTTTGCCTTTCATCCTTACGGGGTCGATAAAATAAAGTACCATAATGTACTGGGATCGATTTAATCGACTTTCCTCTTTCCCCAAACTGCTGGCCTTGTGCCTAAATCTGAAACCTTTATTATTGCTGTTGTTCAGCGTATTTGTATGTGTGTGTATATGTGTGTGTGTGGGGGTGGGGGGGGGGGGGGGGGGGGGCGTGTGTTTATGTGTGTGTCTGTTGTGCAAACTTCTAGATTTTTTATCACACGTAAAAATTAAAAATCCAGAACTGAAGGGGAAATGATACAAAATAGTATTGGGTGCCTTTATGTTATGTTTGATGGATCACTTATGTTCCGGTTTCAAATCTCAGCAGGACTGTCTTTGCTGATAAAATAACATATGAATCTGCTGATGCTGTTTCTATTCCATTCTATATCAATAACATATTCTAGATTGGTGAACATTGCAGTATTTGTTCTGGTTGTTCTGAATTCAAATACCACTATCGTTCGAGGGTCAATAAAATAAAGTACCAGTAGTAAAAGTCAATATAACCGACTTGCCCCTCTCCTAAAGATTGGTGGCCTTGCGCCTATATTGAAAAAAGCATTTATTCTAAATATTTTCAGAAAAGGCATGAACATCACATAATCTTAATTTAAATTTGTCTTAACTGTTCCAGGCCTTCAAGAGTGAATGGGAAGAGAGTATCCTCCTGGGGGCCTTGTCCAAATGCTTGCAACAGAGTAGATTAAGGGCTGGACTTTTACCTGCTGCTGGGGTCCTAAGCTATAGGGAATTTGACACCCTTCTCTAAAACAAATTCGGGTAAAATCTTAAAATAATTATATTGATGTTAATAATGATAAAGAATAAATTATATATATATATATATATATATATATATATATATATATATATATATATATATATTTATTTAATTGTGTCTCATATAAAATAATATACCCGACTTTCCACATAATGCAATATAGTTAGCACCCCAAACGTATAATTGGGAATATACTTAGGTATTTCCTAATGTTTGTTGAGTGAGATGGAAGTTGGTCGGAGTATCGCTATTAGCTTTCTCTGTTAATGTATTAAGTATATATATATATATATATATATATATATATATATATATATATATATATATATATATATATATATATATATATATATATATATATATGTATATATATATATATATATATATATATATATATATATATATATGGTGGCTGCCAACTCGTTTTCGAGTACGGCCACTACTTTATATACTTTATATCCATGTAGGAGAACCCCTACCGATGCGCTGAACGAGTGTGACTTTTAAGTCCAGTTAGCGACTTGAAAACTCTGGTACAAACACTACACCTGTGACAATTATTGACACATAGTGCTGGGCCCATGGTACCATGTGACGACAAGAGCAGATAGATCTCCAGATATAAAGCAATGCCTGTGCAATGAAGCTTTTATAGTGAGCAAAGGCACTGCACAAAGCCAGTCCCACTCTCTTAACCAAGATGATATTTACCAAAAAGAAGAACAAGTCAACATCATTGGATACCATCAGGGTTGCAGGTGTTATATCAGAGTTTTCCTTCTAGAATTCTGCCTTGACAAAGGCTAAAGGGTCATCTCTCTCGGTGATTTTGGATGGTCATTGACTCTTAAGAGCTCCTTTGCATTTTGACAGGTTTTGTTTTTAGTCCTGCAGGATGTCCAAAGTCACCCTCCTCACCAAGAAACCTTGGTGGGGTTGCCAGTTTAGTCGCCAACGATCCGACCATGGGACAGGTTGTACTGGAATACATGTTACCAGTAACACCAACTAGTGACCTGACACATACATACATACACACACACACACACACACACACACACACACATATATATATATATATATATATATATATATATATATATATATATATATATATATATATATATATATATATATATATGTGTGTGTGTGTGTATGTATGTATATATATATATGTCAGGTCACCAGTTGGTGCTACTGGTAACATGTATTCCAGTACAACCTGTCCCATGGTCGGGTCGTTGGCGACTAAACTGGCAACCCCACCAAGGTTTCTTGGTGAGGAGGGTGACTTTGGACATCCTGCAGGACTAAAAACAAAACCTGTCAAAGGGTAAAGGAGCTCTTAAGAGTCAATGGCCATCCAAAATCACCGAGAGAGATGACCCCTTAGCCTTTGTCAAGGCAGAATTCTAGGAGAAGGAAAACTCTGATATAACACCTGCAACCCTGATGGTATCCAATGATGTTGACTTGTTCTTCTTTTTGGTAAATATCATCTTGGTTAAGAGAGTGGGACTGGCTTTGTGCAGTGCCTTTGCTCACTATAAAAGCTTCACGGCACAGGCATTGCTTTATATCTGGAGATCTCTCTGCACTTGTCGTCACATGGTACCAAGGGCCCAGCACTATGTGTCAATAATTGTCACAGTGTAGTGTTTGTACCAGAGTTTTCAAGTCGCTGGCTGGACTAAAATGTCACACTCGTTCAGTGCATCGGTAGAGGTTCTCCTACATGGATATAAAGTAGTGGCCGTACTCGAAAACGAGTTGGCAGCCATCATATATATATATATATATATATATGTATATATATATATATATATATATATATATATATATATATATATATATATATATATATATATATATATATGTGTGTGTGTGTGTGTGTGTGTATGTATATATATATATGTATATATATATATACTGTATATATATATATGTATATATATATATATATATATATATATATATATATAAATGTTTGATGATGTAGGGCTAAAGAATAAAAACTAATGATAGAAGCCCCCGAGGTTGTGTGACCCTAAGCTATAGGTTATTTACCTTATAGGTAAGTACAGCACTGCGCAAACTCCATTCAACGCATGCAAGTGACAGATGGGTTTAAGTCTATCACCCAAATACTTCACATCAGGATTTGTGCTCAGAACACGACATTCCGTCCGACGCTCTAACAATTCCACCAATCCATCGTCGCTCTAGACTAATACAAGTTGATATTTATGTGATTTCAACTAAAATCAGAGAACCGGAATAAATACTGCAAATAATTTTGTTGTCCGTTCTGATAAGTCCTTTTAATTTAAAGACTGGACAAAATGTTTGGCGATATTTAGTTACAGACATTTGCGTTCGGAGTTCAACTCCGTCCGAAATTATCCTGCCCAAGTTGAAAAATCACTAAAGAAAGAACCATGAACATGTAACCATAGAGGTAAAATACTATATTGTATAAAATATATGGTAAACTGGCCTATATCTTCTTAGGTACTCGGAGTTTCCTGAAACAAGTTGATCTTTCCGATCGTTGGCGAACAAATGTAAGATCAACTTGCTTCGGAAAATTCCGAGTATCTAAGAAGATATAGGCCAGTTTGCCATATATTTTATACAATATATATATATATATATATATATATATATATATATATATATATATATATATATATATATATAATTGGTGTGGGATGCTTAAAGCCTCCGTAAGCGGTAGGCCGTTTGAGCACTCGATGCTCTTACAGAGCAGAGTATAATATCACAAAATAAACGGAGAATCAGTGGTGCGACGAATTAAACTTTATTAGACATATTACAATCGTTTCTCTCGCGACCAGCTCGAGGCACGATCGATGCAATGATCGAACCTGACTCAAGAAATCGCAAGATCCTCAGATACGTCTTGATTCTTCGAAGCAGAGTTTCCAAATGTCCAGTTACACCCGCGGCCTTCACTTGCCTGCTTAAATCCTGTTGTTGTCTGTCGATGAGTGGTCAAGAATTGTACACGTCATCGGTATTTTTGACCACTCATGGCCGTTCTTTATCTGGTTCCTTTCATATGCCACCTGTCAATCAAAGTTGTTTCTTATACCGGAATTACTACTGTAGGACGTAAGGGGTTGTATGATTGAAACGCTCGCGCCCTGTCGCAACCTTCCCGGCCTGTAGACGCCCACACCCATGTGTCTCTCTCTCACTTTCTCCTGTCTATGTGAGAGGCAGCACGATCATACCAGCTCTGAGTCGTAGCTGACCACCAGGCTAAAGTCTCCCAGGCTGGCCACAACTTACTTTCCCTATTTTTCCACGGTTACTTTTTTGCATGTTTCTTTCACCTGTGTATTCCCACGATGGGACCTGTACACTTTTTTCGTTCTATTCCTTTCCTATTTTTCCCCTTCTTCCTCCCCCCCCTGTTCTTCCTCCTTTCCCTCTCTTCCTTTTTTCTCTCCTTTTTTCTCTCTCTTTCTCTCTCCTTTTCCACCTGGCCTTTTGATTAATAAAAGGCCTCGGGCGCACCCGAACTACACCGATGTCCTGTAATTCAGCGCCGAAACATCGGTTCGGGATACATTTACAGCTGACGATGGAAACTCCTTTCTTCCTTTCTCCTCCTGTTCCGTCCTAACCACCATCCTAAACCTTGTTTTTAGTAACCACACAGTTCCTTTCGTTTCATATCCTTTTGTATATATATATATATATATATATATATATATATATATATATATATATATATATATATATATATATATATATAGTACCTAGGTGGTTCAATGCAGGAGGATGCAGAACAATAATATAAAAGACGTATGACGCAATGAAATTCT
This sequence comes from Eledone cirrhosa, assembly GCA_964016885.1. NCBI lineage: Eukaryota > Metazoa > Mollusca > Cephalopoda > Octopoda > Eledonidae > Eledone > Eledone cirrhosa. The sequence goes on from OZ024745.1 coordinate 8,844,625, forward strand.
CAACAGTTCATTAGGTAACTGTCTTTATCCCATTGCAGAAACTAATTAGTTGGAGTGAAAATTTAAGTAAGTAAGTTAATTCTTTAAAATTTTTTTTTTTTTTTAATTTTCTTATTTTACGTCTTTTATATTATTGTTCTGCATCCTCCTGCATTGAACCACCTAGGTACTATGACATAACCTGTGTATTTGCTGGCATTGGCGTACATCTGTGCGCTTATGTTAGTAGATATATTAAATTATCTATATTTATCTCCAAATCACTGATTTGTCGAGCAAACCTGCCAAAACCACTACTAATTTTTTGGGGGGTGTTAGTAGGCGTCTGTCATCTTACCATCCCATTCCTACTGACTAGCCTCTGTGTCACGTGATTGATTCTTTAGAATCGGCCATTTGACCAGTGGCAGTGAGAATTTTCAGTGCCTGGAATCCAGTCCTCGATAGCTGTTCCATTTACCGAATTATTATTATTTTTATATGAGTCCCCAGTGTCCGTGCATTGCCTGGAGACTTGGCTGAGAATAGACCTCCCTGATGACGCAATGAAATTCTCAACAGTTCATTACGTAACTGTCTTTATCCCATTGCAGAAACTAATTAGTTGGAGTGAAAATTTAAGTAAGTAAGTTAATTCTTTAAAATTTTTTTTTTTTTTAAATTTTCTTATTTTACGTCTTTTATATATATATATATATATATATATATATATATAGAATTGGTTACACAACAGTTAGTTCACCATACCGAGCAGTATGGTTATTGTATTATATTATATTATTCATCATGTATATATATTGTATTATATTATTATTCATCAAGGGCGGTGGATTAGCAGTAATAGAATTACGCCCCTTTCCATTCTGAGTTCAAATCCCGCCGAGGTTAACTTTGCCTTTCATCCTTACGGGGTTGATATGCACTGGATAATTGCTGGCCTTGTGCCAAAAGTAGAAACAATTATATTATATTATTCATCTATGTTATAATACAATATATATATACAATATAATATATAAAAACAAGATGGCGTAGGACAGAACAAAGGAGAGGCACAAAAACAAAGAAAAGAATCCCCAGTCACTGAAGAGGTCACAGAATGTGTGACGAAAGAACTTTGACAATATATAAACAACCGTCTGGTTGTGGAACCAACCAGCCAACCGGAAATTTATAAATTCCTAAATTTATAAATTTATTATAATAAATTGAAGTGAAAGCAACTGGTGCGTGTGTTTCTTATTGGCAACATGACCCTCCCAAAGTATAACAATATATATTATATCATTCATCTATGTTGTGAAGGCGCATGGCTTAGTGGTTAGAACATTGGGCTTGCAATCGAAAGGTTGTGAGTTCAATTCTCGGATCGGGTGATATGTTGTTTCCTTGAACAAGACACTTTATTTCACATTGCTCCAGTTCACTCAGCTGTAGAATTGAGATATAGGACTGGGGTCCCTATCATTAAATCGCCCAAGACACCTCCAACAAGATATACCTTGGAGGGGCCAGCTAAACCTGCATAGGTGTG
>OZ024745.1:8851158-8893658 GCA_964016885.1 Eledone cirrhosa
AGACCAGAATCTCCGAAGCACAGGCTTTCGCACCGATCTTCGGCGGCTACGATGTGTACGCATCTCCCAGCCGTCCGGGATCGGGGGGAGGAGTTGCTGTGCTTTTTCGGAGAGGTTTGGATCTTGCCATACGGGCCATCTTCCTGGACCCAGAAGGTAAGTTGGTGGTGCTGAACGTGACCAGCGGAGACGGGCAAGCTTTCAGGTTAGTGGCCGTCTATGCCCCGACAGGAGCAGGGCGGCCTGATTTCTTCCGGCGTCTGGAGACCTTTCTTGGAACGTCCCGCTCTTTAGTGTTAGTGGGCGACTGGAACGGGATCTTAGATGCACGCTGGGATTGTGTGGGATTAGTGGATAGGGAAGGAGGGTGCAAGAGTCTCACCAACCTGCTCAGACGTTTTGAACTGTCTGACAGGTACCGAATGGATTTCCCGAATGTACCAATGTGGACTTGGACAAATCGCATAGGGTCATCCAGATCATATCTAGATAGAGTATTTTGTAGGGAAATAGATAGGTCTAGCATAGGCTGTCCACAATTCAAGGTAGTCAGCTACACGGACCACAAATTCGTGATCTGTGTGCTTGAATTAGATAGGCTTCATAGACGAGGACCCGGCTACTGGAAGCTAAACGCGTCCTTACCAGCGCGCAAGGCCTACAGAGACCGGATTAGCGAACTAGTTAAGCGGGCGTTGACGGGGGCCATCGTCAACAACAAGTGGTGGTTTGCTCTGAAAAGAGCAATTAGAATAGAGTCCATTAGGTTTAGTAAGACTTTAGCAATAGAGAAAAATAAAGCAGAGGGAGAATTAGTTAGAAAATTAGATGAGGCGTTTAGCAAAGGCATCGCGACCGACGTACTTGCGGCGAAATTGGCCCTTGACCAATTCTTCAATGCAAAGCACGAAGGCTGCGTTGTCAGAGCTAGGGTGCGTGCTCTCAGACACGAGGGGACGAAAGCCGTTCAATGGGCCCGAGTGGCGGAGGCGCGTCGTGGCAACAAAGCCACGATCCGGTCTTTGGTGGACCACGACGGGCGCATGCTACTCGATCCCGGGCAAATGTGTGAAGCTTTTCAGCGACACTTCGCTCAACTGTTCGGGGGCAGTGGCGGGCCGGATCGAGGGATGGACTTTAGTGTCTACTTCGACGGACTGCCGCGGCTTTCGGCCACTGAGGCGGAGTGTTGCGAAAAGCCGATAACAACCGCTGAAGTACGGGATGCAATGACTAGTTGCACAAGGGGTAAATCGCCTGGTTTGGATGGTCTGCCCTATGAACTTTACGTACAAATGCCAAACTTGTTCGGAGGCATCTTGGCGGACGTCTACTGCAACTGGCAACAGAACGGGAGAATTCCCAGCTCTGTGAGCCGAGGAGCGGTGGCGCTGCTGAGAAAGGATCCGAACAAGGGGGATAACATAGATAATTTTAGGCCCATAACTCTGCTAAACACAGAGTTCAAGATTTTGGCCAAGGTGTTAGCAAAGAGGTTGGCGCTTGTCGTTGGTGGTCTGGTGGGAGAGGCACAGACATGCGCCATTCCCGACAGATCCATCCACGACAACCTCCACCTCATGAGATACATCGTAGAGAAGGTAGCTAGGGAACCTGGCACGGGTGGGTCTTTGATCAATTTAGATCAGTCGAAAGCCTTCGATAGGGTCGACCATCGTTACCTAGATGCAGTCCTGAGGGCGGCTGGCTTTGGGCCCGTCTTCAGAGGCTGGATCGCTGCCATGCACAGCAACATCTGCTCTGTAGTGAGAGTGAACGGTCACCTGTCGGAACCGTTCAACATCATGCGCTCGGTCCTCCAAGGATGTCCCCTCTCGTCCCTATTGTACGTATTGACTCTCGAGCCATTACTGCACAAACTGGAGACGTTGAGGAGGATCCCGCGCGAACTAGGATGCGGAAGATCCGTGTCAGCATATGCCGACGATGTCACCGTAGTGGTGTCGAACGCCAAACACATCGAGGCGATCGGCACTACACTAAGAGAATACGAAGCGGTGACAGGAGCAATGATCAACCAGGAAAAGTCAGTGGGCCTGCAGCTTGGCACCTGGAGAGGCAGGTCCATGCCGTCCAACAGCGTCGTCGGGCGCTGGACAGACGGACCGGTTAAATTGCTAGGGGTCTGGTTCGGTCCAGACCTCCAGACGGACAAAAACTGGGACGAGGTGACGAGCAGGGTGGCTTCTCTCACCCAGAAATGGGCCGAGAGGAAGCTATCCCTGAAAGGTCGAGCGGAGGTGGCTAACGCGTACATCGCGTCCGTCATCTACTACCTCCTGACCGTCGTACCTTGTCCTAAGCCCCGCCTGACTGCGCTGGAGAGTTTGCTCTTTCGCTTCTTGTGGAAGGGACGCGCTCCGATGGTCAGGCGGTCCATCTGCTGTCAACACCCGCTACGTGGAGGGCTGGGCATGCCGTGGCTGATGATGCGCAGGCACGCGCTCAGGCTACGACATCTCCCTCCTATTGGGGAATTTTTCTTTGTTATTTTATTTCATCCTCTGTTTTTTTTACACGCAGAAATGCCCATTTGTACCGTCCTGTATTGTCCTGTACTGTCCTTAATGTCTACTTTATGTAAACCCTTGTGGTTAATAAAGAAAACATTATTATTATTATTATTATTATTATTACTGTACTTTGAGTCTCGGTGATTGATGTTATTTAACTGGAAAGTTTGTTGAAATGAATACCAAGCCGCTATCTGCAGCCTCAGATATTCAGAACGTATCGGAGGGTTCTTGCTGTTCCCAGCAAGCATGCCTTTTGAAGTGTTCCAAAAAGCGGGGCTGGACTAATCTTCTTTAACCATCCTTGGAAACTCTTTGAGATAGTACCTAGTGCGCCTAAGACAATCCGGACAACCTTGATTTCATGGCAGTTATATTATTATTATTATTATTACAGTTGTATTTATCTTGCTTTATGTTCATACGAGTTATCACCAAGTCACAACCAGTGACCTCAAGAGACAACAAGGTCCGCCATGTTCAAGAAAGAACATACATACTCACACATGCATCTTTAGGTGTTTAGACTTGTGATGTACTTATATTGACAGAATCTTCCTTAGTATATGGGCAGTTCCCATTAGTACTATCTTTTGTATTTCTATTATACGCGGGTTTCCTGGGATTTGCGATAAGTAATCATTAGACCCCTTAGGTATCATTCCTAGAGCGCCTACAACCACTGGTATTGTTTTAGTTCTCAATTTCCACATTTTTCCAATTTCTATCTCCAGGTCCTTATACTTGTTCAATTTTTCAAATGTTTTTATAGATACATTCTTGTCTATTGGAACGGAATATCAATTAGCAGGCATACCCTCTTTTTAAAGTCATTCAGTATTATATCAGGTCTATTTGCATTTATTTTTCGGTCTGTTTGGATGCTAAAGTTCCACAAGATTGAGATGTGATCTTTTTCAATTATAGGAGGTGGTTGATGCTCCCACCAATTCTTTTGATGGGGCAGGTCAAAATGCTTACACATTATCCAATGTATGTATTGTGCAGCTCTGTCATGCCTGTTTAGGTATTCGGTTAGAGCTATAGGACTGCACATTGAAAGTATATGATCAATGGTCCCTGGTTGTTTTTTACATACACGGCATAATGGGTTGCATCCATTTTTTATTATGTTGGCTTGGTAATTTTTTGTTGGCAGACACTGATCTTGTGCTGATATAATCAGTCCTTCAGTCTCCGATTTCAGTCCAGAGGATGCCAAGCACTGATGGGTTAAAGTTTTGTCAACATCAGGATTGTTAGCTCTTTCTGGGTATTTTCCATACAGAGGCTTTTCTTGCCATTTCTTAGCCAGTTTCTGTAGCAGTTCTTTCTTTGCAGTTACTTTTACCTGCTTTGCTTTTTCTGTGTTTTCCATTTCAGCAGTAAATGGGACTTTTGAAATTTGTAGTCCATTACTGTATCTTTGTGCATCTTTTGTAATGGAGTATGATCTTTTGATGCTTTCGTGTTTCAAAACGAGTTTGATCATCCAATCATGTGATTCCCTTAGATATGTAGATAATCCAATTGTTGCAGTTTTCAACGCAATATCTAACTGGATTAACCCACGTCCTCCTTCTTTCCTAGGGAGATATATTCTATCTGTATCTGCCTTAGGGTGATTCATTCTCTGCATGGTTAAGAATTTTCTAATTTTTGTATCGAGCCTACGGATCTCTGTGCTTGACCAGTTGAAGACATTGTAACTGTAGGTTACTACTGGTATGGCAAGCGCGTTTATGGCATCGATCCTATTCCTTGCATTCAATTCCGTTCTTAAGATTGCTCTTACTCTGCGGTAACATTCCTTCCTTATCCTTTCCCTCATTGTCGAGTGCTTGATTCCGTCTCCTTCACAAACACCTAGATATTTGTAATTTTCCTCTTGATCAAGTTGTCTTATCACATTCCCCCGATCAAAATTAATGTCTGAACTTTTCAGCAGCTTTCTTCTGGTGAACGTTGCTTTGGCGCATTTATCTAGTCCAAACTCCATTTTAATGTCATCACTGAACTGCTCCACAGTGGATAATAGCCCCTGCAATTGTTCATCATTTTTTGCAAATAGTTTCAGGTTATCCATGTAGAAAAAGTGATTAATGGTTTTATCATAGACTTTATATCCATGTTTTGTTTCATTGAGCATTTTATTTAATGGTATAAGTGCGATGCAGAATAAAAGCGGTGATAAAGAGTCACCCTGAAAAATTCCACAATTAATATTAACTTCTCCAGCTTCCAGTGTGTTGTATGGACTGGGAATCGAACTCACAACCTCATTGTTGTATGGACTGTTAAATTTCTATTCAATTTACACGTGCTCACACATTTGCATATGAATCACGTGACCTGGGCAGTCAGTCAGCGTTGGTATTAAAAACTCGGTCACAGACTGCTACTTACTTACTTTATGTTATTCTACTACTGCGAGGAGGGGCGTTTTGGTTGTTTCGCAAATTACACAAATTATTTGATATAACTCGTGTTTTCTCTGCGAGTACCGAGAGGAATACAACAGAGTTTATTGGCGTCGCCGATAGGATTTACCTACATTGCCGATAGGATTTATCTACATTGCCGATAGGATTTACCTACATTGCCGGGAAATTGTTTATCATAAAAACATGGTGGAACAACAAACAGCGGAGCTAATAAAGTTGTTTAGAGAACAGATGGAACAACAGAGTTTATTGGCGTCGCAACAAATGCAACAACACAAGAAAGATATGGACTCTGATAAAACTGTTTGGTGCTCGAGATTCTGAACAACAGAGTTTATTGGCGTCGCCAGTTGCTTCGACACCAACAGCATTCATCCCACCATTTGCCGCTTTTGATTCAACAACAGAACTATGGCCTGATTACTGGTCAAGATTCTGCACGTTTGTGGCTGCTAACGCTGTACCCGAGCAACGCATGGCACAAGTGTTCCTGACTAATCAGACGGCTGCTATCTACAAACAACTTGCAAATCTGGCTGCTCAACAAAATCCGCCTAAGAATATCAACAAGTTGTCAATGGACGAAATTGTTGACTTCATGAAAGAACAGTTCGACCCAAAACTTTTCATTGTGAGAGAACGTTTCAAGTTCTGGAGTGACATGCAACGGAAGCCAGGCGAAACTCTCCAGGAGCTGGCAGCACGTATACGTCAGGATGCAGCTACCTGTGATTTTCCTTCGATCACAAATCCACAAGATGAAGCTCTAAGACAGAGATTTATATGTTCTGTCAATAATGAAGCTGTGTTGAAGGCTATTTTCAAGATCAAGGATACAGAACTAGATTTCGCCCGTGCTGTCCAAGTTGCCATCGGGACCGAAGACGCAGCAAAGGTTGCCAAGGAAACTGTTTACGGTTCCAAAACCAAGCAAGTCTACAAGGTCCAGCAGAACAAGAACAAGGGTCCTCGAAAGAACCATCAGCAGTCTTATTCCACAGACCAGGAGATGTGCTACCGATGTGGAAAGGCCCACAAAGCGACAGACTGCCCCTTCAAAGAAGCCAAATGTCATTTTTGTGACAAAAAGGGATATTTGCAAGCGGTGTGTAGAAAGAAACAACATCAGCAACGTAATCATCGCTCACAGAATTACGTGAAAAGAATCACGAAAGCTGAGCTAGTCAAGGCGATCCTTGGTGAAGTTCCCCACGATACTCATAGTTTGAATGTGCCAATAACAATCCAGAACAGACTTTTCACAATGGAATTGGACACAGCTACTACAGGCAATTTTGTTTCCTTGTCAGTTTGGAAACAATTAGGAAAACCGAAGCTGCAAGATGTCAAACATCGGTTTGAATCTGTCAGCAAGCACGACCTGCCCGTTCTGGGAACTTTCATGGGCCAAACCAAGGATCCAACGACCGGTAAACGGAATTCAATACCCTATATCGTCACCAAGATCCCTGATCTTAATTTTCTGGGACGAAACGCTATCCAGACTCTGGGAATTTCCGTGGACAATGCTCTAGGATTGAAAAGCATAGACAGCCAGGCGAAGAGTGAGGGTGCAGAAGTGATGCATCCAAAGACCTCAAATGAGCCCTATATTTCCATGCAACGAGATTGTCACAACATGTGTGATGAATTCCCAGATCTCTTCAAGCAAGAATTGGAATGTCTTAATGACTTCGAACTGGAAGTGAAGTTCAAGTCGGGCGCGACACCGATCTTTTACAAGGCACGCCCGATCCCGTTTGCTCTTCGTGATGACCTGGCCAAAGGTTACGAAGAAGGCATCGCCAAAGGAATCTGGAAGCCAGTACAGTTCAACGAATACGGAACGCCAGTGGTACCGATTCGTAAAGCACATACTTCAGGCAACCTGAAGCCCAAACTACGGATTTGTGGTGACTACTCTGTGGGAATTAATGATCAACTTGCAGATCATCGTCATCCAATGCCACTCCCAGAGGAACTGATGCAGAAGCTCGGAGGTGGATTCGGATACACAAAGATTGATCTTGCTGATGCCTATAATCAGATCAAGCTGGCTCCAGAAAGTCAACGCAGGCTTGCACTCAGCACTCACCGTGGGGTGCTCCTGCAGGAACGACTCCCTTTCGGAATCAAGTCAGCACCTGGTTACTTTCAGGAGATCATGGAAAACCTGACTCAATATCTACCTGGTGTGGCCGTCTTCCAGGACGACATGCTCGTCAGTGGGAAAGATGCAAACGATCACCTGAACAACCTAAAGTGTCTGCTCACACGTCTGTGCGACAAAGGACTCAGATGTCGCCGTGACAAGTGCCAGTTTGCACTACCCAGTGTGGAATACCTTGGACACACCTTGTCGGCTGAAGGGATCGCGAAGGGATCCAAGGTCGAAGCAGTTTTAAAGATGCCACCTCCAACGAACGTCTCAAGCTTGAAGTCTTTCCTGGGTTCAGTTCAGTTCTATGGAAAGTTTATCCCAAACCTGGCCAGCATGGCAGAGCCACTCTATTGCCTTACGAAAAAAAAGACTACTTGGAAGTGGGGAGATGAAGAAGAGTCAGCTTTCGATCAGTTGAAAAATGTGCTTTCATCGGATCGAGTTCTGATACACTTCGATCCAAACAAAACTTTGGGACTGGCTTGCGACGCGTAAAACGTTGGTATTGGAGCACACCTGTTTCATCGCTATCCTGATGGAAGCGAGCGCCCAATATCCAATGTGTCCAAGACTCTTACTTCTGCACAGCGTAACTACGGCTAAATTCAAAAGGAAGCCCTGGCCATCATATTTGGCTTGCAGAAGTTCTATCAGTATCTGTACGGACATCAGTTTATACTCGTAACTGACCGCAAGCCACTGACATCACTGTTCAGTCCGAGGAAAGGGACGCCACTTCTCGCTGCTAACCGACTAGCACGGTGGGCCCTGTGGCTGAACTAGTTTGACTACACCATCGAATATCGGAAAACAGCGGATCATGGCAATGCAGATGCCCTCAGTCGCTTGCCATTTGGTAATGACGTCGACTTTGACAGGAAGGAAAATGGTGAAGACATGGACATGGTGTGCGCCATCAAAGCTCTCAGTCTTCAAGTCCAACCTATCGATGCTAACGTCCTCCGTCAAGAGTCAGGGAAAGCTCCAGTGATATCTACAGTGATACGCTACGTCCGTGAAGGCTGGCCACCAAAGAATACTGAGATCAATGACGAAGTCAATAAGTTCCGGAAGTTATCGGATTCACTCAGTATCTGCCACGGATGCCTTATCCATGGATCGAGAGTTGTGATTCCACATAGCTTACAGCCAAAGATCCTCAATCTTCTGCATCTCGGACACTTTGGCATGGAGCGCATGAAACAATTGGTAAGAACTGCTGTTTATTGGCCTGGTATCGATGCTGCTATAGAGAAAACCAGTCGACAATGTGATTCGTGTGGTGAACATCAAAACCATCCATCCAAGTCTCCAGTTCACCCATGGATGTTACCTGAAAAGCCGTGGAGCCGCTTACACCTGGACCACGCAATCAATTTCATGGGCAGTAATTGGTTGGTGATCACGGATGCTTATTCCAAGTATCCATGCATTCATCCTACGTCATCCACGTCCTCCAGAGCCACTTTAGATCTACTTGAAGAAGACTTTGCGCACTTCGGATTTCCTCACACGCTAGTCACCGATAACGCACCAACTTTTATTTCTGAGGAGTTCCAGAGCTGGTGCAAAGAACGTGGGATCACGCACCTGACAGGGGCACCTTACCACCCAGCTACTAACGGAGCAGCGGAACGTTTGGTGCAGACCTTCAAACAAGCTCTGAGGAAGACTTCTCTTCCGCCGAAGCGAGCACTTCAAGAGTTCTTGATGCAGTACCGGAGAACACCGACATCCAGTGGATTCTCTCCGAGTGAACTTTTGAATCACCGGCAGATACGGACAAAGATTGATTCTCTGCTGCCCTCGCCAGCACACATCGCTCAAGGCAAGCACTCTAAGGAAGCATATAAGTCTCAGATGACTCCGGACTCGGCACGTGTCGCTAAGGTTACCAGGCAGTACAAGGCTGGAGATCCTGTGTATGCTCTGTACTACGGACCTCGCCGAGACAAAGATCCCCGATGGGTACCAGCAATCATTAAGAAGTCATTGGGTACTCGCTGCTTCAACTTTAAGGTCATACCTCATGGCTCGGTGTGGAGACGACACTGGGAACAGCTGCAACCGCGGTACACTACTGAGGAAGACAATGAACCTGGTGATGCAGTAGACACTGTTTTTGAATTTGCAACAGATCACCCGATGGAGATCTCGGAAATGGTGCCACTAACTCCAAGACAGACCAGACCCAAGACCTTGTTGCCCGCTCCAGAGTATGGACCAGACAATCGAAGACGGTCCAAGAGAACTCATAAACCCCCAGAGAGACTTTGCTGTTGATGCTTCTTTTGTCGCATTAATTTCGGTGGAGAGGTGTTGTATGGACTGGGAATTGAACTCACAACCTCATTATTGTATGGACTGTTAAATTTCTATTCAATTTACACGTGCTCACACATTTGCATATGAATCACGTGACCTGGGCAGTCAGTCAGCGCTGGTATTAAAAACTCGGTCACAGACTGCTACTTACTTACTTTATGTTATTCTACTACTGCGAAGAGGGGCGTTTTGGTTGTTTCGCAAATTACACAAATTATTTGATATAACTCGTTGTGTTTTCTCTGCGAGTACCGAGAGGAATACAACACAGTGATTCCTTTTCACTATTCAAAAGGGGTGTCGTTTTCCATGTCATCATACTGAATGACAAGAACCTCCTGACAACGGGAGATATTTTGAAAATCTCTAAACATTTTTCAATCCAACTGTGTGGCAAACTATCGAATGCTTTTTTATAATCTATCCAAGCGATTGATAGATTTTTGTGTCTATTTTGACAATCTTCCAGTATCATTTTGTTAACCAAAAGCTGATCCTTACAGCCATATGAGCCTCGTTTACACCCTTTCTGCTCATTGGGAAATAGGTCATTTGTTATCAGGTGGTCATATGTATATTCAGTTAGGACTGATGTTAAAATTTTATACATTGTGGTCAAGCAAGTTATCGGTCTGTAATTTTGGGGATTGTTTGTCTCATCATTCTTCGGAAGCAGGAATGTAATGAAGTTAACTAGCATTTATGGTATCTTTTCTGGCTCCTTAACTATTTCATTGTAAAGTTGGGCTAACAGCTCATGAGACTCTGTGAAGGCATTTATCCAAAAATTTTGTATTTTGTCTTTTCCTGGGGATTTCCATTTGCTGGTTTTTCTAAGAGCCAAACGCAACTGTTCAACTGTTATATTTTCCGATATTTGTTCCTCAAGGTGAGCTGTATATTTCATTTGTCTGTCTATCCATGCGGCATGTATATTATGAACTTTATCTTCGGCCCAGATCTTTTCCCAGAATTCTTGCACTTCCTCCTTGGGTGGTATTGATTTAGCAGTTATTGTTGACTTACCAATTTTTCTGTAGAAGTTTCTTTGGTTGTTTTTGAACATATTATTGTCCTTATAGAATCTAGATCGTTTTTCAAAGCGCCTTATACGAGCAGCTTTGGCCGACACTTTTTGCTTGATTATTTCTATCAGCATGTCTATGTCACTTGTTGATTTTATACTGTACTTTCTTTTCAATTTTCCAAGTTTAGTTTGTTTAACATGTTCACCTACTTTATAGTTTGTTAAAATTTCTATGTCAGATCGGAGAAGGTTTATTTGGCGATTGATGTTCTCTTGCCAAGTAGATTTCTTATGGGAATTCCTTTGTTTTTTCATTTTCACTCCACATAAGTGAGTGGTGACTTTAGTCGATACATAATAGAGATGATTTAAATCAGTAATGTTTAGTTTGTTTGTGATGATAATGTTTTTGAGAATTATGTTAGTCTTGTGTATTATCTTTTGGTTCTGTTTGGAGTTCTGGATCTTAGGGAGGGTGTCTCGTTCCCCCATGTCAGATTCTTTCATTTTCATCCATTCGATCATAATTTCATCCTTCAAGTTGGCAAGTTCATTCTCATTCATTTCTTTATCATTTACGATCTCATTGTTTTCATTTTGAGTTTCATCTTGAGCATGCACTCCCTCCAGTTTTTCGATCCTTTCTTTAATTTGTTCTGTTGTCGGTGATTCCGCCCAACCCTGGGATTCGAAGTGTTACAATTTACCTCGTTTTCACTGACACATGTTTCATGTAATGTTTATTATTATTATTATTATTATTATTATTATTACAGCTGCATTTATCTTGCTTTATGTTCATCCGAGTTATCACCAAGTCACAACCAGTGACCTGAAGAGACAACAAGGTCCGCCATGTTCAAGAAAGAACATACATACTCACACATGCATCTTTAGGTGTTTAGACTTGTGATGTACTTGTATTGACAAAATCTTCCTTAGTATATGGGCAGTTCCCATTAGTACTATCGTTTGTATTTCTCCTATACGCGGGTTTCCTGGGATTTGCGATAAGTAATCATTAGACCCCTTAGGTATCATTCCTAGTTATTATTATTATTATTATTATTATTATTATTATTATTATTATTATTATTATTACAGTTGCATTTATCTTGCTTTATGTTCATACGAGTTATCACCAAGTCACAACCAGTGACCTCAAGAGACAACAAGGTCCGCCATGTTCAAGAAAGAACATACATACTCACACATGTATCTTTAGTGTTTAGACTTGTGATGTACTTATATTGACAGAATCTTCCTTAGTATATGGGCAGTTCCCATTAGTACTATCTTTTGTATTTCTCCTATACGCGGGTTTCCTGGGATTTGCGATAAGTAATCATTAGACCCCTTAGGTATCATTCCCAAAGCGCCTACAACCACTGGTATTGTTTTAGTTCTCAATTTCCACATTTTTCCAATTTCTATCTCCAGGTCCTTATACTTGCCAAATTTTTCAAATGTTTTTATAGATACATTCTTGTCTATTGGAACAGACATATCAATTAGCAGGCATACCCTCTTTTTAAAGTCCTTCAATATTATATCAGGTCTATTTGCATCTATTTTTCGGTCTGTTTGGATGCTAAAGTTCCACAAGATTGAGATGTGATCTTTTTCAAGTATGGGAGGTGGTTGATGCTCCCACCAATTCTTTTGATGGGGCAGGTCAAAATGCTTACACATTATCCAATGTATGTATTGTGCAGCTCTGTCATGCCTGTTTAGGTATTCGGTTGGAGCTATAGGACTGCACATTGAAATTATATGGTCAATGGTCTCTGGTTGTTTTTTGCATACACGGCATAATGGGCTGCATCCATTTTTTATTATGTTGGCTTGGTAATTTTTTGTTGGCAGACACTGATCTTGTGCTGATATAATCAGTCCTTCAGTCTCCGATTTCAGTCCAGAGGATGCCAAGCACTGATGGGTTAAAGTTTTGTCAACATCAGGATTGTTAGCTCGCTCTGGGTATTTTCCATACAGAGGCTTTTCTTGCCATTTCTTAGCCAGTTTCTGTAGCAGTTCTTTCTTTGCAGTTACTTTTACCTGCTTTGCTTTTTCTGTGTTTTCCATTTCAGCAGTAAATGGGACTTCTGAAATTTGTAGTCCATTACTGTATCTTTGTGCATCTTTTGTAATGGAATATGATCTTTTGATGCTTTCGTGTTTCAAAACGAGTTTGATCATCCAATCATGTGATTCCCTTAGATATGTAGATAATCCAATTGTTGCAGTTTTCAACGCAATGTCTAACTGGATTAACCCACGTCCTCCTTCTTTCCTAGGGAGATATATTCTATCTATATCTGCCTTAGGGTGATGCATTCTGTGCATGGTTAAGAATTTTCTAATTTTTGTATCGAGCCTACGGATCTCTGTGCTTGACCAGTTGATGACATTGTAACTGTAGGTTACTACTGGTATGGCAAGCGTGTTTATGGCATCGATCCTATTCCCTGCATTCAATTCCGTTCTTAAGATTGCTCTTACTCTGCGGTAACATTCCTTCCTTATCCTTTCCCTCATTGTCGAGTGCTTGATTCCGTCTCCTTCACAAACACCTAGATATTTGTAAGTTTTTTCTTGATCAAGTTCTCTTATCACGTTCCCCCGATCAAGATTAATGTCTGAACTCTTCAGCAGCTTTCCTCTGGTGAACGTTGCTTTGGCGCATTTGTCTAGTCCAAACTCCATTTTAATGTCATCACTGAACTGCTCCACAGTGGATAATAGCCCTTGCAATTGTTCATCATTTTTTGCAAATAGTTTCAGGTCATCCATGTAGAACAAGTGATTAATGGTTTTGTCATAGACCTTATATCCATGTTTTGTTTCATTGAGCATTTTACTTAATGGTATAAGCGCGATGCAGAATAAAAGCGGTGATAAAGAGTCACCCTGAAAAATTCACAATTAATATTAACTTCTCCAGCTTCCAGTGATTTTGTTTCACTATTCAAAAGGAGTGTCGTTTTCCATGTCATCATACTGAATGACAAAAACCTCCTGACAACGGGGGATATTTTGAAAATCTCTAAACATTTTTCAATCCAACTGTGTGGCAAACTATCGAATGCTTTTTTATAATCTATCCAAGCAATTAATAGACTTTTGTGTCTATTATGACAATCTTCCAGTATCATTTTGTTAACCAAAAGCTGATCCTTACAGCAATATGAGCCTCGTTTACACCCTTTCTGCTCATTGGGAAATAGGTCATTTGTTATCAGGTGGTCATATGTGTATTCAGTTAGGACTGATGTTAAAATTTTATACATTGTGGTCAAGCAAGTTATCGGTCTGTAATTTTTGGGATTGTTTGTCTCATCATTCTTCGGAAGCAGGAATGTAATGCCGTTAACTAGCCATGATGGTATCTTTTCTGGCTCCTTAACTATTTCATTGTAAAGTTGGGCTAACAGCTCATGAGACTCTGTGAAGGCATTTATCCAAAAATTTTGTATTTTGTCTTTTCCTGGGGATTTCCATTTGCTGGTTTTTCTTAGAGCCAAGCGCAACTGTTCAACTGTTATATTTTTCCATATTTGTTCCTCAAGGTGAGCTGTATCTTTCATTTGTCTGTCTATCCATGGGGCATGTATGTTATAAACTTTATCTTCGGCCCAGATCTTTTCCCAGAATTCTTGCACTTCCTCCTTGGGTGGTATTGATTTAGCAGTTATTGTTGACTTACCAATTTTTCTGTAGAAGTTTCTTTGGTTGTTTTTGAACATATTATTGTCCTTATAGAATCTAGATCGTTTTTCAAAGCGCCTTATACGAGCAGCTTTGGCCGACACTTTTTGCTTGATTATTTCTATCAGCATGTCTATGTCACTTGTTGATTTTATACTGTACTTTCTTTTCAATTTTCCAAGTTTAGTTTGTTTAACATGTTCACCTACTTTATAGTTTGTTAAAATTTCTATGTCAGATCGGAGAAGGTTTATTTGGCGATTGATGTTCTCTTGCCAAGTAGATTTCTTGTGGGAATTCCTTTCTTTTTTCATCTTCTCTCCACATAAGTGAGTGGTGACTTTAGCCGATGCACAATAGAGATGATTTAAATCAGTAATGTTTAGTTTGTTTGTGATGATAATGTTTTTGAGAATTATGTTAGTCTTGTGTATTATCTTTTGGTTCTGTTTGGAGTTCTGGATCTTAGGGAGGGTGTCTCGTTGCCCCATGTCAGATTCTTTCATTTTCATCCATTCGATCATAATTTCATCCTTCAAGTTGGCAAGTTCATTCTCATTCATTTCTTTATCATTTACGATCTCATTATTTTCATTTTGAGTTTCATCTTTAGCATGCACTCCCTTCACTTTTTCGATCCTTTCTTTAATTTGTTCTGTTGCCAGTGATTCCGCCCCAACCCTGGGATTCGAAGTGTTACAATTTACCTCGTTTTCACTGACACATGTTTCATTTTCCCTTCGCTGACTTTGTGCTAATAGCTTGATCTGATCAATTTCTATATCAGTTAGTAGCTTTTTTCTTACAATATTTCTTCGTATATTGACTAGTTTGTTACTGTCAATATAGCCTCTGTTTTCGGGATGTTTCTTTTTCCAGTTGATATATGTCTGTTCTGTATTCGATGTATTTGATGGGTAGTACATGGCAGTGTAGAAAGCCTCAAGGACTTCTTTATTATCTTCCCTTGACCATTTTCTCTCTTTTTCCTTTGGATTTCTTGGTGGTGAGCATGGAGGGCCAACAGTAGGAGTATTCCGGTTATGGGAGGTCTCCAGCTCCGAAGTGATGGGAAGGTTTGAACCATTAGCTGATTTTTCGAACCCAGTCTGGTTCCTCTCTGAGGGACGCGGCCCTTTTTTACCCGGGTGACGGCCGATCCGGTATGAGATTTTATCATTAGACATTTACTTTATTTTGTCGCGTTTTATCCTTATCCGCCAAGGGGTAATCATTTCGTGTTACCACTTCTAGAACGAGTGTCAACCAAGACTATTATTATTATTATTATTATTATTATTATTATTATTATTATTATTATTATTATTATTATTATTACTCTTTGAGTCTCAGTCATTGATGTTAGTTAACCGGAAAGTTTGTTGAAATGAATATCAAGCCACTACCTGCAGCCTCAGATATTCAGGACGTATCGGAGGGTTCTTGGTGTTCCCAGCAAGCATGCCTTTTGAAGCGTTCCAAAAAGCGTGAAGGGGCCAATTTTCTTTAACCATCCCTGGAAACCTTTTGAGATAGTCCCTAGTGCGCCTATGACAATCGGGATCACTTTGACTTCATGGCAGTTCCAAATCCTTTTTACCTCCCACTTTAAGTCCTGGTATCGGTTAATTTTCTCCCTCTCCTTCTCTCGCACTCTCGTGTCGAATGGGCAGGCCACATCCACAATCAGGCACGATCTTTTTTCTTTGTCCACAACCACCGGGTCAGGTCTATTGTGTTCCAGTTTCTTGGCCGTCTGTATCCTAAAATCCCACAGCACCTTCACCTGATCGTTTTCTATCACCGACTCTGGCTTATGCTCATACCACTTCTCAGAATGTGGTAAATTGTTTACTTTGCATAGGTGCCAGTGGATCACCCTGCCCATCACATCATGTCTCCAGCCCTTATAGTGAGTCTGGGCTAGGTGTTTACACTCGGATACAATGTGAGCCACAGTCTCCTCTCTCTCTCTCTCCACAGATCCTGCACAGTGGGCTAGCCTCCTCCTTGTAAATATGGTGTTTCAACCACTTCGTTTTGAGGGCCTGCTCCTGTGCAGCCATTAACATTCCTTCTGTAGCCTTTTTAAGGTCTCCTCTTTTCAACCAGTTCCATGTCTGTGGATCTCTAAATTCAGTTTTCTCAAAGAAGGTACTATGAAGGGATTTTTCCTGAAGGCTGCTCTTTCTCCTTGATGTTATTTCCTCCTTGGACATCCCCTGGCCTATTGTCCCCTCCTTCAGTACAGTTCTGAGCATTGGCTCCTTACTATCAGTCACGTATTTGTGTAGGTTGTTTTTCTCCATCTGAACACAGTCCTCTATGCTGATAAGACCTCTTCCACCCTCAGATCTCCTTAAGTAGAGTCTATCGACATCACTCCTCTTGTGGAACATGTTGTAGATAGTATTATTATTATTATTATTGAATGCCATGGTTGACGGAGGCTCGGCTCTGTAAGGTATAGTAATTTTTAACCGTTAAAACAATTGTAAATTGTTTAAAACTTGAACCAAATTGTTGATAAAGACACCCTCCTCCTCGTGAGAAGGGTCTTTCTGTCCGTTATTTGGCCCTTCGGGGTTAAATAACCAGTTATTGGGGTTTTGTACCCAAAATTTCATTTTAAACAAAAAACAACATGGCTACGAAAAAGAAATTTCATACGTCACTCCCACTCATTCCGTCTTCTTCTTCCTCAATCATCACTACAGCAGAGAGAAGATTGTCTCTCTCCCTCCCTTCTTTAAATGTGTCTCTCTCCCTCCCTTCTCTTTCGCAAGCGACGAAAGAAAAGAAAAGTCTCGTGCAAAGCGTGCAAGGTTTCTCCACGACGACGACGACAGCGACGAAACAGGTGTGCGGGAAATACGAAAACCCAGTTCATTCGTCTGACGTCAGGAATAATAGCAGTAGCAGCCGTAATAACAACAGCAACAGTGACAATGAAAACAACAGTAGCAGCCGCAACAGCATCACCAGCAGCATAAACAACAACAGCATTAGCAGCAGCAACACCAACAACAACCACAGCAACAGCGGCGGAGGCAGTAGTCGTAGTACCTGCAGCAACAACAAAAGTACCAGCAGCTCTGACGACAACAACAACAGCAGAGAAAAACCAATCTCATTTGCAGGTATTGCGAAAAACTTGGAAACAATCCTCATAACAAATGAGGAATTAGAGGAAGCGAAGAAGATGGTGACAAAGAACGGACACCGAGCAATCTGCAAGGCAGCGGAAAAATTTTTCGAAACCCAAGAGCACTGTACGGTCACGTACCGTACAGTAAGTACAAAATCCCGTAGGGTGGAAAGAGCCACAGAGGCCCAAATACAAAAAGCCTTGGGGTCTGTGTGGCAGCGGAAAACGCACATCACCCGAGGCAAAAAATATGCCACCGTAGACGTACTTTTTGCCACACCCCAGGAGGCAAAGGCCCAATCAGTAGTGACCCTAAGGAGCGAGGAAATGGTGTTGGTGCCCTCCTACTGTGGGCAAAAAATTGTGAGGGTCAAACTGACCCACGTCTCCCCCGGAATGACCCCTTCTTGGCTGGCCGCGTCTGTCCTCGTCGGAATCGAGGACAAAACAACTGTACTGCAAGTACAGAAAAAAGTAAGAGAAGATTGGGTCGGCTCCTCCATTGAGATGCTAATCCAAACCAACCAGGAGTGCATCGAAGCTATCCCGGATGTGATAGACTTCGATAACGGCACTCAACTGCCCATAAGTGTTGAGGGCAAACGCCCGAAATGCTTTCGCTGTGGATCGAAGACTCACCTCAGGGCCTTCTGCAACGAGAAGACCCTGAGAAAGGAGAAAACCCCCCTCCTTCCGAATCCGGCTCCACGGCTACCAGCAACAGGACAAGCGGCAACCAGGAACGATAGGCCCGTGGCACCCATACCCACTCCACGGAAATCAAAAACAGCAGCAGCAGTGGAAATACTAACAACAACAACAGCAATACCAAATGCAGCTGCAACAGAGACTCCAGTGCAAACATCACCAACAACAACAAGTGAAAGAGTGGAGCTGGTACCCCTCCCCGACCTCACAGAATCAGACATGGAGTGTGAGGTGGGAGAGAGATGGCAAAAGGTCGTAAGAAGGCACAAACGCAGAAGCAGCGCATCGTCGCCTTTGAAAAGGGAGGAAAGAAATGAGAAAAGGGTAAAGTCTACTGCAAAGAGAACCACAGCAGCAACAACACCAACACCATCACCACCCACACTAGCGCCACCATCACCACCGGCGACAACCCCACCGCCAACAACACCTTCAACACCACCACCACAAGCACCAACATCGCAAACACAACAACAAAACACACACACCCAGCAACAACGACAAGAAAATAGCAGAACCACACCCCACCCCCAGAAAAACAAATGCACGGCAATAAATACACACAACAAGAAACTAATGACTTACATAATTGAACACACAGACATTTCACAACAGGACTACATAATACCAGCACCAATCAAAACGCCAACTAACATAAGACTGCTAAAAATAGCACAGAAACAATACACAAATATTAAAACGAAATTCCCCAACGCAGTTGGTGATTTCAGGGACCTAGGAGGAACCATCAATCGAAGAGTATACTCAGACATTCTCTTAGAAGAGCCGACGACCAGCCGAAGGGACGATTCAACGGTCCCTTCACCAGACGATCAAGTGAAAAGGGATGTAAAAACCATCCCTCCTCTACCAAAAGTACGGTAAGTGGTCTTTCCCATCTTTTCCACTCTATTTTAAACATGACCTCACTCAGAATAGGCAGCATAAATGCGCGTGGCTTGGGGTCGTCATGGAAGCAGGGTCACCTGCTCAACGACCTCAGGTCACTAAACATAGATGTAGTGGCCATCAGCGAGACCAGAATCTCCGAAGCACGGGCCTTCGCACCGATCTTCGGCGGCTACGATGTGTACGCATCTCCCAGCCGTCCTGGATCCGGTGGAGGAGTTGCTGTACTTTTTCGGAGAGGTTTGGATCTCGCCATACGGGCCATCTTCCTGGACCCAGAGGGTAAGCTGGTGGTGCTGGACGTGACCAGCGGAGACGGGCAAGCTTTCAGGCTAGTGGCCGTCTATGCCCCGACAGGAGCAGGGCGGCCTGATTTCTTCCGGCGTCTGGAGACCTTTCTTGGAACGTCCCGCTCTTTAGTGTTAGTGGGCGACTGGAACGGGATCTTAGATGCACGCTGGGACTGTGTGGGATTAGTGGATAGGGGTGGAGGGTGCAAGAGCCTCACCAACCTGCTCAGGCGTTTTGAACTGTCTGACAGGTACCGATTGGATTTCCCGAATGTGCCAATGTGGACTTGGACAAACCGCATAGGGTCATCCAGATCATATCTAGATAGAGTATTTTGTAGGGAAATAGATAGGTCTAGCATAGGCTGTCCACAATTCAAGATAGTCAGCTACACGGACCACAAATTCGTGATCTGTGTGCTTGACTTAGATAGGCTTCATAGACGAGGACCCGGCTACTGGAAGCTAAACGCGTCCTTACCAGCGCGCAAGGCCTACAGAGACCGGATTAGCGAACTAGTTAAGCGGGCGTTGACGGGGGCCATCGTCAACAACAAGTGGTGGTTTGCTCTGAAAAGAGCGATTAGAATAGAATCGATTAGATTTAGTAAGGCTTTAGCAATAGAGAAAAATAGAGCAGAGGGAGAACTAGTTAGAAAATTAGACGAGGCGCTTAGCAAAGGCATTGCGACCGACGTGCTTGCGGCGAAATTGGCCCTTGACCAATTCTTCAATGCAAAGCACGAAGGCTGCGTTGTCAGAGCAAGGGTGCGTGCTCTCAGACACGAGGGGACGAAAGCCGTTCAATGGGCCCGAGTGGCGGAGGCGCGTCGTGGCAACAAAGCCACGATCCGGTCTTTGGTGGACCACGACGGGCGCATGCTACTCGATCCCGGGCAAATGTGTGAAGCTTTTCAGCGACACTTCGCTCAGCTGTTCGGGGGCAGCGGTGGGCCGGGTAGAGGGATGGACTTTAGTGTCTACCTCGACGGACTGCCGCGGCTCTCGGCCACTTAGGCGAAGTGTTGCGAAAAGCCGATAACAGCCGCTGAAGTAAGGGAGGCAATGACTGGCTGCACAAGGGGTAAATCGCCTGGTTTGGATGGTCTGCCCTATGAACTTTACGTACAGATGCCAGACTTGTTCGGAGGCCTCTTGGCGGACGTCTACTGCAACTGGCAACAGAACGGGAGAATTCCCAGTTCTGTGAGCCGAGGAGCGGTGGCACTGCTGAGAAAGGATCCGAACAAGGGGGATAACATAGACAATTTCCGGCCCATAACTCTGCTAAACACAGAGTTCAAGATTTTGGCCAAGGTGCTAGCAAAGAGGTTGGCGCTTGTCGTTGGTGGTCTGGTGGGAGAGGCGCAGACATGCGCCATTCCCGACAGATCCATCCACGACAACCTCCACCTCATGCGATACATCGTAGAGAGGGTAGCTAGGGAACCTGGCACGGGTGGGTCCTTGATCAATTTAGATCAGTCGAAAGCTTTCGATAGGGTCGACCATCGTTACCTAGCGGCAGTCCTGAGGGCGGCTGGCTTTGGGCCCGTCTTCAGAGGCTGGATCGCTGCCATGCACAGCGACATCTGCTCTGTGGTGAGAGTGAACGGTCACCTGTCGGAACCGTTCAACATCATGAGCTCGGTCCGCCAAGGATGTCCCCTCTCGTTCCTCTTGTACGTATTGACTCTCGAGCCATTACTGCACAAACTGGAGACGTTGAGGGGAGTCCCGCGCGAACTAGGATGCGGAAGATCCGTGTCAGCATATGCGGACGATGTCACCGTAGTGGTGTCGAACGCCAAACACATCGAGGCGATCGGCACTACACTAAGAGAATACGAAGCGGTGACAGGAGCAATGATCAACCAGGAAAAGTCAGTGGGCCTGCAGCTCGGCACCTGGAGAGGCAGGTCCATGCCGTCCAACAGCGTCGTCGGGCGCTGGATGGACGGACCGGTTAAATTGCTAGGGGTCTGGTTCGGTCCGGACCTCCAGACGGACAAAAACTGGGACGAGGTGACGAGCAGGGTGGCTTCTCTCACCCAGAAATGGGCGGAGAGGAAGCTATCCCTGAAAGGTCGAGCGGAGGTGGCTAACGCGTACATCGCGTCTGTCATCTGCTACCGCCTAACCGTCGTACCTTGTCCTAAGCCTCGCCTGACTGCGCTGGAGCGTTTGCTCTTTCGCTTTTTGTGGAAGGGACGTGCTCCGATGGTCAGGCGGTCCATCTGTTGTCAACACCCGCTACGTGGAGGGCTGGGCATGCCGTGGCTGATGATGCGCAGGCACGCGCTCAGGCTACGACATCTCCACCTCTTCCTCGACGGTGATCAGGTGTGGTCGCCGTTTGCTAGACGCGTTTTTCCCCAGCTCGTTTCCTTGACGGAGCTGCAGTCCTGGATCAAGCGAAGACCGAGAGGGAGCGCCTGGAGACTGGAATGTCTTCAGGCGCTCACAGCCCTCGACCAATCGGGCAATGTGATCGGTGGAAACTCCACCTCGGCGTTCTATAGAGGATTAGTGGAGGGGAAGAGCGACGACGTACTTGGGGAAACTCTAGGCGTCGACGAAAATCAACTAGCCAATCTCTTCGGAAGAACTTTCGGGCCAGGGCCTATGGACAACTTCCAGAAATCTCTGGCCTGGCAGTGCTACCGAGGAGCCTTGCCAGTTCGGGATAAACTCTACAGGCATGGAGGTGCCGTCAGCCGGGCATGTCCGAGATGCGCGCAGGGCGACGAAACCGTCCTGCACGCACTCGTCCAGTGTCCGAAAATTGCTGACTTGTGGGTTTATGTCGAACACCTGCTGTCGCGTTTAGGACGGATCCAGCTATCATCTGAGTCTATCGTGAGGATTGCCCCGCCCTCCTCCTTTAGCCGGGAAGGGCAGGCAGTTTTTATCTGTCTGGTGGCCATGGCGAAAGAGATAGTATGGTGGACACGTTTGAAAGGGCTGAAGACGAGCACTTACCTCTTCGGTGATGCTCTGATTGACTTTTTCAAATTTCATTTGAAAAGGAAAATCAGAGTAGAGAAGGAAGTGCTCTCTTCCCAGCATTTTGTTGAAAGATGGGTGAGAGAAGCAAGAATGGCCCGAGTGAATGGGCCGACTCTGAGTATATATCTGTAAACTAAAGGTGGAAAACTGGGAGAGGGCACTTGCCTTGGTGGTCAGGGTCATTGTGGCTTTTTACTGGGCTTTCTCCACAAATGTCCCTCCGAAGTCTCCCCCCTATTGGGGAATTTTTCATTGTTATTTTCATTGTTATTTTTGTTACATCCTCTGTTTTTGTTTTTTTACACGCAGAAATGCCCATTTGTACCGTCCTGCATTGTCCTGCACTGTCCTTAATGTCTACTTTATGTAAACCCTTGTGGTTAATAAAGAAATCATTATTATTATTATTATTATTATTATTATTATTATTATTATTATTACAGAAGAAATGTTAATGGTTGCACAAGAGCAAGCCCTCAGAACGAAGTGGGTGAAACACCATATTTACAAGGATGAGGCTAGCTCACTGTGTAGGATCTGTGGAGAGAGAGGAGACTGTGGCTCACATTGTATCCGAGTGTAAACACCTAGCCCAGACTCACTATAAAGGCTGGAGACATGATGTGATGGGCAGGGTGATCCACTGGCATCTATGCAAAGTAAGCAATTTACCACATTCTGAGAAGTGGTATGAGCATAAGCCAGAGTCGGTGATAGAAAACGATCAAATGAAGGTGCTATGGGATTTCAGGATACAGACTGACCTGGTGGTTTTTGACAAGGAAAAAGATCGTGCCTGATTGTAGATGTAGCCTGCCCATTTGACACGAGAGTGCAAGAAAAGGAGAAGGAGAAAATTAACCGATACCAGGACTTAAAGTGGGAGTTAAAAAGGATTTGGAACTGCCATGAAATCAAGGTCGTCCCGATTGTCATAGGCGCACTAGATACTATCTCAAAGACTTTTCAAGGATGGTGAAAGAAGATTAGTCCAGCCCCGTTTTTTAGAACACTTCATAAGGCATGCTTGCTGGGAACAGCAAGGACCCTCCGATACGTCCTGAATATCTGAGGCTGCAGGTAAAGGCTTGATATTCATTTCAACAAACTTTCCAGTTAAATAACATCAATGACTGAGACTCAAAGAACAATAATAATAACAATAATATTGCACTCTATTTAGTCCTACACCGCTATACTTACTGGAAACTACGCATCGAGTGCTCACTCTGGTTAACCTACTGTAACTGCACCTTATAATCTCTCTCTCTATATATATGTGTGTGTGTGTGTGTGTGTGTGTACATAAATGTGTGTGTGTACATACATCTGTGTGTGTGTGAGTGTGTGTGTGTACATACATGTGTGTGTGTACATACATGTGTGTGTGTGTGTGAAATAAGTGCATCCAAACACAAATGACCCTACTAATATTTGATCACTATAGTGATCGACTATTATTTTGCTCATTTACCTTGAGACACAAACATTTCAAATTTCAAATTTTCCCTCTGACATTTTATCCGACGCTCTACCAATTAGCTACCACTCTCCTAAGCAGGATTTCTAATTTAGACATAAGGCCCGCAAATTTTGAGGGAAGGGAAAGTTTATTAATTTTATCTCAGTATTTGACTGGTACTTTATTTTATCGACCCCGGAAGGATGACCTCGGTAAGATTTAAACTCTGAATATTAAGAGCCTAAACAAATACCACAATAGTATATTATTCGATGTTCTACCAATTCTACCCCCACCCCCTCTGCTCACCGTAATATTACTTCTGGTTTTACGACATTATCAGCAATAACTTCACTACATTGACTGGAACTTATTTTATATTTATCAGAGATATGAAACGAAACGTTAATTTTTCTGGGGTTAGTGGTAAGAAACTTTTAAGAGCGCTGGACAGCAAA
Organism: Eledone cirrhosa; assembly: GCA_964016885.1. NCBI lineage: Eukaryota > Metazoa > Mollusca > Cephalopoda > Octopoda > Eledonidae > Eledone > Eledone cirrhosa. The sequence continues at coordinate 8,875,342 of OZ024745.1, forward strand.
AGATCTTCGGAGAAGAAACTCTCAGGAGAGCTGGACAGTAGAAGGTCTTCAGAGAAGAAACTGTCAGGAGAGCTGGACAGTAGAATGTCTTCAGAGAAGAAACTCTCAGGAGAGCTGGACAGTAGAATGTCTTCAGAGAAGAAACTCTCAGGAGAGCTGGACAGTAGAAGGTCTTCAGAGAAGAAACTGTCAGGAGAGCTGGACAACAGAAGGTCTTTAGAGAAGAATCACTCTCAGCAGAGCTGGGTATCAGAAGGTCTTCAGAGAAGAAACTGTCAGGAGAGCTGGACAGCAGAAGGTCTTTAGAGAAGAAACTGGCAGGAAAGCTGGTCAGTAGAAGGTCTTCAGAGAAGAAACTGTCAGGAGAGCTGGACAACAGAAGGTCTTCAGAGAAGAAACTGTCGGGAGAGTTGGACAGCAGAAGGTCTTCAGAGAAGAAACTCTCAGGAGAGCTGGACAGCAGAAGGTCTTCAGAGAAAAAAGCCACCTCAAGTAAGTGTTTCAGCCCTTAACTTCTTACACTCTAATGAGGGGTTTAGCCTCATCCAGGTCATGACTCCTGGGTGCCCTTCTGCTGACATTTAGCCATTCGGATATCGGAGACTTGTTGGGTATTTAAACCGTATCGAGATTTTGTTGACAAGATCTAGCTGGAACTCATCCTCGTTATAACTCTGAAGACGGATAATGTTTCGTTTCCGTCATGCGATCACTGTTTCTTCTATTGATAATCGATAGTATGACGTTAGCAATTCAATGTATTTGTCACTTCAATACTTCAAACATTCATTACTAATTACACAAAAAATAAGAAATAAAAACCTCTGACCAATATTTGTACTGGATTACCTTTATATCGTTTAGTTGTTTATATTAAACTATATTTCCTACAAAACAGTAACAATATTGTTGTTTGTTTCTCTCTATTGCCGCTAGAACAAAAGGATGGTGATGGTCATCTAAAACATAACATAATCCGGCTGTTTGCTTGTAAACGAATCAAATATTATTATTATTCGATATAAAACTCACGAATACATTTACGTATCCGCTATGTTAGAGCGAAAAACCAAATTCTAATTTTGTTTTTAAGTTAAAATGTAACAAACCGTTTACTCTATTGTTGGGAATCGTCGTTATTTTGATTTTTATTCGTTTCAGTTTCTTGTGTTTAAAAGTCATAAATTATTTTTCAGTCAAACCATAAAACTATAATCAATTATATTATTACGAAGAGTTTGGTGGCTTGGAGTAGCAGAATCGGTAAAGCGTCAGACAAAATGCTTTGCGATATTTAGTTACTGTTTGTTAAATTCTAAGGTTAGCTTTACCTTTCATCCTCCCGAAATCAATAAAATAAAGTACTAGTGAAATACTGAGGTCGATTTAATCGACTTTCTCCTCCCACAGCGTTGCCGACTTTGTGTCTTTACTAGAAACGATTATTTCCTTTTTCTGAGACGTTGATTTGACAATGTCAGCAGAATAGTATTTGTTCTGAGTTCAAATCCTGCAGGGGTCAACATTGCTTCTTACCCTTCGGAAGTCGATAAAATAAAGTACCAGTTAAGTACTGGAAGCGATTTAATCTACTTTCCCCTCCCCACCTCCAAATTGCTAGCATTGTGTCAATGTAAACTAGTAGATAGAATGTCAGTTGCTTTAGAACGTCCGACAACATGTTTAGTGGTGTTTATATTACAGTGATTGACAGGACATGTTTAGTGGTGTTTATATTGCAGTGATTGACAGGATGACATGTTTAGTGGTGTTTATATTACAGTGATTGACAGGATGACATGTTTAGTGATGTTTATATTACAGTGATTGACAGGATGACATGTTTAGTGGTGTTTATATTACAGTGATTGACAGGATGGCATGTTTAGTGGTGTTTATATTACAGTGATTGACAGGATGACATGTTTAGTGGTGTTTATATTACAGTGATTGACAGGATGACATGTTTAGTGGTGTTTATATTACAGTGATTGACAGGATGACATGTTTAGTGGTGTTTATATTACAATGATTGACAGGATGACATGTTTAGTGGTGTTTATATTGCAGTGATTGACAGGATGACATGTTTAGTGGTGTTTATATTACAGTCATTGACAGGATGACATGTTTAGTGGTGTTTATATTACAGTGATTGACAGGATGACATGTTTAGTGGTGTTTATATTACAGTGATTGACAGGATGACATGTTTAGTGGTGTTTATAATACAGTGATTGACAGGATGACATGTTTAGTGGTGTTTATAATACAGTGATTGACAGGCTGACATGTTTAGTGGTGTTTATATTACAGTGATTGACATGATGACATGTTTAGTGGTGTTTATATTACAGTGATTGACAGGATGACATGTTTAGTGGTGTTTATATTACAGTGATTGACAGGATGACATGTTTAGTGGTGTTTATAATACAGTGATTGACAGGATGACATGTTTAGTGGTGTTTATATTACAGTGATTGACAGGATGACATGTTTAGTGGTGTTTATAATACAGTGATTGACAGGACAACATGTTTAGTGGTGTTTATATTACAGTGATTGACAGGATGACATGTTTAGTGGTGTTTATATTACAGTGATTGACAGGATGACATGTTTAGTGGTGTTTATAATACAGTGATTGACAGGATGACATGTTTAGTGGTGTTTATAATATAGTGATTGACAGGCTGACATGTTTAGTGGTGTTTATATTACAGTGATTGACATGATGACATGTTTAGTGGTGTTTATATTACAGTGATTGACAGGACAACATGTTTAGTGGTGTTTATATTACAGTGATTGACAGGATGACATGTTTAGTGGTGTTTATATTACAGTGATTGACAGGATGACATGTTTAGTGGTGTTTATAATACAGTGATTGACAGGACAACATGTTTAGTGGTGTTTATATTACAGTGATTGACAGGACAACATGTTTAGTGGTGTTTATATTACAGTGATTGACAGGATGACATGTTTAGTGGTGTTTACATTACAGTGATTGACAGGATGACATGTTTAGTGGTGTTTATAATACAGTGATTGACAGGATGACATGTTTAGTGGTGTTTATATTACAGTGATTGACAGGATGACATGTTTAGTGGTGTTTATATTACAGTGATTGAGAGGATGACATGTTTAGTGGTGTTTATATTACAGTGATTGACAGGATGACATGTTTAGTGGTGTTTATATTACAGTGATTGACAGGATGACATGTTTAGTGGTGTTTATATTGCAGTGATTGACAGGACGACATGTTTAGTGGTGTTTATATTACAGTGATTGACAGGATGACATGTTTAGTGGTGTTTATATTACAGTGATTGACAGGATGACATGTTTAGTGGTGTTTATATTACAGTGATTGACAGGATGACATGTTTAGTGGTGTTTATATTACAGTGATTGACAGGATGACATGTTTAGTGGTGTTTATATTGCAGTGATTGACAGGACGACATGTTTAGTGGTGTTTATATTACAGTGATTGACAGGATGACATGTTTAATGGTGTTTATATTACATTGATTGACAGGATGACATGTTTAATGGTGTTTATATTGCAGTGATTGACAGGATGACATGTTTAGTTGTGTTTATATTGCAGTGATTGACAGGATGACATATTTAGTGGTGTTTATATTACAGTGATTGACAGGATGACATGTTTAGTGGTGTTTATATTATAGTGATTGACAGGATGACATGTTTAGTGGTGTTTATATTACAGTGATTGACAGGATGACATGTTTAGTGGTGTTTATATTGCAGTGATTGACAGGATGACATGTTTAGTGGTGTTTATATTATAGTGATTGACAGGATGACATGTTTAGTGGTGTTTATATTGCAGTGATTGACAGGACAACATGCTTAGTGGTGTTTATATTGCAGTGATTGACAGGACGACATGTTTAGTGGTGTTTATATTACAGTGATTGACAGGACGACATGTTTAGTGATGTTTATATTACAGTGATTGACAGGATGACATGTTTAGTGGTGTTTATATTACAGTGATTGACAGGATGGCATGTTTAGTGGTGTTTATATTACAGTGATTGACAGGATGACATGTTTAGTGGTGTTTATATTACAGTGATTGACAGGATGACATGTTTAGTGGTGTTTATATTACAGTGATTGACAGGATGACATGTTTAGTGGTGTTTATATTACAATGATTGACAGGATGACATGTTTAGTGGTGTTTATATTGCAGTGATTGACAGGATGACATGTTTAGTGGTGTTTATATTACAGTCATTGACAGGATGACATGTTTAGTGGTGTTTATATTACAGTGATTGACAGGATGACATGTTTAGTGGTGTTTATATTACAGTGATTGACAGGATGACATGTTTAGTGGTGTTTATAATACAGTGATTGACAGGATGACATGTTTAGTGGTGTTTATAATACAGTAATTGACAGGCTGACATGTTTAGTGGTGTTTATATTACAGTGATTGACATGATGACATGTTTAGTGGTGTTTATATTACAGTGATTGACAGGATGACATGTTTAGTGGTGTTTATAATACAGTGATTGACAGGATGACATGTTTAGTGGTGTTTATATTACAGTGATTGACAGGATGACATGTTTAGTGGTGTTTATAATACAGTGATTGACAGGACAACATGTTTAGTGGTGTTTATATTACAGTGATTGACAGGATGACATGTTTAGTGGTGTTTATATTACAGTGATTGACAGGATGACATGTTTAGTGGTGTTTATAATACAGTGATTGACAGGATGACATGTTTAGTGGTGTTTATAATATAGTGATTGACAGGCTGACATGTTTAGTGGTGTTTATATTACAGTGATTGACATGATGACATGTTTAGTGGTGTTTATATTACAGTGATTGACAGGACAACATGTTTAGTGGTGTTTATATTACAGTGATTGACAGGATGACATGTTTAGTGGTGTTTATAATACAGTGATTGACAGGATGACATGTTTAGTGGTGTTTATATTACAGTGATTGACAGGATGACATGTTTAGTGGTGTTTATAATACAGTGATTGACAGGACAACATGTTTAGTGGTGTTTATATTACAGTGATTGACAGGACAACATGTTTAGTGGTGTTTATATTACAGTGATTGACAGGATGACATGTTTAGTGGTGTTTACATTACAGTGATTGACAGGATGACATGTTTAGTGGTGTTTATAATACAGTGATTGACAGGATGACATGTTTAGTGGTGTTTATATTACAGTGATTGACAGGATGACATGTTTAGTGGTGTTTATATTACAGTGATTGAGAGGATGACATGTTTAGTGGTGTTTATATTACAGTGATTGACAGGATGACATGTTTAGTGGTGTTTATATTACAGTGATTGACAGGATGACATGTTTAGTGGTGTTTATATTGCAGTGATTGACAGGACGACATGTTTAGTGGTGTTTATATTACAGTGATTGACAGGATGACATGTTTAGTGGTGTTTATATTACAGTGATTGACAGGATGACATGTTTAGTGGTGTTTATATTACAGTGATTGACAGGATGACATGTTTAGTGGTGTTTATATTACAGTGATTGACAGGATGACATGTTTAGTGGTGTTTATATTGCAGTGATTGACAGGACGACATGTTTAGTGGTGTTTATATTACAGTGATTGACAGGATGACATGTTTAATGGTGTTTATATTACATTGATTGACAGGATGACATGTTTAATGGTGTTTATATTGCAGTGATTGACAGGATGACATGTTTAGTTGTGTTTATATTGCAGTGATTGACAGGATGACATATTTAGTGGTGTTTATATTACAGTGATTGACAGGATGACATGTTTAGTGGTGTTTATATTATAGTGATTGAGAGGATGACATGTTTAGTGGTGTTTATATTACAGTGATTGACAGGATGACATGTTTAGTGGTGTTTATATTGCAGTGATTGACAGGATGACATGTTTAGTGGTGTTTATATTATAGTGATTGACAGGATGACATGTTTAGTGATGTTTATATTGCAGTGATTGACAGGACAACATGCTTAGTGGTGTTTATATTGCAGTGATTGACAGGACGACATGTTTAGTGGTGTTTATATTACAGTGATTGACAGGACGACATGTTTAGTGGTGTTTATATTATAGTGATTGACAGGATGACATGTTTAGTGGTGTTTATATTACAGTGATTGACAGGACGACATGTTTAGTGGTGTTTATTTTAGAGGGATTGACAGGATGACATGTTTAGTGGTGTTTAATTGTGGCATTCAATGTTCTGAGTTCAAATCCTGGCGAGGTCAACAATGCCTCTCATCCCTCTGAAGTAGCTAAAATAAAGTAGCAGTAATATACTGGGGCTCAATATAATCGACATTTCCCTTCTCTCAAATTGTTGACTTTGTACAATGTTTGAGTGAATCCATAATTAATTATTGGATTGACAGATTCGGTAGAGCATCAGACAACATGTTTTGTGGCATAGAGTTACGTCTCTTTACGTTCTGAGTTCAAATCCTGCCAGAGTTATAGTTTTGCCTTTCATCCTTAGGAGGTCGATAAAATAAAGCACCAATAACGTAGTAGGATCGATTTAATCGACTTTCCCCTCTCCCCAAATTGCTGGCCTTGTGCCTAAATCAGAAACTATTATTACAAAGAGTTTTACATTTCAAATATGGTTTCGTCAGTTATTGTTTACGCTTTATAATCAGTTAAATTACGATAATATAAAAACGATTGTTTACTGAAATTAATCGGGGTGGGGTGGGGCAAATTACTGACTTACATATTTCTTAGTTTTGTTTTAGCATACAAGCGTCCATTAGTGAACTAGTGCGACACTACCAAGTCTTAGAAACCACTATAATGTGTCCGGTGTAGCTTTCAGTAAACCTTGGAGAGATACAGTCCTTTGTGGTAAACTGAGGAAAAAACTTCATAAATACAGTTCTAATCTTAGATCCGAGGACAACAAACCTGACATAGGACCTAGTCTCATCTAAGAGAAGATATGTATAGCAATTGTTTAAGATTTTTGAATTTGGTATAAACTGCTGGCCACCTTTTGTCGTGCATAGGATGTAATTTAACAGGTTTTCTCGGCTATTATATATAGCTATCGACTGTTAAAGATATTTTCAGTGTTTTCAATTCCTAGATTTTCTAATGAATTTCAAATTAAGACTAAGCTGGATTACGTATCTTAACCATACAGTATAGTGTTAATGGCAGGATGTGAGCCATCGACTCTCCTTTACTCTGCCAATACAGTCTTGTACGGATGTCAGATTATAATATGTACAGAACATATTTGAGGTAATATATAGGCTCGTTTGTTTTCATTGATGAAATACTTGTAAAGAAGCAGTACAAAGAGTTTCCGTTCAATAAAGCAAAATAATCAGTGTGATTTTGATTTCTACGATTAAATAGAAAAAAAATTTAAGTATTTAGGCAGGATAAACAATTCTACTGGATAATTGAAATCATTTTCAATTCTTACCTATTCTGATGCTCTACTGATTAAACTTTGTCAAAATATTTTGTTATGAAGAAGATATAATTTATTATAGAATAAAAGAAAAAATCGAATTCACGGTTAAAATCGATAGAGAAATATGCACATTTTATATATTGTGAAATAAGAAGCGAAATAAATCTGAGAACAGTAAGACTTAGAGAAACAAAAATATATATTTGTTACTTTAAACTGCAGGAGATCGTTAAAGTTACAGAATCTGGCGGTTGTAAAACATGTCAATGAAGCGGAATTTTATTCAAGTGTCACATCGATAAAAAAAAAATGAAATATGTCTTTAATATAGCTTTTATTGACAAAATCTGCAAAAGCACAAGTTTTTTTCATTTGTACAAATTATTCAATTTTGTTTGATCTTAATTTTTTTCTATGAAATACGAATAACTAAGCAAAGCATGTCCCTCCCTACATCCCCCTCCTCCATATTGCTGTGACGGTTTTTCCCGTCCACAATAATAAATTCTGTTTATTGATAGACATTGTATAAAAAATACGACGACAATGAAACCCTATCATTGTTCCTTTTTTAAAAACTATGTCGTTATTTTTCTCCTTCAGTAATTGAAGAGCGTTAGCAACGTAATAATCAGGAATAAAAATTATAAACTCTATAAAATAAACAAAATTTATTTGTTATAGTTTACTCTTTTTTGCTAAGAAGTTTTATTAAAGAGGCATAAAAAAAGAAGGCAAAAAAAAAAAATAATAATATTGGAAGCAACAACAATAAACGGAATATTTCTATTCGACTTTTCACTCAATACAATACCTGCATCCTACAATATTTTTATTGGAAGTTAAATACTTAAAATTTGAATAAATTAGCTTTTTTTGTACTGTATTATTAGGTGTTAAAGATACGAAAGTAATCATTATACATACAAAAGGATTGTTTGAAGTATTCAAAATGGGGAAAATCAAGGAATTTACCTACGTTTAGATCATAAAGTTCAAAAATTCTCTAATACTTTCTTTTCACTAAATATTTCTGTTTGTTAACTGTAGGAAATTAAAGAAACCATTGGATCTTTTATTTTCTGATAATAGACGTGGCCTGATGTTGGATTCTGTCAAAATAAGATTTAATAATGTAGAGCTGGCTGTAAAATATCTTTTAAAAGTCTTCTATTTATTCCTAAACCAAAAATATAAAATTAACACTTTCTATGCACAACAGATTGCAGAAAAATCTAATAGTTAGGTTTAGACACTTTCAAAGGTAAAAATTCAAAGGTAAAAATTCTTCAATTGCAGTTGACAATTATTCAAGAATTAAACCCAAATAAAAAGAATCTCTTTTACGATATACAAATCTTGTACGAAAAGAAAAATAAAGATATGTTTGTAAAAACGGATAAATCGAATATCCCTTTAAACATGCCCCATTTATAATGTTACCTGTGATATCGGGTGTAAGGGGAACAGCAATGTTGAATTAGAAGCAACTAGGGCTCCGATCTCGTTGATTCGGTTTCGGTTCACAGTCTTATTTCACTTCACTAGCGTCACTAACTCCTCACAGACAAGCAAAATCGCCTCACAATTTCGTATATTTTTTATTAAAGAAATATCAATGTCATTTAGTTCACTGGATCTTTTCCGACGCAATGTTACTGACGAATTTTCTTTAATTCTCTGCCTGTGGACAACATAGAGGACACTAGTATGGTCTGGTGGAGCATAATACTTCCCCCTTTCTCTCTCTCTCTATCTCTACATATATATATGTGTGTGTCTGTTTATCTATCTATTTATCTCTTTATCTATTTCTATCTATCTTTCAACTTGTCTATTTGTCTGTCTCTCTCTCTTATTTTCTTGTAAAGAAGTTAAGAGTAAAATGTGAATACAATACCAAATAACAACAGTGAAAACCCAAATCGAACTATTGAGTTTCTCTAATCACGTTCTCGCGTTATTATGGGGCCAGCGGTATAGACTTAAATATATACTACTTCCTAATCCTACAATTTCATGGATTTGAACATTTAACGAAATAATTTAAAATATGACTTTGGAAGTTCTACAGATTCATTTTTAAAATGTGTAAGAAAAGGTTGCTATTTGATGATTTATACTTCTTATCAACCACTGAATGGCGGTGGATTGGTAATAGAATCGGTAAAGCGTCGGGTAGCATACGTTGCAGATTAGAGTTACGTACCTTTACGTTCTGAGTTCAAATCCCGCCGAGGTTAACTTTGCCTTCCATCCTTACGGGGTCACTAAAATAAAGTACCATTCACCTACTGATGTCAATTTAATTGACTACCAATCCCCCAAAATTGTTGGCCTTCTTCCTAAACCAGGAACCATTATCAACCACTTAATCACACTTTACACACAATTATATTTGTTACTAGGAAATCTAGAGTGCAACATTGTCAATGAACATTAGTTCTCTAATTCGACTTGATAAAAGGATGCTACATAAACGCTCAATTTCATACAAAACCTGAAAATTAAAGTAGGTAGCATTGGATGCTTGTTAAATTTCTAAGAAATTTCAATATAATTTTTATATTCAAAATAAACAGTAGAATTTTATTTATTTGTTTATATTATTCTACAGGAATAACGGAGTATACCTTTATAGATATCGTTACTAGATATATTCTACATATCTCTCTAAGAATATGTATTTAATATTACCCGAAATATATCTGTACCTCATTGGGATTCTGTTCTAATTCATTCAAACACAAACTATTAATGTAATAAAATAAAACTAAAAATATAAATGGTATTGTACATAAAACAATACTAACCCCCACCCCAACAATATAGCAGGTATTCGTGCTACATTTTATTTTGCATAGTTTTGTTATTGGCTTCTTGAGGCCAATCGTTTTGACTCTTTTGTTTTAGAAATGGATCCATTCGGTTCAGTTGAAATAGTCAGCAAAACTTTGGATAAAATTAATTTTTTGTTCTATCATTTTTTTGTTTATTAAAATTGTCATTTGGATCATATACTCAAAAAGCTAAAAGTAGTTTCGTCTATTTTATGAATGAGAATCGTAGGAAATTTATATAGGGCCATTCTATTAAACCAAACATAAAATCGACCAGCTTTCATATAACAGGTTTTTTTCTGTTTATTTTCTGCTTCATTTTACATTGTTTTGATAAATTCACTTTGTTCTGTAGTTTTTATATCAAATAAATTTATTTGGATGTTTATGTAATATTTTTCTTTGAGTTATATTTATCTCTGTAATAGTCAAATATTTCGGAGGATATCTACCAACATACTAATAGCATTTTGATTGTTTTAACTAAGGTTGTAATGATGTATTACCATCACAGACATCTCAGGAATAATTTATATTACATAAATAATATCGGACATAATGGCTAAAAGTTGTAAAACTTCCGCCATTCATTCATTCCAGATTCTATACTGCCATAATCTTCTGGCTTTTGTTTTGGTGGGTAATAGTAGGAGGTAGCAATTAAGCTAAGTTTACATTTGTTGAAGAGGTATGTTCGGTAGTTTTAACTTCTGTGCAACGTTGATTAAGTGACATTTTGCTGTATATTTCATTCAAGGCATTCCGGCTTTCTGAAGAAAAAGAGAAGAAAAGAAAATTATATACAGTCTCAAAATTTTTCTATAAAAGAATTGAATTCAACAGCCGACACCAATCTAAGTTATCTATGTCATCGGTGTTAAATCCTCGTAAGATAAATACAGTGGAAGCCACTTATTAAATCCATGATATAAACCGGTTATTGTTGTCAAATTTAGTTGGTGATTGAGTGAGAATGATATTGGAGGTTCTGTTGTGATGGTCAGATAGGGTTGAATGGAGTAAATGACCATTAGAGAAGAAACAAAGTAAGGTTAAAGAAATATTTGTATATTATTGCTGAAAAATCCATAAAATGGACGGTGACGGTGTATTTTGTGAATAAGAAAATAATTTTTTAGGATAGGAGAAAGAGAATGTGATTAAAAGATGGCGTCTTATTGTGGTGGCCAGATATTTTCACTCTGTCACATTTTCGTCTTCATTTTCACTTTCTGATCATCAAGAGATGACATGTGCCCTATTTTGATTTACACTTCTTCATTTGTACATACAGTCCTACTCCCAGATCTCCCCAGATCTCCCCCTCTCTCTCTATACCACCCTACTCCTAGATCTCCCCCTCTCTCTCTATACCACCATACTCCTAGATCTCTGCCCTCTCTCTCTATACCACTCTACTCCCAGATCTCTGCCCTCTCTCTCTATACCACCCTACTCCCAGATCTCCCCCTCTCTCTCTATACCACCCTACTCCCAGATCTCCCCCCCCTCTCTATACCGCCCCACTCCCAGATCTCCCCCTCTCTCTCTATACCACCCTACTCCCAGATCCCCCCTCTCTCTCTATACCGCCCCACTCCCAGATCTCCCCCTCTCTCTCTATACCACCCTACTCCCAGATCTCCCCCCTCTCTATACCGCCCCACTCCCAGATCTCCCTCTCTCTCTCTATACCACCCTACTCCCAGATCTACCCCCTCTCTCTATACCACCCTACTCCCAGATCTCCCCCCTCTCTCTATATACCACCCTACTCCAAGATCTCCTCCCTCTCTCTCTATATATATATCATCATCATGCCATGATAGACTTATTTTGACAATCGCCGCCGAGTGCGAGAAAGTTCCCCAGAAAGTTAACAAAGACTTAACAAAACTAATATCAATAACGAATTACTGAAGATTTGAACTATCGATGAATACCAACAAACAGTGAAGTCATTCTTCTCTTTTTTTCAAATATATACACATGCATACAAATGTACACACACACACACACACACACACACACACACACACACACACACACACACACACACACACACACACACACACACACACACACACACTATATATATATATATATATATCAGGGGCGGTGGAACTGGGGTGGAGGCATGCTCCCACAATATAGAGCGAAGGACTGCAAGAGTTCCGTGTAGTAGATATAGAGAGGGGGAGAGTTTGGTGCTAATTAATATAGAGAGGGGTATTGAAAGAGAGTTCCGTGTAGTAGATATAGAGAGGGGGAGAGGTTGGTGCTAATTAATATAGAGAGGGGTATTGAAAGAGAGTTCCGTGTAGTAGGCTGTGTTTTTGGTAGTTTTCCTCCTAAACTACCATCTATTTAGGTATCACTACAATTTATGTACAGTACATGTTATGTTTATCTCATAACGAAGTTTTCTGACCATTTTACAGTGCAAAGAGTTTAACTAATCACTACAACTAAATTGACCACCCCACCCCAATTCAGAAATGCTTCCACTGACCCTGTATATATATATATACTAGCTGAATTACCCGGCGTTGCCCGGGCTACTGCTGTTCTTATTCAGATTAGTAAACAATAAATATGAAGATATATTTTTTTTCTCATAATTATTTCAAAATATCTATATTTTAAAAAAGAAATATCAAAATTGTAATGATAATAGAATTTAGAAATGAAAATATGTCAATCTTGAAGCACCTTAGGATAAATAATATTCATTGTGTAATTTTTTGTTGGTGTCCAAATGAATAAATTGTTACTAGACACTCACACATATACACTCTCACATACATATACTAAGGCAGACACACAGACATACATTCACGCAGACACACGCATAACTTTTCACTCATTTTTTATCAGTCGCCACATATGTATATGTATGTGTAGATGTGTGTGTGTGTATTTAATAACGTACCCAATGAACGCGCACACACACACTCAGAGACACATACATATTCATATACAAAATGTGACATCGTTGTGTTAGGGTTAGGTTTTCTATTGTTTTAATCCAAATGAAAATAAAATTTATCACGCATACACTCACACACATACACTCCCACATACACTCACACATACATATACTCATACACTCTAACATATACTCACACACATACACTCACACACACTCTCACATACACTCACATACATATACTAAGACACACACAGACATATATTTATGCACACCTATTACTTGTCTGTCAACACATTTGTATCTATATCTGTAGATGTGTGTGTGTGTTTAATTATTTGAGGCCTAACGTTAAAATAAAAATTATCACACATACACTCACACACATATACACTCTCATATACACTCACAGACACATACACACTCATATACAAAATGTGACGTCGTCATCGTCGTGGTTGTGGTATAAAATGTCCTTTACTATAGTTGACTACTATAGAAAGATTATTTTAGATAAAATGTTATATTCTTTTAATCAAAATGAAAATAAAAATTGCATGTTGACACTCCAGGGTTCCTTGTAAAATTTGATTTGATTTGGTCGAGCCGTTTGAGAATGCATAGGAACAGACAGACAGAGAGACAAAGAATTATATATATATGTATATATATATACATAATGATAAATTAACGGAGCCATAGACTCTCGCTATTCCTTGTCAATAATGTGCTCAAAGGAGAAGGAATCCTGAGCTCTTTATAATACAATATGTTGAAAAGGTAACACACTAGAGAGAGATAGTGCGCCATCAATAAAACAGGGCAAACCACCAGTGTATGGAATCTATAACCTATGAAAGGCAGGGTAGACACACGATAATTAAAAATATAAATTAAAGTGTATATATAAATATCTAACACATACGTACAAATCCAAAGAGATCTGTTTCGCCAATAATTTATTGACAGAAATAAATAGCCCATGGTTCATCAGCGTGTGTAAGGCTAGACATTTCAGACAACTCTAAGAGAATTTAAAGCGACCCTCCAGCTACACGTGGGAGAGAGAAGTTACAGGATGTTTAGGGCAGTGAACCAGTGGTGTCTGAAGGACGAGCTGCTAGAAAGGGCAGCCCAAAACCACTCAGAGAAGTGTGCTCAACCAAACAGAGAGGAAAGACTGTTATAAGGAGCGAAATATCACGATAAATTAACGGAGCCATAGACTCTCGCTATTTCCTGTCAGTAATGTGCTCAAATGAGAAGGAATCCTGAGCTCTTTAAATTCTCTTAGAGTTGTCTGGAATGTATAGCCTTACACACGCTGATGAACCATGGGCTATTTCATTTCTGTCAACAACTTATTGGCGAAACAGATCTCTTTGGATTTGTACGTATGTGTTATATAGTTATAGAGGTATGTATATACACTTTAATTTATATTTTTAATTATCGTGTGTCTACCCTGCCTTTCATAGGTTATAGATTCCATACACTGGTGGTTTTTCCCTGTTTTCTTGATGGCGCACTATCTCTCTCTAGTGTGTTGCCTTTTCAACATATTGTGTTTTATATATATATATATATATATATATATATATATATATATATATATATATATATATATATATATATATATATATATATATATATATATATATATATATATAGAGAGAGAGAGAGAGAGAGAGAGAGAGAGAATAGAAAACGAAAAATCAGTGATGCATCTGAACTCAATTTAATTTATTGTGTGTTACAATTGTTTCCTCGGCGCACATTGAGACGCGATCATTGTGTGGATCTGTCTGAATCAGGATCCGCAGGTTCGACGGACACGTCTAATGATTTCGGAGCATCGAAATCATTTATATATTTATTTATATATATCTTCTTGGTTGTCCATCGTAAACGATGATGACATCTTCTTTATTTTAGTTCCCGTCTGTCATGGGCTGTGGAGGCCGATCCTTGACTTGCAGGTCCGGGGACAGTGGGAGCAGGGGAAGAGACCGGAGTCGCTTGGGCAGCTGTTGATGCCTTTCTCCTCCTTTCACGGGCCTCAGTGACCTCTGCCCGTCTCTTCTCTTCTTCAAAAGAGTTTTTGGCGCGTCTGGTAAGGGCTCGCCACTCAGTCTTGTCCTGAGCATGAGACTCGTGTTGTTTTGGAGCGATTCCAGTGTTGTTGATGCTGGACTTCACGCAGTCTTTGAACCTCTTGAGAGGCCTGCCCCGCTTTTGTTTCCCCGAACAGAGTTCCCTATACATCAGTTGCTTCAGAAGCCTGTGATCGTCCATCTGGATGACATGTCTTACCCATCGAAGTTGGCTCTTCAGTATCATAGCTTCAACACTAGTTGTCTCAGCCATGTCAAGAACTTCGATGTTGGAGACCTTGTCTTGCCATTTGATGTTCATGATTGACTGCAGGCTGCGCATGTGGAACCGTTACAGCTGCTTCAGGCACTTTCTGTACAGGGTCCATGTCTCATATCCGTAGGGGAGGCTGGTGAGAACAACAGCCCTGTACACCTTGAGCTTGGTGGACTGCTTGATGTTGTGCTGGTTCAGGACGCGTGTCTTCAGGCGGCCGAGGGCTTGACTGGCCTTGCATATTCTGGCGTTTATATCCTTGTCGAGGCTTCCATCGCTGCTGGTGACACTGCCGAGGTACTTGAAGTCGTCCACCGTCTTTAGCTGGGTGCCTCCGATGGAGATGGAAGGAGGGTGGGCGACTGAGGCAGGTGCAGGATGGAACAAGACCTCAGTCTTACCAAGGCTAATTGTGAGACCGAAGAGGAGGAGTCCTCCGCGAACTTATTGACGATGAGTTGGAGGTCAGACTCCCTGTGGGCAATGGGGGCCCAGTCGTCAGCAAAAAGTGCCTCCAGAACGATCCTCTGCACGGTCATTGTCTTGGCCGTCAGGCGCCACAGGTCAAACAGGGAGCCGTCCAGTTTGATCGCAGATACACTCTGAGCTCGGTTTCCCTGACGGCATGATTGAGCACGAAGGTGAAGAACAGGTTGAAGGAGACGAGAGCCAGCACGCATCCTTGCTTGACGCCGTTAGTGATTCCGAACGGCTCCGATGCCTCTCCACCCGAGCGCACCTGCCCGGTCATGTCGTCATGGAATTGCCGTATCAGGTTCACAAACTTTGTCGGGCATCCAAACTTCGACAGGATCGACCAGAGGGCTTCCCTGTTGACAGTGTCGAATGCCTTCGTCAAGTCTATGAAGACGGCAAAGAGGTCCATGTTCTGCTCGACAGACACACTTCTCCTACACCTGGCGTACAGAGAAGATCATGTCGATCGTGCTGCGGTTTAGGCGGAACCCACACTGGGCCCCAGGCAGGTTGTCCTCCGAGATGTTGGCAATGAGGCGGTTGATCATGACCCGAACCAGGACCTTCCCAGCGATGGACAGGAGAGAAATGCCCCGATAGTTTCCACAGTCAGTTTTGCTGCCTTTGTTCTTAAAAAGAGAGACAACTGTGGTATCCCTGAAGTCTTTGGGCACCTCTTCTTTCTCCCATATGCTGACGAGGAGGGTGTGGAAGGCCCGCAGGGCAGCTGGACCGGCCGACTTGAAGATCTCGGCAGGAATCTCGTCCTTCCCAGGGGCCTTTTCTGAGCTGGTCTGGTTGATTGCCTTCGTGACTTCATCCAACGTGGGAGGGGGGCGACTACGGGCTTCTGTGGGATCTGCTCGAGGGCCGCAGGGTCGACAATGGAAGGCCTGTTGAGCAGGTTGCTGAAGTACTCTCTCCACCTCGAGTTGATGCCGCTCTTCTCCTTCAGCAGGATCGAGCCGTCAGTAGAGGTCAGATGTACTTAGCAATAACAAGGAAAAACCACTACAGATTGCCTTGCCTCAGAATGAATTTCTATAGAATTTTGACTGAGGAATGTTCTCACAACTGACCAATGAGAGGAGAAGATGTCCTCTGACACTGAAATTCGTTTGTTTAAATTCATATGATTCCAGTTCCTCAATGAAACAACAACCCAACCAGGAACTGGGCATATCAGAGTATTGACAAAGTTATACACCTCAACAACATGTGTACTCGTCTATACCACACTAATTCGGACTGCCTAAAGAGGTCACAGCCAAAGATGGCTGTCACCGAAATATATATAGCAGTAATAAACGAAGCCAAATTTTAAACATTTGACTTATTTATTTTATTTTATATATATATATATATATATATATATATATTCTTTCGCGTGGTTATGTATTACAAAAGAATCAGTGGTCGATATGTAAACATAGAGGGAACATATATGTATTGATGTATGGTATTAGTCGCATACTCATAAATACTAGCTCTGATAATAGAGAATAACTGTCCTAAAATATCTACGAAAGGAAATATTTTGAATGTGTGCGACTAATACCATGTATTAAAACATATACTTACATGTACAGATACATTACATGAACTACATAAAACAATCGCCTGCAAGGTGGTGTTTCTCCTATTAGGTATAAGAATGGTTTCTGATTTAAGCACAAGACCAACAATTTTGGATGGAAAGGAAAGTCGATTAAATCGACCCGAGTGTATTAATAACATAATTTTTTTAGTTTGATTACCTTTTAATTTCTCTTCCATAACAAGACTTGTTCCGCGTTCCTCTTGTATCAATGTTGTATACTCAGCTGCAATTAAATCGTACTTACAAATTGAAATATCATATCTCACTATAATTAGTCTCCTATTATTAACACAAAATAGTAATCAACGAATAAATAAATCACTATTATCATTATCATTATTATTATGGCGGTGGATTGACAGCAATCGGTAGAGCGTCGAACAACATGATTTGCGGCATATTGTCATGTCCTTTTACGTTCTGAGTTCAAATCCCGCTGAGGTTAGCTTTGCCTTTCATCCTTACAGGGTCGATAAAATAAAGTAACCAACTGGGATCGATTTAATTGACTTTCACCAGCCCCCCTCCCCCCAATTGTTGGCCTTGTGCCTAAATCAGAAACCATTATTATTATCGTGAA
>OZ024745.1:8896158-8936158 GCA_964016885.1 Eledone cirrhosa
AAATGTAGTGAACAGAATAGTTTCTATAACGTCAAGTGTAGTGAACAGAATCGTTTCTATAACACCAAATGTAGTGAACAGAATAGTTTCTATAACGTCAAGTGTAGTGAACAGAATAGTTTCTATAACGTCAAGTGTAGTGAACAGAATAGTTTCTATAACGTCAAATGTAGTGAACAGAATAGTTTCTATAACGTCAAGTGTAGTGAACAGAATAGTTTCTATAACACCAAATGTAGTGAACAGAATAGTTTCTATAACGTCAAGTGTAGTGAACAGAATAGTTTCTATAACGTCAAGTGTAGTGAACAGAATAGTTTCTATAACGTCAAATGTAGTGAACAGAATAGTTTCTATAACGTCAAGTGTAGTGAACAGAATAGTTTCTATAACACCAAATGTAGTGAACAGAATAGTTTCTATAACGTCAAGTGTAGTGAACAGAATAGTTTCTATAACGTCAAATGTAGTGAACAGAATAGTTTCTATAACATCAAATGTAGTGAACAGAATAGTTTCTATAACACCAAATTTAGTGAACAGAATAGTTTCTATAACGTCAAATGTAGTGAACAGAATAGTTTCTATAACGTCAAATGTAGTGAACAGAATAGTTTCTATAACACCAAATGTAGTGAACAGAATAGTTTCTATAACGTCAAATGTAGTGAACAGAATAGTTTCTATAACACCAAATGTAGTGAACAGAATAGTTTCTATAACACCAAATGTAGTGAACAGAATAGTTTCTATAACGTCAAATGTAGTGAACAGAATAGTTTCTATAACGTCAAGTGTAGTGAACAGAATAGTTTCTATAACACCAAATTTAGTGAACAGAATAGTTTCTATAACGTCAAGTGTAGTGAACAGAATAGTTTCTATAACGTCAAATGTAGTGAACAGAATAGTTTCTATAACGTCAAATGTAGTGAACAGAATAGTTTCTAAAACGTCAAATGTAGTGAACAGAATAGTTTCTATAACGTCAAGTGTAGTGAACAGAATAGTTTCTATAACGTCAAATGTAGTGAACAGAATAGTTTCTATAACACCAAATTTAGTGAACAGAATAGTTTCTATAACATCAAATGTAGTGAACAGAATAGTTTCTATAACACCAAATTTAGTGAACAGAATAGTTTCTATAACGTCAAATGTAGTGAACAGAATAGTTTCTATAACACCAAATGTAGTGAACAGAATAGTTTCTATAACACCAAATTTAGTGAACAGAATAGTTTCTATAACATCAAATGTAGTGAACAGAATAGTTTCTATAACACCAAATTTAGTGAACAGAATAGTTTCTATAACGTCAAATGTAGTGAACAGAATAGTTTCTATAACACCAAATGTAGTGAACAGAATAGTTTCTATAACACCAAATTTAGTGAACAGAATAGTTTCTATAACGTCAAGTGTAGTGAACAGAATAGTTTCTATAACGTCAAATGTAGTGAACAGAATAGTTTCTATAACACCAAATGTAGTGAACAGAATAGTTTCTATAACGTCAAATGTAGTGAACAGAATAGTTTCTATAACACCAAATTTAGTGAACAGAATAGTTTCTATAACGTCAAATGTAGTGAACAGAATAGTTTCTATAACACCAAATTTAGTGAACAGAATAGTTTCTATAACGTCAAGTGTAGTGAACAGAATAGTTTCTATAACACTAAATTTAGTGAACAGAATAGTTTCTATAACGTCAAGTGTAGTGAACAGAATAGTTTCTATAACGTCAAATTTAGTGAACAGAATAGTTTCTATAACGTCAAGTGTAGTGAACAGAATAGTTTCTATAACACCAAATTTAGTGAACAGAATAGTTTCTATAACGTCAAATGTAGTGAACAGAATAGTTTCTATAACACCAAATTTAGTGAACAGAATAGTTTCTATAACGTCAAGTGTAGTGAACAGAATAGTTTCTATAACGTCAAATGTAGTGAACAGAATAGTTTCTATAACGTCAAATGTAGTGAACAGAATAGTTTCTATAACACCAAATTTAGTGAACAGAATAGTTTCTATAACTCCAAATTTAGTGAACAGAATAGTTTCTATAACACCAAATTTAGTGAACAGAATAGTTTCTATAACACCAAATGTAGTGAACAGAATAGTTTCTATAACGTCGAATGTAGTGAACAGAATAGTTTCTATAACGTCAAATGTAGTGAACAGAATAGTTTCTAAAACGTCAAATGTAGTGAACAGAATAGTTTCTATAACGTCAAGTGTAGTGAACAGAATAGTTTCTATAACACCAAATGTAGTGAACAGAATAGTTTCTATAACGTCAAATGTAGTGAACAGAATAGTTTCTATAACGTCAAATGTAGTGAACAGAATAGTTTCTATAACGTCAAGTGTAGTGAACAGAATCGTTTCTATAACACCAAATGTAGTGAACAGAATAGTTTCTATAACGTCAAATGTAGTGAACAGAATAGTTTCTATAACGTCAAATGTAGTGAACAGAATAGTTTCTATAACGTCAAATGTAGTGAACAGAATAGTTTCTATAACGTCAAGTGTAGTGAACAGAATCGTTTCTATAACGTCAAGTGTAGTGAACAGAATCGTTTCTATAACGTCAAGTGTAGTGAACAGAATCGTTTCTATAACACCAAATGTAGTGAACAGAATAGTTTCTATAACACCAAATGTAGTGAACAGAATAGTTTCTATAACGTCAAATGTAGTGAACAGAATAGTTTCTATAACGTCAAATGTAGTGAACAGAATAGTTTCTATAACGTCAAGTGTAGTGAACAGAATAGTTTCTATAACGTCAAATGTAGTGAACAGAATAGTTTCTATAACGTCAAGTGTAGTGAACAGAATCGTTTCTATAACGTCAAGTGTAGTGAACATAATCGTTTCTATAACGTCAAGTGTAGTGAACAGAATCGTTTCTATAACACCAAATGTAGTGAACAGAATAGTTTCTATAACGTCAAATGTAGTGAACAGAATAGTTTCTATAACGTCAAATGTAGTGAACAGAATAGTTTCTATAACGTCAAGTGTAGTGAACAGAATCGTTTCTATAACACCAAATGTAGTGAACAGAATAGTTTCTATAACACCAAATGTAGTGAACAGAATAGTTTCTATAACGTCAAGTGTAGTGAACAGAATCGTTTCTATAACACCAAATATAGTGAACAGAATAGTTTCTATAACACCAAATGTAGTGAACAGAATAGTTTCTATAACGTTAAATGTAGTGAACAGAATAGTTTCTATAACACCAAGTGTAGTGAACAGAATCGTTTCTATAACACCAAATGTAGTGAACAGAATAGTTTCTATAACGTCAAATGTAGTGAACAGAATAGTTTCTATAACGTCAAGTGTAGTGAACAGAATCGTTTCTATAACACCAAATGTAGTGAACAGAATCGTTTCTATAACACCAAATGTAGTGAACAGAATAGTTTCTATAACACCAAATGTAGTGAACAGAATAGTTTCTATAACACCAAATGTAGTGAACAGAATAGTTTCTATAACGTCAAATGTAGTGAACAGAATAGTTTCTATAACACCAAATGTAGTGAACAGAATAGTTTCTATAACGTCAAATGTAGTGAACAGAATAGTTTCTATAACACCAAATGTAGTGAACAGAATAGTTTCTATAACACCAAATGTAGTGAACAGAATAGTTTCTATAACACCAAATGTAGTGAACAGAATAGTTTCTATAACGTCAAATGTAGTGAACAGAATAGTTTCTATAACGTCAAATGTAGTGAACAGAATAGTTTCTATAACGTCAAATGTAGTGAACAGAATAGTTTCTATAACGTCAAATGTAGTGAACAGAATAGTTTCTATAACGTCAAATGTAGTGAACAGAATAGTTTCTATAACGTCAAATGTAGTGAACAGAATAGTTTCTATAACGTCAAGTGTAGTGAACAGAATCGTTTCTATAACACCAAATGTAGTGAACAGAATAGTTTCTATAACGTCAAGTGTAGTGAACAGAATCGTTTCTATAACACCAAATTTAGTGAACAGAATCGTTTCTATAACACCAAATTTAGTGAACAGAATCGTTTCTATAACACCAAATGTAGTGAACAGAATCGTTTCTATAACACCAAATATAGTGAACAGAATAGTTTCTATAACGTCAAATGTAGTGAACAGAATCGTTTCTATAACACCAAATTTAGTGAACAGAATCGTTTCTATAACACCAAATGTAGTGAACAGAATAGTTTCTATAACACCAAATGTAGTGAACAGAATAGTTTCTATAACACCAAATGTAGTGAACAGAATCGTTTCTATAACGTCAAATCAATTTCACACTCATGTGTGAACTCTTCAGAATGGAAATCAAATCACATTTAACTTATAAGGTCTTATTAGACCCTAACTGATTCTGAAAAAGGATTCATGTTTTACAGGCAAGAAAATGCTAAGATTATTTGTAACTACTTACCTTGAATTTTTTTCTTGTCTTTTTCTGCTCTTTTTCGAAGTTTCTTGGCTTTAGTTAACATTTTTCTTAGGTTATCTAAAACAAGGAATATATGAGATTTATTTGTTAAACACTTAACTAGTAAATTAATTTTAATTAAAATCAATGTAAATTTTCAAGTTTAAGAATAAAACATAGATTGTTTTAGCATTCTATTAAGCACATATAAATACAGATACGAATTATACACACACACACACACACACACACACACACATATATATATATATATATATATATATATATGTATATATATATATATAGTGATACATATATATATACAGCGTGGCTGAGTGGTTAGAGAATTGGATTCGCAATCGTGAGATTGTGAGTTCGATTCCCGGACCGGGCGAATCGTTATGTCCTTGAGCAAAACACTTTATTTCACTTTGATCCTTCTACCTGGAGTTGCGACCGATATATGGTATTAGCAATTGGAAAGACCAATGGAAACACTGTTTCCTCGGTCCGATTTGCCGATCGGCTATCGATATATATATTAATTTATTATGGCTAAGTAATGGGTCTTGTTACTCAGGGGTTTCACCTGCGCACTCCCAGGAGGTGAAACTCCAGAGTAACAAGACTCACTACTTAGCCATAATGTGTGTGTGTGTGTGTGTGTGTGTGTGTGTGTGTGTGTGTGTGTGTGTGTGTGTGTGTGTGTGTGTGATATAAAATACTGAGATACAAATTTAAATAACAGCTTAAATGATATAGAAAGTGAATGGTGGGTGGTGTTATTGTTTATCAGACAACTAATTGATGGGGCTTGATATCTGTTATTTCCATGTTCAAGACATTTTAAATTCACCTTTAATCAGGCAACACTGGTTGTATACCCCTGCCCCGCTACTAAACGTGTGATTAAGTTAATTAATCAATTCTTCTTACGAGAAAAGATATATCCGGGGGTGAGAGGTGGGTGTCTCTTAATAGAAACCGAAGACAACTCCAATAATTGTCACACAACTAATAACAATCATTTCTTTTTACGACTGAATTGTTAGAGCGGTTTAGTTGCGAGTCGATGGCTCACTGACGTGCAATTGCAAGGTCATCATACTCGGGTCAATAAAATAAGTACCAGTCAAATAATTAGGTTGATTTAATCGATTATAATCTTCTCTGATCAACTCTACAGAAACAAAATTTATGACTTTGTGCTATTGTTAGAAATCGATATAAACTACAGACATATAACATACATCTGATTAAAAATATCACATTATACTATTGTTAATAATTTATAGAAATTATATCAAATAACACAAGTGATATTAGTTTATCTATATCAATTGATATTGCTAATATCAATTTACACTCCAGTTATCAATTAAAAAATAACCACCAGTATCAAGTATCAATTCTTATTATGTTACTTACCAATTGTTATCAGATTTCCATAATAGACATAAAGTCATAACATAGATATTATTTTGATATATAGTTATTGATTTATTACACTCTCATTAAATTTCGACAGAGCTTTTAATTCAGATTTTCAGCTTCTTGCCTGGTTATCAATTAAGAAAGACGCGACAAAAGTTCATCGGGGCATCTAATCCCATGAGTATTTCACGTGGAATTAAAGTCGACTACATATCTAGCACCATGGTTATATATTATTTTACACAATCGAATATCTTCCGAAAATATCTTACGACAAATATATTAATATACATTTTTTTGTCCATTTTATATTATGAATACGAGGCGGCGAATCGGCAGAGTCGTTTGAACGTCTGATAGAATACCTTGCGGTATTCATTCCGGCTTTCTGCGCTCTGAGTTCAAATCCCGCTGAGGTCAGCATTGCCTTTAATCTTTCATTCTTTCGAGGTTGATAAAAAAATTACTAGTTCAGTGGCGGGGGTCTATATCTCCCCCCCCCCCCCCCCCCCTCCTCTCTCATTTTCTGGAAGAAATCGGCTGTGTCCAGACCTGGCAAGAGGAAGGGCTCCGCTAAGTTTTAAATTCTTCTACAACTCCACCAGGAGTCACAGGTCCATGTATAATTACATTATAAATACACACACATTACGACCAACTGAAAACAGCAATCAAAAGATCTCTAGCAGTAATAGATATGCAGGAGTCAATAAAGTGGTGGATATGTCACACCACAATGGCTAAAACCATTAAGAAGAAGAAGAAGAAGAAGAAGAATATAGATAGATAGATAGATAGATAGATAGATAGATAGATAGATAGATAGATAGATAGATAGATAAAGTTGTTTACCTATGGAAATCTGTTCAAGCTGAATATTTTCAGGAATCATCTTATCTAGTTCACCATCTAGAAACAATCAATTAAAATATATTTTTTTATATTAAATCAATCAAAATATTTTTTCAATCTATTCCGTTTATTTTTAGCTTTATTTACTTCTATATTTCTTAAAACCAATTTTAAAGAAAAGATTTGCTTTCATTCAGACCTTTACTTTAGTTAAGTCTTCTGACTTGAATTACTCAGTAGTACTGTAACTGGGATCATTAACAGAAGCAACATATTCTAAACTGTTGATACCAACCACCTCTGGTTCTATGGTACCAAACTTTTGATACCAACCACCTCTGGTTCTATGGTACCAAACTGTTGATACCAACCACCTCTGGTTCTATGGTACCAAACTGTTGATACCAACCACCTCTGGTTCTATGGTACCAAACTTTTGATACCAACCACCTCTGGTTCTATGGTACCAAACTTTTGATACCAACCACCTCTCGTTCTATGGTACCAAACTGTTGATACCAATCACCCCTGGTTCTATGGTACCAAACTGTTGATACCAATCAACCCTGGTTCTATGGTACCAAACTGTTGATACCAATCACCCCTGGTTCTATGGTACCAAACTTTTGATAACAATCATCCCTGGTTCTATGGTACCAAACTGTTGATACCAATCACCCCTGGTTCTATGGTACCAAACTGTTCATACCAATCAACCCTGGTTCTATGGTACCAAACTGTTGATACCAATCACCCCTGGTTCTATAGTACCAAACTGTTCATACCAATCAACCCTGGTTCTATGGTACCAAACTGTTGATACCAATCAACCCTGGTTCTATGGTACCAAACTTTTGATACCAATCACCCCTGGTTCTATGGTACCAAACTGTTGATACCAATCAACCCTGGTTCTATGGTACCAAACAGTTGATACCAATCACCCCTGGTTCTATGGTACCAAACTTTTGATAACAATCACCCCTGGTTCTATGGTACCAAACTGTTGATACCAACCACCTCTGGTTCTATGGTACCAAACTGTTGATACCAATCACCCCTGGTTCTATGGTACCAAACTGTTGATACCAATCACCCCTGGTTCTATGGTACCAAACTGTTGATACCAATCACCCCTGGTTCTATGGTACCAAACTGTTGATACCAATCACCCCTGGTTCTATGGTACCAAACTGTTGATACCAATCATCCCTGGTTCTATGGTACCAAACTGTTGATACCAATCACCCCTGGTTCTATGGTACCAAACTGTTGATACCAATCACCCCTGGTTATATGGTACCAAACTGTTGATACCAACCACCTCTGGTTCTATGGTACCAAACTGTTGATACCAACCACCCCTGGTTATATGGTACCAAACTGTTGATACCAACCACCTCTGGTTCTATGGTACCAAACTGTTGATACCAACCACCCCTGGTTCTATGGTACCAAACTGTTGATACCAACCACCCCTGGTTCTATGGTACCAAACTGTTGATACCAACCACCCCTGGTTCTATGGTACAAAACTGTTGATACCAATCACCCCTGGTTCTATGGTACCAAACTTTTGATACCAACCACCCCTGGTTCTATGGTACCAAACTGTTGATACCAACCACCCCTGGTTCTATGGTACCAAACTGTTGATACCAACCACCCCTGGTTCTATGGTACCAAACTGTTGATACCAACCACCCCTGGTTCTATGGTACCAAACTGTTGATACCAATCAACCCTGGTTCTATGGTACCAAACTTTTGATACCAACCACCCCTGGTTCTATGATACCAAACTGTTGATACCAACCACCCCTGGTTCTATGGTTCCAAACTTTTGATACCAATCACCCCTGGTTCTATGGTACCAAACTGTTGATACCAACCACCCCTGGTTCTATGGTACCAAACTGTTGATACCAATCACCCCTGGTTCTATGGTACCAAACTGTTGATACCAATCATCCCTGGTTCTATGGTACCAAACTGTTGATACCAATCACCCCTGGTTCTATGGTACCAAACTGTTGATACCAATCACCCCTGGTTCTATGGTACAAAACTGTTGATACCAATCACCCCTGGTTCTATGGTACAAAACTGTTGATACCAACCACCCCTGGTTCTATGGTACCAAACTGTTGATACCAACTACCCCTGGTTCTATGGTACCAAACTGTTGATACCAACCACCCCTGGTTCTATGGTACCAAACTGTTGATACCAACCACCCCTGGTTCTATGGTACCAAACTTTTGATACCAACCACCCCTGGTTCTATGGTACCAAACTGTTGATACCAATCACCCCTGGTTCTATGGTACCAAACTGTTGATACCAACCACCCCTGGTTCTATGGTACCAAACTTTTTGATACCAATCACCCCTGGTTCTATGGTACCAAACTGTTGATACCAACCACCCCTGGTTCTATGGTACCAAACTGTTGATACCAACCACCCCTGGTTCTATGGTACCAAACTTTTGATACCAATCACCCCTGGTTCTATGGTACCAAACTGTTGATACCAACCACCCCTGGTTCTATGGTACCAAACTGTTGATACCAACCACCCCTGGTTCTATGGTACAAAACTGTTTATTTTAAAATGTTCATATTTATCTAAAATTCTTTCATTCTCATTTCATGCATTGGACAAATGCGGCGTTTGTTTCGGCTCTTTACTTTCTGAGTTCGTGGTTATCTTTGTCTCTTCTCCTCCTTTTCTCCTCCTGAGGTTGATAAAATAAAGTACCAGTCAGGTACTGGGGTCGATGTAATTGACCCACCCTGCCAAAATTATCAACCATGATTATGGTGGAATACGAGTGGTGTGTTAGTATAATCATTTGAGCGTCGATCGAAATGCTTTGCGGCATTTAGTTACGGCCCTTTACGTTCTAATTTCAAATCTCGTTGAAGCCAATTTTGCCTTTCATCCTACCGAGGTCGTTCAAATAATGTACCAGTCACGTGCTGGGGTCGATTTAATTGGTCGATATATATATATATTTGTATATATATATATATATATATATATATTCTGGAGATATATTCTTATATATCTATATATATATAATATATGATCTGGAGGTATATTCTCATATATCCCGTATCTTCTGGAACTACCATGGAAACATTACACCCGATAGTCAATATGTTACTTACCCGAAAGCGACTCTTCATCTGTTGCCGGTTTGTTTGGCTACAATAGAAATATTAAGAATAGTTTTAATATCATGTTGATTAGCATTGTACATTGGTAAAATCGGTAGAGCTTCGGACAAAATGCTCTGCAGCATTTAGTTACGACTTTCTACATTCTGAGTTTAAATCCCTTCCGAAGTCAACTTTGTCTTTCATCCTCCCGGGGTCGATATAATGAAGTACCAGTTATGTAAAGGGGTTTCTCCCTCTCCCAAATTGCTGGCCTTGTGCCAGTGTTAGAAAGAATATTATCGCGTTGGTAGATTCCAAGCCGTGCGATATTAAATCAAGATATAAGAAAAAAAAAGTGTGCGGCCTTTTACGTTCTGAGTTCAAATCCCGCCGAGGTTAGCGAAGCTTTTCGACCTCACGGAGTAGATAAAATAAAGTACCAGTAACGCACTGGGGTCGTTTTAATCGATTTTCCCCTCTCCCCAAATTGTTGGTCTTGTGCCTAAATCAGAAACCATTATTAACCCTTCCTGGAAAGACATCCTCGTGGTTATTCTCACTTCAATCCTAACACAGATCCGTATGCTGCATATTTCACTTCTAAATTTGGGGATTTTAATTTTCTGTTGTAAAAACTAAGGAATCTAACAGAAAAGTTGTTAGTTGATTCATGTTTATTAATTCTTAAGGGATGTGTGTGTGTGTATGTATGTGTGTGTGTGTGTGTGTGTATATATATATGCGTGTGTGTGAGTGCATTCATGAACTACTTTCTTTCTCTGCTAAATTTTCAACACCAAAATGTAATTTCAAATATAAAAATAAAATATATCCCACCTTTAAGACAAATGCTTCTTTTTTCGATTCCTTTTGATTTGTTACATGTTGTGTGGGGTCCCCTGCAGGTGAGAATGATGGCCGTATATTCACAAGATCAGAATTTCTTCTAGAATATTTCGGCCTCGATGCTTCTGTTTCGTTTTCATCAAAATAAGAACAGTTATCGTTATTCAACTCATCATGATGAACTGACAATATTTTCCTTTCCTCTGTATTAGGGGCACTGTTGCTACTACTATTGTTGTTACTAGGATTAGATTGATGTCTGCAAGTGTCACTAGCCACGTTTATTTCTTCATCGTAGTGTTTTTTCAAACTGCAGATATTGTTTTCTAAGTCGGGCCTATCGTAGGTGCTTGCTGTGTGTTGGCTTTGAAAATGATTGGGCATGAAGCCATACCAATTCCACTGTTCTCCATAGTCACAATGGTTATATTTCAAAGGTGTTTTGCTGTTAACATCCGCTGATATGTTAGAATCTGGGATATTCTTTAGATTTGGTAACCAAGGTTGAGAAATCCCAGGTATTTCTAAAGGAGGCCTAGGGAGCTGGTTTATATTGTAACCAGCTGATAATGGTGCATATTTCATCCACCACATGCTATAAGGGGCACTTAGAGACCTGAAGAAATCTCCATAACTGGTCGGAACACGTGGTTTGGGGAAAGCAGGGTGGGTCCTTGTTAATAATGAAGAAGCAGCTGTATTATATACGGGGTTTACAGAATATGAAGGAGCCGTATGAAACCTTTCGGCAAGGGATATAGGAACGTCGACATCTCCAGAATTCTCTTTTTGGGAGTAAGGAACAAAACCTACGTCTTTACTCTTTGTCTTCGGGTCCAATTGCAGAGTTCCGCCAAGTCTTTTGCGGCTACCCCCATTGAACATGGCCTTAACGTCTTCCCAAGCATGTATAATATCTTCTGAGGGAAGAGGTTCAGCCAAATGAAGATGTTTGCGCCAAGAATTGAAGTTTGCAGCGTCGGCATGTCTGTACACCGTGTTTGGTAGCCGATGAAAATGGAATATAAACTTGTTTGGAGAGAAAAAGACATTACAATAGACGCACTTGATGCACTTTGCACGAGAGCTGTTGTATCTGAAACAGAAAACAAATTAAATTTAGAAAGTTTTCTTTGAAAACAGAAGAAATTACTATTTGATTTAAAACGAAAAGGAAAAGAAGAGAAATTGTATGTATGTATGTTCTTCTGGTTTTATAATTTCAAAAATGTTTGCCAATAGAGAGAGAGTCAGTTTCTAACATAGACACAAGACTCTCTCATTGGAATTTACACAACATCAACTAGGTAGATATGTATGTATGTATGCATGCATGTGTAGATATGGATGTTATTGTATGTGTGGATGTGTATGTTTTGAGTTGTATGTGTGCATGTGTATATGCTTTGTATCTGTACATGTGTATATGCAGTTATTAGATGTAAAACTTTTGGAATGTTTTACATATTCTTACTGTTCCATTAATGGATTGTACTTGTATGTATGTATGTATGTGTGTATGTATGTATGTATATATGTCGGGTCACTCTTGAGTGCTACTAGTAACATGTAACCCAGTACAACCTGTCGCATGGTTGGGTCGTCGGTGACTAAACCGGCAACCCCACCAAGTTTACTTGGTGAAGAGGGTGATTTTGGACACCCTGCAGGACAAAAAACAAAACCCGACAAAGGGCGGAAGAACTCATAAGAGTCAACGGCCATCCGAAAGTGTGTAAATATGTACCGCGCGGTTAAACCACTGGGAGTGAAGGACCCCTAGCCTTTGTCAGGGCATTCTTCTAGGAGAAGGCAACTCAGGAAACTGGGATAACTCCGATATAAAACCTGCGGCTCAGTAGTTACCGATGATGTTGATCTTTTCTTCTTTTCGGGTTACAGCTACTGTCGCTCAGAGAGTGGGATTGGCTCAGTGCACAGTCTTTCCTCACTTTAAAAAATATCTTCACGCACAGGCATTGAACAATAGAATTAATTAATAATTATTAATAATGGTATATCGTGCAATGGCCATACTCGATAACGAGGGGGCAACCATCATCATGTATGTATGTATGTATGTATGTATGTATGTATGTATGTATGTATGTATGTATGTATGTATTTATGTATGTATGTATGGATGGATGGATGGACCCATAACTCCCGAAGGAGTCGTTGCGGCGCCGTACTCACATACAGAGTTTCTAGGGTATTTTAAATCTGGTGGAGTCCATCTCTTCTCCAGGTCTATAACTTATTTCCAATGACTACGGAGGAGACCAATGTTTTATTATGTAGTAAGTTAATATACCCCACTATAGGTGTATGTGTGGGTGGATGGCCGGATGTGGACAGATGTCGTAGATATCAGCAGCAACCAATTGTTACGGTGTCGGGGAATATTTGGTGTACTGAGCCTGATGTGCGCACAAGAGTACAAAGTTTAGTTGATTGTAATACATCGACACGGTGGGGTGGCAGTGTCGGTAGAGGGTCGGACGCCATGCTGGGGTGGTGGAGTGGCAGTACCGGTAGAGGGTCGGACGCCATGGGTGGTGGAGTGGCAGTACCGGTAGAGGGTCGGACGCCATGCTGGGGCGGTGGAGTGGCAGTACCGGTAGAGGGTCGGACGCCATGGGTGGTGGAGTGGCAGTACCGGTAGAGGGTCGGACACCATGGGTGGTGGAGTGGCAGTATCGGTAGAGGGTCGGACACCATGGGTGGTGGAGTGGCAGTATCGGTAGAGGGTCGGACGCCATGCTGGGGCGGTGGAGTGGCAGTACCGGTAGAGGGTCGGACGCCATGGGTGGTGGAGTGGCAGTACCGGTAGAGGGTCGGACACCATGGGTGGTGGAGTGGCAGTATCGGTAGAGGGTCGGACACCATGGGTGGTGGAGTGGCAGTATCGGTAGAGGGTCGGACGCCATGCTGGGGCGGTGGAGTGGCAGTACCGGTAGAGGGTCGGACGCCATGGGTGGTGGAGTGGCAGTACCGGTAGAGGGTCGGACACCATGGGTGGTGGAGTGGCAGTATCGGTAGAGGGTCGGACACCATGGGTGGTGGAGTGGCAGTATCGGTAGAGGGTCGGACGCCATGCTGGGGCGGTGGAGTGGCAGTACCGGTAGAGGGTCGGACGCCATGGGTGGTGGAGTGGCAGTACCGGTAGAGGGTCGGACGCCATGGGTGGTGGAGTGGCAGTACCGGTAGAGGGTCGCACGCCATGGGTGGTGGAGTGGCAGTACCGGTAGAGGGTCGCACGCCATGGGTGGTGGAGTGGCAGTATCGGTAGAGGGTTGGACGCCATGCTGGGGCGGTGGAGTGGCAGTACCGGTAGAGGGTCGGACGCCATGGGTGGTGGAGTGGCAGTACCGGTAGAGGGTCGCACGCCATGGGTGGTGGAGTGGCAGTATCGGTAGAGGGTCGGACGCCATGCTGGGGCGGTGGAGTGGCAGTATCGGAAGAGGGTCGGACGCCATGGGTGGTGGAGTGGCAGTATCGGTAGAGGGTCGGACGCCATGCTGGGGTGGTGGAGTGGCAGTACCGGTAGAGGGTCGGACGCCATGGGTGGTGAAGTGGCAGTATCGGTAGAGGGTCGGACGCCATGGGTGGTGGAGTGGCAGTACCGGTAGAGGGTCGGACGCCATGGGTGGTGGAGTGGCAGTACCGGTAGAGGGTCGGACGCCATGGGTGGTGGAGTGGCAGTACCGGTAGAGGGTCGGACGCCATGGGTGGTGGAGTGGCAGTATCGGTAGAGGGTCGGACGCCATGCTGGGGCGGTGGAGTGGCAGTATCGGTAGAGGGTCGGACGCCATGGGTGGTGGAGTGGCAGTATCGGTAGAGGGTCGGACGCCATGCTGGGGCGGTGGAGTGGCAGTACCGGTAGAGGGTCGGACGCCATGGGTGGTGGAGTGGCAGTACCGGTAGAGGGTCGGACGCCATGGGTGGTGAAGTGGCAGTATCGGTAGAGGGTTGGACGCCATGGGTGGTGGAGTGGCAGTATCGGTAGAGGGTTGGACGCCATGCTGTGGCGGTGGAGTGGCAGTATCGGTAGAGGGTCGGACGCCATGGGTGGTGGAGTGGCAGTATCGGTAGAGGGTTGGACGCCATGGGTGGTGGAGTGGCAGTATCGGTAGAGGGTTGGACGCCATGCTGGGGCGGTGGAGTGGCAGTACCGGTAGAGGGTCGGACGCCATGGGTGGTGGAGTGGCAGTACCGGTAGAGGGTCGCACGCCATGGGTGGTGGAGTGGCAGTATCGGTAGAGGGTCGGACGCCATGCTGGGGCGGTGGAGTGGCAGTATCGGAAGAGGGTCGGACGCCATGGGTGGTGGAGTGGCAGTATCGGTAGAGGGTCGGACGCCATGCTGGGGTGGTGGAGTGGCAGTACCGGTAGAGGGTCGGACGCCATGGGTGGTGAAGTGGCAGTATCGGTAGAGGGTCGGACGCCATGGGTGGTGGAGTGGCAGTACCGGTAGAGGGTCGGACGCCATGGGTGGTGGAGTGGCAGTACCGGTAGAGGGTCGGACGCCATGGGTGGTGGAGTGGCAGTACCGGTAGAGGGTCGGACGCCATGGGTGGTGGAGTGGCAGTATCGGTAGAGGGTCGGACGCCATGCTGGGGCGGTGGAGTGGCAGTATCGGTAGAGGGTCGGACGCCATGGGTGGTGGAGTGGCAGTATCGGTAGAGGGTCGGACGCCATGCTGGGGCGGTGGAGTGGCAGTACCGGTAGAGGGTCGGACGCCATGGGTGGTGGAGTGGCAGTACCGGTAGAGGGTCGGACGCCATGGGTGGTGAAGTGGCAGTATCGGTAGAGGGTTGGACGCCATGGGTGGTGGAGTGGCAGTATCGGTAGAGGGTTGGACGCCATGCTGTGGCGGTGGAGTGGCAGTATCGGTAGAGGGTCGGACGCCATGGGTGGTGGAGTGGCAGTATCGGTAGAGGGTTGGACGCCATGGGTGGTGGAGTGGCAGTATCGGTAGAGGGTTGGACGCCATGCTGGGGCGGTGGAGTGGCAGTACCGGTAGAGGGTCGGACACCATGGGTGGTGGAGTGGCAGTACCGGTAGAGGGTCGGACGCCATGGGTGGTGGAGTGGCAGTATCGGTAGAGGGTCGGACGCCATGGGTGGTGGAGTGGCAGTATCGGTAGAGGGTCGGACGCCATGCTGGGGTGGTGGAGTGGCAGTACCGGTAGAGGGTCGGACGCCATGGGTGGTGGAGTGGCAGTATCGGTAGAGGGTCGGACGCCATGGGTGGTGGAGTGGCAGTATCGGTAGAGGGTTGGACGCCATGGGTGGTGGAGTGGCAGTACCGGTAGAGGGTTGGACGCCATGCTGGGGCGGTGGAGTGGCAGTATCGGTAGAGGGTCGGACGCCATGGGTGGTGGAGTGGCAGTACCGGTAGAGGGTCGGACGCCATGGGTGGTGGAGTGGCAGTACCGGTAGAGGGTCGGACGCCATGGGTGGTGGAGTGGCAGTATCGGTAGAGGGTCGGACGCCATGCTGGGGCGGTGGAGTGGCAGTACCGGTAGAGGGTCGGACGCCATGGGTGGTGGAGTGGCAGTACCGGTAGAGGGTCGGACGCCATGGGTGGTGGAGTGGCAGTACCGGTAGAGGGTCGGACGCCATGGGTGGTGGAGTGGCAGTATCGGTAGAGGGTCGGACGCCATGCTGGGGCGGTGGATTGGCAGTATCGGTAGAGGGTTGGACGCCATGGGTGGTGGAGTGGCAGTATCGGTAGAGGGTCGGACGCCATGGGTGGTGGAGTGGCAGTATCGGTAGAGGGTCGGACGCCATGCTGGGGCGGTGGATTGGCAGTATCGGTAGAGGGTTGGACGCCATGCTAGGGCGGTGGATTGGCAGTATCGGTAGAGGGTCGGACACCATGCTTTGACGCATAGAGTTACGTCCCTTTATGGTCTGAGTTCAAATCCCGCCGAGGTTAACTTTGCCTTTCATCCTTACGAGGTCGATAAAATAAAGTACCAGTAATACACTGGATAATTGCTGGCCTTGTGCCAAAAGTAGAAACAATTATTTCACTGGTAAAGGGCGATGACTTAGCAGAATCGGTAGAGCGTTGGACAAAATGCTTTGAGGCATTTAGTTACGTCCCTTCACATTGTGAGTTCAAAGCCCGTCGCGGTCAACTTCGTCTTTCATACCAGTAACGCACTGGGGTCGATTTAATCGACTTTCCCCTCCCACCAAATCGTTGGCCTTGTGTCTAAATCCGAAACTATCATTATTTTACTGGTTCGAATTTGATTGGTCCTTGAACGATGACATGCAATGATGACCTCGGCATAATTTGAACTCAGAATGTAAGAGAATAAACGTTTATTGGTTCAAATGCTTTAATTGAAACAGAGTTAAATGGGAGATAATTAGCACCACCATTAACTAATTAATTCATAAATGAATAAATAAACAACAAATGAAAACAAAACAATTAAACAAATGATTAAAATCTGTCAATAATATAAAAATATGACAAATAAATAGTGTAACGAAAACAAAGGTTAAAAAGAAATAGAATTATCAAATAAGGATAAAATTTTAAATAAAAAAAGAAATAGAATTATTAAATAGGGATAAAATTTTAAATAAAAAAAGAAACGAAAATAGAATAAATGAAAGAAAAGAGTTATTTGAATGAAAGAAAAGAATTATTTGAATGAAAAAGTAAAATAAAAAAAGTGAAAGAGAAATAAAGGAATATGAAAAGAAAAAGATGTGGAAATATGGGATGTTCTCTCTCTCGTCCTCACTCTACCTCCCCCTGCTCCTCCTCCCACTATCTCGCTATATATATATATGTGAAGGCGCCTGGCGTAGTGGTTAGAGCATTGGGCTTGCAATCGAAAGGTTGTGAGTTCAATTCTCGGACCGAGTGATGTGTTGTTTCCTTGAGCAAGACACTTTATTTCACGTTGCTCCAGTTTACTCAGCTGTAGAAATGAGATGATAGGACTGGAGTCCCTAACATTAAATTACCCAAGACACCTCCAGCGAGATATACCTTGGAGGAGGCCAGCTAAACCTGCATAGGTTTAGCACATATATATTTTGTTATATTTGGGGAGGGTCATATTATTATAATATTGCCAGAAATAATAAGACACACTCACTGTTTGGTTTGGGTTGGTTTTCACTTCTGTATATTTTATATCTCCATAGTTAATTTATTTGGCAATCAAAGTTTATAATTGATTGACCAACGGTTAAAAATACAGCTGTAAATATATATATATCTAGTACATCAAAGTTCTTTCGTAACACATCTATGACATCATCTGAGGTACTATTATGTTTCCTCCCGTTGTATTGTAATGTCTCCGCCATTTTTATTGTATTTATTTATTTATTTATTCATTTATTCTTGTTCCTGTCTCAGTTTGCGCATGCGTTTACGTGTGTGTTTCCTCTTTGGTGTGTGTGTTCGCGTTTGAGTGAATGTGTTTTTGTATTCTATGTGTGTTCACTAGTATGTGTTTATGTGTGTTTGTTATTATACTTGTGTATATATTTATTTAAGCGAAAACAAACCCAAAACCAGTGAGTGTGTCTTATTATTTCTGACAATATTATAACAATATGAGCCTCCCCAAATATAACAATATTTGTTTCGACACACGATTTCATATCAAAAACCTTGCTAAACATATATATATATATATTATTTTCCCACATCTTACGTTAATTATTTTCCATTTTGACGTTATAGTCACTTATATATTATGAAATACTGTTGGCTTCACGCTCACAATAATTTCTATACTTTCATTTATATTTATACTCGGAATTTTTTCCTAGAGTGCTTAAAATTATTTGTGACTAATCCCGGTCTTTTATAAAAAAAAACCGCGATAATATTGCTATTTTGCTGAACTCCTTACATTTGTAGAGTTTTTTTCGGAATGTTTTTTGACTGCTGTTTCCTGTAAACAGACATTCGTCTCATTCTGACGTCACCAGCCATGTCTCTCCATGTGCGTTTATTTTCATATTTACGCATGAGTTGAACTAGCCTGCTTTTAAATTCCCTTTTTGGCATATTCTGGCAGCGGTTTAGGGTTATCGTGTTGAGCTCTACTGATGAACAATCCCAACCGTGACCATCCCCACTGAAAGTTTCGTGAAATAGTCTTTTTAAGACTATATAGAGCATTTGTAGTTTTTCCAAATTGAAGGATGTGTATTTAAACTTTATTTTATTCAGAGTTAAGGCTCTATTGATTTTTCCCTGGATTTCACAAAATTCTATGGATAAATCTGTCTTGATTTTTTAAAAATTGAGTCTGAATTATTTTCCCACATCTTACGTTAATTATTTTTCATTTTGACGTTATAGTCACTTATATATTATGAAATACTGTTGGCATCACGTTCACAATAATTTCTATAATTTCTATTTATATATATATATATATATATATATATATATATATATATATATATATATATATATATATATATATATATATAGGAACGAGTAGGACCCCGACGGCTGAGCTCAAGCCGTTTCGACGGCTAATTCTGGACTAAATGATCATTTTTATCCTGGTACATGAATAGCCGAGCTTTTCAGGGGGTAATTCCATATATGGTAAAAGTGATTGTCACAAGGATTGGTCAAAAGTTTGTTGTTGAGACACATAATTCTATCATAGCTGGGATTCTGAATTAATTTTTCGTATTAAATTTTTCATATATAACGTACGAGCATTTATGTAGTTTGTATTAGAATTTATGTATCGTAGCGGTACTCTTATATATCGTATTAGTATTCATTTTCGGGATTCTGAATTATTATTTCGTATTAGTTTCGGGACTGTGAATTATTATTTCGTACTAGTTTCTTTAGTATTTTGGCCCCCTACTTGTTGACCTGTCACTGTAAGATAGATTTGGACGATTACTACTAACTCATAAAATTCTTTCACTACATCCGCGTATTTAGTATTCTGTCCCACCTATTAAACTTTTCTATAGTTTAGCAGTACCAGTGAGAGACTTGATGATTGTGGTAGAGGAATAGTAACCAGAAATTGTGTTTTTTTATATTTTTTTATATTTTTAACATTCTTATTATTCTTCTATATATTTACTCCATATTGATTTACTTATTGTTTCGACTTCCTCCCCCTCCCCCTCCCTAGTATACTTCTCTTGACCTCTTATCCTTAGGATTCTGCTGTAGTTGGCACTATCAACGCACGACTGGGTTTCCTCCACCCCCTCTCCCTCTTTCTTCTACTGGCAGGTCCAGCTACCCCTTCCTTCCACAAAATGCCATGATAGAATTATGTGTCTCAACAACAAACTTTTGACCAATCCTTGTGACAATCACTTTTACCATATATGGAATTACTGCCTGAAAAGCTCGGCTATTCATGAACCAGGATAAAAATTTTCATTTAGTCCAGAATTAGCCGTCGAAACGGCTTGAGTTCAGCCGTCGGGGTCCTACTCGTTCCTATTACCCACTCTACTACCCTAAGTATTGAGTACTTTGGTGCGCTATGGGCAATCTGGTTCCTTACCACATTTCCTTCGTTATATATATATATATATATATATATATATATATGGGGGGGGGGAGGGGTCCTTGAGCAAGACACTTTATTTCACGTTGCTCCAGTTTACTCAACTGAAAATGAGTACCAGCAATAGCTGGAGGTTTAACCCTGCGATGGACTGGCGTCCTGTCCAGGGGGGAGTCTTGTAATCCCAGTCGCTTCACGCCATGAAACCGGGAAAAGCACCGGCCAAATGAGCTTTCTGGCTTAAGACAGACTTTAGACTTACGGCCTGCCCGCCCAGCCAGTAGGATGGCATCATCGTATGGCTAAAACAGCACGTGCTGTGACCAGCGGCGCCGAATGGCCCCCATCAGACTGGTCGGTCAAGGTGATCAAGGTGATATATATATATATATATATATGAAGCCGCATAAGCCGATTGTGCATTGTTGCATAATATATGCAGACAGATGATGCAGTGGACCTTACTGCTGCATTAGTGCGGCAGAAACTCGAGTCCGGGAAACCTTATAGGCACGCGTTTTACGTGTGTTGTGATGAGGCAAATAACTATGTGTATAATTTGTGTGAAACACGTTGGCTATAAGCTTCTAACGTGAACTAAAAGATTGATTCTTTTTAGCTTCCCGTCCCTACGTAAAATTTGTAAATCAGTGGCTAGTTGAGAGATAGTCCTATCGGTTGCCAGTTGCTAATCACTTTACCGTGTCGGTTGTCACAAACAGTCATGACCGGCATGGGCCGGTGTTTGGATTCTGTCGATCGATTGGTTATTGATTAGGCGATACCCGCTGATGAAGCCGCAGAAGCCGATTGTGCATTATTGCATAATATATGCAGACAGATGGTGCAATGGACCTTACTGCTGCATTAGTGCGGCAGAAACTCGAGTCCGGGAACCTTATAGGCACCGGTTTTACGGGTGTTGAGTTGAGGCAAATAACTATGTGTATAATTTGGTAATGTATCTTACATTGCCCATTGAGTGCACTGAGATACAACCGGTACTGGCATTGATAAATATGCTGAGGCCGTCAACCCTTATTATTATTATAAATATATATATATATATATATATATATATATATATATATATATATATATATATATATATATATATATATATATATATATATATATATATTTATATATATATATATATATATATATATGTAAAAGTTCTATTTAAATTGTTGGGATACAACAATCAAATATTTTTATAGCTGATATAAAGCACTCAACAAATAATTGGAGTAAAAATACGATATTAACAAATGGAAACTATATTTATAAAACCATATTTATTTCATTATACATATTTCAAGGACACCAAGTTAAATTATGGTGTGCTTTCATCAGATAAAATATAATATAGAGCAGTTTTATAAATAATTATTGACATACCCTTAAAGAATGCAACCATTACTTTTGGAAGCTATCCGGGAGCTTCCAACAGTAATGGTTGCATTCTTTAAGGGTATGTCAATATTTATTTATAAAACTGCTCTATATTATATTTTATCTGATGAAAGCACACCATAATTTAACTTGGTGTCCTTGAAATATGTATAATGAAATAAATATGGTTTTATAAATATAGTTTCCATTTGTTAATATCGTATATATATATATATTCAATAATTTCACTTTGACGAATCAAAAAGGGAGACAAAGAAAAACAGATCCTTACATATATTTTCCGTGCTATTTCCAATTTCACCTTTTCTCTCTCGCTCTCTCTCTCTCTCTCTCTCTCTCTCTCTCTCTCTCTCTCTCTCGCTCTCTCTCTCTCTCTCTCTCTCTCTCTCTCTCTCTCTCTCTCTCTCTCTCTCTCTCTCTCTCTCTCTTTATATATATATATATATATATATATATATATATATACTAATATAACTGTCTAAATTTGTCTCCTGTGTTTTGTTTGTTTCATTTATTAACTATATATATATATATATACTTTCTCTTTCACCTCTCTCTCTCCTCTCTTTCTCCCCCCTCTTTCAATCTACTCTCACAAACCACTATCTCTTTCTCTCTATCTTCCTTTCTCTCTATTTATGAAGGTACCCGAAAAAATCCCGTATTTCGAGAACCCGTTCTCCGATTTACGCGAAACTTGTTTTATTCCATTTGTATTCCCATTTCAGGGTCAACTTCCTATTATGCGCCGTTTTGGCTGCATTGAATTACAGACACGCACACAATCATGGAGTTTTATTAGTATATAGATAGATAGAGGAGCTGTTTTATTCATTTAAAATCAAAATGATTTCAAACGAATGAATCAGTTTAGTCCTGTAGACGTCATACATACATACATACATACATACATACATACATACATACATACATACATACATACATACATACACGATGAGGATGATGGCTTCCCCCTCGTTATTGAGTATGGCCATTGCACGATATACCATTATTAATAATTATTAATTAATTCTATCGTGCAATTTTTGAGCGTGAAGATTTTTTTTTAAGTGAGAAAAGACTGTGCACTGAGCCAATCCCACTCTCTGAACGACTGTAACTGTAACCCGAAAAGAAGAAAAGATCAACATCATCGGTAACTACTGAGCCGCATGTTTTATATCGGAGTTATCCCAGTTTCCCGAGTTGCTTTCTCCTAGAAGAATGCCATGACAAAGGCTAGGGGTCCTTCACTCCCAGTGGTTTAACCGCGCGATCGGGTGTCCAGCCCGACTATTTCTATGTCCCCGTGCATATACGTAGATATGCATAAACATACATGCATACATACATACATACATACATACATACATACATACTAACATACATACATATATACACATGTACATACACATTTTTGGATGGTCGTTGACTCTTATGAGCTCTTCTGCCCTTTGTCAGGTCTTGTTCTTTTTGTCCTGCTGGGTGTCTAAAATCACCCTCCTCACCAAGTATATATACATATAGGT
This sequence comes from Eledone cirrhosa, assembly GCA_964016885.1. NCBI lineage: Eukaryota > Metazoa > Mollusca > Cephalopoda > Octopoda > Eledonidae > Eledone > Eledone cirrhosa. The sequence continues at coordinate 8,919,415 of OZ024745.1, forward strand.
AATTACTGAAGAACAAGAAAGAAAAATGGTAAGAATACCTTGTTGGGATGAAGTGTCCTTGAGATCCCCAACCACATTTATGATATACTTTGAAGTAAAAATTGTCAGGTAATGTCGGCGGGGAATTGTCTTCAAGGAATGACTTCACCAGACGTTCAGCTTCTCGTCTTGTTATTAAACCACAACGTCGTGACGATACTGGCATCGCTCCTAGTCTCCTCAATATTTCTAGTTGTATTGGTGTGCATTGCATGCAGGTAATACCCAATGCTACACGTCGGTTGTGGATCTCATTGTAACTGAACTGACGAAGTAATGTGTTGGAGATTTGCGCCAAGCATAGTCTTTCTTTACCTTCCACATAAAGGGAAATAATCGGCGTGCCGAACATAACCACCACGCCAACATCGTTCTCGGGAATCTCCGTGGAATGTTTGCTGGATAAGCCACTGACGTGGTCTTCCTCACCCACGTGCTTTCTACCCATGAAAAGAAGCTCCCGGTTAATGTCGTAGTCAATGGCACCTGGGTCTCCAGATATGTGAGCATCTGTCTCATTCGAATCGTAATTATCCATGTTAATGCTATTGAGAGAAAACAAGATAAAAAACACGATGAGTATAAATATATATATATAATTTTATGTATGCAAAAGGTAAACAACAAAATAAACGACACAGTACAATGAAGAAGTATATAAGTTTTGCGCTTGATACAGTATGAACAGAGTCTAGACGTTTCGGACACTAGTCGTTCATCAGAGAACAATGAAAATTTCAAGTGACCACTTGCATCGAATATTCATTCACTCAATGAAAAGAGAAAAAGAAAAAAGAATTTGTTTCTATCAGAGTGGACTCAGATATAATGGATAGACAAAACTGTATACATATATATATGGACCGGCAATCGCTCTGTGTAATCAGCTCCTGATTATTATAAGAATCCAGCTTCTATAATTTTCGGCAAAGGCTTTGATAAACGCCAACCAGCGAGAAACAGCTGTCACTCCCTCCCCCAGCCTTTGCCAAAAATAAGTAAGTGACATAGTCACTACTTTAAAACTGATAGCGAATAGTCTTGTAAATGTTTTTAATTAAACATACAGTATATTGCCAAATATACTATTCATACATTCATATATATATATATATACGCGCTCATATATTCACCCAGCTTATGCTGACAGAATAACTATGTAGCTTGTGCCCTTCCTATCTACGGTTAGCTTTCCTATTTGTTGTTACTTGTCTCACTCGCTTTACGCGTTTTAATTGTCCTAATAACTTAATTTAGTTATTATTGCACCAACGTGAGGTATATGATTTTTAATGCAATGAAATATCTATGATCGTTGGCAAATCACTGATGAGGGACTCATTTTATAACATGTATATATATATATATATATATATATAGGAAAAAGTTAGGATCCCGACGGCTGAGCTCCGGCCGTTTCGACAGCTAGATCCGAACTAAGCCAGCAGTATTAGGACGGCGGGAATCTAGCTGTCGAAACGGCCGGAGCTCATCCGTCGGATTCCTGACTTTCTCCTATTACCCACTCTACTACCCTAAGTATCGAGTACTCTGGTGTGTTATGGTCCACCTGGTTTCTTATCACACCGGAAAAGGAGACGGCGGTTCGCGGGCCACATCCTTCGTTTGCCGGCAGATCGACTGCTCATATTGCCATGGATTGGGTACCAGAGGGTGGCAGGAGAGAACGGGGAAGACCACGAAAAACATGCCGGAGCACATTCAGGGAGGACCTGCGGGAGATGGGAATTACCTGGAGAGGTGCTAGAAGGGCCGCCAGTGACAGGATCAAGTGGAGGGAGCTGGTCGCCCAATGTTCCACAAGGGACTGGAGGAACTATGACTAAGACTAAGATATATATTTATATATTTATTTATATATTTATTTATTTATTTATTTATTTATCAGTTGATATTTTGTTCATCAACATTCCTTAGCTTTTGCTTTCTTTTTCTTACAAATACAACATTTAACTAAAATAATTTGCATGTGTATATTTATGTGTATATGTATGTATGTGTATGTGTATGTGTATATGTATGTGTATATGTATATACGTATATGTGTGTATATGTATATAATTCTATGTGTGTATATGTATATATGTATATGTATGTAGGTATGTATATATGTCTATGTGTGTGTATGTATATGTGTCTATGTGTGTATATGTATATATATATATATGTCTATGTGTGTATATGTATATATGTCTATGTGTGTGTATGTATATATGTCTATGTGTGTATATGTATATACGTCTATGTGTGCATATGTATATATGTATATGTATGTAGGTATGTATATATGTCTATGTTTGTATATGTATATATATATATGTCTATGTGTGTATATGTATATACGTCTATGTGTGTATATATGTCTATGTGTGAATATGTATGTGTATATGTATATGTATATGTATATATGTCTATGTGTGTATATGTGTATATGTCTATGTGTGTATATGTATGTATATATGTCTATGTGTGTGTATGTATATATGTCTATGTGTGTGTATGTATATATGTCTATGTGTGTGTATGTATATATGTATATGTGTATATGTCTATGTGTGTATGTGTATATGTCTATGTGTGTGTATGTATATATGTCTATGTGTGTATATGTGTATATGTCTATGTGTGTATATGTATGTGTATATGTATGTGTATATGTCTATGTGTGTATGTATATACGTCTATGTGTGTGTATGTGTATATGTCTATGTGTGTGTATGTATGTGTATATGTCTATGTGTGTATGTATATACGTCTATGTGTGTGTATGTAGTATACTGTTATGTTGTTATATTTCAATACATGAACACCTGTAAACTTGGTAGACATACTTCCGTGTTTTCTCAGACTAAACACAGAATCATACTGAGGAATAACATTACAGTCAATTGAAATGACTTAACTGGAGATCGAACCTGTGCCGCCCACTCCGCTGAAAAGACACTTACTGTCAAACATGCTAGTAAAGAGAATATGTAATTTCTTGTTGCTTTGATTAATATTGCATTTGGGACTTGACCGAGTGAAAGAGGTTATTATGAAATATGACTGGTTTTATTAGGGCGGGTGGCTAATTGCTTATGAATATATACATATATAGGTACACACGCGCGCGCGTGTGTGTGTGTGTATGTGTGTGTGTGTGTGTGATGATCGATGTTCTATGGGTTTTGATCCATGAAGTATAACGTTTAGCAACTGAAGTGGGGTGAAAACATCCCTAGTCTTGATCTATGTGGATGTAACACAATTAGATATAACCAGTTGTTTGATATATGTTCGCAGTGAACGGTATCGTCCATGAGGGACAAGAGAAAGTGGACAATAAGCAAAGGTCAATTGAACCCCTCTAGATTCTCTGGTCTTTAATGCAGCGAAATAACCTGCCTTTTATATTTTATATTTATCTATTTGTGAAAAGGAAGGAGTGTATATTATTTAGCATATGTACTTCCCCTCTCTTCATATTTTCCCTCTTTCTTTTCTTGCACAAGAACACATCACACACATATACAAATACATATCACACACACACACACATATTATATATATATATATATATATATATATGTGTGTGTGTGTGTGTGTGTATGTGTATGTGTGTGTGTGTATGTGTGTGTGTGTGTGTGTGTGTGTGTGTGTGTGTGTGTGTGTGTATGTATATAATATAATATAATGCTTGTAAGTACAAATTATTTATAAATTACACGTAAATAGATGCCTAAATATGCGTTTATACATCAGTGTAAAATTAGGTAGAATATTAGCTCCTGTTTTTCCTGTATATATATATATATATATATATATATATATATATATATATATATATATTCAAAATAGGGTGCGCACAGGACAAAGACAATGGGAAAAAAAACCCAGAAAGTCGGACAGTCCAATCTCTGGAAATCACTACGGTGTCGGTTTTTAAAGGTCAATACCATTCATTTTAGCGCACATTTGGACATAACAATATATATATATATATATATATATATAGTTATGTGTGTGTGTCAGAATTTGTTTAGTTCAATGTTTAGACCACTGAACCGGTATTTGAAAGATACAAAGTTCAATTCCCTTTACGGCTGCTGACCACTTGTTTTCCGTTAATAAGACACGATTTTGTAAGTATACAGTTATTTGGGGGATGTTCTAAGAAGATATATATATATGTGTGTGTGTGTGTGTGTGTGTGTGTGTGTGTGTGTGTGTGTGAGTGTGAGTGTGTGTGTGTGTGTGTGTGTGTGTGTGTGTGTGAGTGTGTGTGTGTATGTGAGGAGTGTGTGTTTGTGTGTGTTTGTGCCTGGCGTTCTCATGTGGTTACTAGGATAGCATGACCTCAGCTTAAAACATTCATAGCGAGACTTATATATATGGGTTGGGATATAGCTGTTGAACGGCAGGAGCTCAGTCGTCGGGATCCCGAATCCTTCATATATATATATGTGTGTGTGTGTGTGTGAGTGTATGTGTGTGTGTGGGGGGGGGGATATACATATATACATATATATACATACACGCATACGCACACACCTATACATGCGTGTGTACTTACATATATATATATATATATATATATACATGTGTGTGTGTGTGTGTGTGTGTGTGTGTGTGTGTGTGTGTGTGTGTGTGTGTGTGTGTAAGGCATCAATAATATTAGTATACATACATACGTACAAGCATACATAAATAGAATTATACGTGAGAAAGAGTGTGTGAAAGAATGAAAATAAGAGAGAGAGAGAAACACTGCGTGTTGTGTGTGTGTGTACGTGCGTGCGTTTGTGTGTGTTCGGTTGAGGAAATAAAAATATAAATTTGCATCGAATCCTGACAGCATTTGTGTGTATATATACGTAAAAAAAAATATATAGGCCTCAACCTAATAAACATTATGTGGTTATTGTGTATACATGTGTGTTGTATACATGTGTGTTGTATACATGTGTGTTGTATACATGTGTGTTGTGTACATGTGTGTTGTATACATGTGTGTTGTATACATGTGTGTTGTATACATGTGTGTTGTGTACTTGTGTGTTGTATACATGTGTGTTGTATACATGTGTGTTGTATACATGTGTGTTGTGTACATGTGTGTTGTATACATGTGTGTTGTATACATGTGTGTTGTATACATGTGTGTTGTATACATGTGTGTTGTATACATGTGTGCTGTATGCAAATGTGTAGGAGTTTAGATGCAAAATTTGTTTGCAACGCTCACACTGTTTGTCTAAACACAACCTCCGCCATGTTACTTACGAAGCAATTGTTAGAAACGTAATTACTGACAATTTCCTCTTTCTAATTCATTCTTTTCTCTCCCCCTCTTCTCCCCCTCTTTCCTTTCTCTGTCTTTCTATCTATCTATTTTTCACTATATTCCCTTTCCCAACCCTCTCACCTCCCACGTCTCTTATTGTCAGTTCTTTCTTTGTATATTTAATTGCTGCTCTCTCTTGGAGTGTAAAAAATATATATAATTCTCTTTATTGAAAATTCAATAAAAGAAAAGGAAAAAGAAACATTTATAGTTCAATATACCCAAGAGACTTTATGTAGGCTTAACGTTTTAGATAGGTTGGGTACTTTCTTCTATTTCAACGGAGAAAACCGACCCGTCGCACTGATTTAAGTCCATCTCCCGACGGTCAAAGTAAAAGAATTGCAAGATTAAATGTCACAATATCTTTTGAAAACCTATGATCTATGGGCTTGATTTACATGATCAACGCTCCACTACAAAAGCCGGCAACTTAGAGCAATTGTACTGTTGGCCTCTAATTAACACGGTTTTTCCTCTGTGATTTGCCAAACGTTCTTTCCAGTGAACGTGTCTTTAAGTGTTTAAAGAGTTTACGCATTTACGTGTATATGTATGGGACAAAAAGTACAGTTGAAAGCTGTGTGTATGTGTGTATGTGTGTATGTGTGTATGTGTGTATGTGTGAGTGTGTGTTTGCATGTGTGTTTTATACATTTATGTATATATAATATCACAAGTGCTGTTCTGTGGTATTTTCTTATATACATATACCTACATACAGAAACACATGCACCCATACACATACATATAAACATACGTATATATATATATATATATATATATATATATATATATATATATATATATATATTTATATACATATATATATACATATGTATGTATGTATATATATGTGTATATATATGTGTGTATGTATATCTAGGTATATATGTATGTATGTGTGTATATATATATATGTATATGTATCTAAATTTATACATATATATATATATCAATCAGACATATACATATATGCTTTATATGTATGTACATTATGTGTAATGTACATATATATATATATGTAATGTACACACACACACACACACATATATATATATATATATATGTGTATATATATATATATATATATATATATATATATATATATATATATATATATATATATATATATATATATATATATATATGTACATTATATATATATAAGAGTGAGAAATGAAATTTCGTTTCATTCTTTTCCATATATATATATCGCACACACATACACACACATATATATATATATATCGCACACATATATATACCTACACACACACGCACGCACATACACACACACATATATATACACATATAGCCATCTCTCCATACATGCACACATACGTTTGTTTGTTTGTTTGTTTGTTTGTGTGTATGCGTCGGATTGATATTTATGTCATTTGTTTCTAAAGTTATAGTCTCACACACATTCATCTGGACACATAGACACACAAGTATAAAACTCTACATGCATTCGTCTTGAATATTTCATTAAGAGCTCCGGCTGGCTACCTGTGAATGACTTTTGCTGTCTGTTTTATAAAATGGCATTCAAACGTCTAAGGGTTAATTCTGGTGGAAGTAATGCTATACAAACTGGAATAGTTTTCCCCGATCGGCCAGCAGAGAGGGGAAAAGATGAAGAGAGAGAGAGAGAGAGAGAGAGAGAGAGAGAGAGAGAGAGAGAGAGAGAGACAGAGGCGAACATCTTACTGATTAATTGAGACGACAAAACGCTATGGAAACCAACAAGACATTTCTGTTCTGTTGAACTCCTCTTTAGAAGGAGAACATAAGATTTACGAGCGAGCCAACGTTGATATCCGAACTCAACTTTCTTCCTAACTTGGCAGAAATTCTTCTTCTCTCATCAGCCATCAACTTATCGGTTTGCAACGCAGTTAGTCCCTGCAGATGACGTTTCTTGAATAATCAAGCGGATTGGTTCTTGGAGGGGAGAAAACCGGGACGGTTCCTATGCACATTTTTCAAAGCATACGTCCAATTTGCTGTTGTAATGAATGAAGGTAGTGGAACGAGAAAATTAATTCTAATACAATAAACTGCAATATTAAGAACAACCACTCACATTTCGGATTAATTATTGACTGGTCTAAAGCCATCTTTCATCGAGACATTTAATTCCCTTGATCTAAACTTATGATGACAATCTTTACAAGCGAACTCGAAACAGCAGAAAGTTTTGTGAAAGAAGGGAGAAGCTGCAAATAAATAGGAATGTTTCACTTTTTACGCTCCATACATCACTTAACACTGATAAATTGAACTGCGAAGAATTCCGATGAAAACTTCCAGAATATCTTTCATTCAAATCACAATAGACTTTCTTCATCTATATTAAGAAAGAATGAAGACTGAAAAAACAACAACACATAGTAAGAAAAAAAAGCGCAAAAGAATTAATCATTTATATTTTGCTTCAATAAATACGATGCTGTTTTACGAGGTATTCGACATTTTTCAAACATCTAGAATTTGTTAGAGAATCTTTAAATCTAAAAGATGGAGGTTTCAAATCTTCTTACATTCACAATTTAACGTAATGAATTTAAAACCTGCTGTCATTATTTCGATGTCGATAGGATTCGGGGCGGTGGATTGGCAGTATCGGTGGAGGGTCGGACGCCGTGCTTTACAGCACAGTTACGTCCCTTTACGAACTGAGTTCAAATCCCGCCGAGGTTAACTTTGCCTTTCATCCTTACGGGGTCGATAAAATAAAGTACCAGTAATACACTGGGATAATTGCTGGCCTTGTGCCAAATGTAGAAACAATTATTTTTTATAAATGTGAGGACGGTGGCGTAACGGTAGAGCGACGGACAACATGCTTAATATATTTAAACAGTGGTGTGCTCAGGCTCGGAGATACTTTAGAATAGCTTATAAAATAGTGTGAAGACTCTTACAGATTGGAAAAGATGTCATCGGCCGCTACGAGGAATCGTAATGGTTCAAAGCGCCTAGCCGGTATTTAGGAGATACGAGGTTCGATTCCTCCGGCCGAGGAATGTCATCATTGACTATTAAAATAATCATGTTTTCCATAGCGGCTATGTAAGTCTGTCACACACCGATATATCGTCTGGAACACCTTACACACAAAATGGCGGATGTCTGCATCAGTATTCTGATGTATAACATTGTGTTTTTCTTTAATCCACCAGAAGATTTGCAAACCTTCCCACAATCTATTTTCCAGGATTTACAGATGTTGAATGTTTATCTGGTCTTATGAATTCGTTGGTGACCAATGAGGCCAGTCTTAGAAAGACATATAAGACTACGAATACCGCAGACCAAGTTTACTTTAATTTACCTTACAAATTGTGCGTTTTTGTGCAGCTTGCTTAAATTCTACATGAAAAGTGAATGTTTTTCCTTCTTTCAAAAACCACTGTACCACTCTTTGTTCATTTTCTCCATTGGTGGCGAGGAAAAACAGTTCTTTCCCAGTTAACTTTACTCATTGCAAATGCTTTTAAAGAGGACTTTACATAAACCTTAAACTGTTCTGTTTGAGACCATTCTCTACAGGAATAAGTCCCATGTTTCCACAGACATAGATCCATGTTTCCAAGAGAGCTGAACAAGGACGTTTGCAGAGTATATTTCACAAGTTTGCCTTATTCCAAGTATTGATGGTTTTTGTTGATCAATGAAAACCTGGACATGGTTCACATTCCGCCCATTACACCTCTCCTGTATTTTTCTTCTGTCTTACTGTGAAAATCATATCCATGGTCTTCCCTCCAGAATAGAAACCATACTAAGATTCGAGAAGGACATCAGCCACAAAGGATCTGTTCAGGTGGTTAAGAAGAATATTTGTCAGAACCTTACCAACAACTGACAATAACGTAACGCCTCTATGGTTGCCACATTTTTGTTCCAACAATTCCAGGAAACATTATTGTATCTGTTCAGGCCTTGGAAACAGCGCCATCTCCCAGAAATACATTGATAAGGTCGTGAGAGTTCTGTGGGATACGACTGCTACCCAAGAGTAAATACCACAACAGAGACTCAATCTGTAGCAAGATTCCATCTACTTATTATCGTTGTTTATCTACTGAAGGTACACTATCTAAGGATGTGGTGACAGGTCGTTGTTTATCTACTGAAGGTACAATATCTAAGGATGTGGTGACAGGTTCATCTACTGAAGGTACACTATCTAAGGATGTGGTGACAGGTCGTTGTTTATTTACTGAAGATACAATATCTAAGGATGTGGTGACAGGTTCATCTACTGAAGGTACACTATCTAAGGATGTGGTGACAGGTCGTTGTTCAATGGTGTTATTTACATCCACAACAGGGTCACATTTTAACACCAAACAAATGTCCAATTTAGTGACCTATGACTTCTGTTTTAGTGAATAAAGACATCATTAGAAAGCAAAGGAATCGAAGCAGAACTTTTAACCCCTATTTACTTGCCTCATGATGTAGCTTCTAGCTGTCAATAGTATCAGTGAAAGCTTCAGTTTCATGAACAAGACACTCAAACCAAGTCTCCTACGCCTGCCTAAGTGATGGATATATTTGAGATTTTGTTCTGGTAATGAATGCTAGATTCCAGTGCTCCACTGTATCTCAGGATGGAAAGCTAACAAGGGCGTGGTTTGAACTCAAAACATAAAGGGGCGTAACTATATGCCACAATGCATGTTGTCTGATGCTCTACCAATTCTGCCAATCCACCGCCCTTAGGATTTTCTTTTAATAAAGCCCAAATTACGTTTGTGGAATTGTACCCACACACATTTATATACACTCACATTTACATACACTTACACATTTATATACACTTACACACACTCACATTTATATACATTTACACATTTATATACACTTACACATTTATATACACTCACATTTATATACACTTTCACATTTATATACACTTACACATTTATATACACTTACACATTTATATACACTTACACATTTATATACACTCACATTTATATACACTTACACATTTACATACACTCACATTTACATACACTTACACATTTATATACACTTACACATTTATATACACTCGCATTTATATACACTTACACATTTATATACACTCACATTTACATACACTTACACATTTATATACACTCACATTTATATACACTTACACATTTATATACACTTACACATTTATATACACTCACATTTATATACACTCACATTTACATACACTTACACATTTATATACACTTACACATGTATATACACTTACACATTTATATACACTCACATTTACATACACTTACACATTTATATACACTCACATTTATATACACTTACACATTTATATACACTTACACATTTATATACATTTACACATTTATATACATTCACATTTATATACACTTACACATTTATATACACTCACATTTATATACACTTACACATTTATATACACTTACACATTTATATACACTCACGCGTGTAGACCACGGGTTCACGCAATTAATGAGTTTTAGCGAGAGGCGTTAGTATATATGTATGGCAGTATCTATGTGTGTGTATGAATGTGTGTGTGTGTGTGAATATGTGTGTAGGTATGAATATGTGTGTGTATGAATATGTGTGTAGGTATGAATATGTGTGTGTATGAATATGTGTGTGTAGGTATGAATATGTGTGTGTATAAATATGTGTGTGTATGAATATGTGTGTGTAGGTATGAATATGTGTGTGTAGGTATGAATATGTGTGTAGGTATGAATATGTGTAGGTATGAATATTGTAGTTATGAATATGTGTGCGTATGAATATGTGTGTGTATGAATATGTGTGTATGAATATGTGTAGATAGTAATATGTGTAGATATGAATGTGTAGATATGAATATGTGTGTTTAGGTATGAATACATGTGTATATATGTGTGTGTGTGTGTGTGTGTATTTGTGTATATGAGTGTGTGCGTATGTGTTTGTATGTGTGTGTGTATACGTGTGTGTGTATGTGTGTGTTCGTATGCGTATAGATGTAATACAAGAAGAAAAAAATGTTTACACATCAGTTTAACAGTTCCGACGCTGATCATTTCGGGTCGATTCGACACAGTTCGATTGAGTTTGGCTCTAATCGTCTCAGATCGTATAGTTGGTGGCAGATGGTATGTCGGCTGCAAATGTCAGAGCTCACTTCACTCTATCGTATATTCTATAATAGTGTTCAAGTTAAGCAAGGAGTGTGAACTGCCACTAACCACTGCTACTACCCTACTTACACTTACTTACACTACTACCATCCTATTTCGATGGAGAGGGGGGGGGGGGTCTCTATCAATATTATATTGTTTTGTTTTTTGTTTTTTTGTTTTATTGTTTGCTTTTATTTTGGTTTTATTCTTTTTTAATTTTTTATTCCAAACATCCAAACACACATACTCATGGACACATATCTAAATACACACATTCACACACACACACACACACACACACACACACACACACAGTCTCATAAATGCAGAGAGAGAGGGGAGAGAGAGAGAGAGTTTCATAAACATATATCACATTCACACAGTTTTATAAACACATTCATATAGATAGAGACTATTTTGGCCAACAGTTTGTTGGAGAGTGGCCACGTCAGCCTTGTGCCGTCTCCGTCGGGAAAAACAGGCCTAACGCTGTTGAAATGTCAGCACCGCCTAGTGGCCGAATCTTTTCCCCTCCTTCAGCCTCCGGGACGACAAAAGCATTTCATAACAAATGTATTTTTATGTAAGTGGTGTCAAGAGACTGTAAGATACAGTAGATATTTTACAGCTTTTATTTTTGTTGATGTTATTTTCAGTTTTAGTCTTGTTTTGCTGTATTTTCGTAACGAGAAACCTTAACAAAAACAAAACAGATTCACACACAAGAATATATATATATATATATATATATATATATATATGTGTGTGTGTGTGTGTGTGTGTGTGTGTGTGTGTGTGTGTGTGTGTGTGTGTGTGTGTGTGTGTGTGTGTGTGTACACATTTAAACACACTATTACATGCACACTCATACATATAATCATAACACTCATACAAATATGTGATAGATTTGTACTCAGTTAAGCGAATATACGAATATACATACGTACATCTACACAGTACCATGGATAACTATGTAGACATATATAAGCATATACGTCGACCTGAAGCAGAATAAATAAAAATGACACAATAAGAGATAAAAACTCACTACTATAACTACCAATAGTATTATGACTGCCATACTATTACTCTCACGACCACCACTCTAATACTATCAATGTCCCCCAATACAACCGCTATCATATCTATATGTGTCACTGTAAATACCAGCCAGAATATATATATATATATTAATACAACTGTTTAACACTTTACAGCAATAAACAGTAACTATTCTCGTGATTTATCAAATTCCTCTCCCACATACTGCCTAAAGCAAGGCCCTGTAACTCTCAACACAGACGATTTGTTCCAGGAAGAGAGAAAGAGATATAAAAGAAGAATCAACCGCAGTGCAGGACTAGTACTTTTTAAAAATCTATTTCGAAAGTATGAAAGGTAAAGTTGACCTCGGTTGGATTTTAACTTCAGAAAGAGAACCGGAACGAATACTGCAAAGTATTTTATCCGCTATTCCGACGACTCTGTCAACTCCACGTTTCTCCCAACTATATCTTTATTTATACCAATATATTTCTATATATATATATATTTCCATTAAACTCAATTTACTGCCACAATAATATGCACTGTCTTCGCCATCCTTACGGCCGGAAACACATGGTGGACTGACCCTTCATTTATAGTGGAGGCATGTGGATTAGATCTAATTCTATAAACATGGGTAGTAAGTAAGTGAAAATATTTAATGTTATCTAAATATATGTGTTATATTTATTTCAGTGACATTATTAAATACATGACATATATAACCACAGTACTCCATTCAATGGAAAGCCATCACTAAGTCCAAGCCATACGCAAGGGGAAATCCGACGTGTGGCTTATGTATCGACGAACGAATAACTATCCTAAAGAGTTTACGCAATAGTGATTGCCTAAACACGAGAAGTGAATTTTTCACACGTTGTCCACACGTCACCAAACATCTATTGAATAACTACAAGGCTCCGGACTGATTCTTTGTAATTTGATTTTTAATTTTTTAAATTTTATTTTCAACCTAAAACTTTCCGGACTTTCGCAGTTAACTCCCTTACACCTCCCGCACGCAGTCTAGTATTGCCTGTGTGAAGTGACCGAGTTTCTGCGCATGCGCGTTCGTACGGTTGTCCTTCCTGTTCCTATAACCATACACATCCCGAGCTGAAGATCCGCGAAGGTGAAACAATTGTTCTCGGTATGGTGAACTAACTGTTGTGTAACCACTTCTACCTAACTCGTCCCTTGGACTGAGTGCTCTACCACTACAGATATTACCTTCCAGTATCCACCACTATATATATATATATATATATATATATATATATATATATATATATATATATATATATATATATATATATATATATATATACATACATATATACACACACACATATATATATATATATATATATATACATACACACACACACACACACATATATATATATATATAAGATAACAAGATATCATTTAAGGTAATCCAGCTAGAGGTTATGAGAGCTCTGTATCGAGGATAGTTTTCTGACGATTTGGTCGGGTGACGTGACTTCTAACGATCAGCGACTTTTAGACACACCGAACTAATGAAACAATTGTTAATACTTTAATTAAACCCTATTGTACAGTCGACCAAGTTATATATATATATTCCTTGGTACAGTTGGGTATATTTGAAAAAAAGTAAAAGAATGACTTCACTTGTAGTGCTAAATAATTTGATTTAATTTTATAATATATTAATAATATTATAAAAGAACTTACTAGATCTACCAACTCATAATATTATAATATTATAAAATTAAATCAAATTATTTAGCACTACAAGTGAAGCCATTCTTTTCCTTTTTTTACAAATATATATATATATATATATATATATAAAGAAAAAAAGATGAAATCTAAAATGCAACTGGAGTCTTATTTTAAAATATATATATATATTTATTTGGTTCCTTTACCGGTTTCGCAGTTCTTCTGCTTTTCAAAAGTAGAGTTGAGATGGAGGGTCTGTGGTTTTCCTCACATGAGAAAAATCACAGACCCTCCATCTCAACTCTACTTTTGAAAATCAGAAGAACTGCGAAACCGGTAAAGGAACCAAATAAATATATATTTTTATATAAAAAGACTCCAGTTGCATTTTCGATTTCATCTTTTTTTCTTTATACTTTCACTCGTGTAGGACATCTCGGTTATTTTTCATTTTGTAAAAAAACCTCACTTTCTAATATATATATATATTATATATATATATATATATATATATATATACATATAAAATTATATTATATTATATTGTATGCAGGTAGACAACCAGCTAGGTTATTGTAACTGGTAGATCTCGAAGTATCCTGAGGTAAACACTCGACACCTTGAAGCACTACAGATTACATCTGGTGGTTAGGGTTACAGCTCACTGTATATACTCCAGGCAGAGTATATACAGTGAACTCGTCGAAAATTTCCGAATAAATTGTTGTAAGAAGTCATTTTGCATATTTATTCTTCCCTATACACGCGCGCGCGCGTATGTATGTATGTTGCCGGTTTAGTCGCCGACGACCCGACCATGAAACAGGTTGCACTGGGTTACAAGCTAGCTTGGTGAGGTGGGTGATAAAGGACACTGCGGGATAAAATACAAGACTCGGCAAAGGGCGGAGGAACTCAGCAGTCAACGGCCATCCAAATAGCGCTTTTTTTTTAACCTGGGAGTGAAAGCCCCCAGTTGTTGTCACAACACCTTTCTACGAAAGGGAAACTGAAAAAAACATGCGGCTTCGGAAGCATCTGATGGTGCTGACTAGTTCTCCTTTTCGGGTAGTGTTTGCGATGCTCAGAGAGTGGGATTTGTCGAGTGCAAGGCCTTTCCCCACTTTAAAAAACCTTCAAAGCACAGGCATTGCTTGTTCAGGGTCTGTTACAGGTTTGTGTGACTGGCCGTAGCCTAAAGGTGCACCAAACTCTATAACCTGACAAGATATATATATATATATAGCAAAGGTAAAAATATACGTAACTCAAATGTATGTGGAGAATATTATATATGATAGTATATAGTTGCCAAACAGTTTCAGACTTAGCTCACTGCGTTTATATATTATAATACTCCGGAAACTTGTGTAAGGGATTACAAATGGTTTAAAAACTAAAACTAATTTTCCATCTATATATGTGATTTTATATATATATATATATATATATATATATATATATATATATATATATATACTTTCTTACTTTCGGACTTTATATATATATAAAGTCCGAAAGTAAGAAAGTAATACAAACAAAAGACACAGAAAACCCGGAGCGAACGAACAGAAGTTAATTTCAAACTCATCAGCTGTCAACTAGGTGTCTTGATTTCAGTAACTAAGATATGACCGCCTTTACCAACGTACCAATAGGTCTTTAAAAAGGTATATTTGGGATTTTAAAATGTGAAACAGACAACAGAACAATAAACGTACGATAATTGAAAATAGCCATTTATCTCTCCTTGTTTCTGCTCCCTTCCACACTCAGACATTCCCTCTGTGTATTGATGACTGGATATTTAAAATGTCGGACTTTTAGGCTGACTACTTTCTCAGTTAAATATTTGAGTTTATTGGCGGTAGTCAGAAACAGTAAAAATTTTTAATTCATTCGATATATTAAACTGGTTTCGACCACCACATTCATATAATGTTATATGCAGTGCACAGTATGTTATATGCAGTGCGCAGTGTGCTATATGCAGTGTGCAATATGTTGTATGCAGTATGTGATTAATGTGGTGGTGATTGAGGTGATGTGGTGGTGGTGGTCGTCGTCGTCGTCATCGTCGTCGTCGTCGTTGGAGCGTCAGACAAATGTGTAGCAGCATTTGTTCCGGATTTTTACTTTGTGGGTTCAAAACCTGCCAAGGTCAACTTTGCTTTGGATCTTTCCGGGGCCGATAGAACTAGATACCAGTGAAGTACTGGTGTCGATATAATTGCCAAAATTATAAATCATTATATCCTTAAATAAACTCAAACAAATAATGCTATAAGATCCAATGTAGGACGGTGTTTATAGGGGTCGTTATAAATGAGGTTACAGTGTGAGTTCTTTAATTATCTCTCGGGGTTTGCCAGCCTAGTGAACTTCAACTCAGTCCTGCAAAGTACCGAAACAACCATTTATT
>OZ024745.1:8941158-8946158 GCA_964016885.1 Eledone cirrhosa
TTATCTTGCATTTCCGAGCCTACCTACTTATTTCTGCTAAAATACTTGATTTCCTACATAATGTATTTGTTACATCCTAAAAGATTGTCGACATTTTAAGCCTGGTAGAGCGCATCCCTCTCTATGTCTGAACACGTCAGATTTCTTCCAGAGAAACACTGAGAGTGAGAGAGAAAGAGGGGGAGATATAGAGGAAGAATCTATCCTAATACTAGATTGGTACATTTGTTATCGACCTCGAAAGGAAAAAAAATGTAGTGTTGACCTCGGCAATAAATATTCTATCCGATGGTCTAACGACTCTGCCACTGCTTTGGAGGGTATAATTAAATATAAAGCATACAATTATCAGCCATAATAATGTACACACACTTACACACAATACATTTCCTATCTCCGCCATGTTGCTTACAATAAGAAGCTCAGTTTCCAATCACAAGGTCTTGGGAACCCTACATTTGAATCTGCAAATAGTTATTTCTCCAAATGGTACCCATACATCCAATCGTGTAGATCAGTTGTACATTCTCAACATTTATGTAATTCTAGAAATATATTATTAAAACATATTTAATCGCTTCCAATTAGCATTAAATTTATCAAAACGCAAATTTCCCATCTTTTGTGATTGTTCATATATCTAGTAATACAGGTCTCTCTCTCTCACTCTCTCTCTCTCTCTCTATATATATATATATATATATATATATATATATATATATATATATATATATATACATTCAACGTTATTATCGTTGTTATTCACATATCTGCTGTCAAGGTTTGCTCCCTTTCGAACCCTCTTTGGTGTGTCATGATACGCAATCTTTCTACATCCCTCTCATGCCTCTCGGGACAGGTCGCAGACCCATCGCTAGTTTTTGCGACATGAAATGAAGACTGCAATATATTTTTCGATCAAGCCTAAGACCTGAACGAGTCCCTTGTTAACCCGCTCGAAGGACGGTATCATTCTTTTGTTTCTCTCAGCATATTGCAGTTGCAGTTTCGGTGGTCTGCAATATGGTGAGAGAAACCAAAACGAACCATACCGCACCGTCCGGGTTAACAAGGGACTCGTTTAGGGCTTAGGTAGAGGGGTTTGTTATATTCTCATATTTCATGAGGAAAACACACAATTTGTTTAATTTGTTTTACAGTTATGTGTGTTTTATACATACACACACACACACACACACACACACACACACACACACACACACACATATATATATATATATATATATATATATATATATATATATATATATATATATATATATATATATATATTATATATATATATATATATATATATTATATATATATATTATATATATATATATATTTATTAAAATAACAGATTAAAGTTTAAGCAAAGAATCGCTGCTTTCACCCTTAACGGGATCTTCTGAAACTAACAAAGTCAATCTGTAAACGCAGAAGTGGATATTTCAAAAAACGTTGCAACCGGAGGAAGACAGGAAGACGATACTTTGGTTCGTGGAAACGTTCGCTGGCAAAGAACGGGAAAAACGAATAATACGTCATTAATAGGAGCGGTGAAAAACAATTACGCGCAAAGACAGAACCACGTTTATGGTATAAAAGAGGTCGTAGACTAATGTTCTCTTAGGTGGTTCATAGAGACGTTCTCTGGCAATGAACGGAAAAAACGAAGATAATACGTCATATGTGGAGCATGGAGAACAATTGCACGCAAAGACAAAACCACGTAAATTGTATAGCAGAAGTCGTAGACATATTCTAACTAGGAAACCGAATGAATCTTCGTTTCAGAGTTAAGAATAAAGTAAATAAATACAATACAGAGGTAATAGAAATTAAATAAATACATACACGCATGCAAATACGTACATACACAAGCATACGCGAAAACACTTGGAATATTTGCTCTGCGGTTCTTATATATTTGATATATATTTATCCTTATCGAGCCCTCTTTGGATTTTAGTCTTCAAATTTATTATTATTACTATTATATATATATATATATATATATATATATATATATATATATATATATAATATATATACACTGATACAGGGGATGGTTGTCAAAGAAACAACACCACGTGTTCGGCCGGCCCCTGTATCATGAAAAGAAAATCTTTTTCTGGGAAATTATTGAATTATTCCGAATTGAAAGGTTTATAGGGAATTTTCAATGTTTACTTTAGGTTTTGCCGTCTGAAAAGCTCAGGCTATCATAACTGATAGTCCTCAGTGAAATATGTATAACGGAGTTTTAAATAAACCTCAATTAACTGAATATGGCCTCCGATCTTTTATTAATATAAATGTGTGCGTGTTTGTTTTATACAAATTAAACAAATTGTGTGTTTATGAAATATGAGAATATAACAGGAGGTACCCTCCATATATTATTTAAACACCTGAATGAGATATTTCCTTATCATTCTTGATGTCTCCTCATATTTCGATGAATTTACGGATATCTTTGTTAACTGTAACACTGTTTCCCTACTTTAATCATTTGGATAATCGGTAAATACAGAATTCGGAGATACTTTTGAAGATATATTAGTTTCTAATAACATATACACGATCTACATTCACTTATCCACACACACACACACACACACACACACATATATATATATATATACACACACACACACATATATATATATATATATATATATATATATATATATATATATATATATATATATATATATATATATATATATATATATATATATATATATATATAATTATATTAATGAAAAAGAACAAAGGAACTATTATGACATTATAACAAGTTTATTGCCGACAGCCGTTTCGTCCGACCATATGGTGGGACTTTTCAAGGCATATAACATGTGATTGTAAGTTCATTATTTACATCAACGTATCACTCAAGACTAGCAGTTTGAAATTGTGGTATACATCAGCAGCTCCGCTTGTATATTTGGGGTCTATATTCTAAGGGGCTCTTTTATATTAGTTGTCGGAGTTGTAAGAGGGATGGGTTATGGGGAATTAAGAGAATTTGAAAAGGGCCTAAGAGTCAGGGATTGAAGGTTAAACATTAGATAATTTATAATTTACGCACTAAAAGTAAAAGACTTGGGATCTCGTAGAAGCACCTTAAAAAATCCCTCAATAAGTGCATAAAGCTTACAAGCCCCAATAAACTTAACAAACTAGAAGAGATTAAGAGACTAATAAAATAAAAAAATAAAAAAATAAAAATATAAAGTTTCCCTAAAAAAATATAAAGTTTCCTAAGAAATTCCTTCAAGAGAAAAAAAATTTTTCGAAAAAAAAAAACTTTCTTCCCCAGAGATCACGTTAAAAAATTTCAGAAAATTTACGAAGTTTTGATAATCTCTACTAAGTTGAAAGAAACTAATCAATTAAAGGTTAATTCAAAAAGCCTTCAATAAATCCCTCAGAAAAGGCCCCTTTAATATTTTTAATAGGAACCTCCTCCGAGAGACCCTTCGAAGAATTAAAATTTTAGAGAGCCTTTAAGGATATATATAAACGAATTGAGGAAAATTATAAATTAAAAGTTAAAAATTACGGTATTTGGGATATCCGAGGAATTTTCAAAGGGCTGCTTCAACATTATTATACTTTGGGAGGGTCATGCTGCCAATAAAAACACGCACCTGTTGGTTTTCACTTCAATTTATTATAAATAGTTATTGTGGCACGACCCACAAAAACAAGATGATGTAGGACAGAACAAATGAAGGACATAAAATAACAAATTAGTCACTGAGGAGGTCACACAATGTGTGACGAAAGAGCTTTGACAATAAACAAATAAACCATCCAGTTATTAAACTAACCAACTGGAAATTTATAATAAATTGAAGTGTTTTTGTTGACCCTCCCAAAGTATAACAATATTTATTTCAACACACGTTTTCAGAAACCGTGCAAAACAAATAGAAAAACGAAGTACTAATATGTGTGTGTGTGTGTGTGTGTGTGTGTGTGTGGAGGGGTAGGTGTGGGTGTATGTGTGTGTGTGTATTTGTGTGTATATATTTATACATGCATACATATATCGACAGTCGATCGATAAGATCTCAGACCTCGCTTAACGAATGGAGTGAAGCTCGTCAAATCGGACCGCAAATCCACCCATGCGCCTTCACACACACACACACTCCCATATATATATATATATATATAATATTAATAATTGTTTCTACTTTTGGCACAAGGCCAGCAATTATTTCAGTACATTGCTGGTACTTTATTTTATCGACCTCGTAAGGATGAAAAGCAAAGTTAACCTCGACGGGGTTTGAACTCAGACCATAAAGGGACGTAACTATGCTACAAAGCATGGTGTCCAACCCTCTACTGATACTGCCAATCCACCGCCCTTATATATAATATTAATAATAGTAGTATTTATACTTATATATATATAATCTATTTACAATTATAAACACGTAAGAAAATTAGCTCAATCTAAATTATTTGATGTATTACGGACGGAGCAGAAATACAGAATATAAAACAATCAAATTTTTGTTTAATGCATTTAATTGCTGACGTTCGTTTCTTCCAGATGACTATCTGGCATCATCGGAGTATAGACAATATTTAAACAATTAATTACATTCCAAAACAATTAATTACATTCATTAAGGTACATTATTATTGACAGTGTCAGTGACATCATATTGAAAAACAAGAGTAATAAAAGGATATTACATTGAAAAGATAGCCAAATATTGGAGGCTGTTATAAAGAAGGTATTGCTACTAGTGAGTATATCAAGCATATTATACAGAAAATTAGTAATAGTATGCATAAAGGTAATACAGACGCAAAATGACTAGGAATGTGATTACTTGTTTAAACATTGTCTATGCTCCGATGATTCCAAACAGTCATCTGGAAGAAACAATCGTCAGCAATTTAATGCATCAAACAAAAACTTGATTGTTTTATATTCTGTATATATAAATATATATATATATATATAT
>OZ024745.1:8948658-9016158 GCA_964016885.1 Eledone cirrhosa
CGGTTTACTTTTTTTTATCTCGTTAGTAAAATAAGTTGGATTACTTTGAATATATAATTAATGAATATAACATAATTTATCTACTAAATTTCGTAAACAAAAATAATTTCGTAAAAATAAATAATTTAAAATTGACTTCTTTTCAAAGTTGCACTTCCGGTATATCGTTACCACCACCACTTCAACTACCATATATATAGAAAGAGAGAGTATGTGATGTCAACACTTCCGGTGGCGATCACTTAAATAAACATACTAATTTTCTGTCACTAATTTTCTCCTAATGCAGTTTATATATAACTAGCAGTAAAGCCCGGCGTTGCTCGGGGCTGCTCAGTAGCTGTGTTAAAGTTACAATGTTAAGTTCCTTTCTTGGCTTAAAAACTGTAGAGTCTACAGTGTAGAGTTTCATGTGGTACTTCTGATTAATATTCCCTCAACCAACAGTATGCCTTATGAAGTTAAGAAAATATAACCATAACTCGAATGTTAAAACAAAAGAGGATGCTGGAGATAAAAACTGCACTGGTAATCTATTAACAAAAATCGAAAATGTAAACACTGCAACACTTGTCTCAGAGAAAAACATCAGCGTAACCAAACTATCAGTTATTTTGAAACAAAAAAATTGGATGGACATGAAAAACAAACAAAAAATGCAATTTTATCGACTATCACCTCTCTGCACGACTGTCTGTCTGCACAACTTTATCGCCTATATCGCCTCTCTGCACGACTGTCTGTCTGCATGCTTCCATCGTCTATCAGCCCGACTGTCTGTCTGCACAACTTTATCGCCTATATCACCTCTCTGCACGACTGTCTGTCTGCACAACTTTATCGCCTATAGCAGTAAAGCCCGGCGTTGCTCGGGGCTGCTCAGTAGCTGTGTTAAAGTTACAATGTTAAGTTCCTTTCACATTCATCTGTAGAACAAACGTAGCCCATGTGTCAAGTTTTGTGAAAATCGGTTGCGAACTCCAGAAGTTATGACCTTTTGTTGCATTGCACTGCAGTGCTTCAGTCGACTACAAGGAAGTGGTTAAAGAGGGTTATCTGCCGGGAGGCCCTATAATCAATAATCAATATAATCAATAATCAATATCTGGAAAAATGAAAGTGCCCATGACCATCCAGAGTACATAAGTAACCTTTGTCTTAAGTTTGGTGAAAATACTGTAGAAATGCATAAGGTTTACACACACACGCGCGCGCGCGCTATGGGTGTTTGTGTGTGTGTATGTATTTGTGTGTGCGTATGTATATGTATATGTGTGTGCGTATGTATATGTATATGTATATGTATGTGTATGTCCGTCGGCGCATACGTATGTACTGGCCTAAATCTTCACTATTTACTTTTACTATTTTAAGGCAAAGTTAAAATCCAGTCGAGGATAACTTTGCCTTTCATCCTTACGGGGTTGATAAAATAAAGTACCAGTAATGTTAATTGTTGGCCTTGTGCCAAATGTAGAAACAACTATTTTAATAACCTCTGTCATTTTCGTTTACAATTTTATTTACATCATTCTTAAACTCCGGGGCTAGAAATCATTCGGTTATTTTAAATAGAATATTAGTCTAACGACTCCATTTACACCATAAATTTGGTCTTGTCTTTGCATGAAATTGTTCTTCTCGGTCCACATAACGACGTATTATCCTCGCTTTTTTCCGTTCATTACCACGGAATGTCTTCACGAACCAAAATATCGTCTTCCTGTTTTCCTTTGGTTGCAACGTTTCTCGAAATATTTTATTCTGCGTTCACAGATTGAATTTATTAGTTTAAGAAGATCCCGTTAATGTTGAAAGCAGCGATTCTTTGCTTAAACTTTCTTTCTTTCTCAACCGCTCTCCCTTTTTTTCATACCCCCTCTCTCTCTCTCACTCATAGCCCCTCTCTCTGTCTCTCACTTCCTTTACAAAATGGAGAACAATAAAGAACGCGCAGTTCTCTCTCTCTCTCTCTCTCTCTCTCTCTCTCTCTCTCTCTCTCTCTCTCTCTCTATCTGATTATCTTGTACCTCTCTCTGTATAACGTCCTATCTCACTCTCTCTCTCTACATCTCCATTTCTCTCTTTAGATGTATATGTATATGTGTGTGATATATATATATAGAGAGAGAGTTGCAACATGTATGTAGTTTTATAGATTTTTTAGGGTAATAGTGAGAGGAATTAAGCGTGTAAGAGAGAGAGTTACAGCATGTATTTAGTTTTATAGATTTTTTTTTCATAGAAGCAGGAAACTTTTGGCAATGTTTATTACGCGTTGACCATCCTTGGTAAATTTGGAGCACATTGGAAAACAAATCATCAAAATCGGTAGAGAAATGTGGAAATGCATAAAAATCATACACACACAGAGACAGACATCTTCCGTTTTATATATATATAATATCGTCTTTTTTTTATGTATCATGGATTACGTTGCTGATTACATAAGACAATGTAACAACGTCTTCGTTCAATTTCGGTGTATATTGTCAATTACGATTTTATTTGATGTATCATATCTACATGAATATATACTTGCGTATAATATCAATATACACACTACACAAGCTAGCAAAAAACCACCCGAAAGGTGGTTTTTCTGCTAGTATACATAATATAGATACTAATATACTAATATAGATACAAATATACTAATATAGATACAAATATACTAATATAGATACTAATAATATACTAATATAGATACTAATATACTACTAATATAGATACTAATATACTAATATAGATACTAATAATATACTAATATAATAATGTAGATACTAATATACTAATATAGATACTAATAATATACTAATATAGATACTAATATACTAATATAGATACTAATATACTAATATAGATACTAATATACTAATATAGATACTAATAATATACTAATATAGATACTAATATACTAATATAGATACTAATAATATACTAATATAGATACTAATATACTAATATCGATACTAATAATATACTAATATAGATACTAATATACTAATATAGATACTAATATACTAATATAGATACTAATAATATACTAATATAAATACTAATATACTACTAATATAGATACTAATATACTAATATAGATACTAATAATATACTAATATAGATACTAATATAATAATATAGATAAACAAATATCTTATCAAGTAAATATCGGCGTTGCACACACATCCACACACATCTACACACATCTACACACATCTACACACATCTACACACATCTACTTATGTCTTTACACTCACACAATGATGTAGGCTGAGCTTTACCTGTCTTTACACTCACACAATGATGTAGGCTGAGATTTACCTGTCTTTACACTCACACAATGATGTAGGCTGAGATTTACCTGTCTTTACACTCACACAATGATGTAGGCTGAGCTTTACCTGTCTTTACACTCACACAATGATGTAGGCTGAGCTTTACCTGTCTTTACACTCACACAATGATGTAGGCTGAGATTTACCTGTCTTTACACTCACACAATGATGTAGGCTGAGCTTTACCTGTCTTTACACTCACACAATGATGTAGGCTGAGATTTACCTGTCTTTACACTCACACAATGATGTAGGCTGAGCTTTACCTGTCTTTAAACATTTTAAAGATATTTTATTTTTAATAAATCAATTCACGGTTATATAAATAAGAAATATTGATGGAAATATGAATTAAAAAGAAAAAGGAAAAGAAAAAGAAAAAGAAAAAGAAAAAGAAAAAGAAAAAGAAAAAGAAAAGCCAGCAACGAAGAGAGGGGGGGGGGGTAAAGAAGGGCTGACTGTAGGAAAGTAGGAGAAAGGGTTATAATGAAGGGAAAAGAGGGACAAGGCAAGGACTATGAGGTCACAGACGAAAGGGATGGGGAAGGAGAGAAGAGGCTCTATGCCTGGGGCAGAGTAGTGTTTAGGCTGCGACCCACGGACAAAACTGCAAAGACATTTGAAAGAAATCTTTAAATTAGGGATCTCTCTATCTCTTTATCTATCTATCTCCCTATCGCTCTATCTCTCTAT
The DNA here is from genome assembly GCA_964016885.1 of Eledone cirrhosa. Taxonomy (NCBI): domain Eukaryota; kingdom Metazoa; phylum Mollusca; class Cephalopoda; order Octopoda; family Eledonidae; genus Eledone; species Eledone cirrhosa. The sequence goes on from OZ024745.1 coordinate 8,952,688, forward strand.
CTCTCTATCTCCCTATCTCTCTATCTCTATATCTCTCTATTTCCCTATCTCCCTATCTCCCTATCTCCCTATCTCTTTATCTCTCTATCTCTCTATCTCTCTATCTCCCTATCTATTTATCTCCCTATCTCTCTATCTCTCTATCTTCCTGGTAGATAAAGTAGAAGAGGCGATTAGGAGTGGCAGCGTAGCTAACGTGCTGGCGACAAGAACGGCCTTGGACCAGTTCTTCGACGCAAAGCACGAAGGCTGCGTTGTCAGGAGTAAAACACATGCTCTAGGAAACGAGGGAGCCAAAGCTGTTAGCTAGTCCCGCGTAACAGAGGCGAAAAGTAGCAACAAGTCCACGATTCGGTCTTTGAAGGACCAAGATGGACGCGTGATACTTGTACCGGAGCAGATGTGCGCGGCCTTTCAGCGGCACTTTGCACAGCTGTTCGGGAGGGGTGACGCGCCGGGAGAGGCTATGGATTTCGGTCCCTACCTCGACGGCCTGCCGTGACTCTCGGACGGGGAGGCGAAGTTCTGCGAAAGGCCGATTTCGGCCGCTGAGATAGGGGACGCGCTGAGCCAATGCGGCAAACGCAAATCACCAGGTCTCGACGGTCTACCCTACGAATTTTACGTAGCAATGCCGGACTTGTTCTTCGGTCTCCTCGAAGCGGTCTACTGCAACTGGCAGCAGAACGGGAGAATTCCCAGTTCTGTGACCAAGGGCGTAGTCACGTTAGTCAGGAAGGACGAGAATAAGGGGGATGACATAGGTAACTTCAGGCCCATAACTCTGCTAAACCCAGAGTTACAGATTTTGGCCAAGGTGTTAGCAAAGAGGCTGGCGCTTGTCGTCGGGAACCTGGTGGGAGAAGCGCAGACATGCGCAATCCCGACCGGGTCCATACACGACAACCTCCACCTCATGCGATACATCGTAGAGAGGGTAGGGTGTGAACCCGGCTTCGGTGGGGCCCTGATCAACTTGGATCAGTCTAAGGCGTTCGATAGGGTTGACCATCGTTACCTGAATGCGGTGCTCAAGGCGGCAGGCTTCGGAACCGTGTTCAGGGGCTGGATTGCTGCAATGCACAGCAACAACATCTGCTCAAGGGTCAAAGTGAATGGCTACCTCTCGGAGCTGTTCCATATCGCGCGATCCATCCGACAGGGATGCCCTCTCTCCTCCCTTCTGTACGTACTGACTCTCGAGCCACTACTGCGGAAGTTGGAGCTACTGCAAGGCGAAGAGCGGCGTCGGCCTACGCCGACGACGTAACAGTAATGGCGTCGAGCACCTCGCAAATCGGGGAGGTCGGCAACTTACTGAAGGAATACGAAAGGTTCACAGGAGCGAAGCTGAACCGGGGAAAGTCCGTCGGTTTGCAAATCGGAACGTGGAGAGGAAAACCGATGCCTTCCGACGGCGTCGTCGGACGCTGGACGGAAGCACCGGTAAAGCTGCTCGGGGTCTGGTTCGGACCGGACCTCCAGGTAGAGAAAAACTGGAACGAGGTGACGGCCAAGGTGTTTGCGCTCGCCCAGAAGTGGGCCGAGTGCAAACTATCCCTGAAAGGTCGAACGGAGGTGGCGAACACTTTCATAGCGTCCGTCATCTACTAACGCTTGACCGTCGTGCCTTGTCCAGGTAAAACGCTCGCCAAAATGGAGCGCGCGCTCTTCCAATTCCTTTGGAAGAAGCGGGCTCCTTTAGTGAGAAGGTCCATCTGCTGTCAACACCCTTCAAACAGAGGGCTGGGGATGCCGTGGTTGACGATGCGCAAACACGCGCTCAGGCTGCGGCACCTCCACGTGTTCCTCGCCGAACAACCGGTGTGGGCTCCGTTCGTGAGGCGAGCCTTCCCGCGACTCGTCTCGCTGACGGATCTACAGTCCTGGGTCAAGCAAAGACCAAGGAAAATGGGCGACTGGCACATCGAATGTGCTCAGGCGCTCACAGTCCTCTGGCAAGCGGACCCGGGGATCAGTGCAGACTCCACCTCGTCATTCTATATAGGGTTGGTGCGCAGCAAGTTCCACGACACTCTCGAGGAAACTCTATACGTAGAGGAAGACGAACTGGCCAGTCTGTTCGGTAGGACCTTCCGCCCGGGACCGATGGACAACTTCCAAAAGTACCTGGCCTGGCAGTGCTACCGAGGAGCTCTACCCGTTCGAGACAAGCTCTACAGACACGGACGCCCGGGCAGGGATCCCTCGAAAAAGATCTGTCCGAGATGCGTGCGAGACGAGGAAACCGTCGCGCACGCATTCGTACACTGCCCGGGCGTTACCGACCTGTGGAGCTACGCAGAACGGCTACTGTCACGGGTGGGACAAATCCGGTTGACCATCGAGTCCATTATTACGATCAAACCGCCACCCTCCTTCAAAAACGAAGGAGAGGCGGTTTTCCTCTGTGTAATGGCTATGGTGAAAGAGGTTATATGTTGGACTAGGCTGAAAGGGCTGAGGTCAGACACCTTTCTCTCCGGCGTACAATTGGTTCGCTTCTTCAAATATCAGAGTGGAGAGAGAAGGTCTGCACCCCAGCAAATTTGACGAAAGGTGGGTGAATGTGGCAAGAATGGCCCGAGTGGTTGGGCCTTCTCTCTATATAAACCTGAGGTTGAGGAAAAAGAGGAAGAGAGGAAGGAAGCGCTCGCTCTTTGTGCTCCTGGAGATGAGGGTTGTACAGTTTTTCGGGGTGTGTACAACCCATGTGTAACGCCTCCCGCTATTGGGGATTTCAATTGTTATTTGTTATTTATTTATTAGTTCTATTTTTATACGCTTGTATGTAAACTCCCCACTTTGTATTTGTATTTGTCCCCATCTTTTGTGCCCCTGTGGCAAATAAAGAAATATATCTATCTTCCTGTCTCTCTAACCCAAGTCCCACCCTCATGGAAATTGTGCAGCCCGTTACCCGGGACGCAGAGAGGTAAGTGCCTTTTCTCTTCACCACCAACATGGCTATGCTAAGAGTAGGCTGTCTAAATGCGCGTGGCCAGGGCTCAACTTGGAAGCAAGCAATGCTTCTAAATGACCTCAGGTCACAACGTATAGTTATTTGCGAGGCCCGGATCAGCAACGTGCGACAGCTGGCCCCCACCTTTGATGACTTTGAGATGCACGCATCTCTCTGTCAGCCCGGAGGTGGGGATGGGGTTGTCGTTCTGCTGCAAAAACATCTGGGTCTCGCAACAGACGGTACATTTGGACCCGGAGGGTCGACTAGTGGTTCTGGACCTTGGCAGTGGTGAAGGCGGAGCGTTTAGGTTGGTAGCCGTCTACGGCCCTTTCGGGTCAATGCGGCCGGACTTCTTCCATCGTCTGGAGACTTTTCTAGGGACGTCCCGCTCCTTGCTATTAGTGGGGGACTGGAATGGTATCCTAGATGCACGTTGGGACTACGTAGGGGCCTGTCCCGATAGAGAGGGGTGTAATAGCCTCAAAGGGTTAATCGGTCGATTTGACCTGGCCGATAGATATCGACTAGATTTTCCGACTGCGCAAACCTGGACTTGGGAAAACCGCAGCGGATCATCTAGGTCGTACCTAGATAGGTTCTTAGTTAGAAATAAGGATAAGGACTTTTTAAGTTGTCCAAAAATGCGCATGGTTGGCTATTCAGACCACAAGTTAGTGACCTGCATGGTCAACCTTGACAGAACGCATAGACAGGGACCCGGTTACTGGAAGCTCAACTTGTCCTTACCGGCAAGTAAGGATTACAGGGGCCGGATTAGCACTTTAGTTAAGGAGCGGTTGACGGGTGCCATCGTCAACAGCAGGTGGTGGGGATCTCTCAAAAGAGAGATTAGAGTAGTCTCTATAGAATTTAGTAAGGAGTTAGCCTCAAATAGAAATAGGAAGGAAAGGGAGTTGGTAAATAGTACAGAAGAGGCAATTAGAAGCGGCGACGTGGCCAGAGTGCTAGCGTCGAGAACGGCACTGGGCCAGTTCTTCGACGCGAAACACGAAGGCTGCATCGTCCGAAGCAAAATACGTGCTCTGGGAAAAGAGGGGACTAAAGCTGTTAGCTGGGCCCGCGTGACAGAAGCCAAAATAGGGAGTAGATCCACTATCCGGTCTTTGCGAGACCAGGATGGACGGGTGATCCTTGAATCTAAGCAGATGTGTGAAGCTTTGCAAAAGCATTTTGCCAGATTGTTCGGAAGTGGACTCTCGGACAGGGAGGCGAAGTCCTGCGAGGAGCCGATTTCAGCCGTTGAGATAGAGGACGTGCTGAGCCAATGCGGCAAACGCAAATCCCGGGTCTCGATGGTCTTCCATACGAACTATATCTAGCTATGCCAGACTTGTTCCCCGATCTCCTCGAGGCGGTCTACTGCAACTGGCAACAGAACGGGTGAATGTCCTGTGCTGTGACCAAGGGCATAGTCACGCTAGTGATGAAGGACGAGAACAAGGGGGACGATATAAATAATTTCAGGCCCATAACTCTGCTAAATACAGAGTTACAGATTTTGGCCAAGGTGTTAGCAAAGAGGCTGGCGCTTGTCGTCGGGAACCTGGTGGGAGAAGCGTCGGGAACCTGGTGGGATGCGGTGCTAGCGGCGGCAGGCTTCGGACCCGTTTTCAGGGGCTGGATCAATGCCATGCACAGCAGCCGCATATGCTCTAGGATCAAGGTGAACGGCTACCTCTCGGAGCCGTTCGAAATCGCGTGGTCCATCCGACAAGGGTGCCCTCTCCTCCCATCTGTATGTAGTGACTCTGGAGCCACTGCTGCGGAAGTTGGAGTTGTTGCAGGGCATCCCGTTGGAACCGGGATTGCGGAAAGCTGTATCGGCCTACGCCGATGACGTAACAGTAATGGTGTCGACGACCTCGGAAATCGGGGCGATCGGCACCTTACTGGAAGAGTACAAAAGGTTTACAGGGGCTAAGCTGAACCGGGACAAGTCGATCGGTCTGCAACTCGGCACGTTGAGGGGCAAATCGATGCCCTCCGATGGGGTCGTCGGGCGCTGGACGGAGGGCCCGGTGAAGTTGCTCGGAGTCTGGTTCGGACCAGACCTCCAGGTGGAGAAGAACTGGGGTGAGGTAACGAACAGGGTGTTTTCACTGACCCAGAAGTGGGCCGAGTGCAAACTGTCCCTGAAAGGTCGGGCGGAGGTGGCGAACACTTATATAGCGTCCGTCATCTACTACCGCATGACCGTCGTGCCTTGCCCAAGGAAAACGCTCGCCAAAATGGAGCGCGCACTCTTCCAATTCGTTTGGAAGAAGCGGGCTCCTATGGTGAGGAGATCCATCTGCTGTCAACACCCTTCGAAAGGAGGGCTGGGGATGCCGTGGCTAAAAATGCGTAAACACGCATTGAGGCTACGGCACCTCCAGGTATTCCTCACCGGTCATCCGGTGTGGGCCCCGTTTGTGAGGCGAACCTTCCCAGTCCTGGGTGAAGCAAAGACCGAGTAAACTGGGCACCTGGCACACCGAGTGTGCCCAGGCGCTCACGGCTCTCTGGCAGGCGGACCCGGCTATCGGTGGAGACTCCACCTCTTCATTCTATAGAGGGCTGGTGGTTAGCAGGTGCGACGACGCCCTCGGAGAAACCCTAGGCATGGAGGAGGACGATCTGGCCAGCCTATTCGGTAGGACTTTCGGCCCGGGACCTATGGACAACTTCCAGAAGTCCTTGGCCTGGCAGTGCTACCGAGGGGCTCTGCCCATTCGGCATAAGCTCTACAGACACGGGCGCCCGGGTAGGGACCCCTCGAAAAAGATCTGTCCCAGATGCGTGCGCGACGAGGAAACCCTCGCGCACGCATTGGTACACTGCCCGGGCGTTCCCGATCTGTGGGGCTATGTCGAAAAACTGCTGTCACGGGTGAGACCAATTAGGTTGACCACCGAGTCCATTGTAATAATCAAGCCGCCTCCCCCCCTTCAAAAATGAAGGAGAGGCGGTCTTCCTCTGTGTAATAGCCATGGTAAAAGAGGTTGTATGGTGGACGCGTCTAAAAGGGCTGAGGTCGGACACCTTTCTTTCCGGCCAACAACTGGTCCTTTTCTTCCGATACCATTTCGGAAGAAGGATCAGGATGGAGAGAGAGGTGCTCCACCCCAGCCAGTTTTATGAAAGGTGGGTGAAAGTTGCGAGAATGGCCCGTGTGAATGGGCCTTCTCTCTATATCAGCCTGTAGGTGGAAAAGGATGAAGGAAGAAGGGAGCACCCTCTCTTTGTGCTCCCGTACAGAAGAGTCGCACATTTTTTTTCGGGTGTGTGTGTGACCCAAAAACGATCCCTCCCTATTGAGGACCTTTTTGTTTTAATTTTATTTGTTATTACATTTTTTTTTACTCGATTTATATGTAAACTCCCACCCCCCATGTATATGTCCCTTTCTTTTGTGCCCTCGTGGCAAATAAATAGAAATTTATCTCTCTATCTCCCTATCTCTCTATCTCTCTATCTCCCTATCTCCCTATCTCCCTATCTCTCTATCTCCCTATCTCCCTATCTCCCTATCCCCCTATCTCTCTATCTCCCTATCTCCCTATTTCTCTATCTCCCTATCTCCCTATCTCCCTATCTCCCTATCTCTCTATCTCCCTATCTCCCTATCTCTCTATCTCCCTATCTCCCTATCTCCCTATCCCCCTATCTCTCTATCTCCCTATCTCTCTATCTCCCTATCTCCCTATCTCTCTATCGCCCTATCTCTCTATCTCCCCATCTCCCCATCTCCCTATCTCCCTATCCCCCTATCTCTCTATCTCCCTATCTCCCTATCTCTCTATCTCCTATCTCCCTATCTCTCTATTTCCCTATCTCCCTATCTCCCTATCTCCCTATCCCCCTATCTCTCTATCTCCCTATCTCCCTATCTCCCTATCTCCCTATCTCTCTATCTCCCTATCTCCCTATCCCCCTATCTCTCTATCTCCCTATCTCCCTATCTCTCTATCTCCCTATCTCCCTATCTCCCTATCTCTCTATCTCCCTATCTCCCTATCCCCCTATCTCTCTATCGCCCTATCTCCCTATCTCCCTATCTCCCTATCTCTCTATCTCCCTATCTCTCTATCTCTCTATCTCCCTATCTCCCTATCCCCCTATCTCCCTATCTCTCTATCTTCCTATCTCCCTATCTCTCTATCTCCCTATCTCTCTATCTCCCTATCTCCCTATCTCCCTATCCCCCTATCTCCCTATCTCTCTATCGCCCTATCTCTCTATCTCCCTATCTCCCTATCTCTCTATGTAATGACTCTAGAGCCACTGCTGCGGAAGTTGGAGTTGTTGCAGGGCATCCCGTTGGAACCCGGATTGCGGAAAGCGGTGTCGGCCTACGCCGACGACGTAACAGTAATGGTGTCTACGGCCTCGGAAATCGGGGCGATCGGCACCTTACTGGAGGAGTACGAAAGGTTTACAGGGGCTAAGCTGAACCGGGACAAGTCGATCGGTCTGCAACTCGGCACGTGGAGGGGCAGATCGATGCCCTCCGATGGCGTCGTCGGGCGCTGGACGGAGGGCCCAGTGAAATTGCTCGGGGTTTGGTTCGGACCAGACCTCCAGATGGAGAAGAACTGGGGTGAGGTAACGAACAGGGTGTTTGCACTGACCCAGAAGTGGGCCGAGTGCAAACTGTCCCTGAAAGTTCGGGCGGAGGTGGCGAACACTTATATAGCGTCCGTCATCTACTACCGCCTGACCGTTGTGCCTTGCCCAAGGGAAACGCTCGCCAAAATGGAGCGCGCACTCTTCCAATTCGTTTGGAAGAAGCGGGCTCCTATGGTGAGGAGATCCATCTGCTGTCAACACCCTTCCAAAGGAGGGCTGGGGATGCCGTGGCTAATGATACGTAAACACGCATTAAGGCTACGGCACCTCCAGGTATTCCTCTCCGGTCAACCGGTGTGGGCCCCGTTTGTGAGGCGAGCCTTTCCCAGACTCGTCTCACTCACCGAGCTGCAATCCTGGGTCAAGCAAAGACCGAGAAAACACGGCTCTCTGGCAGGCGGACCCGACTGTCAGTGGAGACTCCACCTCGTCATTCTATAGAGGGCTGGTGGTTAGCAGGTGCGACGACGCCCTCGGAGAAGCCCTAGGCATGGAGGAAGACGAACTGGCCAACCTGTTCGGTAGGACATTCAGCCCGGGACCCATGGATAACTTCCAGAGGTCCCTGGCCTGGCAATGCTACAGAAGGGCTCTGCCCGTTCGAGAAAGGCTCTACAGACACGGGCGCCCGGGTAGGGACCCCTCGAAAAAGATCTGTCCCAGATGCGTGTGCGACGAGGAAACCGTTGCACACGCATTGGTACACTGCTCGGGCATTGCTGATCTGTGGGGCTATGTCGAACAACTGCTGTCAAGGGTGGGACCGATCCGGTTGACCACCGAGTCTATTGTAACGATCAAGCCGCCTCCCCTCTTCAAAAACGAAGGAGAGGCGGTGTTTCTGTGCGTAATAGCCATGGTGAAAGAGGTTGTATGGTGGACGCGTCTGAAAGGACTGAGGTCAGACACCTTCCTCTCTGGCCAACAACTGGTCCGTTTCTTCCGATATCATTTCGGAAGAAGGATCAGGATGGAGAGAGAGGTGCTGCATCCCAGCCGTTTTTACGAAAGATGGTTGAAAGAATGGCCCGTGTGAATGGGCCTTTACTCTACATCAGACTATAGGTGAGGAAGATGAAAGACCAAGGGAGCACCCCTTCTCTGTGCTCCTGAGGAAAAGGGTTGCACACTTTTTTTCGGGGGGGAGGGGGTGTGACCCCCCAAGGGCCTCCTCTCTATTGAGGATTTTGTTATAAATTTTATTCTGTTATATTTTATTTTATTTTTATATTTTGTTATTGTCTCCTCCTTATTGAGGACGCCTTGTTTTGTAAACTCCCCCCATTGTACTTGTCCCACTTTTGATGCCCTGGTGGCAAATAAAAGAAACGTATATATCTATCTCCCTATCTCTCTATCTCCCTATCTCTCTATCTCCCTATCTCCCTATCCCCCTATCTCTCTATCTCCCTATCTCCCTATCCCCCTATCTCTCTATCTCCCTATCTCCCTATCCCCCTATCTCCCTATCTCTCTATCTCCCTATCCCCCTATCTCTCTATCTCCCTATCTCCCTATCTCTCTATCTCCCTATCTCCCTATCCCCCTATCTCTCTATCTCCCTATCTCCCTATCCCCCTATCTCTCTATCTCCCTATCTCCCTATCCCCCTATCTCTCTATCTCCCTATCTCCCTATCTCTCTATCTCCCTATCTCCCTATCTCTCTATCTCCCTATCTTCCTATCTATCTATCTCTCTATCTCCCTATCTCCCTATCTCCCTATCTCCCTATCCCCCTATCATTCTATCTCCCTATCTCCCTATCTCTCTATCTCCCTATCTTCCTATCTATCTATCTCTCTATCTCCCTATCTTCCTATCTATCTTGGGCCCCCCCTGCGCCAAACCAATCAACCGCGTCCTCCTAAAAAATTTCACCCCCCCACCTCACCCAGACACCCACTCAACGACAAACACCCCAACCCCACAACACACCGATGCCCCTTCACTTCCACAAACCACAACCCCACCCAACAACCCATCCCCAACCAGCATGGAAATTGAGCGGCCCGTTTCCCGGGACGCAGAGAGGTAAGTGCCTTTTCTCTTTACCACCAACATGGCTGTGCTAAGAGTAGGGTGTCTAAATGCGCGTGGCCTGGGCTCGTCTTGGAAGCAAGCAATGCTTCTAAATGACCTCAGGTCACAATCTATAAATGTGATGGTTATCTGCGAGGCCCGGATCAGCAGCATGCGACAGCTAGCCCCCACCTTTGACGACTTTGAGATGCACGCATCTCTCTGTCAGCCCGGAGGTGGGGGTGGGGTTGTCGTTCTGCTGCAAAAACATATGGGCCTTGCAACACAGATAGTTCACTTGGACCCAGGGGGTCGACTGGTGGTGCTGGACCTTGGCAGTGGTGAAGGTAGAGCCTTTAGGCTGATAGCCGCATATGCCCCTTTTGGGACAAAGCGGCCCGACTTTTTCCAGCGTCTGGAGTCTTTTCTAGGGACGTCCCGTTCCCTGCTTTTAGTGGGGGATTGGAATGGTATCCTGGATGCACGTTGGGACTATGCAGGGGCATGTCCCGATAGAGAGGGGTGCAACAGCCTCAAGGGGTTACTCGGCCGATTTGACCTGGCCGATAGATTTCGACTAGATTTTCCGACGGTGCCAACCTGGTCTTGGTCAAATCGCAGCGGATCATCTAGATCGTACCTAGATAGATTTTTAGTTAGAAATAAGGACAGGGACTTTTTAAGTTGTCCAGAAATGCTCATGGTTGGCTATTCAGACCACAAGTTGGTGACCTGCATGGTCAACCTTGATAGAACGCATAGACAGGGCCCCGGTTACTGGAAGCTCAACTTGTCCTTGCCGGCAAGTAGAGCCTACAGGAATCGGATTAGTACGTTAGTTAAGGAACGGTTGACTGGAGCGATCGTCAACAGCAGGTGGTGGGTATCTCTAAAGAGAGAGATTAGAGTAGTCTCGATTGAATTTAGTAAGGTTCTAGCTGCGGATAGGAATAGGAAGGAAAGGGAGCTAATAGATAGAGTAGAAGAGGCAATTAGAAGCGGCGACGTGGCCAGAGTGCTAGCGTCGAGAACGGCTTTGAGCCAGTTTTTCGACGCGAAGCACGAAGGCTGCGTTGTCCGAAGTAAAATACGTGCTCTAGGGAACGAGGGGGCCAAAGCTGTTAGCTGGGCCCGCGTGACAGAGGCCAACAGTGGAACTAAATCCACCATCCGGTCTTTGCGAGACCTGGATGGACGGGCGATTCTTGAGCCTAAGCAGATGTGTGAGGCCTTTCAAAGGCACTTTGCCCGACTGTTCGGGAGGGGCGGGGAGCCGGTTGGAAACGTGGACTTCGGTCCATACCTCGACGGCCTGCCGCGCCTCTCGGACAGGGAGGCGAAGTCTTGCGAGGAGCCGATTTCGGCCGCTGAGATAGAGGACGTGCTGGGCCAATGCGGCAAACGCAAATCCCCGGGTCTCGATGGTCTTCCTTACGAATTATATCTAGCTATGCCGGACTTGTTCCCCGATCTCCTCGAGGCGGTCTACTGCAACTGGCAACAGAACGGGAGAATTCCCTGTACTGTGACCAAGGGCGTAGTCACGCTAGTGAGGAAGGACGAGAACAAGGGGGACGAAATAAGTAACTTCAGGCCCATAACTCTGCTAAATACAGAGTTACAGATTTTGGCCAAGGTGCTAGCAAAGAGGTTGGCGCTTGTCGTGGGCAACCTGGTGGGAGATGCGCAGACATGCGCTATCCCGTCCAGGTCCATCCATGACAACCTCCACCTCATGCGATACATCATAGAGAGGGTTGGGAACGAACCCGGCTTTGGTGGGGCTCTGATCAACTTGGATCAATCTAAGGCGTTCGATGGGGTCGACCATGGTTACCTGGATGCGGTGCTAGCGGCGGCAGGCTTCGGACCCGTTTTCAGGGGCTGGATCACTGCTATGCACAGCAGCCGCATCTGCTCTAGGGTCAAGGTGAACGGCTACCTCTCGGAGCCGTTCAAAATCGCGCGGTCCATCCGACAAGGGTGCCCTCTCTCCTCCCTTCTGTATGTGTTGACTCTCGAGCCACTACTGCGGAAGTTGGAGTTGTTGCAGGGCATCCCTTTGGAACCGGGATTGCGGAAAGCGGTGTCAGCCTACGCCGATGATGTGACAGTAATGGTGTCGACGGCCTCCGAAATCGAGGCGGTCGGCACCTTACTGGAGGAGTACGAAAAGTTCACAGGGGCTAAGCTGAACCTGGACAAGTCGATCGGTTTGCAACTCGGCACGTGGAGGGGCAGACCGATGCCCTCCGATGGCGTCGTCGGACGCTGGACGGAGGGCCCGGTGAAGTTGCTCGGGGTCTGGTTCGGACCGGACCTCCAGGTGGAGAAAAACTGGGCGGAGGTTACGAACAGGGTGTTTGCACTGACCCAGAAGTGGGCCAGTTGCAAACTATCCCTGAAAGGTCGGGCGGAGGTGGCGAACACTTATATAGCGTCCGTCATCTACTACCGCCTGACCGTAGTGCCCTGCCCAAGGGAAACCCTCACCAAGATGGAGCGCGCGCTCTTCCAATTCCTTTGGAAGGGGCGGGCTCCTATGGTGAGGAGATCCATCTGCTGTCAACACCCTTCGAAAGGAGGGCTGGGGATGCCGTGGCTAATGATGCGTAAACACGCATTAAGGCTACGGCACCTCTACGTATTCCTCACCGGACAACCGGTGTGGGCCTCGTTTGTGAGACGAACCTTTCCCAGACTCGTCTCACTCACCGAGCTGCAATCCTGGGTCAAGCAAAGACCGAGAAAACTGGGCGCCTGGCACACTGAGTGTGCCCAGGCGCTCACCGCCCTCTGGCAGGCGGATCCGGTTATCAGTGGAGACTCCACCGCAACATTCTATAGAGGGCTGGTACGCAGCAGGTGCGACGACGCCCTCGGAGAAGCCCTAGACATGGAGGAGGACGAACTGGCCAGCCTGTTCGGTAGGACATTCAGCCCGGGACCTATGGACAACTTCCAGAAGTCCCTGGCCTGGCAGTGCTACCGAGGGGCTTTACCCGTTCGAGAAAGGCTCTACAGACACGGGCGCCCGGGTAGGGACCCCGCCAAAAAGATCTGTCCCAGATGCGTGTGCGACGAGGAAACCGTTGCACACGCATTGGTACACTGCTCGGGCGTAGCCGATCTGTGGGGCTATGTCGAACAACTGCTGTCAAGGGTGGGACCGATCCGGTTGACCACCGAGTCTATTGTAATGATCAAGCCGCCTCCCCCCTTCAAAGATGAAGCAGAGGCGGTGTTTCTGTGCGTAATAGCCATGGCGAAAGAGGTTGTATGGTGGACGCGTCTGAAAGGACTGAGGTCAGGCACCTTTCTCTCTGGCCAACAACTGGTCCGTTTCTTCCGATATCATTTCGGAAGAAGGATCAGGATGGAGAGAGAGGTGCTGCACCCCAGTCGTTTTTATGAAAGGTGGGTGAAAGTGGCGAGAATGGCCCGTGTGAATGGGCCTTCTCTTTACATAAGCCTGTAGGTGGAAAAGAGGAAGGAACGAGGGAGCACCCCCTCTCTGTGCTCCTGAGGAAAAGGGTTGCACACTTTTTTCGGGGGTGTGTGCGACCCCCCAAGGCGCCTCCTCTCTATTGAGGATTTTGTTAAAAATTTTATTTTTTGTTATATCTTATTTTATTTTTATATTTTGTTATTGCCTCCTCCTTATTGAGGACGCCTTTTTGTGTAAACTCCCCCCTTTGTACTTGTCCCACTTTTGATGCCCTAGTGGCAAATAAAAGAAACTTATCTATCTATCTCTCTATCTCCCTATCTCCCTATCTCCCTATCTCCCTATCCCCCTATCTCTCTATCTCCCTATCTCCCTATCTCTCTATCTCCCTATCTCCCTATCTCCCTATCCCCCTATCTCTCTATCTCCCTATCTCCCTATCTCCCTATCTCCCTATCTCCCTATCCCCCTATCTCTCTATCTCCCTATCTCCCTATCTCTCTATCTCCCTATCTCCCAGCGATTCTTTGCTTAAAATTTAATCTGTTATTGTAATAAATATAGATATACTGTGTGTATATATATATATATATATATTGGAGATTAATAAATTGGGTATAATACCAGTTTCTGACCAAATTGGGTTTAATGATATACAGAGGCGGTGGAACTGGGTTGGGGGTACATTCCCCCCTCCAATAATTATATTTTCTCCACAAACTACCAAAACACTTCTATTTAGATGCTACAATTTAGGTCCATGTTATGTTTATCTCATATCGAAGTTTACATACCATTTTACAGTGCAAAGAGTTTAACTAATCACAACGAAATTAACCAAATTTGCCCACCCCTCCTTTCAGAGGCTATCTCTCTCTTTCTCTATCTCTTTCTCTCTCTCTCCCTCTTTATCTATCTATCTCTCCTATTCATCCGCCAGTCCATTCATCTAGATATCCACATACATGTATAGGTATGTATGTATATATGTATGTGTGTGTGTATGTATATATATATGTATGTATGTTTGTCTTCGCTCTATTTTATAAGGTAATACATACCGTCTCCGTGCATGAGTACACCACTCTTTATATTAACTTTCCCTCTGCGCTTCGAAAAAGTCCAAGACATCGGCTACGTATATATATATATATATATATATATATATATATATACGTATACTGGTGGCTTAGTTCGGATCTAGCTGTCGAAGCGGCCGGAGCTCAACCGTTGGGGTCCTGACTCTTTTCCTATATATATATATATATTACAAAATAACAGGAGGCATGTTCTGGTGTAAATCCTTGAATGGTTTATTATACTATGATCATCTCAATGACCGGGGGGTTCAGTATGAATCCGGTGACATCATCAGGTAATTCAAAATATAACGAAGGAATATAACAGATAAAAATCCTTGGTGTTTAAATCAGAGACAAGAGGGCGGCCGACGCAGCTACAAGCTGCTAAAATACCGGCCGCCCCCTTGTCTCTGATTTAAACACCAAGGATTTTTATCTGTTATATTCCTTCGTTATATTTTGAATTACCTGATGATGTCACCGGATTCATACTGAACCCGGTCATTGAGATGATCATAGTATAATAAACCATTCAAGGATTTACACCAGAACATGCCTCCTGTTATTTTGTAATAATCAACTACACAAATGCTGATGGGTGGTTGCATTATGTTGAGTGCTTTCCGTAACATTACATCGTGGCTGACCACACAGAATTACCAGTTCTATCCAGTGGTGAACCAACAAACTCAAATAAATAAATATATATATAGAGAGAGAGATATTAGAGCAAACATCACGAGCGCTCTATCTCAAAATTACTTTTGAAAAGCATTAGAAATGCGCAACCGGTAAAAACTTAAAACTAAAACTGAATACTAACCAATACTTATTACTAATTTATACTTATTCCTAATTAAAATATTTTTCACTGGGAAAAATTTGTCAGCATTTTCTTTTCCTTTTACTAATATATCACAACTCGTGTGTTACACCTCTATTTATATATATATATATATAATAGAGGTGTATATATATATATATCCCACCAACACCCCACTCTCCAGAGCGTGAAATTAATAAACATTTGTTGTACTGCCTCTCTGTTTTGTCCCTGTTCAAATTGTTCCATTATATATATATATATATATATATATATATATATATATATATATATACAGTGATACCTTGAGATACGAGTATACCGACATACGAGTTTTTTTTAGATACGAGCCATCACTCGGCTAGTTTTTTGCCTTGTGATACGAGCTGAGTTTTGAGATACGAGCTACGAGCTACCGGGTGCCTGAGAGGGGGTGCAGAATTAATTTCGCCACTGAATTAATTTCGCCCGGTGAACCCCAACCAAAGTTACTCCCGTCGTTTATATCCGTAAAGTGACTAAAGATTAAAACAAATGTAATATATTTACGGTTAGGGTTAGGGTTAGGGTTGAATTAACCCTAAACCTAACCCTAACCATAACCCTAAAAAATAACCCTAACCCTAACCCTAAATTTATTACATTTGTTTTAGTCACTTTACGGATATAAAACGACGGGAGTAACTTTCGTTGGGGTTCACCGGGCGAAATTAATTCAGTAACCCCCTGAGAGCGGTCAGTCCACGTGGTAACTTCGGTGCGCGAGCATCTCTGTTCTGTTACTGTTGTGATTTTAGTTGTTTTTGGTTTATTTCGATAAAAATCTTAGTTTCAACCATGAGTCCTAAGAAAGTGAGTGCCAAGAACACTGGCGAGAAAAAGAAAAGGGTGATGTCTATGGATATTAAGCTCGAAATCGTAGAAAAACATGAGCATGGTGTGCGTGTTATTGACTTGGCAAAGGAGTACAATCGTAGTACTTCTACAATATGTAGTATTTTGAAACAAAAGGATTCAATAAAGGCTATAACACCCTTGGCTGGTGTCATAGCCTTTATTGAATCCTTTTGTTTCAAGGGTGTTAAGATAATTTCTAAGCTCCGGACCTCTGTCCATGAAGAGATGGAAAAGTTGCTGTTGGGGTGGTTGACCGAGAAGCAGCTCGCTGGAGATACCGTAACCGAGACCATCATCTGTGAGAAGGCACGAGTTATTTATGGAGATTTGGTGCGGCAGACGGTGGGATCATCCTCGGACGAGGCATCGGAAGAGTCATTCAAAGCCAGTCGGGGATGGTTTGATAATTTAAAAAAGAGGATTGGCATTCACTCCGTCGTCAGGGATGGTGAGGCTGAAAGCTCAGATTTTAAGGCAGCTGAAGAATTTACTTCATTTTTTGGTGAACTGGTAGAAGCCGAAGGATACATCCCCCAGCAAGTCTTTAACTGTGACGAGACAGGGCTATTTTGGAAAAAGATGCCAAGGAGAACGTACATAACAACAGAGGAGAAGAGCTTGCCAGGCCACAAACCTATGACGGATAGGTTGACTCTTGCACTGTGTGCAAATGCGAGTGGCGATTTAAAGATTAAACCACTGCTCGTATATCACTCGAAAAACCCCAGGGCCTTTAAGAGTCATAAGATTCTTAAAGAAAAACTGCAGGTTATGTGGAGGGCAAACCCAAAGGCTTGGGTCACCAGGGAGTTTTTTGTGCAGTGAGTAAACCTGGTTTTTGGTCCTGCAGTCAAGAAGTATCTTTTGGATAATGACCTGCCCCTGAAAGCCCTACTCGTCCTTGACAATGCTCCCGCACACCCACCAAATCTCGAGGATGACATCTTAGAAGAATTCAAGTTTATTAAGGTCTTGTACCTTCCAACCAATACCACCCTATCCTTCAGCCCATGGACCAGCAGGTGATTTCGAATTTTAAAAAGCTCTTCACCAAGCATCTCTCCCGGCGCTGCTTTGAGGTTATGAAAAACACAAACCTCACCCTTCGAGAGTTCTGGAAAGAACATTACACTATCGTAGCCTGCCTCAAAATTATAGACATGGCCTGGCAGGGTGTTACAAGGAGGACCTTAAACTCTGCATGGAAGAAGCTATGACCCGAGGTTGTGTCCGAAAGGGACATCGAAGGATTCGAACCCGAACCCGAAGAGTTAGTGGAGATCGTGTCCATCGGAAAATTCATGGGCCTGGAAGTGGACGAAGGAGACGTCAACGACCTCGTCGAAGAGCTCAATGAGGAATTGACAACGGAGGGATTAAAGGAGCTACAGGACCAGCAGCATACAGAGATTTGGCAGGAAATTAATGAGGGGCCAGAGTCAGAAGAGGTAGTAATCCCTTCAAGTGAAATTAAGGAAATGTTGGGAATTTGGGAGAAACTTAATGATTTTATTGACAAACATCATCCAGAAAAAGTTGGAACAAGTCGTGCGTCGGCACTGTTTAACGACACTTGACTCACTCATTTCAGAAACATTTTAAAAGGGAGGAAGAATCAAACCTCCTTGGACAGGTTTTTATTGAAACGCCCTCAAAGCGAAGGCGAGGAAAGTGTGGCCAAAAAGCCAAAAGTCAGTGCAGATGATGATGACAATAACTGAAGTACCGTACGGTACGAAAACAAAACAAAAAGTTTTTAAAAAATAGCAATTAAGTTTAGCGATTAAGTGTAGCATAGTGTGTAAGTTAAATTTAGCAATAAAAAATAGCATTAACTGCGTAGTGAGTAAGTCAAGTTAAGAGATAGAGCGCAAAATGAAAAACATTTACAGCCTCCCCCGTCATTCTCCTCCACCTCTGCCAATCACCTCCCCCACCGCCAGCTTTTTCGTCTCATCTTGAAGGTAAATACACTTAATAAATCCAGTTTATTTCTTGACATTCTCTTTTATTATGTTCTTATTTCATTATACATTATTTGTTATTTATAAAGTATATTTTGCTTATTAAAAACACGTAACATAAATAAATTGGTGTGGTTTTGGGGGGTCAGAACGGATTAATAGCATTTCAGTTAATTTCAATGGGGAAAATTGATTTGAGATACGAGTAAATTGAGTTACGTATCTCAAGGTATCACTGTATTTGAAAAAAAGGAAAAGAATGACTTCACTTGTAGTTCAAAATAATTTGATTTAATTTTAAAATATTATAATATTTTAAAATTAAATCAAATTATTTAGAACTACAAGTGAAGTCATTATTTTCCTTTTTTTTCAAATATACCTAACTGTACCAAGGATCTCACACATTTTCCAATATATATATATATATATACATATATACATATATATATATATATATATATATATATATATATATACATGTGTGTGTGTGTGTGTTCGTCCTGTTCGGGAAACCTCGGGTAATGAGGTAATTATACTGTGTTACTGTGTTGTTTATTATACATTAAATATTTAGCTCTGTTACTTACATAGATCACTCTTCATTCCTTTTACTTTTTCCACGGAAACTTCAACACACACACACATATATATATATATATATGTGTGTGTGTGTGTGTGTGTGTGTGTGTGTGTGTGTGTGTGTGTGTGTGTCAGCAGAATGAACCCCTCATTCTTGCTCTTGAGGGGCTCATTCTACTGTCATGGCTTTGGAAATGAGTCTTGTTTGCATAATTGCAAACGAGTCGAATGTTGTTATTGATAATCGAAAACCTCAGATTACATTTATTGTATTCAGCCATGTAGAGCGAAATTTTTTTTTAATTTATATATATATATATAAATAGTTCAAAAGGACAAATAAACAAACAAACGCAGGAGTCAATAGTATATAATGTGTGTGTGTGTGTGTGTGTGTGTGTGTGTGTGTGTGTGTGTGTGTGTGTGTGTGTGTGTGTGTGTGTGTGTGTGTGCGTGTGCGTGTGTGTGCGTGTGTGTGCGTAAGTGTATATACTAGAAGAAAAATAGAAATAAATTCGGTTGACTTGAGGTTCTAAATTCTTATAAAAGCCGCGGGTAAAGTTGTTACAGCAACACCTCCGACTCTAACTCTTGCATCACTTCTGTTTTATCTTTTCATCTCTCTCTCTCTCTCTCTCCTTTAATTATCTCCCTTTCTTTACCTCTTTATCTTCTCTTCAAGTCGTTTCTCTTTTGCCCTATTTCTGTACGCTGATTTGTGATTTTATAAACGTTTAACAAGTGTTACGATGAAGGAAAGACATCTCCCAAGGTCTATTGATATTTAAAGGTTGATTCAGCATAGCACTGTAATTGTGGTTTTATGAAAGGGAGATCACAAAAAAAAGGAAAAGAAAGGGACAAAAGAACAAAAGGTAATAAGAAAAACGAAGAGAAAGGAAAGAAAAGAAGGGGAATTTCCAATAACAATTAATATGTAAGCTTGTCGATTCTTTAGAGAAATAATCGTGGAAGGAAAGTTGGGCACTTTGATGTATTTATTTGTCATCAATAAGAAAATAAAGAGGAAAAAAATGTCGTCTTGTTTTTCATTATATACAAAACTGCTTTCAATGTCTAATAATACATTACTGCGAAAGTGGAAACTGTAGTTTCGACCCTATAACTAAATGTTGCAAGTATAATTTTACAGACAAAGCAGGACAAAACACACAGTGATAGCAAGGTTTCGTCATGGTGCTCTTTTGTACAACGGGGTATATAAAGGTTAAAAAGGCTTCTACGGATGATAATAAGCAGTGGGGGGGGGGGGGGATTAACGGCAAGCTGATTTCGTGACTGGCATTCAATTCCTGATTGTTGATATTTTTCTTCACATATGTATCTCATCCAACACAATATAGTCAGTAAAGGCATGAATGTCACAAAATCTCCTTTTCTCTCTAATAAATCAGAGGCATGTGTCTATCTGTTCCTACTGTCAGATCACCCAGTAAGAAATCAATATTGAATGGTGAAACACTGAATATAAAGGAAGGTTCACTGGTGAGTCGTGATTGCGACACGGTTTCAATCCTCTGTATTGGTCATTTCCTTGATTTGTGTGTTTAATGCCAGTTGAGAAATGTATGAAGGTTACACGACCTCGTCTCTACAGTCGAAGTGTCAGGATTACACAAGAAATCGTTATTTGACAAATGGAGACTATAGAAAGAGACAGAAATTTAAAACCAACAATATTTCAATATTTTAATCGTCCGGATGAACTGAACGGATTTAAATTTCAATCTGTTTCTGTATTTTACTTTTGTCAAATAATTGTTTCTACTTTTGGCACAAGGCCAGCAATTACCCCAGTGTATTACTGGTACTTTATTTTATCGACCCCGTAAGGATGAAAGGCAAAGTTAACCTCGGTGGGATTTGAACTCAGAATGGAAAGGGTCGTAACTCTTTGCGTCAAAGCATGGCATCCGACTCTCTACCGATACTGCCAATTAATGGTCAGAAGATACCTCAGCTTCCTTCAACTACTAACCATCACTAACCATCTACAAAGCTCTGATGAACTCTACAATGGCGTACTGTTTCTACATGAGGGATGGTGTTGCTGCTACTGCTACTACTGCTGTTGTTACTGCTGCTGCTACCGTTGCTTCTGCTGCTGCTACTGTTACTACTACTGCTGCTACTGCTACTGTTAGTGCTGCTACTGCTACTGTTAGTGCTGCTACTACTACTGCTGTTACTGTTAGTGCTGCTACTACTACTGCTGCCACTGCTACTGTTAGTGCTGCTACTACTACTACTGCCACTGCTACTACTACTGCTGCTACTACTGCTGCAGAGAAAAGCCACCTGACAGACTGACATGAAGTCAAGAGCTTTCTTCAACTGGGAAACGTGCAGACAACATGCCTTGCAGCATAGAGTTACGGCCCTTTACGTTCAAGTCCAGCTGACGTTAGCTTAACATTACGGAGTCGATGAAATAATGCACCAGTAATGCACTGGGGTCGATGTAATCGACTCCTCTCACCACCACCAAAACAAACAAAAGAATGTTGGCCTTGTCCTGAATCAGAAACCTCCAAATCAACATCCCTGACACCCTCTCTCTACTTCCTGACACCCTGTCACCCTCTCTCTACTTCCTGACACCCTGTCACCCTCTCTCTACTTCCTGACACCCTGTCACCCTCTCTCTACTTCCTGACACCCTGTCACCCTCTCTCTACTTCCTGACACCCTGTCACCCTCTCTCTACTTCCTGACACCCTGTCACCCTCTCTCTACTTCCTGACACCCTGACACCCTCTCTCTACTTCCTGACACCCTGTCACCCTCTCTCTACTTCCTGACACCCTGTCACCCTCTCTCTACTTCCTGACACCCTGTCACCCTCTCTCTACTTCCTGACACCCTGTCACCCACTCTCTACTTCCTGACACCCTGTCACCCTCTCTCTACTTCCTGACACCCTGTCACCCTCTCTCTACTTCCTGACACCCTGTCACCCTCTCTCTCTACTTCCTGACACCCTGACGCCCTCTCTCTACTTCCTGACACCCTGTCACCCTCTCTCTACTTCCTGACACCCTGACACCCTCTCTCTACTTCCTGACACACTGACCCTCTCTCTCTACTTCCTGACACCCTGTCACCCTCTCTCTACTTCCTGACACCCTGACACCCTCTCTCTACTTCCTGACACCCTGACACCCTCTCTCTACTTCCTGACACCCTGACACCCTCTCTCTACTTCCTGACACCCTGTCACCCTCTCTCTACTTCCTGACACCCTGACACCCTCTCTATACTTCCTGACACCCTGACCCTCTCTCTCTACTTCCTGACACCCTGTCACCCTCTCTCTACTTACTGACACCCTGTCACCCTCTCTCTACTTCCTGACACCCTGACACCCTCTCTATACTTCCTGACACCCTGACCCTCTCTCTCTACTTCCTGACACCCTGTCACCCTCTCTCTACTTACTGACACCCTGTCACCCTCTCTCTCTACTTCCTGACACCCTGTCACCCTGTCTCTACTTCCTGACACCATGTCACCCTCTCTCTCTACTTCCTGACACCCTGTCACCCTCTCTCTACTTCCTGACACCCTGTCACCCTCTCTCTCTACTTCCTGACACCCTGTCACCCTGTCTCTACGTCCTGACACCCTGTCACCCTCTCTCTCTACTTCCTGACACCCTGTCGCCTTCTCTCTACTTCCTGACACCCTGTCACTACTTCCTGACACCCTGTCACCCTGTCACTACTTCCTGACACCCTGTCACCCTGTCTCAACTTCCTGATACCCTGTCACCCTGTCACTACTTCCTGACACCCTGTCACCCTCTCTCTACTTCCTGATACGCGGTCACCTTCTCTCTACTTCCTGACACCCTGTCACCCTCTCTCTACTTCCTGACACCCTGTCACCCTCTCTCTACTTCCTGACACCCTGTCACCCTCTCTCTACTTCCTGACACCCTGTCACCCTCTCTCTACTTCCTGACACCCTGTCACCCTGTCTCTACTTCCTGTCACCATGACACCCTGCCTCTACTTCCTGAATCCCTGACACCCTGTCACCCTGACACCCTGACACCCTCTCTCTACTTCCTGACACCCTGACACCCTCTCTCTACTTCCTGACACCCTGACACCCTCTCTCTACTTCCTGACACCCTGACACCCTCTCTCTACTTCCTGTCACCCTGACACCCTGACACCCTCTCACTACTTCCTGACACCCTGTCACCCTGTCTCTACTTCCTGTCACCATGACACCCTGCCTCTACTTCCTGAATCCCTGACACCCTGTCACCCTGACACCCTGACACCCTCTCTCTACTTCCTGACACCCTGACACCCTCTCTCTACTTCCTGACACCCTGACACCCTCTCTCTACTTCCTGACACCCTGACACCCTCTCTCTACTTCCTGACACCCTGACACCCTCTCTCTACTTCCTGACACCCTGACACCCTCTCTCTACTTCCTGTCACCCTGACACCCTGACACCCTCTCACTACTTCCTGACACCCTGTCACCCTCTCTCTACTTCCTGTCACCATGACACCCTGCCTCTACTTCCTGAATCCCTGACACCCTGTCACCCTGACACCCTGACACCCCCTCTCTACTTCCTGACACCCTGACACCCTCTCTCTACTTCCTGACACCCTGACACCCTCTCTCTACTTCCTGTCACCCTGACACCCTGACACCCTCTCACTACTTCCTGACACTCTGTCACCCTGTCTCTACTTCCTGTCACCATGACACCCTGCCTCTACTTCCTGAATTCCTGACACCCTGTCACCCTGACACCCTGACACCCTCTCTCTACTTCCTGACACCCTGACACCCTCTCTCTACTTCCTGACACCCTGACACCCTCTATCTACTTCCTGTCACCCTGACACCCTCTCTCTACTTTCTGACACCCTGACACCCTCTCTCTACTTCCTGACACCCTGACACCCTCTCTCTACTTCCTGTCACCCTGACACCCTGTCACCCTCTCTCTACTTCCTGACACCCTGTCACCCTGTCTCTACTTCCTGTCACCATGACACCCTGCCTCTACTTCCTGAATCCCTGACACCCTGTCACCCTGACACCCTGACACCCTCTCTCTACTTCCTGACACCCTGACACTCTCTCTCTACTTCCTGACACCCTGACACCCTCTCTCTACTTCCTGTCACCCTGACACCCTGACACCCTCTCACTACTTCCTGACACCCTGTCACCCTGTCTCTATTTCCTGTCACCATGACACCCTGCCTCTACTTCCTGAATCCCTGACACCCTGGCACCCTGACACCCTGACACCCTCTCTCTACTTCCTGACACCCTGACACCCTCTCTCTACTTCCTGACACCCTGACACCCTCTCTCTACTTCCTGTCACCCTGACACCCTGACACCCTCTCACTACTTCCTGACACCCTGTCACCCTGTCTCTAATTCCTGTCACCATGACACCCTGCCTCTACTTCCTGAATCCCTGACACCCTGTCACCCTGACACCCTGACACCCTCTCTCTACTTCCTGACACCCTGACACCCTCTCTCTACTTCCTGACACCCTGACACCCTCTCTCTACTTCCTGTCACCCTGACACCCTGTCACCCTCTCTCTACTTCCTGACACCCTGTCACCCTCTCTCTACTTCCTGTCACCATGACACCCTGCCTCTACTTCCTGAATCCCTGACACCCTGTCACCCTGACACCCTGACACCCTCTCTCTACTTCCTGACACCCTGACACCCTCTCTCTACTTCCTGACACCCTGACACCCTCTCTCTACTTCCTGTCACCCTGACACCCTGTCACCCTCTCTCTACTTCCTGACACCCTGTCACCCTGTCTCTACTTCCTGTCACCATGACACCCTGCCTCTACTTCCTGACACCCTGTCACCCTGACACCCTGACACCCTCTCTCTACTTCCTGACACCCTGACACCCTCTCTCTACTTCCTGACACCCTGACACCCTCTCTCTACTTCCTGTCACCCTCTCTCTACTTCCTGTCACCATGACACCCTGCCTCTACTTCCTGAATCCCTGACACCCTGTCACCCTGACACCCTGACACCCTCTCTCTACTTCCTGACACCCTGACACCCTCTCTCTACTTCCTGACACCCTGACACCCTCTCTCTACTTCCTGTCACCCTGACACCCTGTCACCCTCTCTCTACTTCCTGACACCCTGTCACCCTGTCTCTACTTCCTGTCACCATGACACCCTGCCTCTACTTCCTGAATCCCTGACACCCTGTCACCCTGACACCCTGTCACCCTCTCTCTACTTCCTGACACCCTGTCACCCTGTCTCTACTTCCTGTCACCATGACACCCTGCCTCTACTTCCTGAATCCCTGACACCCTGTCACCCTGACACCCTGACACCCTCTCTCTACTTCCTGACACCCTGACACCCTCTCTCTACTTCCTGACACCCTGACACCCTCTATCTACTTCCTGTCACCCTGACACCCTGACACCCTGACACCCTCTCACTACTTCTTGACACCCTGTCACCCTGTCTCTACTTCCTGTCACCATGACACCCTGCCTCTACTTCCTGAATCCCTGACACCCTGTCACCCTGACACCCTGACACCCTCTCTCTACTTCCTGACACCCTGACACCCTCTCTCTACTTCCTGACACCCTGACACCCTCTCTCTACTTCCTGACACCCTGACACCCTCTCTCTACTTCCTGACACCCTGTCACCCTGTCTCTACTTCCTGTCACCCTGACACCCTGACACCCTCTCACTACTTCCTGACACCCTGTCACCCTGTCTCTACTTCCTGTCACCATGACACCCTGCCTCTACTTCCTGAATCCCTGACACCCTGTCACCCTGACACCCTGACACCCTCTCTCTACTTCCTGACACCCTGACACCCTCTCTCTACTTCCTGACACCCTGTCACCCTGACACCCTGACACCCTCTCACTACTTCCTGACACCCTGTCACCCTGTCTCAACTTCCTGACACCCTGACACCCTCTCTCTACTTCCTGACACCCTGTCACCCTCTCTCTACTTCCTGACACCCTGACACCCTCTCTCTACTTCCTGACACCCTGTCACCCTCTCTCTACTTCCTGACACCCTGTCACCCTCTCTCTACTTCCTGACACACTGACACCCTCTCTCTACTTCCTGTCACCCTGACACCCTCTCTCTACTTCCTGACACCCTGTCACCCTCTCTCTACTTCCTGTCACCCTGACACCCTGACACCCTCTCACTACTTCCTGACACCCTGTCACCCTCTCTCTACTTCCTGTCACCATGACACCCGGCCTCTACTTCCTGAATCCCTGACACCCTGTCACCCTGACACCCTGACACCCTC
Source organism: Eledone cirrhosa (assembly GCA_964016885.1). Taxonomy (NCBI): domain Eukaryota; kingdom Metazoa; phylum Mollusca; class Cephalopoda; order Octopoda; family Eledonidae; genus Eledone; species Eledone cirrhosa. The sequence goes on from OZ024745.1 coordinate 8,978,462, forward strand.
TCTCTACTTCCTGACACCCTGACACCCTCTCTCTACTTCCTGTCACCCTGACACCCTGACACCCTCTCACTACTTCCTGACACCCTGTCACCCTCTCTCTACTTCCTGACACACTGACACCCTCTCTCTACTTCCTGACACCCTGACACCCTCTCTCTACTTCCTGACACCCTGTCACCCTCTCTCTACTTCCTGACACCCTGTCACCCTCTCTCTACTTCCTGACACCCTGTCACACTGTCTCTACTTCCTGTCACCATGACACCCTGCCTCTACTTCCTGAATCCCTGACACCCTGTCACCCTGACACCCTGACCCCCTCTCTCTACTTCCTGACACCCTGACACCCTCTCTCTACTACCTGACACCCTGTCACCCTGACACCCTGACACCCTCTCACTACTTCCTGACACCCTGTCACCCTGTCTCAACTTCCTGACACCCTGACACCCTCTCTCTACTTCCTGACACCCTGTCACCCTCTCTCTACTTCCTGACACCCTGACACCCTCTCTCTACTTCCTGACACCCTGTCACCCTCTCTCTACTTCCTGACACCCTGTCACCCTCTCTCTACTTCCTGACACCCTGACACCCTCTCTCTACTTCCTGACACCCTGTCACCCTCTCTCTACTTCCTGACACCCTGACACCCTCTCTCTACTTCCTGACACCCTGTCACCCTGTCTCTACTTCCTGACACCCTGTCACCCTCTCTCTACTTCCTGACACCCTGTCACCCTCTCTCTACTTCTCTCACCTCTATCATGTCTCTCTCTCTACCTCTCTCATGTCTCTCTCTGCCTCTCTCTCTACCTCTCTCATGTCTCTCTCTACCTCTTTCACCTCTATCCTGTCTCTCTCTACCTCGTCTTTACCTCTCTCACCTCTATCATGTCTCTCTCTAACTCTCTCTCTACCTCTCTCATGTCTCTCTCTTCCTCTCTCACCTCTATCATGTCTCTCTCTCTACTTCTCTCTCTACCTCTCTCACCTCTATCATTCTCTCTTTACCTCTCTCTCTACCTCTCTCACCTCTATCATGTCACTCTACCTCTCTCTCTACCTCTCGCATGTCTCTCTCTACTTCGCTCACTACCTCTCTCACCTCTATCGTGTCTCTCTCTACCTCACTCTCTACCTCTCTCAACTCTCTCATGTCTCTCTCTACCTCTCGCAACTCTCTCATGTCTCTCTCTACCTCTCTCTACCTCTCTCCCTACCTCTCTCACGTCTATCATGTCTCTCTCTACCTTTCTCACCTCTATCATGTCTCTCTCTACCTCTCTCAACTCTCTCATGTCTCTCTCTACCTCTCTATCTACCTATCTCACTTCTATCATGTCTCTGTCTACCTCTCTCACCTCTATCATGTCTCTCTACCTCTCTCTCTCTACCTCTCTCTCTCTACCTCTCTCAACTCTCTCATGTCACTCTCTACCTCTCTAACTACCTCTCTCACCTCTATCATGTCTCTCTCTACCTATCTCAACTCACTCATGTCTCTCTCTACCACTCTATCTAAGTCTCTCACCTCTATCATGTCTCTCTCTCCCTACCTCTCTCACGTCTATCATGTCTCTCTCTACCTCTCTCACCTCTATCATGTCTCTCTCTACCTCTCTCTCTACCTCTCTCATGTCTCTCTCTACCTCTCTCTCTACCTCTCTCTCTACCTCTCTCATGTCTCTCTCTCCTCTATCATGTCTCTCTCTACCTCTCTCTCTACCTTTCTCACCTCTATCATGTCTCTCTCAACTCTCTCATGTCTCTCTCTACCTCTCTATCTACCTCTCTCACTTCTATCATGTCTCTGTGTACCTCTCTCACCTCTATCATGTCTCTCTACCTCTCTCTCTCTCTACCTCTCTCTCTCTACCTCTCTCAACTCTCTCATGTCTCTCTCAACCTCTCTATCTACCTCTCTCACCTCTATAATGTGTCTCTCTACCTCTCTCCCTACCTCTCTCACCTCTATCATGTCTCTCTCTCTACCTCTATCTCTCTCCCTACCTTTCTCACCTCTATCATGTCTCTCTCTCTACCTCTGTCTCTACCTCCCTCATGTCTTTCTCTACCTCTCTCAACTCTCTCATGTCTCTCTCTACCTCTCTCACCTCTATCATGTCTCTCTCTACCTCTCTCACCTCTATCATGTCTCTCTCTACCTCTCTCTCTACCTCTGTAACCCTGTCACCCTCTCTCTACTTCCTGACACCCTGACACCCTCTCTCTACTTCCTGACACCCTGTCACGCTCTCTCTACTTCCTGACACCCTGTCACCTCCAAATAAACATTCCTGACACCCTCTCTCTCTTTCCTGACACCCTGTCACCCTGTCTCTACTTCCTGACACCCTGTCACCTCTCTCTCTACTTTCTGACCCCCTGTCACCCTCTCTCTACTTCTCTCACCTCTATCATGTCTCTCTCACTACCACTCTCATGTCTCTCTCTACCTCTCTCTCTACCTCTCTCTCTACCTCTCTCACCTCTATCATGTCTCTCTCTACCTCTCTCTCTACTCTCTCATGTCGCTCTCTGCCTCTCTCTGCTCTCTCTACCTCTCTCTACCTCTCTCACCTCTATCATGTCTCTCTTTACCTCTCTCTCTACCTCTCTCATGTCTCTCTATACCTCTCTCTCTACCTCTCTACCTCTCTCTACCTCTCTCACCTCTAACATGTCTCTCTTTACCTCTCTCTCAACCTCTCTCATGTCTCAACTACCTCTCTCTCTACCTCTCTTACCTCTATCATGTCTCTCTCTACCTCTCTCTCTACCTCTCTCTACCTCTCTCACCTCTATCATGTCTGTCTTTACCTCTCGCTCTACCTCTCTCTCTACCTCTCACTACCTCTCTCACCTCTATCATGTCTCTCTTTACCTCTCTCTCTACCTCTCTCATGTCTCTCTCTACCTATCTCTCTATCTCTCTCACCTCTATCATATCTCTCTCTACCTCTCTCACCTCTATCATGTCTCTCTCTACCTCTCTCATGTCTCTCTCTACCTCTCTCTCTACCTCTCTCACCTCTATCATGTCTCTCTCTACCTCTCTCTCTGCCTCTCTCTACCTCTCTCACCTCTATCATGTCTTTCTCTACCTTTCTCTCTACCTCTCTCTACCTCTCTCACCTCTATCATGTCTCTCTACCTCTCTCTCTACTTCTCTCTCTACCTCTCTCACCTCTATCATGTCTCCCTCTACTTCTCTCAACTCTCTCATGTTTCTCTCTACCTCTCTCAACTCTCTCGTTTCCCTCTCTCTCTACCTCTCTCACTTCTATCATGTCTCTCTCTACCTCTCTCTATCTTTCTCACCTCTATCATGTCTCTCTCTCTACCTCTCTCTCTACCTCTCTCAACTCTCTGATGTCTCTCCCTACCTCTCTCCCTACCTCTCGTACCTCTATCATGTCTCTCTCTACTTCTCTCTCTACCTCTCTCAACTCTATCATGTCTCTCTCTACCTCTCTCTCTACCTCTCTCACCTCTTTCATGTATCTCTCTACCTCTCTCCCTACCTCTCTCTCTACCTCTCTCTCTACCTCTCTCTCTCTACCTCTCTCACCTCTATCTGCCCCTGAAACAACCACTAAGTTCCGTCATTTATCCTCAGAATTGAATCACTGATTTTTTTTGTTTTAATTCTGCAATAATCGAGTGAAGGCACATGACTAGGCACGTGACTAGGCACGTGACTTGGTGGTTAGGGAATTGGATTCATAATTGTGAGGTTTCAAGTTCCATTCCCGGAACTGGTGATGCGTTATGTCCTTGAGGAAGAGACTTTATTTCAGGTGGCTCTATCTACCAGGAGTTACAACCGGTAGATAGTAGCAACAATGGAAAGACCAATGGAAACATTGTTTCCTTGGTCCGATTTGACGAGTTCCACCTCATTTGGTAAGGGCTGGGATCTTGTCCATAGATTCCTGTTGTAGTCGATTTCTTGAAGCGGAACATTGACACAATCAGTAAGGATTTGAAAACAGTATTTCCATTATTGATGTTAATCTAATTGGAACATTAGCTTTAGCCTACAGACCGCCATAGGGATGTTTGTAATGTAACACACTGATTAATTGTCAAGTTAGTGTCACCATATGTAATATAGTTAGTGTCAAGTTAGTGTCATCATATGTAATATAGTTAGTGTCAAGTTAGTGTCATCATATGTAATATAGTTAGTGTCAAGTTAGTGTCATCATATGTAATATAGTTAGTGTCAAGTTAGTGTCATCATATGTAATATAGTTAGTGTCAAGTTAGTGTCATCATATGTAATATAGTGTCAAGTTAGTGTCACCATATGTAATATAGTTAGTGTCAAGTTAGTGTCATCATATGTAATATAGTTAGTGTCAAGTTAGTGTCATCATATGTAATATAGTTAGAGTCAAGTTAGTGTCACTATATGTAATATAGTTAGTGTCAATTTAGTGTCATCATATATAATATAGTTAGTGTCAAGTTAGTGTCATCATATGTAATATAGTTAGTGTCAAGTTAGTGTCATCATATGTAATATAGTGTCAAGTTAGTGTCATCATATGTAATATATTGTGAAGTTAGTGTCATCATATGTAATATAGTGTCAAGTTAGTGTCATCATATGTAATATAGTGTCAAGTTAGTGTCATCATATGTAATATAGTGTCAAGTTATTGTCATCATATGTAATATAGTGTCAAGTTAGTGTCATCATATGTAATATAGTGTCAAGTTAGTGTCATCATATGTAATATAGTTAGTGTCAAGTTAGTGTCAAGTTAGTGTCATCATATGTAATATAGTTAGTGTCATCATATGTAATATAGTATCAAGTTAGTGTCATCATAAATAATATAGTGTCAGGTTAGTGTCATCATATGTAATATAGTTAGTGTCATCATATGTAATATAGTTAGTGTCATCATATGTAATATAGTTGGTGTCAAGTTAGTGTCATCATATGTAATATAGTGTCAAGTTAGTGTCACCATATGTAATATAGTTAGTGTCAGGTTAGTGTCATAATATGTAATATAGTTAGTGTCAAGTTAGTGTCATCATATGTAATATAGTATCAGGTTAGTGTCATCATATGTAATATAGTTAGTGTCATCATATGTAATATAGTGCCTAGTTACTGTCACCATATGTAATATAGTTAGTGTCAGGTTAGTGTCATAATATGTAATATAGTTAGTGTCAAGTTAGTGTCATCATATGTAATATAGTATCAGGTTAGTGTCATCATATGTAATATAGTGTCAAGTTAGTGTCATCATATGTAATTTAGTGTCAAGTAAGTGTCATCATATGTAATATAGTTAGTGTAAGGTTAGTGTCATCATATGTACTATAGTTAGTGTTAAGTTAGTGTCATCATATGTAATATAATTATTTTGAAGTTAGTGTCACCATATGTAATATAGTTAGTGTCATCATATGTAATATAGTGTCAAGTTAGTGTCACAATATGTAATATAGTGTCAGGTTAGTGTCATCATATGTAATATAGTGTCAGGTTAGTGTCATCATATGTAATATAGTGTCAAGTTAGTGTCATCATATGTAATATAGTTAGTGCCATTTAATGTCACCATATGTAATATAGTTACTGTCAAGTTAGTGTCACCATATGTAATATAGTGTCAGGTTAGTGTCATCATATGTAATATAGTGTCAAGTTAGTGTCATCATATGTAATATAGTGTCAAGTTAGTGTCATCATATGTAATATAGTGTCAAGTTAGTGTCATCATATGTAATATAGTTAGTGTCAAGTTAGTGTCATCATATGTAATATAGTGTCAAGTTAGTGTCATCATATGTAATATAGTATCAAGTTAGTGTCATCATATGTAATATAGTGTCAAGTTAGTGTCATCATATGTAATATAGTTAGTGTCATCATATGTAAGATAGTGTCAAGTTAGTGTCACAATATGTAATATAGTTAGTGTCAGGTTAGTGTCATAATATGTAATATAGTTAGTGTCAAGTTAGTGTCATCATATGTAATATAGGGTCAAGTTAGTGTCATCATATGTAATATAGTGTCAAGTTAGTGTCACTATATGTGATATAGTGTCAAGATAGTGTCACCATATGTAATATAGTGTCAAGTTAGTGTCATCATATGTAATATAGGGTCAAGTTAGTGTCATCATGTGTAATATAGTGTCAAGTTAGTGTCATCATATGTAATATAGGGTCAAGTTAGTGTCATCATATGTAATATAGTGTCAAGTTAGTGTCACTATATGTAATATAGTGTCAAGTTACTGTCACCATATGTAATAAAGTGTCAAGTTAGTGTCATCATATGTAATATGGTGTCAAGTTAGTGTCATCGTATGTAATATAGTGTCAAGTTAGTGTCATCATATGTAATATAGTTAGTGTCAAGTTAGTGTCATCATATGTAATATAGTATCAAGTTAGTGTCATCATAAATAATATAGTGTCAGGTTAGTGTCATCATGTGTAATATATTTAGTGTCATCATATGTAATATAGTTAGTGTCATCATATGTAATATAGTTAGTGTCAATTTAGTGTCATCATATGTAATAGAATATCAAGTTAGTGTCATCATATGTAATATAGTGTTAAGTTAGTGTCATCATATGTAATATAGTGTCAAGTTAGTGTCATCATATGTAATATAGTTAGTGTCATCATATGTAATATAGTGTCAAGTTAGTGTCACCATATGTAATATAGTTAGTGTCAGGTTAGTGTCATAATATGTAATATAGTTAGTGTCAAGTTAGTGTCATCATATGTAATTTAGTGTCAAGTTAGTGTCACCATATGTAATATAGTGTCAAGTTAGTGTCATCATATGTAATTTAGTGTCAAGTTAGTGCCACCATATGTAATAAAGTTAGTGTCAGGTTAGTGTCATCATATGTAATATAGTGTCAAGTTAGTGTCACTATATGTAATATAGTGTCAGGTTAGTGTCATCATATGTAATATAGGGTCAAGTTAGTGTCATCATATGTAATATAGGGTCAAGTTAGTGTCATCATATGTAATATAGTGTCAAGTTAGTGTCACTATATGTAATATAGTGTCAGGTTAGTGTCATCATATGTAATATAGGGTCAAGTTAGTGTCATCATATGTAATATAGTGTCAAGTTAGTGTCACTATATGTAATATAGTGTCAAGTTAGTGTCACCATATGTAATATAGTGTCAAGTTAGTGTCATCATATGTAATATAGTGTCAAGTTAGTGTCATCATATGTAATATAGGGTCAAGTTAGTGTCATCATGTGTAGTATAGTGTCAAGTTAGTGTCATCATATGTAATATAGGGTCAAGTTAGTGTCATCATATGTAATATAGTTTCAAGTTAGTGTCACTATATGTAATATAGTGTCAAGTTAGTGTCACCATATGTAATAAAGTGTCAGGTTAGTGTCATCATATGTAATATGGTGTCAAGTTAGTGTCATCGTATGTAATATAGTGTCAAGTTAGTGTCATCATATGTAATATAGTTAGTGTCAAGTTAGTGTCATCATATGTAATATAGTATCAAGTTAGTGTCATCATAAATAATATAGTGTCAGGTTAGTGTCATCATATGTAATATATTTAGTGTCATCATATGTAATATAGTTAGTGTCATCATATATAATATAGTTAGTGTCAATTTAGTGTCATCATATGTAATAGAGTATCAAGTTAGTGTCATCATATGTAATATAGGGTTAAGTTAGTGTCATCATATGTAATATAGTGTCAAGTTAGTGTCATCATATGTAATATAGTTAGTGTCATCATATGTAATATAGTGTCAAGTTAGTGTCACCATATGTAATATAGTTAGTGTCAGGTTAGTGTCATAATATGTAATATAGTTAGTGTCAAGTTAGTGTCATCATATGTAATATAGTGTCAAGTTAGTGTCATCATATGTAATATAGTTAGTGTCAAGTTAGTGTCATCATATGTAATATAGTGTCAAGTTAGTGTCATCATATGTAATATAGTTAGTGTCATCATATGTAATATAGTATCAAGTTAGTGTCATCATAAATAATATAGTGTCATCATATGTAATATAGTTAGTGTCATCATATGTAATATAGTTAGTGTCATCATATGTAATATAGTTAGTGTCAAGTTAGTGTCATCATATGTAATAGAGTATCAAGTTAGTGTCATCATATGTAATATAGTTAGTGTCATCATATGTAATATAGTGTAAAGTTAGTGTCACCATATGTAATATAGTTAGTGTCAGGTTAGTGTCATAATATGTAATATAGTTAGTGTCAAGTTAGTGTCATCATATGTAATATAGTGTCAGGTTAGTGTCATCATATGTAATATAGTGTCAAGTTAGTGTCATAATATGAAATTTAGTGTCAAGTTAGTGTCACCATATGTAATATAGTTAGTGTCAGGTTAGTGTCATAATATGTAATATAGTTAGTGTCAAGTTAGTGTCATCATATGTAATATAGGGTCAAGTTAGTGTCATCATATGTAATATAGTGTCAAGTTAGTGTCATCATATGTAATATAGGATCAAGTTAGTGTCATCATATGTAATATAGTGTCAAGTTAGTGTCACTATATGTAATATAGTGTCAAGTTAGTGTCAGCATATGTAATATAGTGTCAAGTTAGTGTCATCATAGGTAATATAGTGTCAAGTTAGTGTCATCATATGTAATATAGTGTCAAGTTAGTGTCACTATATGTAATATAGTGTCAAGTTAGTGTCACCATATGTAATATAGTGTCAAGTTAGTGTCATCATATGTAATATAGTGTCAAGTTAGTGTCATCATATGTAATATAGGGTCAAGTTAGTGTCATCATATGTAATATAGTGTCAAGTTAGTGTCACTATATGTAATATAGTGTCAAGTTAGTGTCATCATAGGTAATATTGGGTCAAGTTAGTGTCATCATATGTAATATAGTGTCAAGTTAGTGTCACTATATGTAATATAGTGTCAGGTTAGTGTCATCATATGTAATATAGGGTCAAGTTAGTGTCATCATATGTAATATAGGGTCAAGTTAGTTTCATCATATGTAATATAGTGTCAAGTTAGTGTCACTATATGTAATATAGTGTCAAGTTAGTGTCACCATATGTAATATAGTGTCAAGTTAGTGTCATCATATGTAATATAGTGTCAAGTTAGTGTCATCATATGTAATATAGGGTCAAGTTAGTGTCATCATATGTAATATAGTGTCAAGTTAGTGTCACTATATGTAATATAGTGTCAAGTTAGTGTCATCATATGTAATATTGGGTCAAGTTAGTGTCATTATATGTAATATAGTGTCAAGTTAGTGTCACTATATGTAATATAGTGTCAAGTTAGTGTCACCATATGTAATATAGTGTCAAGTTAGTGTCATCATATGTAATATAGTGTCAGGTTAGTGTCATCATATGTAATATAGGGTCAGGTTAGTGTCATCATATGCAATATAGTGTCAAGTTAGTGTCACTATATGTAATATAGTGTCAAGTTAGTGTCACCATATGTAATATAGTGCCAAGTTAGTGTCATCATATGTAATATGGTGTCAAGTTTGTGTCATCATATGTAATATAGTGTCAAGTTAGTGTCATCATATGTAATATAGTTAGTGTCAAGTTAGTGTCATCATATGTAATATAGTTAGTGTCAAGTTAGTGTCATCATATGTAATAGAGTATCAAGTTAGTGTCATCATGAGTAACATCGTGTTAAGTTAGTGTCATCATATGTAATATAGTGTCAAGTTAGTTTCATCATATGTAATATAGTTAGTGTCATCATATGTAATATAGTGTCAAGTTAGTGTCACCATATGTAATATAGTTAGTGTCAGGTTAGTGTCATAGTATGTAATATAGTTAGTGTCAAGTTAGTGTCATCATATGTAATATAGGGTCAAGTTAGTGTCATCATATATAATATAGTGTCAAGTTAGTGTCATCATATGTAATTTAGTGTCAAGTTAGTGTCACCATATGTAATATAGTGTCAAGTTAGTGTCATCATATGTAATTTAGTGTCAAGTTAGTGTCACCATATGTAATATAGTTAGTGTCAGGTTAGTGTCATCATATGTAATATAGTTAGTGTCAAGTTAGTGTCATCATATGTAATATAGTTATTTTGAAGTTAGTGTCACCATATGTAATATAGTTAGTGTCATCATATGTAACATAGTATCAAGTTAGTGTCATCATATGTAATATAGTTAGTGTCAAGTTAATGTCATCATATGTAATATAGTTAGTGTCAAGTTAATGTCATCATATGTAATATAGTGTCAAGTTAGTGTCACTATATGTAATATAGGATCAAGTTAGTGTCACCATATGTAATATAGTGTCAAGTTAGTGTCATCATATGTAATATAGTTAGTGTCATCATATGTAATATAGTGTCAAGTTAGTGTCACAATATGTAATATAGTTAGTGTCAGGTTAGTGTCATAATATGTAATATAGTTAGTGGCAAGTTAGTGTCATCATATATAATATAGTTAGTGTCAAGTTAGTGTCATCATATGTAATATAGTTAGAGTCAAGTTAGTGTCACTATATGTAATATAGTTAGTGTCAATTTAGTGTCATCATATATAATATAGTTAGTGTCAAGTTAGTGTCATCATATGTAATATAGTTAGTGTCAAGTTAGTGTCATCATATGTAATATAGTGTCAAGTTAGTGTCATCATATGTAATATATTGTGAAGTTAGTGTCATCATATGTAATATAGTGTCAAGTTAGTGTCATCATATGTAATATAGTTAGTGTCAAGTTAGTGTCAAGTTAGTGTCATCATATGTAATATAGTTAGTGTCATCATATGCAATATAGTGTTAAGTTAGTGTCATCATATGTAATATAGTGTCAAGTTAGTGTCATCATATGTAATATAGTTAGTGTCATCATATGTAATATAGTGTCAAGTTAGTGTCACCATATGTAATATAGTTAGTGTCAAGTTAATGTCATCATATGTAATATAGTGTCAGGTTAGTGTCATCATATGTAATATAGTGTCAAGTTAGTGTCATCATATGTAATTTAGTGTCAAGTTAGTGTCACCATATGTAATATAGTTAGTGTCAGGTTAGTGTCATCATATGTAATATAGTATCAAGTTAGTGTCATCATATGTAATATAGTTAGTGCCAAGTTAATGTCATCATATGTAATATAGTGTCAAGTTAGTGTCACCATATGTAATATAGTTAGTGTCAAGTTAATGTCATCATATGTAATATAGTGTCAGGTTAGTGTCATCATATGTAATATAGTGTCAAGTTAGTGTCATCATATGTAATTTAGTGTCAGGTTAGTGTCACCATATGTAATATAGTGTCAGGTTAGTGTCATCATATGTAATATAGTGTCAAGTTAGTGTCATCATATGTAATATAGTGTCAGGTTAGTGTCATCATATGTTATATAGTGTCAAGTTAGTGTCACTATATGTAATATAGTGTCAAGTTAGTGTAACCATATGTAATATAGTGTCAAGTTAGTGTCATCATATGTAATATAGTGTCCAGTTAGTGTCATCATATGTAATATAGTGTCAAGTTAGTGTCACTATATGTAATATAGGGTCAAGTTAGTGTCACCATATGTAATATAGTGTCAAGTTTGTGTCATCATATGTAATATAGTGTCAAGTTACTGTCACTATATGTAATATAGTGTCAAGTTAGTGTAACCATATGTAATATAGTGTCAAGTTAGTGACATCATATGTAATATAGTGTCAAGTTAGTGTCATCATATGTAATATAGGGTCAAGTTAGTGTCATCATATGTAATATAGTGTCAAGTTAGTGTCACTATATGTAATATAGTGTCAAGTTAGTGTCACCATATGTAATATAGTGTCAAGTTAGTGTCATAATATGTAATATAGTGTCAAGTTAGTGTCACTATATGTAATATAGTGTCAAGTTAGTGTCACCATATGTAATATAGTGTCAAGTCAGTGTCATCATGTGTAATATAGTGTGAAGTTAGTGTCAGCATATGTAATATAGGGTCAAGTTAGTGTCATCATAAATAATATAGTGTCAGTTTAGTGTCATCATATGTAATATAGTTAGTGTCATCATATGTAATACAGTTAGTGTCATCATATGTAATATAGTTAGTGTCAAGTTAGTGTCATCATATGTAATAGAGTATCAAGTTAGTGTCATCATATGTAATATAGTGTAAAGTTAGTGTCACCATATGTAATATAGTTAGTGTCAGGTTAGTGTCATAATATGTAATATAGTTAGTGTCAAGTTAGTGTCATCATATGTAATATAGTGTCAGGTTAGTGTCATCATATGTAATATAGTGTCAAGTTAGTGTCATAATATGAAATTTAGTGTCAAGTTAGTGTCACCATATGTAATATAGTTAGTGTCAGGTTAGTGTCATAATATGTAATATAGTTAGTGTCAAGTTAGTGTCATCATATGTAATATAGGGTCAAGTTAGTGTCATCATATGTAATATAGTGTCAAGTTAGTGTCATCATATGTAATATAGGGTCAAGTTAGTTTCATCATATGTAATATAGTGTCAAGTTAGTGTCACTATATGTAATATAGTGTCAAGTAGGTGTCACCATATGTAATATAGTGTCGAGTTAGTGTCATCATATGTAATATAGTGTCAAGTTAGTGTCATCATATGTAATATAGGGTCAAGTTAGTGTCATCATATGTAATATAGTGTCAAGTTAGTGTCACTATATGTAATATAGTGTCAGGTTAGTGTCATCATATGTAATATAGGGTCAAGTTAGTGTCATCATATGTAATATAGTGTCAAGTTAGTGTCACTATATGTAATATAGTGTCAAGTTAGTGTCACCATATGTAATATAGTGTCAAGTTAGTGTCATCATATGTAATATAGTGTCAAGTTAGTGTCATCATATGTAATATAGGGTCAAGTTAGTGTCATCATGTGTAATATAGTGTCAAGTTAGTGTCATCATATGTAATATAGGGTCCAGTTAGTGTCATCATATGTAATATAGTGTCAAGTTAGTGTCACTATATGTAATATAGTGTCAAGTTAGTGTCACCATATGTAATATAGTGTCACGTTAGTGTCATCATATGTAATATGGTGTCAATTTAGTGTCATTATATGTAATATAGTCTCAAGTTAGTGTCATCATATGTAATATAGTTAGTGTTAAGTTAGTGTCATCATATGTAATATAGTGTCAAGATAGTGTCATCATATGTAATATAGTTAGTGCCATCATATGTAATATAGTATCAAGTTAGTGTCATCATAAATAATATAGTGTCAGGTTACTGTCATCATATGTAATATAGTTAGTGTCATCATATGTAATATAGTTAGTGTCAAGTTAGTGTCATCATATGTAATAGAGTATCAAGTTAGTGTCATCATATGTAACATAGTGTTAAGTTAGTGTCATCATATGTAATATAGTGTCAAGTTAGTTTCATCATATGTAATATAGTTAGTGTCATCATATGTAATATAGTTAGTGTCATCATATGTAATATAGTTAGTGTCAAGTTAGTGTCATCATATGTAATAGAGTATCAAGTTAGTGTCATCATATGTAACATAGTGTTAAGTTAGTGTCATCATATGTAATATAGTGTCAAGTTAGTTTCATCATATGTAATATAGTTAGTGTTATCATATGTAATATAGTGTCAAGTTAGTGTCACCATATGTAATATAGTTAGTGTCAGGTTAGTGTCATAATATGTAATATAGTTAGTGTCAAGTTAGTGCCATCATATGTAATATAGGGTCAAGTTAGTGTCATCATATGTAATATAGTGTCAAGTTAGTGTCACTATATGTAATATAGTGTCAAGTTAGTGTCACCATATGTAATATAGTGTCAGGTTAGTGTCATCATATGTAATATAGTGTCAAGTTAGTGTCATCATATGTAATATAGGGTCAAGTTAGTGTCATCATGTGTAATATAGTGTCAAGTTAGTGTCATCATATGTAATATAGGGTCAAGTTAGTGTCACCATATGTAATATAGTGTCAAGTTAGTGTCATCATATGTAATATAGTGTCAAGTTAGTGTCACTATATGTAATATAGTGTCAAGTTAGTGTAACCATATGTAATATAGTGTCAAGTTAGTGACATCATATGTAATATAGTGTCAAGTTAGTGTCATCATATGTAATATAGGGTCAAGTTAGTGTCATCATATGTAATATAGTGTCAAGTTAGTGTCACTATATGTAATATAGTGTCAAGTTAGTGTCACTATATGTAATATAGTGTCAAGTTAGTGTCATAATATGTAATATAGTGTCAAGTTAGTGTCACTATATGTAATATAGTGTCAAGTTAGTGTCACCATATGTAATATAGTGTCAAGTTAGTGTCATCATGTGTAATATAGTGTGAAGTTAGTGTCAGCATATGTAATATAGGGTCAAGTTAGTGTCATCATAAATAATATAGTGTCAGGTTAGTGTCATCATATGTAATATAGTTAGTGTCATCATATGTAATACAGTTAGTGTCATCATATGTAATATAGTTAGTGTCAAGTTAGTGTCATCATATGTAATAGAGTATCAAGTTAGTGTCATCATATGTAATATAGTGTAAAGTTAGTGTCACCATATGTAATATAGTTAGTGTCAGGTTAGTGTCATAATATGTAATATAGTTAGTGTCAAGTTAGTGTCATCATATGTAATATAGTGTCAGGTTAGTGTCATCATATGTAATATAGTGTCAAGTTAGTGTCATAATATGAAATTTAGTGTCAAGTTAGTGTCACCATATGTAATATAGTTAGTGTCAGGTTAGTGTCATAATATGTAATATAGTTAGTGTCAAGTTAGTGTCATCATATGTAATATAGGGTCAAGTTAGTGTCATCATATGTAATATAGTGTCAAGTTAGTGTCATCATATGTAATATAGGGTCAAGTTAGTTTCATCATATGTAATATAGTGTCAAGTTAGTGTCACTATATGTAATATAGTGTCAAGTAGGTGTCACCATATGTAATATAGTGTCGAGTTAGTGTCATCATATGTAATATAGTGTCAAGTTAGTGTCATCATATGTAATATAGGGTCAAGTTAGTGTCATCATATGTAATATAGTGTCAAGTTAGTGTCACTATATGTAATATAGTGTCAAGTTAGTGTCATCATATGTAATATAGGGTCAAGTTAGTGTCATCATATGTAATATAGTGTCAAGTTAGTGTCACTATATGTAATATAGTGTCAAGTTAGTGTCACCATATGTAATATAGTTTCAAGTTAGTGTCATCATATGTAATATAGTGTCAAGTTAGTGTCATCATATGTAATATAGGGTCAAGTTAGTGTCATCATGTGTAATATAGTGTCAAGTTAGTGTCATCATATGTAATATAGTGTCAAGTTAGTGTCATCTTATGTAATATAGTGTCAAGTTAGTGTCACTATATGTAATATAGTGTCAAGTTAGTGTCATCATATGTAATATAGTGTCAAGTTAGTGTCATCATATGTAATATAGTTAGTGTCAAGTTAGTGTCATCATATGTAATAGAGTATCAAGTTAGTGTCATCATATGTAACATAGTGTTAAGTTAGTGTCATCATATGTAATATAGTGTCAAGTTAGTTTCGTCATATGTAATATAGTTAGTGTTATCATATGTAATATAGTGTCAAGTTAGTGTCACCATATGTAATATAGTTAGTGTCAGGTTAGTGTCATAATATGTAATATAGTTAGTGTCAACTTAGTGCCATCATATGTAATATAGGATCAAGTTAGTGTCATCATATGTAATATAGTGTCAAGTTAGTGTCATCATATGTAATTTAGTGTCAAGTTAGTGTCAACATATGTAATATAGTGTCAAGTTAGTGTCATCATATGTAATATAGTGTCAAGTTAGTGTCATCATATGTAATATAGTTAGTGTCAGGTTAGTGTCATCATATGTAATATAGTTAGTGTCAAGTTAGTGTCATCATATGTAATATAGTTATTTTGAAGTTAGTGTCACCATATGTAATATAGTTAGTGTCATCATATGTAATATAGTGTCAAGTTAGTGTCAACATATGTAATATAGTGTCAAGTTAGTGTCATCATATGTAATTTAGTGCCAACTTAATGTCACCATATGTAATATAGTTAGTATCAAGTTAGTGTCATCAGATGTAATATAGTTAGTGTCAAGATAATGTCATCATATGTAATATAGTTAGTGCCATTTAATGTCACCATATGTAATATAGTTACTGTCAAGTTAGTGTCACCATATGTAATATAGTGTCAGGTTAGTGTCATCATATGTAATATAGTGTCAAGTTAGTGTCATCATATGTAATATAGTGTCAAGTTAGTGTCATCATGTGTAATATAGTGTCAAGTTAGTGTCATCATATGTAATATAGTTAGTGTCAAGTTAGTGTCATCATATGTAATATAGTGTCAAGTTAGTGTCATCATATGTAATATAGTATCAAGTTAGTGTCATCATATGTAATATAGTGTCAAGTTAGTGTCATCATATGTAATATAGTGTCAAGTTAGTGTCACAATATGTAATATAGTTAGTGTCAGGTTAGTGTCATAATATGTAATATAGTTAGTGGCAAGTTAGTGTCATCATATGTAATATAGGGTCAAGTTAGTGTCATCATATGTAATATAGTGTCAAGTTAGTGTCATCATATGTAATACAGGGTCAAGTTAGTGTCATCATATGTAATATAGTGTCAAGTTAGTGTCACTATATGTGATATAGTGTCAAGTTAGTGTCACCATATGTAATATAGTGTCAAGTTAGTGTCATCATATGTAATATAGGGTCAAGTTAGTGTCATCATGTGTAAAATAGTGTCAGGTTAGTGTCATCATATGTAATATAGTGTCAAGTTAGTGTCATCATATGTAATATAGTGTCAAGTTAGTGTCACTATATGTAATATAGTGTCAAGTTAGTGTCACCATATGTAATATAGTGTCACGTTAGTGTCATCATATGTAATATAGGGTCAAGTTAGTGTCATCATATGTAATATAGTGTCAAGTTAGTGTCACTATATGTAATATAGTGTCAAGTTAGTGTCACCATATGTAATATAGTGTCAAGTCAGTGTCATCTTATGTAATATAGTGTCAAGTTAGTGTCATCATACGTAATATAGTATCAAGTTAGTGTCATCATAAATAATATAGTGTCAGGTTAGTGTCATCATATGTAATATAGTTAGTGTCATCATATGTAATATAGTGTAACGTTAGTGTCACCATATGTAATATAGTTAGTGTCAGGTTAGGGTCATAATATGTAATATAGTTAGTGTCAAGTTAGTGTCATCATATGTAATATAGTGTCAGGTTAGTCTCATCATATGTAATATAGTGTCAAGTTAGTGTCATCATATGTAATTTAGTGTCAAGTTAGTGTCACCATATGTAATATAGTTAGTGTCAGGTTAGTGTCATAATATGTAATATAGTTAGTGTCAAGTTAGTGTCATCATATGTAATATAGTGTCAAGTTAGTGTCATCATATGTAATATAGGGTCAAGTTAGTTTCATCATATGTAATATAGTGTCAAGTTAGTGTCACTATATGTAATATAGTGTCAAGTTAGTGTCACCATATGTAATATAGTGTCAATTTAGTGTCATCATATGTAATATAGTGTCAAGTTAGTGTCATCATATGTAATATAGGGTCAAGTTAGTGTCATCATATGTAATATAGTGTCAAGTTAGTGTCACTATATGTAATATAGTGTCAAGTTAGTGTCATCATATGTAATATAGGGTCAAGTTAGTGTCATCATATGTAATATAGTGTCAAGTTAGTGTCACTATATGTAATATAGTGTCAAGTTAGTGTCACCATATGTAATATAGTGTCAAGTTAGTGTCATCTTATTTAACATAGTGTCAAGTTAGTGTCATCATATGTAATATAGGGTCAAGTTAGTGTCATCATGTGTAATATAGTGTCAAGTTAGTGTCATCATATGTAATATAGGGTCAAGTTAGTGTCATCATATGTAATATAGTGTCAAGTTAGAGTCACTATATGTAATATAGTGTCAAGTTAGTGTCACCATATGTAATAAAGTGTCAAGTTAGTGTCATCATATGTAATATGGTGTCAAGTTAGTGTCATCGTATGTAATATAGTGTCAAGTTAGTGTCATCATATGTAATATAGTTAGTGTCATCATATGTAATATAGTGTCAAGTTAGTGTCACCATATGTAATATAGTTAGTGTCAGGTTAGTGTCATAATATGTAATATAGTTAGTGTCAAGTTAGCGTCATCATATGTAATATAGTGTCAAGTTAGTGTCATCATATGTAATATAGTTAGTGTCAAGTTAGTGTCATCATTTGTAATATAGTGTCAAGTTAGTGTCATCATATGTAATATAGTTAGTGTTATCATATGTAATATAGTATCAAGTTAGTGTCATCATAAATAATATAGTGTCAGGTTAGTGTCATCATATGTAATATATTTAGTGTCATCATATGTAATATAGTTAGTGTCATCATATGTAATATAGTTAGTGTCAATTTAGTGTCATCATATGTAATAGAGTATCAAGTTAGTGTCATCAAATGTAATATAGTGTTAAGTTAGTGTCATCATATGTAATATAGTGTCAAGTTAGTGTCATCATATGTAATATAGTGTCAAGTTAGTGTCACTATATATAATATAGTGTCAGGTTAGTGTCATCATATGTAATATAGGGTCAAGTTAGTGTCATCATATGTATTATAGTTAGTGTCATCATATGTAATATAGTGTCAAGTTAGTGTCACCATATGTAATATAGTTAGTGTCAGGTTAGTGTCATAATATGTAATATAGTTAGTGTCAAGTTAGTGTCATCATATGTAATATAGGGTCACGTTAGTGTCATCATATGTAATATAGTGTCAAGTTAGTGTCATCATATGTAATTTAGTGTAACGTTAGTGTCACCATATGTAATATAGTGTCAGGTTAGTGTCATCATATGTAATTTAGTGTGAAGTTAGTGCCACCATATGTAATATAGTTAGTGTCAGGTTAGTGTCATCATATGTAATATAGTTAGTGTCAAGTTAGTGTCATCATATGTAATATAGTTAGTGTCAAGTTAGTGTCATCATATGTAATATAGGGTCAAGTTAGTGTCATCATATGTAATATAGTGTCAAGTTAGTGTCATCATATGTAATATAGGGTCAAGTTAGTTTCATCATATGTAATATAGTGTCAAGTTAGTGTCACTATATGTAATATAGTGTCAAGTTAGTGTCACCATATGTAATATAGTGTCAAGTTAGTGTCATCATATGTAATATAGTGTCAAGTTAGTGTCATCATATGTAATATAGGGTCAAATTAGTGTCATCATATGTAATATAGTGTCAAGTTAGTGTCACTATATGTAATATAGTGTCAAGTTAGTGTCACCATATGTAATATAGTGTCAAGTTAGTGTCATCATATGTAATAGAGTATCAAGTTAGTGTCATCATATGTAACATAGTGTTAAGTTAGTGTTATCATATGTAATATAGTGTCAAGTTAGTGTCACCATATGTAATATAATTAGTGTCAGGTTAGTGTCATAATATGTAATATAGTTAGTGTCAAGTTAGTGCCATTATATGTAATATAGGGTCAAGTTAGTGTCATCATATGTAATATAGTGTCAAGTTAGTGTCATCATATGTAATATAGTGTCAAGTTAGTGTCATCATATGTAATATAGGGTCAAGTTAGTGTCATCATGTGTAATATAGTGTCAAGTTAGTGTCATCATATGTAATATAGGGTCAAGTTAGTGTCACTATATGTAATATAGTGTCAAGTTAGTGTCATCATATGTAATATGGTGTCAATTTAGTGTCATCATATGTAATATAGTCTCAAGTTAGTGTCATCATATGTAATATAGTTAGTGCCATTTAATGTCACCATATGGAATATAGTTACTGTCAAGTTAGTGTCACCCTATGTAATATAGTGTCAGGTTAGTGTCATCATATGTAATATAGTGTCAAGTTAGTGTCATCATATGTAATATAGTGTCAAGTTAGTGTCATCATATGTAATATAGTGTCAAGTTAGTGTCATCATATGTAATATAGTTAGTGTCAAGTTAGTGTCATCATATGTAATATAGTGTCAAGTTAGTGTCATCATGTGTAATATAGTATCAAGTTAGTGTCATCATATGTAATATAGTGTCAAGTTAGTGTCATCATATGTAATATAGTTAGTGTCATCATATGTAATATAGTGTCAAGTTAGTGTCACAATATGTAATATAGTTAGTGTCAAGTTAGTGTCATAATATGTAATATAGTTAGTGGCAAGTTAGTGTCATCATATGTAATATAGTGTCAAGTTAGTGTCATCATATGTAATAGAGTATCAAGTTAGTGTCATCATATGTAACATAGTGTTAAGTTAGTGTTATCATATGTAATATAGTGTCAAGTTAGTGTCACCATATGTAATATAATTAGTGTCAGGTTAGTGTCATAATATGTAATATAGTTAGTGTCAAGTTAGTGCCATTATATGTAATATAGGGTCAAGTTAGTGTCATCATACGTAATATAGTGTCAAGTTAGTGTCATCATATGTAATATAGTGTCAAGTTAGTGTCATCATATGTAATATAGGGTCAAGTTAGTGTCATCATGTGTAATATAGTGTCAAGTTAGTGTCATCATATGTAATATAGGGTCAGGTTAGTGTCATCATATGTAATATAGTGTCAAGTTAGTGTCACTATATGTAATATAGTGTCAAGTTAGTGTCATCATATGTAATATGGTGTCAATTTAGTGTCATCATATGTAATATAGTCTCAAGTTAGTGTCATCATATGTAATATAGTTAGTGTTAAGTTAGTGTCATCATATGTAATATAGTGTCAAGATAGTGTCATCATATGTAATATAGTTAGGGCCATCATATGTAATATAGTATCAAGTTAGTGTCATCATAAATAATATAGTGTCAGGTTACTGTCATCATATGTAATATAGTTAGTGTTATCATATGTAATATAGTTAGTGTCATCATATGTAATATAGTTAGTGTCAAGTTAGTGTCATCATATGTAATAGAGTATCAAGTTAGTGTCATCATATGTAACATAGTGTTAAGTTAGTGTCATCATAAGTAATATAGTGTCAAGTTAGTTTCATCATATGTAATATAGTTAGTGTTATCATATGTAATATAGAGTCAAGTTAGTGTCACCATATGTAATATAGTTAGTGTCAGGTTAGTGTCATAATATGTAATATAGTTAGTGTCAAGTTAGTGCCATCATATGTAATATAGGATCAAGTTAGTGTCATCATATGTAATATAGTGTCAAGTTAGTGTCATCATATGTAATTTAGTGTCAAGTTAGTGTCAACATATGTAATATAGTGTCAAGTTAGTGTCATCATATGTAAGTTAGTGCCAAGTTAGTGTCACCATATGTAATATAGTTAGTGTCAGGTTAGTGTCATCATATGTAATATAGTTAGTGTCAAGTTAGTGTCATCATATGTAATATAGTTATTTTGAAGTTAGTGTCACCATATGTAATATAGTTAGTGTCATCATATGTAATATAGTATCAAGTTAGTGTCATCAGATGTAATATAGTTAGTGTCAAGTTAATGTCATCATATGTAATATAGTTAGTGCCATTTAATGTCACCATATGGAATATAGTTACTGTCAAGTTAGTGTCACCCTATGTAATATAGTGTCAGGTTAGTGTCATCATATGTAATATAGTGTCAAGTTAGTGTCATCATATGTAATATAGTGTCAAGTTAGTGTCATCATATGTAATATAGTGTCAAGTTAGTGTCATCATATGTAATATAGTTAGTGTCAAGTTAGTGTCATCATATGTAATATAGTGTCAAGTTAGTGTCATCATATGTAATATAGTATCAAGTTAGTGTCATCATATGTAATATAGTGTCAAGTTAGTGTCATCATATGTAATATAGTTAGTGTCATCATATGTAATATAGTGTCAAGTTAGTGTCACAATATGTAATATAGTTAGTGTCAGGTTAGTGTCATAATATGTAATATAGTTAGTGGCAAGTTAGTGTCATCATATGTAATATAGTGTCAAGTTAGTGTCATCATATGTAATAGAGTATCAAGTTAGTGTCATCATATGTAACATACTGTTAAGTTAGTGTTATCATATGTAATATAGTGTCAAGTTAGTGTCACCATATGTAATATAATTAGTGTCAGGTTAGTGTCATAATATGTAATATAGTTAGTGTCAAGTTAGTGCCATTATATGTAATATAGGGTCAAGTTAGTGTCATCATATGTAATATAGTGTCAAGTTAGTGTCATCATATGTAATATAGTGTCAAGTTAGTGTCACTATATGTAATATAGTGTCAAGTTAGTGTCATCATATGTAATATGGTGTCAATTTAGTGTCATCATATGTAATATAGTCTCAAGTTAGTGTCATCATATGTAATATAGTTAGTGTTAAGTTAGTGTCATCATATGTAATATAGTGTCAAGATAGTGTCATCATATGTAATATAGTTAGTGCCATCATATGTAATATAGTATCAAGTTACTGTCATCATAAATAATATAGTGTCAGGTTACTGTCATCATATGTAATATAGTTAGTGTCATCATATGTAATATAGTTAGTGTCATCATATGTAATATAGTTAGTGTCAAGTTAGTGTCATCATATGTAATAGAGTATCAAGTTAGTGTCATCATATGTAACATAGTGTTAAGTTAGTGTCATCATTAGTAATATAGTGTCAAGTTAGTTTCATCATATGTAATATAGTTAGTGTTATCATATGTAATATAGTGTCAAGTTAGTGTCACCATATGTAATATAGTTAGTGTCAGGTTAGTGTCATAATATGTAATATAGTTAGTGTCAAGTTAGTGCCATCATATGTAATATAGGATCAAGTTAGTGTCATCATATGTAATATAGTGTCAAGTTAGTGTCATCATATGTAATTTAGTGTCAAGTTAGTGTCAACATATGTAATATAGTGTCAAGTTAGTGTCATCATATGTAAGTTAGTGCCAAGTTAGTGTCACCATATGTAATATAGTTAGTGTCAGGTTAGTGTCATCATATGTAATATAGTTAGTGTCAAGTTAGTGTCATCATATGTAATATAGTTATTTTGAAGTTAGTGTCACCATATGTAATATAGTTAGTGTCATCATATGTAATATAGTATCAAGTTAGTGTCATCAGATGTAATATAGTTAGTGTCAAGTTAATGTCATCATAAGTAATATAGTTAGTGCCATTTAATGTCACCATATGGAATATAGTTACTGTCAAGTTAGTGTCACCCTATGTAATATAGTGTCAGGTTAGTGTCATCATATGTAATATAGTGTCAAGTTAGTGTCATCATATGTAATATAGTGTCAAGTTAGTGTCATCATATGTAATATAGTGTCAAGTTAGTGTCATCATATGTAATATAGTTAGTGTCAAGTTAGTGTCATCATATGTAATATAGTGTCAAGTTAGTGTCATCATATGTAATATAGTATCAAGTTAGTGTCATCATATGTAATATAGTGTCAAGTTAGTGTCATCATATGTAATATAGTTAGTGTCATCATATGTAATATAGTGTCAAGTTAGTGTCACAATATGTAATATAGTTAGTGTCAGGTTAGTGTCATAATATGTAATATAGTTAGTGGCAAGTTAGTGTCATCATATGTAATATAGGGTCAAGTTAGTGTCATCATATGTAATATAGTGTCAAGTTAGTGTCATCATATGTAATACAGGGTCAAGTTAGTGTCATCATATGTAATATAGTGTCAAGTTAGTGTCACTATATATGATATAGTGTCAAGTTAGTGTCACCATATG
Organism: Eledone cirrhosa; assembly: GCA_964016885.1. NCBI lineage: Eukaryota > Metazoa > Mollusca > Cephalopoda > Octopoda > Eledonidae > Eledone > Eledone cirrhosa. Next base: position 9,002,402 of record OZ024745.1, read on the forward strand.
TAATATAGTGTCAGGTTAGTGTCATCATATGTAATATAGGGTCAAGTTAGTGTCATCATGTGTAATATAGTGTCAGGTTAGTGTCATCATATGTAATATAGGGTCAAGTTAGTGTCATCATATGTAATATAGTGTCAAGTTAGTGTCACTATATGTAATATAGTGTCAAGTTAGTGTCACCATATGTAATATAGTGTCAAGTTAGTGTCATCATATGTAATATAGGGTCAAGTTAGTGTCATCATATGTAATATAGTGTCAAGTTAGTGTCACTATATGTAATATAGTGTCAAGTTAGTGTCACCATATGTAATATAGTGTCAAGTTAGTGTCATCTTATGTAATATAGTGTCAAGTTAGTGTCATCATATGTAATATAGTATCAAGTTAGTGTCATCATAAATAATATAGTGTCAGGTTAGTGTCATCATATGTAATATAGTTAGTGTCATCATATGTAATATAGTGTAGCGTTAGTGTCACCATATGTAATATAGTTAGTGTCAGGTTAGTGTCATAATATGTAATATAGTTAGTGTCAAGTTAGTGTCATCATATGTAATATAGTGTCAGGTTAGTGTCATCATATGTAATATAGTGTCAAGTTAGTGTCATCATATGTAATTTAGTGTCAAGTTAGTGACACCATATGTAATATAGTTAGTGTCAGGTTAGTGTCATAATATGTAATATAGTTAGTGTCAAGTTAGTGTCATCATATGTAATATAGGGTCAAGTTAGTGTCATCATATGTAATATAGTGTCAAGTTAGTGTCATCATATGTAATATAGGGTCAAGTTAGTTTCATCATATGTAATATAGTGTCAAGTTAGTGTCACTATATGTAATATAGTGTCAAGTTAGTGTCACCATATGTAATATAGTGTCAAGTTAGTGTCACCATATGTAATATAGTGTCAAGTTAGTGTCATCTTATGTAATATAGTGTCAAGTTAGTGTCATCATATGTAATATAGGGTCAAGTTAGTGTCATCATATGTAATATAGTGTCAAGTTAGTGTCACTATATGTAATATAGTGTCAAGTTAGTGTCACCATATGTAATAAAGTGTCAAGTTAGTGTCATCATATGTAATATGGTGTCAAGTTAGTGTCATCGTATGTAATATAGTTAGTGTCATCATATGTAATATAGTGTCAAGTTAGTGTCACCATATGTAATATAGTTAGTGTCAGGTTAGTGTCATACTATGTAATATAGTTAGTGTCAAGTTAGTGTCATCATATGTAATATAGTGTCAAGTTAGTGTCATCATATGTAATATAGTTAGTGTCAAGTTAGTGTCATCATATGTAATATAGTGTCAAGTTAGTGTCATCATATGTAATATAGTTAGTGTTATCATATGTAATATAGTATCAAGTTAGTGTCATCATAAATAATATAGTGTCAGGTTAGTGTCATCATATGTAATATATTTAGTGTCATCATATGTAATATAGTTAGTGTCCTCATATGTAATATAGTTAGTGTCAATTTAGTGTCATCATATGTAATAGAGTATCACGTTAGTGTCATCAAATGTAATATAGTGTTAAGTTAGTGTCATCATATGTAATATAGTGTCAAGTTAGTGTCATCATATGTAATATAGTGTCAAGTTAGTGTCACTATATGTAATATAGTGTCAGGTTAGTGTCATCATATGTAATATAGGGTCAAGTTAGTGTCATCATATGTAATATAGTTAGTGTCATCATATGTAATATAGGGTCAAGTTAGTGTCACCATATGTAATATAGTTAGTGTCAGGTTAGTGTCATCATATGTAATATAGTTAGTGTCAAGTTAGTGTCATCATATGTAATATAGTTAGTGTCAAGTTAGTGTCATCATATGTAATATAGGGTCAAGTTAGTGTCATCATATGTAATATAGTGTCAAGTTAATGTCATCATATGTAATATAGGGTCAAGTTAGTGTCATCATATGTAATATAGTGTCAAGTTAGTGTCACTATATGTAATATAGTGTCAAGTTAGTGTCACCATATGTAATATAGTGTCAAGTTAGTGTCATCATATGTAATATAGTGTCAAGTTAGTGTCATCATATGTAATACAGGGTCAAGTTAGTGTCATCATATGTAATATAGGGTCAAGTTAGTGTCATCATATGTAATATAGTGTCAAGTCAGTGTCACTATATGTAATATAGTGTCAGGTTAGTGTCATCATATGTAATATAGGGTCAAGTTAGTGTCATCATATGTAATATAGGGTCATGTTAGTGTCATCATATGTAATATAGTGTCAAGTTAGTGTCAATATATGTAATATAGTGTCAGGTTAGTGTCATCATATGTAATATAGGGTCAAGTTAGTGTCATCATATGTAATATAGGGTCAAGTTAGTGTCATCATGTGTAATATAGTGTCAAGTTAGTGTCATCATATGTAATATAGGGTCAAGTTAGTGTCATCATATGTAATATAGTGTCAAGTTAGTGTCACTATATGTAATATAGTGTCAAGTTAGTGTCATCATATGTAATATAGTGTCAAGTTAGTGTCATCATATGTAATACAGGGTCAAGTTAGTGTCATCATATGTAATATAGGGTCAAGTTAGTGTCATCATATGTAATATAGTGTCAAGTCAGTGTCACTATATGTAATATAGTGTCAGGTTAGTGTCATCATATGTAATATAGGGTCAAGTTAGTGTCATCATATGTAATATAGTCTCAAGTTAGTGTCATCATATGTAATATAGTTAGTGTTAAGTTAGTGTCATCATATGTAATATAGTGTCAAGATAGTGTCATCATATGTAATATAGGGTCATGTTAGTGTCATCATATGTAATATAGTGTCAGGTTAGTGTCAATATATGTAATATAGTGTCAGGTTAGTGTCATCATATGTAATATAGGGTCAAGTTAGTGTCATCATATGTAATATAGGGTCAAGTTAGTGTCATCATGTGTAATATAGTGTCAAGTTAGTGTCATCATATGTAATATAGTATCAAGTTAGTGTCATCATATGTAATATAGTGTCAAGTTAGTGTCACTATATGTAATATAGTGTCAAGTTAGTGTCACCATATGTAATAAAGTGTCAAGTTAGTGTCATCATATGTAATATAGTGTCAAGTTAGTGTCATCATATCTAATATAGTTAGTGTCATCATATGTAATATAGTTAGTGTCATCATATATAATATAGTTAGTGTCAATTTAGTGTCATCATATGTAATAGAGTATCAAGTTAGTGTCATCATATGTAATATAGGGTTAAGTTAGTGTCATCATATGTAATATAGTGTCAAGTTAGTGTCATCATATGTAATATAGTGTCAAGTTAGTGTCACCATATGTAATATAGTTAGTGTCATAATATGTAATATAGTTAGTGTCAAGTTAGTGTCATCATATGTAATATAGGGTCAAGTTAGTGTCATCATATGTAATATAGTGTCAAGTTAGTGTCATCATATGTAATTTAGTGTCAAGTTAGTGTCACCATATGTAATATAGTGTCAAGTTATTGTCATCATATGTAATTTAGTGTCAAGTTAGTGTCACCATATGTAATATAGTTAGTGTCAGGTTAGTGTCATCATATGTAATATAGTTACTGTCAAGTTAGTGTCATCATATGTAATATAGTTATTTTGAAGTTAGTGTCACCATATGTAATATAGTATCAAGTTAGTGTCATCATATGTAATATAGTTAGTGTCAAGTTAATGTCATCATATGTAATATAGTTAGTGCCAAGTTAATGTCACCATATGTAATATAGTTAGTGTCAAGTTAGTTTCAGCATATGTAATATAGTGTCAGGTTAGTCTCATCATATGTAATATAGTGTCAAGTTAGTGTCATCATATGTAATATAGTCTCAAGTTAGTGTCATCATATGTAATATAGTGTCAAGTTAGTGTCATCATATGTAATATAGTTAGTGTCAAGTTAGTGTCATCATATGTAATATAGTGTCAAGTTAGTGTCATCATATGTAATATAATGTCAAGTTAGTGTCATCATATGTAATATAGTGTCAAGTTAGTGTCACTATATGTAATATAGGGTCAAGTTTGTGTCACCATATGTAATATAGTGTCAAGTTAGTGTCATCATATGTAATATAGTGTCATGTTAGTGTCACTATATGTAATATCGTGTCAAGTTAGTGTCATCATATGTAATATAGTGTCAAGTTAGTGTCATCATATGTAATATAGTTAGTGTCATCATATGTAATATAGTGTCATGTTAGTGTCACCATATGTAATATAATTAGTGTCAGGTTAGTGTCATAATATGTAATATAGTTAGTGTCAAGTTAGTGTCATCATATGTAATATAGGGTCAAGTTAGTGTCATCATATGTAATATAGTGTCAAGTTAGTGTCATCATATGTAATATAGGGTCAAGTTAGTGTCATCATATGTAATATAGTGTCAAGTTAGTGTCACTATATGTAATATAGTGTCAAGTTAGTGTCACCATATGTAATATAGTGTAAAGTTAGTGTCATCATATGTAATATAGTGTCAAGTTAGTGTCATCATATGTAATATAGGGTCAAGTTAGTGTCATCATGTGTAATATAGTGTCAGGTTAGTGTCATCATATGTAATATTGGGTCAAGTTAGTGTCATCATATGTAATATAGTGTCAAGTTAGTGTCACTATATGTAATATAGTGTCCAGTTAGTGTCACCATATGTAATATAGTGTCAAGTTAGTGTCATCATATGTAATATGGTGTCAAGTTAGAGTCATCATATGTAATATAGTGTCAAGTTAGTGTCATCATATGTAATATAGTTAGTGTCAAGTTAGTGTCATCATATGTAATATAGTGTCAAGTTAGTGTAATCATATGTAATATAGTTAGTGTCATCATATGTAATATAGTTAGTGTCATCATATGTAATATAGTTAGTGTCATCATATGTAATATAGTTAGTGTCATCATATGTAATATAGTGAGTGTCAAGTTAGTATCATCATATGTAATAGAGTATCAAGTTAGTGTCATCATATGTAATATAGTGTTAAGTTAGTGTCATCATATGTAATATAGTGTCAAGTTAGTGTCATCATATGTAATATAGTTAGTGTCATCATATGTAATATAGTGTAAAGTTAGTGTCACCATATGTAATATAGTTAGTGTCAGGTTAGTGTCATCATATGTAATATAGTGTCAGGTTAGTGTCATCATATGTAATATAGTGTCAAGTTAGTGTCATCATATGTAATATAGTGTCAAGTTAGTGTCATCATATGTAATATAGGGTCAAGTTAGTGTCATCATATGTAATATATTGTCAAGTTAGTGTCATCATATTTAATATAGGGTCAAGTTAGTGTCCTCATGTGTAATATAGTGTCAAGTTATTGTCATTATATGTAATATAGGGTCAAGTTAGTGTCATCATATGTAATATAGTGTCAAGTTAGTATCACTATATGTAATATAGTGACAAGTTAGTGTCACCATATGTAATATAGGATCAAGTTAGTGTCATCATATGTAATATAGTTAGTGTCAAGTTAGTGCCATCATATGTAATATAGTTAGTGACAAGTTAGTGTCACCATATGTAATATAGTGTCAAGTTAGTGTCATCATATGTAATATAGTGTCAAGTTAGTGTCATCATATGTTATATAGGGTCAAGATAGTGTCACCATATGTAATATAGTGTCAAGTTAGTGTCATCATATGTAATATAGTGTCAGGTTAGTGTCACTATATGTAATATAGTGTCAAGTTAGTGTCACCATATGTAATATCGTGTCAAGTTAGTGTCATCATATGTAATATAGTGTCAAGTTAGTGTCATCATATGTAATATAGTGTCAAGTTAGTGTGATCATATGTAATATATTTAGTGTCAATTTAGTGCCATCATATGTAATATAGTGTCAAGTTAGTGTCATCATATGTAATATAGTGTCAGGTTAGTGTCATCATATGTAATATAGTTAGTTTGAAGTTAGTGTCACCATATGTAATATAGTTAGTGTCATCATATGTAATATAGTATCAAGTTAGTGTCATCATATGTAATATAGTTAGTGTCAAGTTAATGTCATCATATGTAATATAGTTAATGCCAAGTTAATGTCACCATATGTAATATAGTTAGTGTCAAATTAGTGTCACCATATGTAATATAGTGTCAGGTTAGTGTCATCTTATGTAATATAGTGTCAAGTTAGTGTCATCATATGTAATATAGTGTCAAGCTAGTGTCATCATATGTAATATAGGGTTAAGTTAGTCTCATCATATGTAATATAGTGTCAAGTTATTGTCATCACATGTAATATAGTTAGTATCAAGTTAGTGTCATCATATGTAATATAGTGACAAGTTAGTGTCATCATATGTAATATAGTTAGTGTCATCATATGTAATATAGTGTCAAGTTAATGTCATCATATGTAATATAGTGTCAAGTTAGTGTCATCATATGTAATATAGTGTCAAGTTAGTGTCATCATATGTAATATAGTGTCAAGTTAGTGTGATCATATGTAATATAGTTAGTGTCAAGTTAGTGTCATCATATGTAATATAGTTAGTGTCAAGTTAGTGGCATCATATGTAATCTAGTGTCAAGTTAGTGTCAAAATATTTAATATAGTTTGTGTCAAGTTAGTGTCATCATATGTAATATAGTGACAAGTTAATGTCATCATATGTAATATAGTGTCAAGTTAGTGTCTTCATATGTAATATAGTGTCAGGTTAGTGTCATCATATGTAATATAGCTTCAAGTTAGTGTCATCATATGTAATATAGTGGGCAAATAAATCTAATTAGATAGTAATGCGCTGAGGAGAAGATATCATTAACTCAATAACTAAATAAGATTTATTAATGAACAAACACGATTATGTTATAATTTAAAAGTATGACTAACAGAAATCAATGCATTTATATATATATATATATATATATATATATATATGAATATATATATATATATATATTTATGTATATATATATATATATATATGTATATATATATATATATATATATATATATAGAGAGAGAGAGAGAGAGAGAGAGAGAGAGAGAGAGAGAGAGAGAGAGAGATGTATATATATACCTATATTTGCTCTACGGTTCTTATATATTTGACATATATTTATCCTTATCGAGCCCTCTTTGGATTTTAGTCTTCAAATTTATTATTATTACTATATATATATATATATATATAAATATATATATATATATATATATATATATATATATATATATATATACGTATGTATATGTGTATATATATATATATATGTGTGTGTGTGTGTGCGCGCGCGCGTGTGTGTGTGTGTGTATATAGTTAGTGTCAAGTTAGTGTCATCATATGTAATATAGTAATTGTCATCATATAATATAGGTAGTGTCAAGTTAGTGTCATCATATGTAATAGAGTATCAAGATAGTGTCATCATATGTAATATAGTGTCAAGTTAGTGTCATCCTATGTAATATAGTTAGTGTCATCATATGTAATATAGTATCAAGTTAGTGTCATCATATGTAATATAGTGTCAAGTTAGTGTCAGAATATGTAATATAGTTAGTGTCAAGTTAGTGCCATCATATGTAATATAGTGTCAAGTTAGTGTCATCATATGTAATATAGTGTTAAGTTAGTGTCATCATATGTAATATAGTGTCAAGTTAGTGTCATCATATGTAATATAGTTAGTGTCAAGTTAGTGTCACCATATGTAATATAGTGTCAAGTTAGTGTCATCATATGTAATATAGTTAGTGTCAAGTTAGTGCCATCATATGTAATATAGTGTTAAGTTAGTGTCATCATATGTACTATAGTGTCAAGTTAGTGTCATCATATGTAATATAGTTAGTTTCAAGTTAGTGTCATCATATGTAATGTAGTGTCAAGTTAGTGTCATCATATGTAATATAGTGTCAAGTTAGTGTCATCATATGTAATATAGTTAGTGTCAAGTTAGTGTCATCATATGTAATATAGTTAGTGTCAAGTTAGTGTCATCATATGTAATATAGTTAGTGTCAAGTTAGTGTCACCATCTGTAATATAGTGTCAAGTTAGTGTCATCATATGTAATATAGAGTCAAGTTAGTGTCATCATATGTAATATAGTGTCAAGTTAGTGTCATCATATGTAATATAGTGTCAAGTTAGTGTCATCATATGTAATATAGTTAGTGTCAAGTTAGTGTCATCATATGTAATATAGTGTCAAGTTAGTGTCATCATATGTAATATAGTGTCAAGTTAGTGTCATTATATGTAATATAGTTAGTGTCAGGTTAGTGAAAACATATGTAATATAGTGTCAAGTTAGTGTCATCATATGTAATACAGTGTCAAGTTAGTGTCACCATATGTAATATAGTGTCAAGTTAGTGTCATCATATGTAATATAGTTAGTGTCGGGTTAGTGTCATCATATGTAATATAGTAATTGTCAAGTTAGTGTCATCATATTTAATATAGTTATTGTCAACTTAGTGTCATCATATGTAATATAGTGTCAAGTTAGTGTCATCATATGTAATATAGTTAGTGTCAAGTTAGTGTCATCATATGTAATATAGTGACAAGTTAGTGTCATCATATGTAATATAGTTAGTGTCATCATATGTAATATAGTGTCAAGTTAATGTCATCATATGTAATATAGTGTCAAGTTAGTGTCATCATATGTAATATATTGTCAAGTTAGTGTCATCATATGTAATATAGTGTCAAGTTAGTGTCATCATATGTAATATAGTTAGTGTCAAGTTAGTGTCATCATATGTAATATAGTTAATGTCAAGTTAGTGCCATCATATGTAATATAGTGTCAAGTTAGTGTCATCATATGTAATATATTGTCAAATTAGTGTCATCATATGTAATATAGTGTCAAGTTAGTGTCATCATATGTAATATAGTTAGTGTCAAGTTAGTGTCATCATATGTAATATAGTTAGTGTCAAGTTAGTGCCATCATATGTAATATAGTGTCAAGTTAGTGTCATCATATGTAATATAGTTAGTGTCAAGTTAGTGTCATCATATGTAATATTGTGACAAGTTAGTGTCATCATATGTAATATAGTTAGTGTCATCATATGTAATATAGTGTCAAGTTAATGTCATCATATGTAATATAGTGTCAAGTTAGTGTCATCATATGTAATATAGTGTCAAGTAGGTGTCATCATATGTAATATAATGTCAGGTTAGTGTCATCATATTTAATATAGTTAGTGTCAAGTTAGTTTCATCATATGTAATATAGTGACAAGTTAATGTCATCATATGTAATATAGTGTCAAGATAGTGTCATCATATGTAATATAGTGTCAAGTTAGTGTCATCATATGTAATATAGTTTCAAGTTAGTGTCATCATATGTAATATAGTGGGCAAATAAATCTAATTAGATAGTAATGCGCTGAGGAGAAGATATCATTAACTCAACAACTAATTAAGATTTATTAATAAACAAACAGAATTATGTTTTAATTTAAAAGTATGACTAACAGAAATCAATGCATTTATATATATATATATATATATATATATATATATAAAGAGAGAGAGAGAGAGAGAGAGAGAGAGAGAGAGAGAGAGAGAGTGAGAGAGAGAGAGAGATGTATATATATACTTATATTTGCTCTACGGTTCTTATATATTTGATATATATTTATCCTTATCGAGCCCTCTTTGGATTTTAGTCTTCAAATTTATTATAATTACTATATATATATATATATATATATATATATATATATATATATATATATATATATATATATATATATATATATATATATATATATATATATATATATATATATATATATATATATATATATATATATATATATATATATATATATATATATACGTATGTATATGTGTATATATATATATATGTGTTTGTGTGTGTGCGCGCGCGTGTGTGTGTATATAGTTAGTGTCAAATTAGTGTCATCATATGTAATATAGTCTCAAGTTAGTGTCATCATATGTAATATAGTGTCAAGTTAGTGTCATCATATTTAATATAGTATCAAGTTAGTGTCATCATATGTAATATAGTGTCAAGTTAGTGTCATCATATGTAATATAGTGTCAAGTTAGTGTCATCATATGTAATATAGTGTCAAGTTAGTGTCATCATATGTAATATAGTTAGTGTAGAGTTAGTGTCATCATATGTAATATAGTGACAAGTTAGTGTCATCATATGTAATATAGTTAGTGTCATCAGATGTAATATAGTGTCAAGTTAGTGTCATCATATGTAATATAGTGTCAAGTTAGTGTCATTATATGTAATATAGTTAGTGTCAGGTTAGTGAAAACATATGTAATATAGTGTCAAGTTAGTGTCATCATATGTAATACAGTGTCAAGTTAGTGTCACCATATGTAATATAGTGTCAAGTTAGTGTCATCATATGTAATATAGTTAGTGTCGGGTTAGTGTCATCATATGTAATATAGTAATTGTCAAGTTAGTGTCATCATATTTAATATAGTTATTGTCAACTTAGTGTCATCATATGTAATATAGTGTCAAGTTAGTGTCATCATATGTAATATAGTTAGTGTCAAGTTAGTGTCATCATATGTAATATAGTGACAAGTTAGTGTCATCATATGTAATATAGTTAGTGTCATCATATGTAATATAGTGTCAAGTTAATGTCATCATATGTAATATAGTGTCAAGTTAGTGTCATCATATGTAATATATTGTCAAGTTAGTGTCATCATATGTAATATAGTGTCAAGTTAGTGTCATCATATGTAATATAGTTAGTGTCAAGTTAGTGTCATCATATGTAATATAGTTAATGTCAAGTTAGTGCCATCATATATAATATAGTGTCAAGTTAGTGTCATCATATGTAATATATTGTCAAATTAGTGTCATCATATGTAATATAGTGTCAAGTTAGTGTCATCATATGTAATATAGTTAGTGTCAAGTTAGTGTCATCATATGTAATATAGTTAGTGTCAAGTTAGTGCCATCATATGTAATATAGTGTCAAGTTAGTGTCATCATATGTAATATAGTTAGTGTCAAGTTAGTGTCATCATATGTAATATTGTGACAAGTTAGTGTCATCATATGTAATATAGTTAGTGTCATCATATGTAATATAGTGTCAAGTTAATGTCATCATATGTAATATAGTGTCAAGTTAGTGTCATCATATGTAATATAGTGTCAAGTAGGTGTCATCATATGTAATATAGTGTCAGGTTAGTGTCATCATATTTAATATAGTTAGTGTCAAGTTAGTTTCATCATATGTAATATAGTGACAAGTTAATGTCATCATATGTAATATAGTGTCAAGATAGTGTCATCATATGTAATATAGTGTCAAGTTAGTGTCATCATATGTAATATAGTTTCAAGTTAGTGTCATCATATGTAATATAGTGGGCAAATAAATCTAATTAGATAGTAATGCGCTGAGGAGAAGATATCATTAACTCAACAACTAATTAAGATTTATTAATAAACAAACAGAATTATGTTTTAATTTAAAAGTATGACTAACAGAAATCAATGCATTTATATATATATATATATATATATATATATATATAAAGAGAGAGAGAGAGAGAGAGAGAGAGAGAGAGAGAGAGAGAGAGAGTGAGAGAGAGAGAGAGATGTATATATATACTTATATTTGCTCTACGGTTCTTATATATTTGATATATATTTATCCTTATCGAGCCCTCTTTGGATTTTAGTCTTCAAATTTATTATAATTACTATATATATATATATATATATATATATATATATATATATATATATATATATATATATATATATATATATATATATATATATATATATATATATATATATATACGTATGTATATGTGTATATATATATATATGTGTTTGTGTGTGTGCGCGCGCGTGTGTGTGTATATAGTTAGTGTCAAATTAGTGTCATCATATGTAATATAGTCTCAAGTTAGTGTCATCATATGTAATATAGTGTCAAGTTAGTGTCATCATATTTAATATAGTATCAAGTTAGTGTCATCATATGTAATATAGTGTCAAGTTAGTGTCATCATATGTAATATAGTGTCAAGTTAGTGTCATCATATGTAATATAGTGTCAAGTTAGTGTCATCATATGTAATATAGTTAGTGTAGAGTTAGTGTCATCATATGTAATATAGTGACAAGTTAGTGTCATCATATGTAATATAGTTAGTGTCATCAGATGTAATATAGTGTCAAGTTAGTGTCATCATATGTAATATAGTGTCAAGTTAGTGTAATCTTATGTAATATAGTTTCAAGTTAGTGTCATCATATGTAATATAGTATCAAGTTAGTGTCATCTTATGTAATATAGTGTCAAGTTAGTGTCTTCATATGTAATAGAGTGTCAAGTTAGTGTCATCATATGTAATATAGTGTCAAGTTAGTGTCACCATATGTAACATAGTGTCAAGTTAGTGTCACTATATGTAATATAGTGTCAAGTTAGTGTCACCATATGTAATATAGTGTCAAGTTAGTGTCATCATATGTAATATAGGGTTAAGTTAGTGTCACTATATGTGATATAGTGTCAAGTTAGTGTCACCATATGTAATATAGTGTCAAGTTAGTGTCACTATATGTAATATAGTGTCAGTTTAGTGTCACCATATGTAATATAGTGTCACGTTACTGTCATCATATGTAATATAGTGTCAGGTTAGTGTCATCATATGTAATATGAGTAGTGTCAAGTTAGTGTTATCATATGTAATATAGTGTCAAGTTAGGGTCATCATATGTAATATAGTGACAAGTTAATGTCATCATATGCAATATAGTGTCAAGTTAGTGTCATCATATGTAATATAGTGTCAAGTTAGTGTCATCATATGTAATATAGTTTCAAGTTAGTGTCATCATATGTAATATGGTGGGCAAATAAATCTAATTAGATAGTAATGCGCTGATGAGAAGATATCATTAACTCAACAACTAATTAAGATTTATTAATAAAAAAACAGAATTATGTTATAATTTAAAAGTATGACTAACAGAAATCAATGCATTTATATATATATATATATATATATATATATATAGAGAGAGAGAGAGAGAGAGAGAGAGAGAGAGAGAGAGACAGAGAGAGAGAGAGAGAGAGAGAGAGAGAGAGAGAGAGAGAGAGAGAGAGAGATGTATATATATACTTATATTTGCTCTACGGTTCTTATATATTTGATATATATTTATCCTTATCGAGCCCTCTTTGGATTTTAGTCTTCAAATTTATTATTATTACTATATTTATATATATATATATATATATATATATACGTATGTATATGTGTATATATATATATGTGTGTTTGTGTGTGTGCGCGCGCGCGTGTGTGTGTGTGTGTGTGTATATAGTTAGTGTCAAGTTAGTGTCATCATATGTAATATAGTTAGTGTCAAGTTACTGTCATCATATGTAATATAGTGTCAAGTTAGTGTCATCATATGTAATATAGTTAGTGTCAAGTTAGTGTCATCATATGTAATATAGTTAGTGTCAGGTTAGTGTCATCATATTTAATATAGTTAGTGTCAAGTTAGTGTCATCATATGTAATATAGTTAGTGTCAAGTTAGTGTCATCTTTTGTAATATAGTGTCAAGTTAGTGTCATCATATGTAATACAGTGTCAAGTTAGTGTCATCATATGTAATATAGTGTCAAGTTAGTGTCAT
>OZ024745.1:9021158-9076158 GCA_964016885.1 Eledone cirrhosa
TGTCAAGTTAGTGTCATCATATGTAATATAGTGTCAAGTTAGTGTAATCTTATGTAATATAGTTTCAAGTTAGTGTCATCATATGTAATATAGTATCAAGTTAGTGTCATCATATGTAACATAGTGTCAAGTTAGTGTCATCATATGTAATATAGTGTCAAGTTAGTGTCATCATATGTAATATAGTGACAAGTTAGTGTCATCATATTTAATATAGTTAGTGTCATCATATGTAATATAGTGTCAAGTTAGTGTCATCATATCTAATATAGTGTCAAGTTAGTGTCATCATATGTAATATAGTGTCAAGTTAGTGTCATCATATGTAATATAGTTAGTCTCATCATATGTAATATAGTGTCAAGTTAGTGTCATCATATGTAATAGAGTGTCAAGTTAGTGTCATCATATGTAACATAGTGTCAAGTTAGTGTCATCATATGTAATATAGTGTCAAGTTAGTGTCATCATATGTAATATAGTGACAAGTTAGTGTCATCATATTTAATATAGTTAGTGTCATCATATGTAATATAGTGTCAAGTTAGTGTCATCATATCTAATATAGTGTCAAGTTAGTGTCATCATATGTAATATAGTGTCAAGTTAGTGTCATCATATGTAATATAGTTAGTCTCATCATATGTAATATAGTGTCAAGTTAGTGTCATCATATGTATTATAGTGTCAAGTTAGTGTCATCATTTGTAATATAATGTCAAGTTAGTGTCACCATATGTAATATAGTGTCAAGTTAGTGTCACCATATGTAATATAGTGTCAAGTTAGTGTCACCATATGTAACATAGTGTCAAGTTAGTGTCACTATATGTAATATAGTGTCAAGTTAGTGTCACCATATGTAATATAGTCTCAAGTTAGTGTCATCATATGTAATATAGGGTTAAGTTAGTGTCACTATATGTGATATAGTGTCATGTTAGTGTCACCATATGTAATATAGTGTCAAGTTAGTGTCACTATATGTAATATAGTGTCAGGTTAGTGTCATCATATGTAATATGGTGTCACGTTACTGTCATCATATGTAATATAGTGTCAGGTTAGTGTCATCATATGTAATATGAGTAGTGTCAATTTAGTGTTATCATATGTAATATAGTGTCAAGTTAGGGTCATCATATGTAATATAGTGACAAGTTAATGTCATCATATGCAATATAGTGTCAAGTTAGTGTCATCATATGTAATATAGTGTCAAGTTAGTGTCATCATATGTAATATAGTTTCAAGTTAGTGTCATCATATGTAATATAGTTAGTGTCATCATATGTAATATAGTTTCAAGTTAGTGTCATCATATGTAATATAGTGGGCAAATAAATCTTATTAGATAGTAATGCGCTGAGGAGAAGATATCAGTAACTCAACAACTAATTAAGATTTATTAATAAAAAAACAGAATTATGTTATAATTTAAAAGTATGACTAACAGAAATCAATGCATTTATATATATATATATATATATATATATATATATATATATATAGAGAGAGAGAGAGAGAGAGAGAGAGAGAGAGAGAGAGATAGAGAGAGACAGAGAGAGAGAGAGAGAGAGAGATGTATATATATACTTATATTTGCTCTACGGTTCTTATATATTTGATATATATTTATCCTTATCGAGCCCTCTTTGGATTTTAGTCTTCAAATTTATTATTATTACTATTTATATATATATATATATATATATATATATATATATATATATATATATATATATATATATATATACGTATGTATATGTGTATATATATATATATGTGTGTTTGTGTGTGTGCGCGCGTGTGTGTGTGTGTGTATGTGTGTATATAGTTAGTGTCAAGTTAGTGTCATCATATGTAATATAGTTAGTGTCATCATATAATATAGTTAGTGTCAAGTTAGTGTCATCATATGTAATATAGTTAGTGTCATCACATGTAATATAGTATCAAGTTAGTGTCATCATATGTAATATAGTGTCAAGTTAGTGTCATCATATGTAATATAGTTAGTGTCAAGTTAGTGTCATCATATGTAATATAGTGTCAAGTTAGTGTCATCATATGTAATATAGTTAGTGTCAAGTTAGTGTCATCATATGTAATATAGTTAGTGTCAGGTTAGTGTCATCATATTTAATATAGTTAGTGTCAAGTTAGTGTCATCATATGTAATATAGTTAGTGTCAAGTTAGTGTCATCTTATGTAATATAGTGTCAAGTTAGTGTCATCATATGTAATATAGTGTCAAGTTAGTGTCATCATATGTAATATAGTGTCAAGTTAGTGTCATCATATTTAATATAGTATCAAGTTAGTGTCATCATATGTAATATAGTGTCAAGTTAGTGTCATCATATGTAATATAGTGTCAAGTTAGTGTCATCATATGTAATATAGTGTCAAGTTAGTGTCATCATATGTAATATAGTTAGTGTAGAGTTAGTGTCATCATATGTAATATAGTGACAAGTTAGTGTCATCATATGTAATATAGTTAATGTCATCAGATGTAATATAGTGTCAAGTTAGTGTCATCATATGTAATATAGTATCAAGTTAGTGTAATCTTATGTAATATAGTTTCAAGTTAGTGTCATCATATGTAATATAGTATCAAGTTAGTGTCATCATATGTAACATAGTGTCAAGTTAGTGTCATCATATGTAATATAGTGTCAAGTTAGTGTCATCATATGTAATATAGTGACAAGTTAGTGTCATCATATTTAATATAGTTAGTGTCATCATATGTAATATAGTGGCAAGTTAGTGTCATCATATCTAATATGGTGTCAAGTTAGTGTCACTATATGTGATATAGTGTCAAGTTAGTGTCACCATATGTAATATAGTGTCAAGTTAGTGTCACTATATGTAATATAGTGTCAGGTTAGTGTCACCATATGTAATATAGTGTCAAGTTAGTGTCATCATATGTAATATGGTGTCACGTTACTGTCATCATATGTAATATAGTGTCAGGTTAGTGTCATCATATGTAATATGAGTAGTGTCAAGTTAGTGTTATCATATGTAATATAGTGTCAAGTTAGGGTCATCATATGTAGTATAGTGACAAGTTAATGTCATCATATGCAATATAGTGTCAAGTTAGTGTCATCATATGTAATATAGTGTCAAGTTAGTGTCATCATATGTAATATAGTTTCAAGTTAGTGTCATCATATGTAATATAGTTAGTGTCATCATATGTAATATAGTTTCAAGTTAGTGTCATCATATGTAATATAGTGGGCAAATAAATCTAATTAGATAGTAATGCGCTGAGGAGAAGATATCATTAACTCAACAACTAATTAAGATTTATTAATAAAAAAACAGAATTATGTTATAATTTAAAAGTATGACTAACAGAAATCAATGCATTTATATATATATATATATATATATATATATATATATATATATATATATATATATAGAGAGAGAGAGAGAGAGAGAGAGAGAGAGAGAGAGAGAGAGAGAGAGAGAGAGAGGGAGAGAGAGATGTATATATATACTTATATTTGCTCTACGGTTCTTATATATTTGATATATATTTATCCTTATCGAGTCCTCTTTGGATTTTAGTCTTCTAATTTATTATTATTACTGTATATATATATATATATATATATATATATATATATATATATATATATATATATATATATATATATATATATATACGTATGTATATGTGTATATATATATATATGTGTTTGTGTGTGTGCGCGCGCGTGTGTGTGTGTGTGTATATATTTAGTGTCAAGTTAGTGTCATCATATGTAATATAATGACAAGTTAGTGTCATCATATGTAATAGAGTATCAAGTTAGTGTCATTATATGTAATATAGTGTCAAGTTAGTGTCATCGTATGTAATATAGTTAGTGTCATCATATGTAATATAGTATCAAGTTAGTGTCATCATATGTAATATAGTGTCAAGTTAGTGTCATCATATGTAATATGGTTAGTGTCAAGTTAGTGTCATCATATGTAATATAGTGTCAAGTTAGTGTCATCATATGTAATATAGTTAGTGTCAAGTTAGTGTCATCATATGTAATATAGTTAGTGTCAGGTTAGTGTCATCATATTTAATATAGTATCAAGTTAGTGTCATCATATGTAATATAGTGTCAAGTTAGTGTCATCATATGTAATATAGTGTCAAGTTAGTGTCATCATATGTAATATAGTGTCAAGTTAGTGTCATCATATGTAATATAGTTAGTGTAGAGTTAGTGTCATCATATGTAATATAGTGACAAGTTAGTGTCATCATATGTAATATAGTTAGTGTCATCAGATGTAATATAGTGTCAAGTTAGTGTCATCATATGTAATATAGTGTCAAGTTAGTGTAATCTTATGTAATATAGTTTCAAGTTAGTGTCATCATATGTAATATAGTATCAAGTTAGTGTCATCATATGTAACATAGTGTCAAGTTAGTGTCATCATATGTAATATAGTGTCAAGTTAGTGTCATCATATGTAATATAGTGACAAGTTAGTGTCATCATATTTAATATAGTTAGTGTCATCATATGTAATATAGTGTCAAGTTAGTGTCATCATATCTAATATAGTGTCAAGTTAGTGTCATCATATGTAATATAGTGTCAAGTTAGTGTCATCATATGTAATATAGTTAGTCTCATCATATGTAATATAGTGTCAAGTTAGTGTCATCATATGTAATAGAGTGTCAAGTTAGTGTCATCATATGTAACATAGTGTCAAGTTAGTGTCATCATATGTAATATAGTGTCAAGTTAGTGTCATCATATGTAATATAGTGACAAGTTAGTGTCATCATATTTAATATAGTTAGTGTCATCATATGTAATATAGTGTCAAGTTAGTGTCATCATATCTAATATAGTGTCAAGTTAGTGTCATCATATGTAATATAGTGTCAAGTTAGTGTCATCATATGTAATATAGTTAGTCTCATCATATGTAATATAGTGTCAAGTTAGTGTCATCATATGTATTATAGTGTCAAGTTAGTGTCATCATTTGTAATATAATGTCAAGTTAGTGTCACCATATGTAATATAGTGTCAAGTTAGTGTCACCATATGTAATATAGTGTCAAGTTAGTGTCACCATATGTAACATAGTGTCAAGTTAGTGTCACTATATGTAATATAGTGTCAAGTTAGTGTCACCATATGTAATATAGTCTCAAGTTAGTGTCATCATATGTAATATAGGGTTAAGTTAGTGTCACTATATGTGATATAGTGTCATGTTAGTGTCACCATATGTAATATAGTGTCAAGTTAGTGTCACTATATGTAATATAGTGTCAGGTTAGTGTCATCATATGTAATATGGTGTCACGTTACTGTCATCATATGTAATATAGTGTCAGGTTAGTGTCATCATATGTAATATGAGTAGTGTCAATTTAGTGTTATCATATGTAATATAGTGTCAAGTTAGGGTCATCATATGTAATATAGTGACAAGTTAATGTCATCATATGCAATATAGTGTCAAGTTAGTGTCATCATATGTAATATAGTGTCAAGTTAGTGTCATCATATGTAATATAGTTTCAAGTTAGTGTCATCATATGTAATATAGTTAGTGTCATCATATGTAATATAGTTTCAAGTTAGTGTCATCATATGTAATATAGTGGGCAAATAAATCTTATTAGATAGTAATGCGCTGAGGAGAAGATATCAGTAACTCAACAACTAATTAAGATTTATTAATAAAAAAACAGAATTATGTTATAATTTAAAAGTATGACTAACAGAAATCAATGCATTTATATATATATATATATATATATATATATATATATATATATAGAGAGAGAGAGAGAGAGAGAGAGAGAGAGAGAGAGAGATAGAGAGAGACAGAGAGAGAGAGAGAGAGAGAGATGTATATATATACTTATATTTGCTCTACGGTTCTTATATATTTGATATATATTTATCCTTATCGAGCCCTCTTTGGATTTTAGTCTTCAAATTTATTATTATTACTATTTATATATATATATATATATATATATATATATATATATATATATATATATATATATATATATACGTATGTATATGTGTATATATATATATATGTGTGTTTGTGTGTGTGCGCGCGTGTGTGTGTGTGTGTATGTGTGTATATAGTTAGTGTCAAGTTAGTGTCATCATATGTAATATAGTTAGTGTCATCATATAATATAGTTAGTGTCAAGTTAGTGTCATCATATGTAATATAGTTAGTGTCATCACATGTAATATAGTATCAAGTTAGTGTCATCATATGTAATATAGTGTCAAGTTAGTGTCATCATATGTAATATAGTTAGTGTCAAGTTAGTGTCATCATATGTAATATAGTGTCAAGTTAGTGTCATCATATGTAATATAGTTAGTGTCAAGTTAGTGTCATCATATGTAATATAGTTAGTGTCAGGTTAGTGTCATCATATTTAATATAGTTAGTGTCAAGTTAGTGTCATCATATGTAATATAGTTAGTGTCAAGTTAGTGTCATCTTATGTAATATAGTGTCAAGTTAGTGTCATCATATGTAATATAGTGTCAAGTTAGTGTCATCATATGTAATATAGTGTCAAGTTAGTGTCATCATATTTAATATAGTATCAAGTTAGTGTCATCATATGTAATATAGTGTCAAGTTAGTGTCATCATATGTAATATAGTGTCAAGTTAGTGTCATCATATGTAATATAGTGTCAAGTTAGTGTCATCATATGTAATATAGTTAGTGTAGAGTTAGTGTCATCATATGTAATATAGTGACAAGTTAGTGTCATCATATGTAATATAGTTAATGTCATCAGATGTAATATAGTGTCAAGTTAGTGTCATCATATGTAATATAGTATCAAGTTAGTGTAATCTTATGTAATATAGTTTCAAGTTAGTGTCATCATATGTAATATAGTATCAAGTTAGTGTCATCATATGTAACATAGTGTCAAGTTAGTGTCATCATATGTAATATAGTGTCAAGTTAGTGTCATCATATGTAATATAGTGACAAGTTAGTGTCATCATATTTAATATAGTTAGTGTCATCATATGTAATATAGTGGCAAGTTAGTGTCATCATATCTAATATGGTGTCAAGTTAGTGTCACTATATGTGATATAGTGTCAAGTTAGTGTCACCATATGTAATATAGTGTCAAGTTAGTGTCACTATATGTAATATAGTGTCAGGTTAGTGTCACCATATGTAATATAGTGTCAAGTTAGTGTCATCATATGTAATATGGTGTCACGTTACTGTCATCATATGTAATATAGTGTCAGGTTAGTGTCATCATATGTAATATGAGTAGTGTCAAGTTAGTGTTATCATATGTAATATAGTGTCAAGTTAGGGTCATCATATGTAGTATAGTGACAAGTTAATGTCATCATATGCAATATAGTGTCAAGTTAGTGTCATCATATGTAATATAGTGTCAAGTTAGTGTCATCATATGTAATATAGTTTCAAGTTAGTGTCATCATATGTAATATAGTTAGTGTCATCATATGTAATATAGTTTCAAGTTAGTGTCATCATATGTAATATAGTGGGCAAATAAATCTAATTAGATAGTAATGCGCTGAGGAGAAGATATCATTAACTCAACAACTAATTAAGATTTATTAATAAAAAAACAGAATTATGTTATAATTTAAAAGTATGACTAACAGAAATCAATGCATTTATATATATATATATATATATATATATATATATATAGAGAGAGAGAGAGAGAGAGAGAGAGAGAGAGAGAGAGAGAGAGAGAGAGAGAGAGGGAGAGAGAGATGTATATATATACTTATATTTGCTCTACGGTTCTTATATATTTGATATATATTTATCCTTATCGAGTCCTCTTTGGATTTTAGTCTTCTAATTTATTATTATTACTGTATATATATATATATATATATATATATATATATATATATATATATATATATATATATATATATATATATATATACGTATGTATATGTGTATATATATATATATGTGTTTGTGTGTGTGCGCGCGCGTGTGTGTGTGTGTGTATATATTTAGTGTCAAGTTAGTGTCATCATATGTAATATAATGACAAGTTAGTGTCATCATATGTAATAGAGTATCAAGTTAGTGTCATTATATGTAATATAGTGTCAAGTTAGTGTCATCGTATGTAATATAGTTAGTGTCATCATATGTAATATAGTATCAAGTTAGTGTCATCATATGTAATATAGTGTCAAGTTAGTGTCATCATATGTAATATGGTTAGTGTCAAGTTAGTGTCATCATATGTAATATAGTGTCAAGTTAGTGTCATCATATGTAATATAGTTAGTGTCAAGTTAGTGTCATCATATGTAATATAGTTAGTGTCAGGTTAGTGTCATCATATTTAATATAGTTAGTGTCAAGTTAGTGTCATCATATGTAATATAGTTAGTGTCAAGTTAGTGTCATCTTATGTAATATAGTGTCAAGTTAGTGTCATCATATGTAATATAGTGTCAAGTTAGTGTCATCATATGTAATATAGTGTCAAGTTAGTGTCATCTTATGTAATATAGTGTCAAGTTAGTGTCATCATATTTAATATAGTATCAAGTTAGTGTCATCATATGTAATATAGTGTCAAGTTAGTGTCATCATATGTAATATAGTGTCAAGTTAGTGTCATCATATGTAATATAGTGTCAAGTTAGTGTCATCATATGTAATTATAGTTAGTGTAAAGTTAGTGTCATCATATGTAATATAGTGACAAGTTAGTGTCATCGTATGTAATATAGTTAGTGTCATCAGATGTAATATAGTGTCAAGTTAGTGTCATCATATGTAATATAGTGTCAAGTTAGTGTTATCATATGTAATATAGTGTCAAGTTAGTGTCATCATATGTAATATAGTGACAAGTTAGTGTCATCATATTTAATATAGTTAGTGTCATCATATGTAATATAGTGTAAAGTTAGTGTCATCATATCTAATATAGTGTCAAGTTGGTGTCATCATATGTAATATAGTGTCAAGTTAGTGTCATCATATGTAATATAGTTAGTCTCATCATATGTAATATAGTGTCAAGTTAGTGTCATCATATGTAATATAGTGTCAAGTTAGTGTCATCATTTGTAATATAGTGTCAAGTTAGTGTCACCATATGTAATATAGTGTCAAGTTAGTGTCGCCATATGTAATATAGTGTCAAGTTAGTGTCACTATATGTAATATAGTGTCAAGTTAGTGTCACCATATGTAATATAGTGTCAAGTTAGTGTCACCATATGTAATATAGTGTCAAGTTAGTGTCACTATATGTAATATAGTGTCAAGTTAGTGTCACCATATGTAATATAGTGTCAAGTTAGTGTCATCATATGTAATATAGGGTTAAGTTAGTGTCAATATCTGTAATATAGTGTCAAGTTAGTGTCACCACATGTAATATAGTGTCAAGTTAGTGTCACTATATGTAAAATAGTGTCAAGTTAGTGTCACCATATGTAATATAGTGTCAGGTTAGTGTCATCATATGTAATATAGTGTCAAGTTAGTGTCATCATATGTAATATGGTGTCACGTTACTGTCATCATATGTAATATAGTGTCAGGTTAGTGTCATCATACGTAACATCGTTAGTGTCAAGTTAGTGTAATCATATGTAATAATGTGTCAAGTTAGTGTCATCATATGTAATATAGTGTCAAGTTAGTGGCATCATATGTAATATAGTTAGTGTCAAGTTAGTGTCATCATATGTAATATAGTTAGTGTCATCATATGTAATACAGTGTCAAGTTAGTGTCATCTTATGTAATATAGTGTCAAGTTAGTGTCATCATATGTAATATAGTGTCAAGTTAGTGTCATCATATGTAATATAGTGTCAAGTTAGTGTCATCTTATGTAATATAGTGGGCAAATAAATCTAATTAGATAGTAATGCGCTGAGGAGAAGAAATCATTAACTCAATAACTAATTAAGATTTATTAATGAACAAACAGAATTATGTTATAATTTAAAAGAATGACTAAGAGAAATCAATGCATTTATATATATATATATATATATATATATATATATATATATATATATATATATATATATATATATATATATATAGAGAGAGAGAGAGAGAGAGAGAGAGAGAGAGAGAGAGAGAGAGAGAGAGATAGAGAGAGAGAGAGAGATGTATATATATACTTATGTTTGCTCTACGGTTCTTATATATCTGATATATATTTATCCTTATCGAGCCCTCTTTGGATTTTAGTCTTCAAATTTATTATTATTACTATATATATATATATATATATATACGTATGTATATGTGTATATATATATATATATGTGTGTGTGTGCGTGTGTGTGTGCGTGTGTAATATAGTTAGTGTCAAGTTAGTGTCATCATATGTAATATAGTGTCAAGTTAGTGTCATCATATGTAATATAGTTAGTCTCATCATATGTAATATAGTGTCAAGTTAGTGTCATCATATGTAATAGAGTGTCAAGTTAGTGTCATCATATGTAACATAGTGTCAAGTTAGTGTCATCATATGTAATATAGTGTCAAGTTAGTGTCATCATATGTAATATAGTGACAAGTTAGTGTCATCATATTTAATATAGTTAGCGTCATCATATGTAATATAGTGTCAAGTTAGTGTCATCATATCTAATATAGTGTCAAGTTAGTGTCATCATATGTAATATAGTGTCAAGTTAGTGTCATCATATGTAATATAGTTAGTCTCATCATATGTAATATAGTGTCAAGTTAGTGTCATCATATGTATTATAGTGTCAAGTTAGTGTCATCATTTGTAATATAATGTCAAGTTAGTGTCACCATATGTAATATAGTGTCAAGTTAGTGTCACCATATGTAATATAGTGTCAAGTTAGTGTCACCATATGTAACATAGTGTCAAGTTAGTGTCACTATATGTAATATAGTGTCAAGTTAGTGTCACCATATGTAATATAGTCTCAAGTTAGTGTCATCATATGTAATATAGGGTTAAGTTAGTGTCACTATATGTGATATAGTGTCATGTTAGTGTCACCATATGTAATATAGTGTCAAGTTAGTGTCACTATATGTAATATAGTGTCAGGTTAGTGTCATCATATGTAATATGGTGTCACGTTACTGTCATCATATGTAATATAGTGTCAGGTTAGTGTCATCATATGTAATATGAGTAGTGTCAATTTAGTGTTATCATATGTAATATAGTGTCAAGTTAGGGTCATCATATGTAATATAGTGACAAGTTAATGTCATCATATGCAATATAGTGTCAAGTTAGTGTCATCATATGTAATATAGTGTCAAGTTAGTGTCATCATATGTAATATAGTTTCAAGTTAGTGTCATCATATGTAATATAGTTAGTGTCATCATATGTAATATAGTTTCAAGTTAGTGTCATCATATGTAATATAGTGGGCAAATAAATCTTATTAGATAGTAATGCGCTGAGGAGAAGATATCAGTAACTCAACAACTAATTAAGATTTATTAATAAAAAAACAGAATTATGTTATAATTTAAAAGTATGACTAACAGAAATCAATGCATTTATATATATATATATATATATATATATATATATATATATATATAGAGAGAGAGAGAGAGAGAGAGAGAGAGAGAGAGAGATAGAGAGAGACAGAGAGAGAGAGAGAGAGAGAGATGTATATATATACTTATATTTGCTCTACGGTTCTTATATATTTGATATATATTTATCCTTATCGAGCCCTCTTTGGATTTTAGTCTTCAAATTTATTATTATTACTATTTATATATATATATATATATATATATATATATATATATATATATATATATATATATACGTATGTATATGTGTATATATATATATATATGTGTGTTTGTGTGTGTGCGCGCGTGTGTGTGTGTGTGTATGTGTGTATATAGTTAGTGTCAAGTTAGTGTCATCATATGTAATATAGTTAGTGTCATCATATAATATAGTTAGTGTCAAGTTAGTGTCATCATATGTAATATAGTTAGTGTCATCACATGTAATATAGTATGAAGTTAGTGTCATCATATGTAATATAGTGTCAAGTTAGTGTCATCATATGTAATATAGTTAGTGTCAAGTTAGTGTCATCATATGTAATATAGTGTCAAGTTAGTGTCATCATATGTAATATAGTTAGTGTCAAGTTAGTGTCATCATATGTAATATAGTTAGTGTCAGGTTAGTGTCATCATATTTAATATAGTTAGTGTCAAGTTAGTGTCATCATATGTAATATAGTTAGTGTCAATTTAGTGTCATCTTATGTAATATAGTGTCAAGTTAGTGTCATCATATGTAATATAGTGTCAAGTTAGTGTCATCATATGTAATATAGTGTCAAGTTAGTGTCATCATATTTAATATAGTATCAAGTTAGTGTCATCATATGTAATATAGTGTCAAGTTAGTGTCATCATATGTAATATAGTGTCAAGTTAGTGTCATCATATGTAATATAGTGTCAAGTTAGTGTCATCATATTTAATATAGTTAGTGTAGAGTTAGTGTCATCATATGTAATATAGTGACAAGTTAGTGTCATCATATGTAATATAGTTAATGTCATCAGATGTAATATAGTGTCAAGTTAGTGTCATCATATGTAATATAGTTAGTGTCAAGTTAGTGTCATCATATGTAATATAGTTAGTGTCAGGTTAGTGTCATCATATTTAATATAGTTAGTGTCAAGTTAGTGTCATCATATGTAATATAGTTAGTGTCAAGTTAGTGTCATCTTATGTAATATAGTGTCAAGTTAGTGTCATCATATGTAATATAGTGTCAAGTTAGTGTCATCATATGTAATATAGTGTCAAGTTAATGTCATCATATTTAATATAGTATCAAGTTAGTGTCATCATATGTAATATAGTGTCAAGTTAGTGTCATCATATGTAATATAGTGTCAAGTTAGTGTCATCATATGTAATATAGTGTCAAGTTAGTGTCATCATATGTAATATAGTTAGTGTAGAGTTAGTGTCATCATATGTAATATAGTGACAAGTTAGTGTCATCATATGTAATATAGTTAGTGTCATCAGATGTAATATAGTGTCAAGTTAGTGTCATCATATTTAATATAGTGTCAAGTTAGTGTAATCTTATGTAATATAGTTTCAAGTTAGTGTCATCATATGTAATATAGTATCAAGTTAGTGTCATCTTATGTAATATAGTGTCAAGTTAGTGTCATCATATGTAATAGAGTGTCAAGTTAGTGTCATCATATGTAATATAGTGTCAAGTTAGTGTCACCATATGTAACATAGTGTCAAGTTAGTGTCACTATATGTAATATAGTGTCAAGTTAGTGTCACCATATGTAATATAGTGTCAAGTTAGTGTCATCATATGTAATATAGGGTTAAGTTAGTGTCACTATATGTGATATAGTGTCAAGTTAGTGTCACCATATGTAATATAGTGTCAAGTTAGTGTCACTATATGTAATATATTGTCAGGTTAGTGTCACCATATGTAATATAGTGTCAATTTAGTGTCATCATATGTAATATGGTGTCACGTTACTGTCATCATATGTAATATAGTGTCAGGTTAGTGTCATCATATGTAATATGAGTAGTGTCAAGTTAGTGTTATCATATGTAATATAGTGTCAAGTTAGGGTCATCATATGTAATATAGTGACAAGTTAATGTCATCATATGCAATATAGTGTCAAGTTAGTGTCATCATATGTAATATAGTGTCAAGTTAGTGTCATCATATGTAATATAGTTTCAAGTTAGTGTCATCATATGTAATATAGTTTCAAGGTAGTGTCATCATATGTAATATAGTGGGCAAATAAGTCTAATTAGATAGTAATGCGCTGAGGAGAAGATATCATTAACTCAACAACTAATTAAGATTTATTAATAAAAAAAACAGAATTATGTTATAATTTAAAAGTATGACTAACAGAAATCAATGCATTTATATATATATATATATATATATATATATATATATATATATATATATATATATATATATAGAGAGAGAGAGAGAGAGAGAGAGAGAGAGAGAGAGAGAGAGAGAGAGAGAGAGAGAGAGAGAGAGATGTATATATATACTTATATTTGCTCTACGGTTCTTATATATTTGATATATATTTATCCTTATCGAGCCCTCTTTGGATTTTAGTCTTCAAATTTATTATTATTACTATTTATATATATATATATATATATATATATATATATATATACGTATGTATATGTGTATATATATATATGTGTGTTTGTGTGTGTGCGCGCGCGCGTGTGTGTGTGTGTGTGTGTGTGTATATAGTTAGTGTCAAGTTAGTGTCATCATATGTAATATAGTTAGTGTCATCATATAATATATTTAGTGTCAAGTTAGTGTCATCATATGTAATATAGTTAGTGTCAAGTTAGTGTCATCATATGTAATATAGTGTCAAGTTAGTGTCATCATATGTAATATAGTTAGTGTGAAGTTAGTGTCATCATATGTAATATAGTTAGTGTCAGGTTAGTGTCATCATATTTAATATAGTTAGTGTCAAGTTAGTGTCATCATATGTAATATAGTTAGTGTCAAGTTAGTGTCATCTTATGTAATATAGTGTCAAGTTAGTGTCATCATATGTAATATAGTGTCAAGTTAGTGTCATCATATGTAATATAGTGTCAAGTTAGTGTCATCATATTTAATATAGTATCAAGTTAGTGTCATCATATGTAATATAGTGTCAAGTTAGTGTCATCATATGTAATATAGTGTCAAGTTAGTGTCATCATATGTAATATAGTGTCAAGTTAGTGTCATCATATGTAATATAGTTAGTGTAGAGTTAGTGTCATCATATGTAATATAGTGACAAGTTAGTGTCATCATATGTAATATAGTTAGTGTCATCAGATGTAATATAGTGTCAAGTTAGTGTCATCATATGTAATATAGTGTCAAGTTAGTGTAATCTTATGTAATATAGTTTCAAGTTAGTGTCATCATATGTAATATAGTATCAAGTTAGTGTCATCATATGTAACATAGTGTCAAGTTAGTGTCATCATATGTAATATAGTGTCAAGTTAGTGTCATCATATGTAATATAGTGACAAGTTAGTGTCATCATATTTAATATAGTTAGTGTCATCATATGTAATATAGTGTCAAGTTAGTGTCATCATATCTAATATAGTGTCAAGTTAGTGTCATCATATGTAATATAGTGTCAAGTTAGTGTCATCATATGTAATATAGTTAGTCTCATCATATGTAATATAGTGTCAAGTTAGTGTCATCATATGTAATAGAGTGTCAAGTTAGTGTCATCATATGTAACATAGTGTCAAGTTAGTGTCATCATATGTAATATAGTGTCAAGTTAGTGTCATCATATGTAATATAGTGACAAGTTAGTGTCATCATATTTAATATAGTTAGTGTCATCATATGTAATATAGTGTCAAGTTAGTGTCATCATATCTAATATAGTGTCAAGTTAGTGTCATCATATGTAATATAGTGTCAAGTTAGTGTCATCATATGTAATATAGTTAGTCTCATCATATGTAATATAGTGTCAAGTTAGTGTCATCATATGTATTATAGTGTCAAGTTAGTGTCATCATTTGTAATATAATGTCAAGTTAGTGTCACCATATGTAATATAGTGTCAAGTTAGTGTCACCATATGTAATATAGTGTCAAGTTAGTGTCACCATATGTAACATAGTGTCAAGTTAGTGTCACTATATGTAATATAGTGTCAAGTTAGTGTCACCATATGTAATATAGTCTCAAGTTAGTGTCATCATATGTAATATAGGGTTAAGTTAGTGTCACTATATGTGATATAGTGTCATGTTAGTGTCACCATATGTAATATAGTGTCAAGTTAGTGTCACTATATGTAATATAGTGTCAGGTTAGTGTCATCATATGTAATATGGTGTCACGTTACTGTCATCATATGTAATATAGTGTCAGGTTAGTGTCATCATATGTAATATGAGTAGTGTCAATTTAGTGTTATCATATGTAATATAGTGTCAAGTTAGGGTCATCATATGTAATATAGTGACAAGTTAATGTCATCATATGCAATATAGTGTCAAGTTAGTGTCATCATATGTAATATAGTGTCAAGTTAGTGTCATCATATGTAATATAGTTTCAAGTTAGTGTCATCATATGTAATATAGTTAGTGTCATCATATGTAATATAGTTTCAAGTTAGTGTCATCATATGTAATATAGTGGGCAAATAAATCTTATTAGATAGTAATGCGCTGAGGAGAAGATATCAGTAACTCAACAACTAATTAAGATTTATTAATAAAAAAACAGAATTATGTTATAATTTAAAAGTATGACTAACAGAAATCAATGCATTTATATATATATATATATATATATATATATATATATAGAGAGAGAGAGAGAGAGAGAGAGAGAGAGAGAGAGAGAGAGAGAGAGATAGAGAGAGACAGAGAGAGAGAGAGAGAGAGAGATGTATATATATACTTATATTTGCTCTACGGTTCTTATATATTTGATATATATTTATCCTTATCGAGCCCTCTTTGGATTTTAGTCTTCAAATTTATTATTATTACTATTTATATATATATATATATATATATATATATATATATATATATATATATATATATATATATACGTATGTATATGTGTATATATATATATATGTGTGTTTGTGTGTGTGCGCGCGTGTGTGTGTGTGTGTATGTGTGTATATAGTTAGTGTCAAGTTAGTGTCATCATATGTAATATAGTTAGTGTCATCATATAATATAGTTAGTGTCAAGTTAGTGTCATCATATGTAATATAGTTAGTGTCATCACATGTAATATAGTATCAAGTTAGTGTCATCATATGTAATATAGTGTCAAGTTAGTGTCATCATATGTAATATAGTTAGTGTCAAGTTAGTGTCATCATATGTAATATAGTGTCAAGTTAGTGTCATCATATGTAATATAGTTAGTGTCAAGTTAGTGTCATCATATGTAATATAGTTAGTGTCAGGTTAGTGTCATCATATTTAATATAGTTAGTGTCAAGTTAGTGTCATCATATGTAATATAGTTAGTGTCAAGTTAGTGTCATCTTATGTAATATAGTGTCAAGTTAGTGTCATCATATGTAATATAGTGTCAAGTTAGTGTCATCATATGTAATATAGTGTCAAGTTAGTGTCATCATATTTAATATAGTATCAAGTTAGTGTCATCATATGTAATATAGTGTCAAGTTAGTGTCATCATATGTAATATAGTGTCAAGTTAGTGTCATCATATGTAATATAGTGTCAAGTTAGTGTCATCATATGTAATATAGTTAGTGTAGAGTTAGTGTCATCATATGTAATATAGTGACAAGTTAGTGTCATCATATGTAATATAGTTAATGTCATCAGATGTAATATAGTGTCAAGTTAGTGTCATCATATGTAATATAGTATCAAGTTAGTGTAATCTTATGTAATATAGTTTCAAGTTAGTGTCATCATATGTAATATAGTATCAAGTTAGTGTCATCATATGTAACATAGTGTCAAGTTAGTGTCATCATATGTAATATAGTGTCAAGTTAGTGTCATCATATGTAATATAGTGACAAGTTAGTGTCATCATATTTAATATAGTTAGTGTCATCATATGTAATATAGTGGCAAGTTAGTGTCATCATATCTAATATGGTGTCAAGTTAGTGTCACTATATGTGATATAGTGTCAAGTTAGTGTCACCATATGTAATATAGTGTCAAGTTAGTGTCACTATATGTAATATAGTGTCAGGTTAGTGTCACCATATGTAATATAGTGTCAAGTTAGTGTCATCATATGTAATATGGTGTCACGTTACTGTCATCATATGTAATATAGTGTCAGGTTAGTGTCATCATATGTAATATGAGTAGTGTCAAGTTAGTGTTATCATATGTAATATAGTGTCAAGTTAGGGTCATCATATGTAGTATAGTGACAAGTTAATGTCATCATATGCAATATAGTGTCAAGTTAGTGTCATCATATGTAATATAGTGTCAAGTTAGTGTCATCATATGTAATATAGTTTCAAGTTAGTGTCATCATATGTAATATAGTTAGTGTCATCATATGTAATATAGTTTCAAGTTAGTGTCATCATATGTAATATAGTGGGCAAATAAATCTAATTAGATAGTAATGCGCTGAGGAGAAGATATCATTAACTCAACAACTAATTAAGATTTATTAATAAAAAAACAGAATTATGTTATAATTTAAAAGTATGACTAACAGAAATCAATGCATTTATATATATATATATATATATATATATATATATATATATATATATATATATAGAGAGAGAGAGAGAGAGAGAGAGAGAGAGAGAGAGAGAGAGGGAGAGAGAGATGTATATATATACTTATATTTGCTCTACGGTTCTTATATATTTGATATATATTTATCCTTATCGAGTCCTCTTTGGATTTTAGTCTTCTAATTTATTATTATTACTGTATATATATATATATATATATATATATATATATATATATATATATATATATATATATATATATATATATATATATATATACGTATGTATATGTGTATATATATATATATGTGTTTGTGTGTGTGCGCGCGCGTGTGTGTGTGTGTGTATATATTTAGTGTCAAGTTAGTGTCATCATATGTAATATAATGACAAGTTAGTGTCATCATATGTAATAGAGTATCAAGTTAGTGTCATTATATGTAATATAGTGTCAAGTTAGTGTCATCGTATGTAATATAGTTAGTGTCATCATATGTAATATAGTATCAAGTTAGTGTCATCATATGTAATATAGTGTCAAGTTAGTGTCATCATATGTAATATAGTTAGTGTCAAGTTAGTGTCATCATATGTAATATAGTGTCAAGTTAGTGTCATCATATGTAATATAGTTAGTGTCAAGTTAGTGTCATCATATGTAATATAGTTAGTGTCAGGTTAGTGTCATCATATTTAATATAGTTAGTGTCAAGTTAGTGTCATCATATGTAATATAGTTAGTGTCAAGTTAGTGTCATCTTATGTAATATAGTGTCAAGTTAGTGTCATCATATGTAATATAGTGTCAAGTTAGTGTCATCATATGTAATATAGTGTCAAGTTAGTGTCATCTTATGTAATATAGTGTCAAGTTAGTGTCATCATATTTAATATAGTATCAAGTTAGTGTCATCATATGTAATATAGTGTCAAGTTAGTGTCATCATATGTAATATAGTGTCAAGTTAGTGTCATCATATGTAATATAGTGTCAAGTTAGTGTCATCATATGTAATTATAGTTAGTGTAAAGTTAGTGTCATCATATGTAATATAGTGACAAGTTAGTGTCATCGTATGTAATATAGTTAGTGTCATCAGATGTAATATAGTGTCAAGTTAGTGTCATCATATGTAATATAGTGTCAAGTTAGTGTTATCATATGTAATATAGTGTCAAGTTAGTGTCATCATATGTAATATAGTGACAAGTTAGTGTCATCATATTTAATATAGTTAGTGTCATCATATGTAATATAGTGTAAAGTTAGTGTCATCATATCTAATATAGTGTCAAGTTGGTGTCATCATATGTAATATAGTGTCAAGTTAGTGTCATCATATGTAATATAGTTAGTCTCATCATATGTAATATAGTGTCAAGTTAGTGTCATCATATGTAATATAGTGTCAAGTTAGTGTCATCATTTGTAATATAGTGTCAAGTTAGTGTCACCATATGTAATATAGTGTCAAGTTAGTGTCGCCATATGTAATATAGTGTCAAGTTAGTGTCACTATATGTAATATAGTGTCAAGTTAGTGTCACCATATGTAATATAGTGTCAAGTTAGTGTCACCATATGTAATATAGTGTCAAGTTAGTGTCACTATATGTAATATAGTGTCAAGTTAGTGTCACCATATGTAATATAGTGTCAAGTTAGTGTCATCATATGTAATATAGGGTTAAGTTAGTGTCAATATCTGTAATATAGTGTCAAGTTAGTGTCACCACATGTAATATAGTGTCAAGTTAGTGTCACTATATGTAAAATAGTGTCAAGTTAGTGTCACCATATGTAATATAGTGTCAGGTTAGTGTCATCATATGTAATATAGTGTCAAGTTAGTGTCATCATATGTAATATGGTGTCACGTTACTGTCATCATATGTAATATAGTGTCAGGTTAGTGTCATCATACGTAACATCGTTAGTGTCAAGTTAGTGTAATCATATGTAATAATGTGTCAAGTTAGTGTCATCATATGTAATATAGTGTCAAGTTAGTGGCATCATATGTAATATAGTTAGTGTCAAGTTAGTGTCATCATATGTAATATAGTTAGTGTCATCATATGTAATACAGTGTCAAGTTAGTGTCATCTTATGTAATATAGTGTCAAGTTAGTGTCATCATATGTAATATAGTGTCAAGTTAGTGTCATCATATGTAATATAGTGTCAAGTTAGTGTCATCTTATGTAATATAGTGGGCAAATAAATCTAATTAGATAGTAATGCGCTGAGGAGAAGAAATCATTAACTCAATAACTAATTAAGATTTATTAATGAACAAACAGAATTATGTTATAATTTAAAAGAATGACTAAGAGAAATCAATGCATTTATATATATATATATATATATATATATATATATATATATATATATATATATATATATATATATATAGAGAGAGAGAGAGAGAGAGAGAGAGAGAGAGAGAGAGAGAGAGAGAGAGAGAGAGAGAGAGATAGAGAGAGAGAGAGAGATGTATATATATACTTATGTTTGCTCTACGGTTCTTATATATCTGATATATATTTATCCTTATCGAGCCCTCTTTGGATTTTAGTCTTCAAATTTATTATTATTACTATATATATATATATATATATATACGTATGTATATGTGTATATATATATATATATGTGTGTGTGTGCGTGTGTGTGTGCGTGTGTAATATAGTTAGTGTCAAGTTAGTGTCATCATATATAATATGGTGATAAGTTAGTGTCATCATATGTAATATAGTGTCAAGTTAGTGTCATCATATGTAATATAGTGTGAAGTTAGTGTCATCATATGTAATATAGTGTCAAGTTAGTGTCATCATATGTAATATAGTGTCAAGTTAGTTTCATCATATGTAATATAGTTAGTGTCATCATATGTAATATAGTGTCAAGTTAGTGTCATCATATGTAATATAGTATCAAGTTAGTGTCATCATATGTAATATAGCGTCAAGTTAGTGTCATCATGTGTAATATAGTGTCACGTTAGTGTCATCATATGTAATATAGTGTCAAGTTAGTGTCACCATATGTAATATAGTGTCAAGTTAGTGTGATCATATGTAATATAGTGTCAAGTTAGTGTCACTACATGTAATATAGTGTGAAGTTAGTGTCATCATATGTAATATGGTGTGAAGTTACTGTCATCATATCTAATATAGTTAGTGTCAAGATATTGTCACCATATGTAATATAGTTAGTGTCAAGTTAGTGTCACCATATGTAATATAGGGTCAAGTTAGTGTCATCATATGTAATATAGTGTCAGGTTAGTGTCACTATATGTAATATAGTGTCAAGTTAGTGTCACCATATGTAATATAGGGTCAAGTTAGTGTCATCATATGTAATATAATGTCAAGTTAGTGTCATCATATGTAATATAGTGTCAAGTTAGTGTCATCATATGTAATATAGTGTGAAGTTAGTGTCATCATATGTAATATATGTCAATTTAGTGTCATCATATGTAATATAGTGTCAAGTTAGTGTTATCATATGTAATATAGTTAGTGTCAAGTTAATGTCACCATATTTATTATAATTAGTGTCAAGTTAGTGTCATCATATGTAATATAGTGTCATGTTAGTGTCACCATATGTAATATAGTGTCAAGTTAGTGTCATAATATGTAATATAGTTAGTGCCAAGTTAATGTCACCATATGTAATATAGTTAGTGACAAGTTAGTGTCACCTTATGTAATATAGGGTCAAGTTAGTGTCATCATATGTAATATAGTGACAAGTTAGTGTCACTATATGTAATATAGTCTCAAGTTAGTGTCAGCATATGTAATATAGTGTCAAGTTAGTTGTCATCATATGTAATATAGTGTCAAGTTAGTCTCATCATATGTAATATAGTTAGTGTCAATTTAGTGCATTCATATGTAATATAGTGTCAAGTTAGTGTCATCATATGTAATATAGTGTTACGTTAGTGTCATCATATGTAATATAGTGTCACGTTAGTGTCATCATATGTAATATAGTGTCAAGTTAGTGTCATCATATGTAATATAGTGTCAAGTTAGTGTCATCATATGTAATATAGTATCAAGTTAGTGTCATCATATGTAATATAGTGTCAAGTTAGTGTCATCATGTGTAATATAGTATCAAGTTAGTGTCATCATATGTAATATAGTGTCAAGTTAGTGTCATCATATGTAATATAGTGTCAAGCTAGTGTCACCATATGTAATATAGTGTCAAGTTAGTGTCATCATATGTAATATAGTGTCAAGTTAGTGTCACTACATGTAATATAGTGTGAAGTTAGTGTCATCATATGTAATATGGTGTGAAGTTACTGTCATCATATCTAATATAGTTAGTGTCAAGATAATGTCACCATATGTAATATAGTTAGTGTCAAGTTAGTGTCACCATATGTAATATAGGGTCAAGTTAGTGTCATCATATGTAATATAGTGTCAAGTTAGTGTCACTATATGTAATATAGTGTCAAGTTAGTGTCACCATATGTAATATAGGTTCAAGTTAGTGTCATCATATGTAATATAGTGTCAAGTTAGTGTCATCATATGTAATATAGTGTCAAGTTAGTGTCATCATATGTAATATAGTGTCAAGTTAGTGTCATCATATGTAATATATGTCAATTTAGTGTCATCATATGTAATATAGTGTCAAGTTAGTGTTATCATATGTAATATAGTTAGTGTCAAGTTAATGTCACCATATTTATTATAATTAGTGTCAAGTTAGTGTCATCATATGTAATATAGTGTCAAGTTAGTGTCACCATATGTAATATAGCGTCAAGTTAGTGTCATAATATGTAATATAGTTAGTGCCAAGTTAATGTCACCATATGTAATATAGTTAGTGTCAAGTTAGTGTCACCTTATGTAATATAGGGTCAAGTTAGTGTCATCATATGTAATATAGTGACAAGTTAGTGTCACTATATGTAATATAGTCTCAAGTTAGTGTCAGCATATGTAATATAGTGTCTAGTTAGTTGTCATCATATGTAATATAGTGTCAAGTTAGTGTCATCATATGTAATATAGTTAGTGTCAATTTAGTGCATTCATATGTAATATAGTGTCAAGTTAGTGTCATCATATGTAATATAGTTAGTGTCAATTTAGTGCATTCATATGTAATATACTGTCAAGTTAGTGTCATCATATGTAATATAGTGTTAAGTTAGTGTCATCATATGTAATATAGTGTCACGTTAGTGTCATCATATGTAATATAGTGTTAAGTTAGTGTCATCATATATAATATAGTGTCACGTTAGTGTCATCATATGTAATATAGTGTCAAGTTAGTGTCATCATATGTAATATAGTTAGTGTCAAGTTAGTGTCACCATATGTAATATAGTGTCAAGTTAGTGTCATCATATGTAATATAGTTAGTGTCAGGTTAGTGTCATCATATGTAATATAGTGTCAAGTTAGTGTCATCATATGTAATATAGTGTCAAGTTAGTGTCATCATATGTAATATAGTGTCAAGTAAGTGTCATCATATTTAATATAGTTAGTGTCAAGTTAGTGTCATCATATGTAATATAGTTAGTGTCAAGTTAGTGTCATCATGAGTAATATAGTGTCAAGTTAGTGTCATCATATGTAATATAGTGTCAAGTTAGCGTCATCATATGTAATATAGTGACAAGTTAGTGTCATCATATGTAGTATAGTTAGTGTCATCATATGTAATATAGTGTCAAGTTAGTGTCATCATATGTAATATAGTGTCAAGTTAGTGTCATCATATGTAATATAGTGTCATGTTAGTGTCATCATATGTAATATAGTGTCAGGTTAGTGTCATCATATTTAATATGAGTAGTATCAAGTTAGTGTCATCATATGTAATATAGTGTCAAGTTAGTGTCATCTTATGTAATATAGTGTCAAGTTAGTGTCACTATATGTAATATAGTGTCAAGTTAGTGACATCATATGTAATATAGTGTCAAGTTAGTGTCATCATATGTAATATAGTTAGTGTCAAGTTAGTGCCATCATATGTAAAATAGTGTCAAGTTAGTGTCATCATATGTAATATAGTTAGTGTCAAGTTAGTGTCATCATATGTTATATAGTGTCAAGTTAGTGTCATCATATGTAATATAGTGTCAAGTTAGTGTCACTATATGTAATATAGTGTCAATTTAGTGTCACCATATGTAATATAGGGTCAAGTTAGTGTCATCATATGTAATATAATGTCAAGTTAGTGTCATCATATGTAATATAGTGTCAAGTTAGTGTCATCATATGTAATATAGTGTCAAGTTAGTGTCATCATATGTAATATATGTCAATTTAGTGTCATCATATGTAATATAGTGTCAAGTTAGTGTTATCATATGTAATATAGTTAGTGTCAAGTTAATGTCACCATATTTATTATAATTAGTGTCAAGTTAGTGTCATCATATGTAATATAGTGTCAAGTTAGTGTCACCATATGTAATATAGTGTCAAGTTAGTGTCATAATATGTAATATAGTTAGTGCCAAGTTAATGTCACCATATGTAATATAGTTAGTGTCAAGTTAGTGTCACCTTATGTAATATAGGGTCAAGTTAGTGTCATCATATGTAATATAGTGACAAGTTAGTGTCACTATATGTAATATAGTCTCAAGTTAGTGTCAGCATATGTAATATAGTGTCAAGTTAGTTGTCATCATATGTAATATAGTGTCAAGTTAGTCTCATCATATGTAATATAGTTAGTGTCAATTTAGTGCATTCATATGTAATATAGTGTCAAGTTAGTGTCATCATATGTAATATAGTGTTACGTTAGTGTCATCATATGTAATATAGTGTCACGTTAGTGTCATCATATGTAATATAGTGTCAAGTTAGTGTCATCATATGTAATATAGTGTCAAGTTAGTGTCATCATATGTAATATAGTATCAAGTTAGTGTCATCATATGTAATATAGTGTCAAGTTAGTGTCATCATGTGTAATATAGTATCAAGTTAGTGTCATCATATGTAATATAGTGTCAAGTTAGTGTCATCATATGTAATATAGTGTCAAGTTAGTGTCACCATATGTAATATAGTGTCAAGTTAGTGTCATCATATGTAATATAGTGTCAAGTTAGTGTCACTACATGTAATATAGTGTCAAGTTAGTGTCATCATATGTAATATGGTGTGAAGTTACTGTCATCATATCTAATATAGTTAGTGTCAAGATAATGTAACCATATGTAATATAGTTAGTGTAAAGTTAGTGTCACCATATGTAATATAGGGTCAAGTTAGTGTCATCATATGTAATATAGTGTCAAGTTAGTGTCACTATATGTAATATAGTGTCAAGTTAGTGTCACCATATGTAATATAGGGTCAAGTTAGTGTCATCATATGTAATATAGTGTCAAGTTAGTGTCATCATGTGTAATATAGTGTCAAGTTAGTGTCATCATATGTAATATAGTGTCAAGTTAGTGTCATCATATGTAATATATGTCAATTTAGTGTCATCATATGTAATATAGTGTCAAGTTAGTGTTATCATATGTAATATAGTTAGTGTCAAGTTAATGTCACCATATTTATTATAATTAGTGTCAAGTTAGTGTCATCATATGTAATATAGTGTCAAGTTAGTGTCACCATATGTAATATAGTGTCAAGTTAGTGTCATAATATGTAATATAGTTAGTGTCAAGTTAATGTCACCATATGTAATATAGTTAGTGTCAAGTTAGAGTCACCTTATGTAATATAGGGTCAAGTTAGTGTCATCATATGTAATATAGTGACAAGTTAGTGTCACTATATGTAATATAGTCTCAAGTTAGTGTCAGCATATGTAATATAGTGTCAAGTTAG
This sequence comes from Eledone cirrhosa, assembly GCA_964016885.1. Taxonomy (NCBI): domain Eukaryota; kingdom Metazoa; phylum Mollusca; class Cephalopoda; order Octopoda; family Eledonidae; genus Eledone; species Eledone cirrhosa. The sequence continues at coordinate 9,047,448 of OZ024745.1, forward strand.
TTGTTATCATATGTAATATAGTGTCAAGTTAGTGTCATCATATGTAATATAGTTAGTGTCAATTTAGTGCATTCATATGTAATATAGTGTCAAGTTAGTGTCATCATATGTAATATAGTTAGTGTCAATTTAGTGCATTCATATGTAATATACTGTCAAGTTAGTGTCATCATATGTAATATAGTGTTAAGTTAGTGTCATCATATGTAATATAGTGTCACGTTAGTGTCATCATATGTAATATAGTGTCAAGTTAGTGTCATCATATGTAATATAGTGTCAAGTTAGTGTCATCATATGTAATATAGTGTTAAGTTAGTGTCATCATATATAATATAGTGTCACGTTAGTGTCATCATATGTAATATAGTGTCAAGTTAGTGTCATCATATGTAATATAGTTAGTGTCAAGTTAGTGTCACCATATGTAATATAGTGTCAAGTTAGTGTCATCATATGTAATATAGTTAGTGTCAGGTTAGTGTCATCATATGTAATATAGTGTCAAGTTAGTGTCATCATATGTAATATAGTGTCAAGTTAGTGTCATCATATGTAATATAGTGTCAAGTAAGTGTCATCATATTTAATATAGTTAGTGTCAAGTTAGTGTCATCATATGTAATATAGTTAGTGTCAAGTTAGTGTCATCATGAGTAATATAGTGTCAAGTTAGTGTCATCATATGTAATATAGTGTCAAGTTAGTGTCATCATATGTAATATAGTGTCAAGATAGTGTAATCTTATGTAATATAGTTTCAAGTTAGTGTCATCATATGTAATATAGTATCAAGTTAGTGTCATCATATGTAATATAGTGTCAAGTTAGTGTCATCATATGTAATAGAGTGTCAAGTTAGTGTCATCATATGTATCATAGTGTCAAGTTAGTGTCATCATATGCAATATAGTGTCAAGTTAGTGTCATCATATGTAATATAGTGACAAGTTAGTGTCATCATATTTAATATAGTTAGTGTCATCATATGTAATATAGTGTCAAGTTAGTGTCATCATATCTAATATAGTGTTAAGTTAGTGTCATCATATGTAATATAGTGTCAAGTTAGTGTCATCATATGTAATATAGTTAGTCTCATCATATGTAATATAGTGTCAAGTTAGTGTCATCATATGTAATATAGTGTCAAGTTAGTGTCATCATTTGTAATATAGTGTCAGGTTAGTGTCACTATATGTAATATAGTGTCAAGTTAGTGTCACCATATGTAATATAGTGTCAAGTTAGTGTCATAATATGTAATATAGTGTCAAGTTAGTGTCATCATATGTAATTTAGTGTCAAGTTAGTGTCACTATATGTAATATAGTGTCAAGTTAGTGTCATCATATGTAATATGGTGTCAAGTTACTGTCATCATATATAATATAGTGTCAGGTTAGTGTCATCATATGTAATATGAGTAGTGTCAAGTGAGTGTCATCATATGTAATATAGTGTCAACTTAGGGTCATCATATGTAATATTGTTAGTGTCAAGTTAGTGTCACCATATGTAATATAGTGTCAAGTTAGTGTCATCATACGTAACATCGTTAGTGTCAAGTTAGTGTCATCATATGTAATAAAGTGTCAAGTTAGTGTCATCATATGTAATATAGTGTCAAGTTAGTGGCATCATATGTAATATAGTTAGTGTCAAGTTAGTGTCATCATATGTAATATAGTTAGTGTCATCATATGTAATATAGTGTCACGTTAGTGTCATCATATGTAATATAGTGTCAAGTTAGTGTCATCATATGTAATATAGTTAGTGTCAAGTTAGTGTCACCATATGTAATATAGTGTCGAGTTAGTGTCATCATATGTAATGTAGTTAGTGTCAGGTTAGTGTCATCATATGTAATATAGTGTCAAGTTAGTGTCATCATATGTAATATAGTGTCAAGTTAGTGTCATCATATGTAATATAGTGTCAAGTAAGTGTCATCATATTTAATATAGTTAGTGTCAAGTTAGTGTCATCATATGTAATATAGTTAGTGTCAAGTTAGTGTCATCATGTGTAATATAGTGTCAAGTTAGTGTCATCATATGTAATATAGTGTCAAGTTAGTGTCATCATATGTAATATAGTGACAAGTTAGTGTCATCATATGTAATATAGTGTCAAGTTAGTGTCATCATATGTAATATAGTGTCAAGTTAGTGTCATCATATGTAATATAGTGTCAAGTTAGTGTCATCATATGTAATATGGTGTCAAGTTACTGTCATCATATGTAATATAGTGTCAGGTTAGTGTCATCATATTTAATATGAGTAGTATCAAGTTAGTGTCATCATATGTAATATAGTATCAAGTTAGTGTCATCATATGTAATATAGTTAGTGTCAAGTTAGTGCCATCATATGTAATATAGTGTCAAGTTAGTGTCATCATATGTAATATAGTTACTGTCAAGTTAGTGTCATCATATGTAATATAGTGTCAAGTTAGTGTCATCATATGTAATATAGTGTCAAGTTAGTGTCACCATATGTAATATAGTGTCAAGTTAGTGTCATCATATGTAATATAGTGTCAAGTTAGTGTCACTATATGTAATATAGTATCAAGTTAGTGTCACCGTATGTAATATAGTGTCAAGTTAGTGTCATCATATGTAATATAGTGTCAAGTTAGTGTCATCATATGTAATATAGTTGGTGTCATCATATGTAATATAGTGTCAAGTTAGTGTCATCATATGTAATATAGTGTCAAGTTAGTGTAATCTTATGTAATATAGTTTCAAGTTAGTGTCATCATATGTAATATAGTATCAAGTTAGTGTCATCATATGTAATAGAGTGTCAAGTTAGTGTCATCATATGTATCATAGTATCAAGTTAGTGTCATCATATGCAATATAGTGTCAAGTTAGTGTCATCATATGTAATATAGTGACAAGTTAGTGTCATCATATTTAATATAGTTAGTGTCATCATATGTAATATAGTGTCAAGTTAGTGTCATCATATCTAATATAGTGTTAAGTTAGTGTCATCATATGTAATATAGTGTCAAGTTAGTGTCATCATATGTAATATAGTTAGTCTCATCATATGTAATATAGTGTCAAGTTAGTGTCATCATATGTAATATAGTGTCAATTTAGTGTCATCATTTGTAATATAGTGTCAAGTTAGTGTCACTATATGTAATATAGTGTCAAGTTAGTGTCACCATATGTAATATAGTGTCAAGTTAGTGTCATCATATGTAATATAGTGTCAAGTTAGTGTCATCATATGTAATATAGTGTCAAGTTAGTGTCACTATATGTAATATAGTCTCAAGTTAGTGTCATCATATGTAATATGGTGTCAAGTTACTGTCATCATATGTAATATAGTGTCAGGTTAGTGTCATCATATGTAATATGAGTAGTGTCAAGTTAGTGTCATCATATGTAATATAGTGTCAACTTAGGGTCATCATATGCAATATAGTTAGTGTCAAGTTAGTGTCACCATATGTAATATAGTGTCAAGTTAGTGTCATCATACGTAACATCGTTAGTGTCAAGTTAGTGTCATCATATGTAATAAAGTGTCAAGTTAGTGTCATCATATGTAATATAGTGTCAAGTTAGTGGCATCATATGTAATATAGTTAGTGTCAAGTTAGTGTCATCATATGTAATATAGTTAGTGTCATCATATGTAATATAGTGTCAAGTTAGTGTCATCATAGGTAATAAAGTGTCAATTTAGTGTCATCATATGTAATATAGTGTCAAGTTAGTGTCATCATATGTAATATAGTTAGTGTCAAGTTAGTGTCATCATATGTAATATAGTGTCAAGTTAGTGTCATCATATGAAATATAGTGGGCAAATAAATCTAATTAGATAGTAATGCGCTGAGGAGAAGAAGTCATTAACTCAATAACTAATTAAGATTTATTAATGAACAAACAGAATTATGTTATAATTTAAAAGAATGACTAACAGAAATCAATGCATTTATATATATATATATATATATAGAGAGAGAGAGAGAGAGAGAGAGAGAGAGAGAGAGAGAGAGAGAGAGAGAGAGTGAGAGAGAGAGTGAGAGAGAGAGAGAGGGAGAGATAAAGAGAGCGAGAGAGAGAGAGAGAGAGAGAGAGAGAGAGAGACAGAGAGAGAGAGAGAGTATATATATACTTATGTTTGCTCTACGGTTCTTATGTATTTGATATATATTTATCCTTATCGAGCCCTCTTTGGATTTTAGTCTTCAAATTTATTATTATTACTATATATATATATATATATATATATATATATATATATATATATATATATATATATATCGTATGTATATGTGTATATATATATATATGTGTTTGTGTGTGTGCGCGCGCGTGTGTGTGTGTGTGTGTGTATATATATTTAGTGTCAAGTTAGTGTCATCATATGTAATATAATGTCAAGTTAGTGTCATCATATGTAATAGAGTATCAAGTTAGTGTCATTATATGTAATATAGTGTCAAGTTAGTGTCATCATATGTAATATAGTGTCAAGTTAGTGTTATCATATGTAATATAGTTAGTGTCAAGTTAATGTCACCATATGTAATATAATTAGTGTCAAGTTAGTGTCATCATATGTAATATAGTGTCAAGTTAGTGTCACCATATGTAATATAGTGTCAAGTTAGTGTCATAATATGTAATATAGTTAGTGCCAAGTTAATGTCACCATATGTAATATAGTTAGTGTCAAGTTAGTGTCACCATATGTAATATAGTGTCAAGTTAGTGTCATCATATGTAATATAGTTAGTGTCAGGTTAGTGTCATCATATGTAATATAGTGTCAAGTTAGTGTCATCATATGTAATATAGTGTCAAGTTAGTGTCATCATATGTAATATAGTGTCAAGTAAGTGTCATCATATTTAATATAGTTAGTGTCAAGTTAGTGCATTCATATGTAATATAGTGTCAAGTTAGTGTCACCATATGTAATATAGTGTCAAGTTAGTGTCATAATATGTAATATAGTTAGTGCCAAGTTAATGTCACCATATGTAATATAGTTAGTGTCAAGTTAGTGTCACCTTATGTAATATAGGGTCAAGTTAGTGTCATCATATGTAATATAGTGACAAGTTAGTGTCACTATATGTAATATAGTCTCAAGTTAGTGTCAGCATATGTAATATAGTGTCAAGTTAGTTGTCATCATATGTAATATAGTGTCAAGTTAGTGTCATCATATGTAATATAGTTAGTGTCAATTTAGTGCATTCATATGTAATATAGTGTCAAGTTAGTGTCATCATATGTAATATAGTTAGTGTCAATTTAGTGCATTCATATGTAATATACTGTCAAGTTAGTGTCATCATATGTAATATAGTGTTAAGTTAGTGTCATCATATGTAATATAGTGTCACGTTAGTGTCATCATATGTAATATAGTGTCAAGTTAGTGTCATCATATGTAATATAGTGTCAAGTTAGTGTCATCATATGTAATATAGTGTTAAGTTAGTGTCATCATATATAATATAGTGTCACGTTAGTGTCATCATATGTAATATAGTGTCAAGTTAGTGTCATCATATGTAATATAGTTAGTGTCAAGTTAGTGTCACCATATGTAATATAGTGTCAAGTTAGTGTCATCATATGTAATATAGTTAGTGTCAGGTTGGTGTCATCATATGTAATATAGTGTCAAGTTAGTGTCATCATATGTAATATAGTGTCAAGTTAGTGTCATCATATGTAATATAGTGTCAAGTAAGTGTCATCATATTTAATATAGTTAGTGTCAAGTTAGTGTCATCATATGTAATATAGTTAGTGTCAAGTTAGTGTCATCATGAGTAATATAGTGTCAAGTTAGTGTCATCATATGTAATATAGTGTCAAGTTAGTGTCATCATATGTAATATGGTGTCAAGTTACTGTCATCATATGTAATATAGTGTCAGGTTAGTGTCATCATATTTAATATGAGTAGTATCAAGTTAGTGTCATCATATGTAATATAGTATCAAGTTAGTGTCATCATATGTAATATAGTTAGTGTCAAGTTAGTGCCATCATATGTAATATAGTGTCAAGTTAGTGTCATCATATGTAATATAGTTACTGTCAAGTTAGTGTCATCATATGTAATATAGTGTCAAGTTAGTGTCATCATATGTAATATAGTGTCAAGTTAGTGTCACCATATGTAATATAGTGTCAAGTTAGTGTCATCATATGTAATATAGTGTCAAGTTAGTGTCACTATATGTAATATAGTATCAAGTTAGTGTCACCGTATGTAATATAGTGTCAAGTTAGTGTCATCATATGTAATATAGTGTCAAGTTAGTGTCATCATATGTAATATAGTTGGTGTCATCATATGTAATATAGTGTCAAGTTAGTGTCATCATATGTAATATAGTGTCAAGTTAGTGTAATCTTATGTAATATAGTTTCAAGTTAGTGTCATCATATGTAATATAGTATCAAGTTAGTGTCATCATATGTAATAGAGTGTCAAGTTAGTGTCATCATATGTATCATAGTATCAAGTTAGTGTCATCATATGCAATATAGTGTCAAGTTAGTGTCATCATATGTAATATAGTGACAAGTTAGTGTCATCATATTTAATATAGTTAGTGTCATCATATGTAATATAGTGTCAAGTTAGTGTCATCATATCTAATATAGTGTTAAGTTAGTGTCATCATATGTAATATAGTGTCAAGTTAGTGTCATCATATGTAATATAGTTAGTCTCATCATATGTAATATAGTGTCAAGTTAGTGTCATCATATGTAATATAGTGTCAATTTAGTGTCATCATTTGTAATATAGTGTCAAGTTAGTGTCACTATATGTAATATAGTGTCAAGTTAGTGTCACCATATGTAATATAGTGTCAAGTTAGTGTCATCATATGTAATATAGTGTCAAGTTAGTGTCATCATATGTAATATAGTGTCAAGTTAGTGTCACTATATGTAATATAGTCTCAAGTTAGTGTCATCATATGTAATATGGTGTCAAGTTACTGTCATCATATGTAATATAGTGTCAGGTTAGTGTCATCATATGTAATATGAGTAGTGTCAAGTTAGTGTCATCATATGTAATATAGTGTCAACTTAGGGTCATCATATGCAATATAGTTAGTGTCAAGTTAGTGTCACCATATGTAATATAGTGTCAAGTTAGTGTCATCATACGTAACATCGTTAGTGTCAAGTTAGTGTCATCATATGTAATAAAGTGTCAAGTTAGTGTCATCATATGTAATATAGTGTCAAGTTAGTGGCATCATATGTAATATAGTTAGTGTCAAGTTAGTGTCATCATATGTAATATAGTTAGTGTCATCATATGTAATATAGTGTCAAGTTAGTGTCATCATAGGTAATAAAGTGTCAATTTAGTGTCATCATATGTAATATAGTGTCAAGTTAGTGTCATCATATGTAATATAGTTAGTGTCAAGTTAGTGTCATCATATGTAATATAGTGTCAAGTTAGTGTCATCATATGAAATATAGTGGGCAAATAAATCTAATTAGATAGTAATGCGCTGAGGAGAAGAAGTCATTAACTCAATAACTAATTAAGATTTATTAATGAACAAACAGAATTATGTTATAATTTAAAAGAATGACTAACAGAAATCAATGCATTTATATATATATATATATATATATAGAGAGAGAGAGAGAGAGAGAGAGAGAGAGAGAGAGAGAGAGAGAGAGTGAGAGAGAGAGAGAGAGAGAGAGAGAGAGAGGGGGAGAGATAAAGAGAGCGAGAGAGAGAGAGAGAGAGAGAGAGAGAGAGAGACAGAGAGAGAGAGAGAGTATATATATACTTATGTTTGCTCTACGGTTCTTATGTATTTGATATATATTTATCCTTATCGAGCCCTCTTTGGATTTTAGTCTTCAAATTTATTATTATTACTATATATATATATATATATATATATATATATATATATATATATATATATATATATATATATATATATATATATATATATACGTATGTATATGTGTATATATATATATATGTGTTTGTGTGTGTGCGCGCGCGTGTGTGTGTGTGTGTGTGTATATATATTTAGTGTCAAGTTAGTGTCATCGTATGTAATATAATGTCAAGTTAGTGTCATCATATGTAATAGAGTATCAAGTTAGTGTCATTATATGTAATATAGTGTCAAGTTAGTGTCATCATATGTAATATAGTTAGTGTCATCATATGTAATATAGTTAGTGTCATCATATGTAATATATGTTAATTTAGTGTCATCATATGTAATATAGTGTCAAGTTAGTGTTATCATATGTAATATAGTTAGTGTCAAGTTAATGTCACCATATGTAATATAATTAGTGTCAAGTTAGTGTCATCATATGTAATATAGTGTCAAGTTAGTGTCACCATATGTAATATAGTGTCAAGTTAGTGTCATAATATGTAATATAGTTAGTGCCAAGTTAATGTCACCATATGTAATATAGTTAGTGTCAAGTTAGTGTCACCATATGTAATATAGTGTCAAGTTAGTGTCATCATATGTAATATAGTTAGTGTCAGGTTAGTGTCATCATATGTAATATAGTGTCAAGTTAGTGTCATCATATGTAATATAGTGTCAAGTTAGTGTCATCATATGTAATATAGTGTCAAGTAAGTGTCATCATATTTAATATAGTTAGTGTCAAGTTAGTGCATTCATATGTAATATAGTGTCAAGTTAGTGTCACCATATGTAATATAGTGTCAAGTTAGTGTCATAATATGTAATATAGTTAGTGCCAAGTTAATGTCACCATATGTAATATAGTTAGTGTCAAGTTAGTGTCACCTTATGTAATATAGGGTCAAGTTAGTGTCATCATATGTAATATAGTGACAAGTTAGTGTCACTATATGTAATATAGTCTCAAGTTAGTGTCAGCATATGTAATATAGTGTCAAGTTAGTTGTCATCATATGTAATATAGTGTCAAGTTAGTGTCATCATATGTAATATAGTTAGTGTCAATTTAGTGCATTCATATGTAATATAGTGTCAAGTTAGTGTCATCATATGTAATATAGTTAGTGTCAATTTAGTGCATTCATATGTAATATACTGTCAAGTTAGTGTCATCATATGTAATATAGTGTTAAGTTAGTGTCATCATATGTAATATAGTGTCACGTTAGTGTCATCATATGTAATATAGTGTCAAGTTAGTGTCATCATATGTAATATAGTGTCAAGTTAGTGTCATCATATGTAATATAGTGTTAAGTTAGTGTCATCATATATAATATAGTGTCACGTTAGTGTCATCATATGTAATATAGTGTCAAGTTAGTGTCATCATATGTAATATAGTTAGTGTCAAGTTAGTGTCACCATATGTAATATAGTGTCAAGTTAGTGTCATCATATGTAATATAGTTAGTGTCAGGTTGGTGTCATCATATGTAATATAGTGTCAAGTTAGTGTCATCATATGTAATATAGTGTCAAGTTAGTGTCATCATATGTAATATAGTGTCAAGTAAGTGTCATCATATTTAATATAGTTAGTGTCAAGTTAGTGTCATCATATGTAATATAGTTAGTGTCAAGTTAGTGTCATCATGAGTAATATAGTGTCAAGTTAGTGTCATCATATGTAATATAGTGTCAAGTTAGTGTCATCATATGTAATATAGTGACAAGTTAGTGTCATCATATGTAGTATAGTTAGTGTCATCATATGTAATATAGTGTCAAGTTAGTGTCATCATATGTAATATAGTGTCAAGTTAGTGTCATCATATGTAATATAATGTCAAGTTAGTGTCATCATATGTAATATGGTGTCAAGTTACTGTCATCATATGTAATATAGTGTCAGGTTAGTGTCATCATATTTAATATGAGTAGTATCAAGTTAGTGTCATCATATGTAATATAGTGTCAAGTTAGTGTCATCTTATGTAATATAGTGTCAAGTTAGTGTCACTATATGTAATATAGTGTCAAGTTAGTGTCATCATATGTAATATAGTGTCAAGTTAGTGTCATCATATGTAATATAGTTAGTGTCAAGTTAGTGCCATCATATGTAATATAGTGTCAAGTTAGTGTCATCATATGTAATATAGTTAGTGTCAAGTTAGTGTCATCATATGTTATATAGTGTCAAGTTAGTGTCATCATATGTAATATAGTGTCAAGTTAGTGTCACCATATGTAATATAGTGTCAAGTTAGTGTCATCATATGTAATATAGTATCAAGTTAGTGTCACCATATGTGATATAGTGTCAAGTTAGTGTCATCATATGTAATATAGTGTCAAGTTAGTGTCATCATATGTAATATAGTTAGTGTCATCATATGTAATATAGTGTCAAGTTAGTGTCATCATATGTAATATAGTGTCAAGTTAGTGTAATCTTATGTAATATAGTTTCAAGTTAGTGTCATCATATGTAATATAGTATCAAGTTAGTGTCATCATATGTAATATAGTGTCAAGTTAGTGTCATCATATGTAATAGAGTGTCAAGTTAGTGTCATCATATGTATCATAGTGTCAAGTTAGTGTCATCATATGCAATATAGTGTCAAGTTAGTGTCATCATATGTAATATAGTGACAAGTTAGTGTCATCATATTTAATATAGTTAGTGTCATCATATGTAATATAGTGTCAAGTTAGTGTCATCATATCTAATATAGTGTTAAGTTAGTGTCATCATATGTAATATAGTGTCAAGTTAGTGTCATCATATGTAATATAGTTAGTCTCATCATATGTAATATAGTGTCAAGTTAGTGTCATCATATGTAATATAGTGTCAAGTTAGTGTCATCATTTGTAATATAGTGTCAAGTTAGTGTCACTATATGTAATATAGTGTCAAGTTAGTGTCATCATATGTAATATGGTGTCAAGTTGCTGTCATCGTATGTAATATAGTGTCAGGTTAGTGTCATCATATGTAATATGAGTAGTGTCAAGTGAGTGTAATCATACGTAATATAGTGTCAACTTAGGGTCATCATATGTAATATAGTTAGTGTCAAGTTAGTGTCACCATATGTAATATAGTGTCAAGTTAGTGTCATCATACGTAACATCGTTAGTGTCAAGTTAGTGTCATCATATGTAATAAAGTGTCAAGTTAGTGTCATCATATGTAATATAGTGTCAAGTTAGTGGCATCATATGTAATATAGTTAGTGTCAAGTTAGTGTCATCATATGTAATATAGTTAGTGTCATCATATGTAATATAGTGTCACGTTAGTGTCATCATATGTAATATAGTGTCAAGTTAGTGTCATCATATGTAATATAGTTAGTGTCAAGTTAGTGTCACCATATGTAATATAGTGTCGAGTTAGTGTCATCATATGTAATATAGTTAGTGTCAGGTTAGTGTCATCATATGTAATATAGTGTCAAGTTAGTGTCATCATATGTAATATAGTGTCAAGTTAGTGTCATCATATGTAATATAGTGTCAAGTAAGTGTCATCATATTTAATATAGTTAGTGTCAAGTTAGTGTCATCATATGTAATATAGTTAGTGTCAAGTTAGTGTCATCATGTGTAATATAGTGTCAAGTTAGTGTCATCATATCTAATATAGTGTTAAGTTAGTGTCATCATATGTAATATAGTGTCAAGTTAGTGTCATCATATGTAATATAGTTAGTCTCATCATATGTAATATAGTGTCAAGTTAGTGTCATCATATGTAATATAGTGTCAAGTTAGTGTCATCATTTGTAATATAGTGTCAAGTTAGTGTCACTATATGTAATATAGTGTCAAGTTAGTGTCATCATATGTAATATGGTGTCAAGTTACTGTCATCATATGTAATATAGTGTCAGGTTAGTGTCATCATATGTAATATGAGTAGTGTCAAGTGAGTGTCATCATACGTAATATAGTGTCAACTTAGGGTCATCATATGTAATATAGTTAGTGTCAAGTTAGTGTCACCATATGTAATATAGTGTCAAGTTAGTGTCATCATACGTAACATCGTTAGTGTCAAGTTAGTGTCATCATATGTAATAAAGTGTCAAGTTAGTGTCATCATATGTAATATAGTGTCAAGTTAGTGGCATCATATGTAATATAGTTAGTGTCAAGTTAGTGTCATCATATGTAATATAGTTAGTGTCATCATATGTAATATAGTGTCACGTTAGTGTCATCATATGTAATATAGTGTCAAGTTAGTGTCATCATATGTAATATAGTTAGTGTCAAGTTAGTGTCACCATATGTAATATAGTGTCGAGTTAGTGTCATCATATGTAATATAGTTAGTGTCAGGTTAGTGTCATCATATGTAATATAGTGTCAAGTTAGTGTCATCATATGTAATATAGTGTCAAGTTAGTGTCATCATATGTAATATAGTGTCAAGTAAGTGTCATCATATTTAATATAGTTAGTGTCAAGTTAGTGTCATCATATGTAATATAGTTAGTGTCAAGTTAGTGTCATCATGTGTAATATAGTGTCAAGTTAGTGTCATCATATGTAATATAGTGTCAAGTTAGTGTCATCATATGTAATATAGTGACAACTTAGTGTCATCATATGTAATATAGTTAGTGTCATCATATGTAATATAGTGTCAAGTTAGTGTCATCATATGTAATATAGTGTCAAGTTAGTGTCATCATATGTAATATAGTGTCAAGTTAGTGTCATCATATGTAATATGGTGTCAAGTTACTGTCATCATATGTAATATAGTGTCAGGTTAGTGTCATCATATTTAATATGAGTAGTATCAAGTTAGTGTCATCATATGTAATATAGTATCAAGTTAGTGTCATCATATGTAATATAGTTAGTGTCAAGTTAGTGCCATCATATGTAATATAGTGTCAAGTTAGTGTCATGATATGTAATATAGTTAGTGTCAAGTTAGTGTCATGATATGTAATATAGTGTCAAGTTAGTGTCATCATATGTAATATAGTGTCAAGTTAGTGTCACCATATGTAATATAGTGTCAAGTTAGTGTCATCATATGTAATATAGTGTCAAGTTAGTGTCACTATATGTAATATAGTATCAAGTTAGTGTCACCGTATGTAATATAGTGTCAAGTTAGTGTCATCATATGTAATATAGTGTCAAGTTAGTGTCATCATATGTAATATAGTTGGTGTCATCATATGTAATATAGTGTCAAGTTAGTGTCATCATATGTAATATAGTGTCAAGTTAGTGTAATCTTATGTAATATAGTTTCAAGTTAGTGTCATCATATGTAATATAGTATCAAGTTAGTGTCATCATATGTAATAGAGTGTCAAGTTAGTGTCATCATATGTATCATAGTATCAAGTTAGTGTCATCATATGCAATATAGTGTCAAGTTAGTGTCATCATATGTAATATAGTGACAAGTTAGTGTCATCATATTTAATATAGTTAGTGTCATCATATGTAATATAGTGTCAAGTTAGTGTCATCATATCTAATATAGTGTTAAGTTAGTGTCATCATATGTAATATAGTGTCAAGTTAGTGTCATTATATGTAATATAGTTAGACTCATCATATGTAATATAGTGTCAAGTTAGTGTCATCATATGTAATATTGTGTCAATTTTGTGTCATCATTTGTAATATAGTGTCAAGTTAGTGTCACTATATGTAATATAGTGTCAAGTTAGTGTCACCATATGTAATATAGTGTCAAGTTAGTGTCATCATATGTAATATAGTGTCAAGTTAGTGTCATCATATGTAATATAGTGTCAAGTTAGTGTCACTATATGTAATATAGTCTCAAGTTAGTGTCATCATATGTAATATGGTGTCAAGTTACTGTCATCATATGTAATATAGTGTCAGGTTAGTGTCATCATATGTAATATGAGTAGTGTCAAGTTAGTGTCATCATATGTAATATAGTGTCAACTTAGGGTCATCATATGTAATATAGTTAGTGTCAAGTTAGTGTCACCATATGTAATATAGTGTCAAGTTAGTGTCATCATACGTAACATCGTTAGTGTCAAGTTAGTGTCATCATATGTAATAAAGTGTCAAGTTAGTGTCATCATATGTAATATAGTGTCAAGTTAGTGGCATCATATGTAATATAGTTAGTGTCAAGTTAGTGTCATCATATGTAATATAGTTAGTGTCATCATATGTAATATAGTGTCAAGTTAGTGTCATCATATGTAATATAGTGTCAAGTTAGTGTCATCATAGGTAATAAAGTGTCAATTTAGTGTCATCATATGTAATATAGTGTCAAGTTAGTGTCATCATATGTAATATAGTTAGTGTCAAGTTAGTGTCATCATATGTAATATAGTGTCAAGTTAGTGTCATCATATGAAATATAGTGGGCAAATAAATCTAATTAGATAGTAATGCGCTGAGGAGAAGAAATCATTAACTCAATAACTAATTAAGATTTATTAATGGACAAACAGAATTATGTTATAATTTAAAAGAATGACTAACAGAAATCAATGCATTTATATATATATATATATATATATAGAGAGAGAGAGAGAGAGAGAGAGAGAGAGAGAGAGAGAGAGAGAGAGAGAGAGAGAGAGAGAGAGAGTGAGAGAGAGAGAGAGAGAGAGAGAGAGAGGAAGAGATAAAGAGAGCGAGAGAGAGAGAGAGAGAGAGAGAGAGAGAGAGAGAGAGACAGAGAGAGAGAGAGATGTATATATATACTTATGTTTGCTCTACGGTTCTTATGTATTTGATATATATTTATCCTTATCGAGCCCTCTTTGGATTTTAGTCTTCAAATTTATTATTATTACTATATATATATATATATATATATATATATATATACATATATATATATATATATATATATATATATATATATATATATATATATATATATACGTATGTATATGTGTATATATATATATATGTGTTTGTGTGTGTGCGCGCGCGTGTGTGTGTGTGTGTGTGTATATATATTTAGTGTCAAGTTAGTGTCATCATATGTAATATAATGTCAAGTTAGTGTCATCATATGTAATAGAGTATCAAGTTAGTGTCATTATATGTAATATAGTGTCAAGTTAGTGTCATCATATGTAATATAGTGTCAAGTTAGTGTTATCATATGTAATATAGTTAGTGTCAAGTTAATGTCACCATATGTAATATAATTAGTGTCAAGTTAGTGTCATCATATGTAATATAGTGTCAAGTTAGTGTCACCATATGTAATATAGTGTCAAGTTAGTGTCATAATATGTAATATAGTTAGTGCCAAGTTAATGTCACCATATGTAATATAGTTAGTGTCAAGTTAGTGTCACCATATGTAATATAGTGTCAAGTTAGTGTCATCATATGTAATATAGTTAGTGTCAGGTTAGTGTCATCATATGTAATATAGTGTCAAGTTAGTGTCATCATATGTAATATAGTGTCAAGTTAGTGTCATCATATGTAATATAGTGTCAAGTAAGTGTCATCATATTTAATATAGTTAGTGTCAAGTTAGTGTCATCATACGTAATATAGTTAGTGTCAAGTTAGTGTCATCATATGTAATATAGTGTCAAGTTAGTGTCATCATATGTAATATAGTGTCAAGTTAGTGTCATCATATGTAATATAGTGACAAGTTAGTGTCATCATATGTAATATAGTTAGTGTCATCATACGTAATATAGTGTCAAGTTAGTGTCATCATATGTAATATAGTGTCAAGTTAGTGTCATGATATGTAATATAGTGTCAAGTTAGTGTCATCATATGTAATATGGTGTCAAGTTAGTGTCATCATATGTAATATGAGTAGTATCAAGTTAGTGTCATCATATGTAATATAGTGTCAAGTTAGTGTCATCATATGTAATATAGTGTCAAGTTAGTGTCATCATATGTAATATAGTGTCAAGTTAGTGTCATCATATGTAATATAGTGTCAAGTTAGTGTCACCATATGTAATATAGTGTCAAGTTAGTGTCATCATATGTAATATAGTGTCAAGTTAGTGTCACTATATGTAATATAGTATCAAGTTAGTGCCACCTTATGTAATATAGTGTCAAGTTAGTGTCATCATATGTAATATATTGTCAAGTTAGTGTCATCATATGTAATATAGTGTCAAGTTAGTGTCACCATATGTAATATAGTGTCAAGTTAGTGTCATCATATGTAATATAGTGTCAATTAGTGTCATCATATGTAATATAGTGTCAAGTTAGTGTCATCATATGTAATATAGTGTCAAGTTGGTGTCATCATATGTAATATAGTGTCACGTTAGTGTCATCATATGTAATATAGTGTCAAGTTAGTGTCATCATATGTAATATAGTGTCAAGTTAGTGTCATCATATGTAATACAGTTAGTGTCAAGTTAGTGCCATCATATGTAATATAGTGTCAAGTTAGTGTCATCATATGTAATATAGTTAGTGTCAAGTTAGTGTCATCATATTTAATATAGTTAGTGTCAAGTTAGTGTCATCATATGTAATATAGTGTCAAGTTAGTGTCATCATATGTAATATAGTTAGTGTTATCATATGTAATATATTTAGTGTCATCATATGTTATATAGTTAGTGTCATCATATGTAATATAGTATCAAGTTAGTTTCATCATGTTTAATATAGTGTCAAGTTAGAGACATCATATGTAATATAGTTAGTGTCATCATATGTAATATAGTGTCAAGTTAATGTCATCATATGTAATATAGTGTCAAGTTGGTGTCATCATATGTAATATAGTGTCAAGTTAGTGTCATCATATGTAATATAGTGTCAAGTTAGTGTCATCATATGTAATATAGTGTCAAGTTAGTGTCATCATATGTAATACAGTTAGTGTCAAGTTAGTGCCATCATATGTAATATAGTGTCAAGTTAGTGTCATCATATGTAATATAGTTAGTGTCAAGTTAGTGTCATCATATGTAATATAGTGTCAAGTTAGTGTCATCATATGTAATATAGTGTCAAGTTAGTGTCACCATATGTAATATAGTGTCAAGTTAGTGTCATCATATGTAATATAGTGTCAAGTTAGTGTCACTATATGTAATATAGTATCAAGTTAGTGTCACCATATGTAATATAGTGTCAAGTTAGTGTCATCATATGTAATATAGTGTCAAGTTAGTGTCATCATATGTAATATAGTTTCAAGTTAGTGTCATCATATGTAATATAGTGTCAAATTAGTGTCACCATATGTAATATAGTGTCAAGTTAGTGTCATCATATGTAATATAGTGTCAGGTTAGTGTCATCATATGTAATATAGTGTTAAGTTAGTGTCATCATATGTAATATAGTGTCAAGTTAGTGTCATCATATGTAATATAGTTAGTGTCAAGTTAGTGTCATCATATGTAATATAGTGTCAAGTTAGTGTCATCATATGTAATATAGTTAGTGTTATCATATGTAATATATTTAGTGTCATCATATGTTATATAGTTAGTATCAAGTTAGTGTCATCATATGTAATATAGTATCAAGTTAGTGTCATCATATGTAATATAGTGTTAAGTTAGTGTCATCATATGTAATATAAGGTCAAGTAAGTGTCATCATATGTAATATAGTTAGTATCATCATATGTAATATAGTTAGTGTCAGGTTAGTGTCATAATATTTAATATAGTTAGTGTCAAGTTAGTGTCATCATATGTAATATAGTGTCAGGTTAGTGTCATCATATGTAATATAGTGTCAAGTTAGTGTCATCATATGTAATATAGGGTCAAGTTAGTGTCATCATATGTAATATAGTGTCAAGTTAGTGTCATCATATGTAATATAGTTAGTGTACGGTTAGTGTCATCATATGTAATATAGTTAGTTTGAAGTTAGTGTCACCATATGTAATATAGTTAGTGTCATCATATGTAATATATTGTCAAGTTAGTGTCATCATATGTAATATAGGGTCAAGTTAGTGTCACCATATGTAATATAGTTAGTGTACGGTTAGTGTCATCATATGTAATATAGTTAGTTTGAAGTTAGTGTCACCATATGTAATATAGTTAGTGTCATCATATGTAATATATTGTCAAGTTAGTGTCATCATATGTAATATAGGGTCAAGTTAGTGTCATCTTATGTAATATAGTGTCAAGTTAGTGTCATCATATATAATATAGGGTCAAGTTAGTGTCATCATATGTAATATAGTGTCAAGTTAGTGTCATCATATGTAATATAGTTAGTGTCAAGTTAGTGCCATCATATGTAATATAGTGTCAAGTTAGTTTTATCATATGTAATATAGTGTTAAGTTAGCGTCATCATGTGTAATATAGTTAGTGTCAAGTTAGTGTCATCATATGTAATATAGTGTCAAGTTAGTGTCATCATATGTAATATAGTGTCAAGTTAGTGTCATCATATGTAATATAGTGTCAAGTTAGTGTCATCATATGTAATATAGTTAGTGTCAAGTTAGTGTCATCATATGTAATATAGTGTCAAGTTAGTGTCATCATATGTAATATAGTTAGTGTCAAGTTAGTGTCATCATATGTAATATAGTTAGTGTCAAGTTAGTGTCATCATATGTAATATAGTTAGTGTCAAGTTAGTGTCATCATATGTAATATAGTGTCAAGTTAGTGTCATCATATGTAATATAGAGTCAAGTTAGTGTCATCATATGTAATATAGTGTCAAGTTAGTGTCATCATATGTAATATAGTGTCAAGTTAGTGTCACCATATGTAATATAGTGTCAAGTTAGTGTCATAATATGTAATATAGTTAGTGCCAAGTTAATGTCACCATATGTAATATAGTTAGTGTCAAGTTAGTGTCACCATATGTAATATAGTGTCAAGTTAGTGTCATCATATGTAATATAGTTAGTGTCAGGTTAGTGTCATCATATGTAATATAGTGTCAAGTTAGTGTCATCATATGTAATATAGTGTCAAGTTAGTGTCATCATATGTAATATAGTGTCAAGTAAGTGTCATCATATTTAATATAGTTAGTGTCAAGTTAGTGTCATAATACGTAATATAGTTAGTGTCAAGTTAGTGTCATCATATGTAATATAGTGTCAAGTTAGTGTCATCATATGTAATATAGTGTCAAGTTAGTGTCATCATATGTAATATAGTGACAAGTTAGTGTCATCATATGTAATATAGTTAGTGTCATCATACGTAATATAGTGTCAAGTTAGTGTCATCATATGTAATATAGTGTCAAGTTAGTGTCATGATATGTAATATAGTGTCAAGTTAGTGTCATCATATGTAATATGGTGTCAAGTTACTGTCATCATATGTAATATAGTGTCAGGTTAGTGTCATCATATGTAATATGAGTAGTATCAAGTTAGTGTCATCATATGTAATATAGTGTCAAGTTAGTGTCATCATATGTAATATAGTGTCAAGTTAGTGTCATCATATGTAATATAGTGTCAAGTTAGTGTCATCATATGTAATATAGTGTCAAGTTAGTGTCACCATATGTAATATAGTGTCAAGTTAGTGTCATCATATGTAATATAGTGTCAAGTTAGTGTCACTATATGTAATATAGTATCAAGTTAGTGCCACCTTATGTAATATAGTGTCAAGTTAGTGTCATCATATGTAATATATTGTCAAGTTAGTGTCATCATATGTAATATAGTGTCAAGTTAGTGTCACCATATGTAATATAGTGTCAAGTTAGTGTCATCATATGTAATATAGTGTCAATTAGTGTCATCATATGTAATATAGTGTCAAGTTAGTGTCATCATATGTAATATAGTGTCAAGTTGGTGTCATCATATGTAATATAGTGTCACGTTAGTGTCATCATATGTAATATAGTGTCAAGTTAGTGTCATCATATGTAATATAGTGTCAAGTTAGTGTCATCATATGTAATACAGTTAGTGTCAAGTTAGTGCCATCATATGTAATATAGTGTCAAGTTAGTGTCATCATATGTAATATAGTTAGTGTCAAGTTAGTGTCATCATATTTAATATAGTTAGTGTCAAGTTAGTGTCATCATATGTAATATAGTGTCAAGTTAGTGTCATCATATGTAATATAGTTAGTGTTATCATATGTAATATATTCAGTGTCATCATATGTTATATAGTTAGTGTCATCATATGTAATATAGTATCAAGTTAGTTTCATCATGTGTAATATAGTGTCAAGTTAGAGACATCATATGTAATATAGTTAGTGTCATCATATGTAATATAGTGTCAAGTTAATGTCATCATATGTAATATAGTGTCAAGTTGGTGTCATCATATGTAATATAGTGTCAAGTTAGTGTCATCATATGTAATATAGTGTCAAGTTAGTGTCATCATATGTAATACAGTTAGTGTCAAGTTAGTGCCATCATATGTAATATAGTGTCAAGTTAGTGTCATCATATGTAATATAGTTAGTGTCAAGTTAGTGTCATCATATGTAATATAGTGTCAAGTTAGTGTCATCATATGTAATATAGTGTCAAGTTAGTGTCACCATATGTAATATAGTGTCAAGTTAGTGTCATCATATGTAATATAGTGTCAAGTTAGTGTCACTATATGTAATATAGTATCAAGTTAGTGTCACCATATGTAATATAGTGTCAAGTTAGTGTCATCATATGTAATATAGTGTCAAGTTAGTGTCATCATATGTAATATAGTTTCAAGTTAGTGTCATCATATGTAATATAGTGTCAAATTAGTGTCACCATATGTAATATAGTGTCAAGTTAGTGTCATCATATGTAATATAGTGTCAGGTTAGTGTCATCATATGTAATATAGTGTTAAGTTAGTGTCATCATATGTAATATAGTGTCAAGTTAGTGTCATCATATGTAATATAGTTAGTGTCAAGTTAGTGTCATCATATGTAATATAGTGTCAAGTTAGTGTCATCATATGTAATATAGTTAGTGTTATCATATGTAATATATTTAGTGTCATCATATGTTATATAGTTAGTATCAAGTTAGTGTCATCATATGTAATATAGTATCAAGTTAGTGTCATCATATGTAATATAGTGTTAAGTTAGTGTCATCATATGTAATATAAGGTCAAGTAAGTGTCATCATATGTAATATAGTTAGTATCATCATATGTAATATAGTTAGTGTCAGGTTAGTGTCATAATATTTAATATAGTTAGTGTCAAGTTAGTGTCATCATATGTAATATAGTGTCAGGTTAGTGTCATCATATGTAATATAGTGTCAAGTTAGTGTCATCATATGTAATATAGGGTCAAGTTAGTGTCATCATATGTAATATAGTGTCAAGTTAGTGTCATCATATGTAATATAGTTAGTGTACGGTTAGTGTCATCATATGTAATATAGTTAGTTTGAAGTTAGTGTCACCATATGTAATATAGTTAGTGTCATCATATGTAATATATTGTCATGTTAGTGTCATCATATGTAATATAGGGTCAAGTTAGTGTCACCATATGTAATATAGTTAGAGTACGGTTAGTGTCATCATATGTAATATAGTTAGTTTGAAGTTAGTGTCACCATATGTAATATAGTTAGTGTCATCATATGTAATATATTGTCAAGTTAGTGTCATCATATGTAATATAGGGTCAAGTTAGTGTCATCTTATGTAATATAGTGTCAAGTTAGTGTCATCATATATAATATAGGGTCAAGTTAGTGTCATCATATGTAATATAGTGTCAAGTTAGTGTCATCATATGTAATATAGTTAGTGTCAAGTTAGTGCCATCATATGTAATATAGTGTCAAGTTAGTTTTATCATATGTAATATAGTGTTAAGTTAGCGTCATCATGTGTAATATAGTTAGTGTCAAGTTAGTGTCATCATATGTAATATAGTGTCAAGTTAGTGTCATCATATGTAATATAGTGTCAAGTTAGTGTCATCATATGTAATATAGTGTCAAGTTAGTGTCATCATATGTAATATAGTTAGTGTCAAGTTAGTGTCATCATATGTAATATAGTGTCAAGTTAGTGTCATCATATGTAATATAGTTAGTGTCAAGTTAGTGTCATCATATGTAATATAGTTAGTGTCAAGTTAGTGTCATCATATGTAATATAGTTAGTGTCAAGTTAGTGTCATCATATGTAATATAGTGTCAAGTTAGTGTCATCATATGTAATATAGAGTCAAGTTAGTGTCATCATATGTAATATAGTGTCAAGTTAGTGTCATCATATGTAATATAGTGTCAAGTTAGTGTCACCATATGTAATATAGTGTCAAGTTAGTGTCATAATATGTAATATAGTTAGTGCCAAGTTAATGTCACCATATGTAATATAGTTAGTGTCAAGTTAGTGTCACCATATGTAATATAGTGTCAAGTTAGTGTCATCATATGTAATATAGTTAGTGTCAGGTTAGTGTCATCATATGTAATATAGTGTCAAGTTAGTGTCATCATATGTAATATAGTGTCAAGTTAGTGTCATCATATGTAATATAGTGTCAAGTAAGTGTCATCATATTTAATATAGTTAGTGTCAAGTTAGTGTCATCATACGTAATATAGTTAGTGTCAAGTTAGTGTCATCATATGTAATATAGTGTCAAGTTAGTGTCATCATATGTAATATAGTGTCAAGTTAGTGTCATCATATGTAATATAGTGACAAGTTAGTGTCATCATATGTAATATAGTTAGTGTCATCATACGTAATATAGTGTCAAGTTAGTGTCATCATATGTAATATAGTGTCAAGTTAGTGTCATGATATGTAATATAGTGTCAAGTTAGTGTCATCATATGTAATATGGTGTCAAGTTACTGTCATCATATGTAATATAGTGTCAGGTTAGTGTCATCATATGTAATATGAGTAGTATCAAGTTAGTGTCATCATATGTAATATAGTGTCAAGTTAGTGTCATCATATGTAATATAGTGTCAAGTTAGTGTCATCATATGTAATATAGTGTCAAGTTAGTGTCATCATATGTAATATAGTGTCAAGTTAGTGTCACCATATGTAATATAGTGTCAAGTTAGTGTCATCATATGTAATATAGTGTCAAGTTAGTGTCACTATATGTAATATAGTATCAAGTTAGTGCCACCTTATGTAATATAGTGTCAAGTTAGTGTCATCATATGTAATATATTGTCAAGTTAGTGTCATCATATGTAATATAGTGTCAAGTTAGTGTCACCATATGTAATATAGTGTCAAGTTAGTGTCATCATATGTAATATAGTGTCAATTAGTGTCATCATATGTAATATAGTGTCAAGTTAGTGTCATCATATGTAATATAGTGTCAAGTTGGTGTCATCATATGTAATATAGTGTCACGTTAGTGTCATCATATGTAATATAGTGTCAAGTTAGTGTCATCATATGTAATATAGTGTCAAGTTAGTGTCATCATATGTAATACAGTTAGTGTCAAGTTAGTGCCATCATATGTAATATAGTGTCAAGTTAGTGTCATCATATGTAATATAGTTAGTGTCAAGTTAGTGTCATCATATTTAATATAGTTAGTGTCAAGTTAGTGTCATCATATGTAATATAGTGTCAAGTTAGTGTCATCATATGTAATATAGTTAGTGTTATCATATGTAATATATTTAGTGTCATCATATGTTATATAGTTAGTGTCATCATATGTAATATAGTATCAAGTTAGTTTCATCATGTGTAATATAGTGTCAAGTTAGAGACATCATATGTAATATAGTTAGTGTCATCATATGTAATATAGTGTCAAGTTAATGTCATCATATGTAATATAGTGTCAAGTTGGTGTCATCATATGTAATATAGTGTCAAGTTAGTGTCATCATATGTAATATAGTGTCAAGTTAGTGTCATCATATGTAATATAGTGTCAAGTTAGTGTCATCATATGTAATACAGTTAGTGTCAAGTTAGTGCCATCATATGTAATATAGTGTCAAGTTAGTGTCATCATATGTAATATAGTTAGTGTCAAGTTAGTGTCATCATATGTAATATAGTGTCAAGTTAGTGTCATCATATGTAATATAGTGTCAAGTTAGTGTCACCATATGTAATATAGTGTCAAGTTAGTGTCATCATATGTAATATAGTGTCAAGTTAGTGTCACTATATGTAATATAGTATGAAGTTAGTGTCACCATATGTAATATAGTGTCAAGTTAGTGTCATCATATGTAATATAGTGTCAAGTTAGTGTCATCATATGTAATATAGTTTCAAGTTAGTGTCATCATATGTAATATAGTGTCAAATTAGTGTCACCATATGTAATATAGTGTCAAGTTAGTGTCATCATATGTAATATAGTGTCAGGTTAGTGTCATCATATGTAATATAGTGTTAAGTTAGTGTCATCATATGTAATATAGTGTCAAGTTAGTGTCATCATATGTAATATAGTTAGTGTCAAGTTAGTGTCATCATATGTAATATAGTGTCAAGTTAGTGTCATCATATGTAATATAGTTAGTGTTATCATATGTAATATATTTAGTGTCATCATATGTTATATAGTTAGTATCAAGTTAGTGTCATCATATGTAATATAGTATCAAGTTAGTGTCATCATATGTAATATAGTGTTAAGTTAGTGTCATCATATGTAATATAAGGTCAAGTAAGTGTCATCATATGTAATATAGTTAGTATCATCATATGTAATATAGTTAGTGTCAGGTTAGTGTCATAATATTTAATATAGTTAGTGTCAAGTTAGTGTCATCATATGTAATATAGTGTCAGGTTAGTGTCATCATATGTAATATAGTGTCAAGTTAGTGTCATCATATGTAATATAGGGTCAAGTTAGTGTCATCATATGTAATATAGTGTCAAGTTAGTGTCATCATATGTAATATAGTTAGTGTACGGTTAGTGTCATCATATGTAATATAGTTAGTTTGAAGTTAGTGTCACCATATGTAATATAGTTAGTGTCATCATATGTAATATATTGTCAAGTTAGTGTCATCATATGTAATATAGGGTCAAGTTAGTGTCACCATATGTAATATAGTTAGTGTACGGTTAGTGTCATCATATGTAATATATTGTCAAGTTAGTGTCATCATATGTAATATAGGGTCAAGTTAGTGTCATCTTATGTAATATAGTGTCAAGTTAGTGTCATCATATATAATATAGGGTCAAGTTAGTGTCATCATATGTAATATAGTGTCAAGTTAGTGTCATCATATGTAATATAGTTAGTGTCAAGTTAGTGCCATCATATGTAATATAGTGTCAAGTTAGTTTTATCATATGTAATATAGTGTTAAGTTAGCGTCATCATGTGTAATATAGTTAGTGTCAAGTTAGTGTCATCATATGTAATATAGTGTCAAGTTAGTGTCATCATATGTAATATAGTGTCAAGTTAGTGTCATCATATGTAATATAGTGTCAAGTTAGTGTCATCATATGTAATATAGTTAGTGTCAAGTTAGTGTCATCATATGTAATATAGTGTCAAGTTAGTGTCATCATATGTAATATAGTTAGTGTCAAGTTAGTGTCATCATATGTAATATAGTTAGTGTCAAGTTAGTGTCATCATATGTAATATAGTTAGTGTCAAGTTAGTGTCATCATATGTAATATAGTGTCAAGTTAGTGTCATCATATGTAATATAGAGTCAAGTTAGTGTCATCATATGTAATATAGTGTCAAGTTAGTGTCATCATATGTAATATAGTGTCAAGTTAGTGTCATCATATGTAATATAGTTAGTGTCAGGTTAGTGTCATCATATGTAATATAGTCTCAAGTTAGTGTCATCATATGTAATATAGTTAGTGTCAAGTTAGTGTCACCATATGTATTATAGTGTCAAGTTAGTGCCATCATATGTAATATAGTGTCAAGTTAGTTTTATCATATGTAATATAGTGTTAAGTTAGCGTCATCATGTGTAATATAGTTAGTGTCAAGTTAGTGTCATCATATGTAATATAGTGTCAAGTTAGTGTCATCATATGTAATATAGTGTCAAGTTAGTGTCATCATATGTAATATAGTGTCAAGTTAGTGTCATCATATGTAATATAGTTAGTGTCAAGTTAGTGTCATCATATGTAATATAGTGTCAAGTTAGTGTCATCATATGTAATATAGTTAGTGTCAAGTTAGTGTCATCATATGTAATATAGTTAGTGTCAAGTTAGTGTCATCATATGTAATATAGTTAGTGTCAAGTTAGTGTCATCATATGTAATATAGTTAGTGTCAAGTTAGTGTCATCATATGTAATATATTGTCAAGTTAGTGTCATCATATGTAATATAGAGTCAAGTTAGTGTCATCATATGTAATATAGTGTCAAGTTAGTGTCATCATATGTAATATAGTGTCAAGTTAGTGTCATCATATGTAATATAGTTAGTGTCAGGTTAGTGTCATCATATGTAATATAGTGTCAAGTTAGTGTCATCATATGTAATATAGTTAGTGTCAGGTTAGTGTCATCATATGTAACATAGTGTCAAGTTAGTGTCATCATATGTAATATAGTGTCAAGTTAGTGTCATCATATGTAATATAGTTAGTGTCAGGTTAGTGTCATCATATGTAATATAGTCTCAAGTTAGTGTCATCATATGTAATATAGTTAGTGTCAAGTTAGTATCACCATATGTATTATAGTGTCAAGTTAGTGTCATCATATGTAATATAGTTAGTGTCAGGTTAGTGTCATCATATTTAATATTGTTAGTGTCAAGTTAGTGTCATCATATGTAATATAGTGTCAAGTTAGTGTCATCATATGTAATATAGTGGGCAAATAAATCTAATTAGATAGTAATGCGCTGAGGAGAAGAAATCATTAACTCTAACTAATTAAGATTTATTAATGAACAAACAGAATTATGTTATAATTTAAAAGAATGACTAACAGAAATCAATGCATTTATATATATATATATATATATATATATATATATATATATATATATAGAGAGAGAGAGAGAGAGAGAGAGAGAGAGAGAGAGAGAGAGAGAGAGAGAGAGAGATGTATATATATACTTATATTTGCTCTACGGTTCTTATATATTTGATATATATTTATCCTTAACGAGCCCTCTTTGGATTTTAGTCTTCAAATTTATTATTATTACTATATATATATATATATATATATATATATATATATATATATATATATATATATATATATATATATATATATATATATATATATATACGTATGTATATGTGTATATATATATGTGTGTGTGTGTGTGTGTGTGTGTGTGTGTGTGTGTGTGTGTGTGTGTGTGTGTGTGGGTGTGTGTGTGGGTGTGTGTGTGTGTGTGTGTGTGTGTGCGTGTGTGTGTGAAACAAGAGCAGTTAAAACGGATTATGTCATAATATATTCCCGTTTTAACTACTCTTAGTTGACAATTACTCCGCCACTCCTAATCCCTATCACTTACCTGGAATAACTGGAAAATTATAATAAATTGAAGTGAAAACAACAGTTGCGTGTGATTTATCGGCAACATGACCCTACCAAAGTATAACAATATATATATGTGTGTGTGTATATATATATATATATCTATGTGTATACATATATACATATGATTATATATATATATATATATATATATATATATATATATATATATATATATATATAATCATATGTATATATGTATACACATAGATATATATATGTATACATATATACATATGATTACATATATATATATATATATGTATGAATGTATGTATATATATATACATATATATATATGTATGTATATGTATAGGCAGACTATCATTGAATTGAACGGAGCTCTCTGGACTAGAAAAGATAGAACAGACAACTTTGACATTACGATGGGCTCAAGTGACTCAGCGCAAATCACTGATTTAGTCGGGATATACCTATTACGTAACATCAGAGCCGAAATCCCACCCATGCAAGGCGGAATATACAGGGACGACGCCCTATTTGCGGTCCACAATTGCACTAATCGGGGAATCGATTTGCTAAAGAAACAATTACATAGATTCTTCAAAAATAACGGTCTCTCTATCACCATCGAGCTGAACCATAAAGTAGTAAACTTCCTAGACGTCACCCTTGATCTCAACAATAACCTTTATAACCCTTACCATAAACCAGGTGAAATACTCACATATATTAGCCCACACTCTAACCACCCACCGGCAGTCATCAGAGCAGTAATCAAATCTATCTCCTATAGGATCTCAACGCTATCACCAAATGAAGAGATATTTATAAACCACGCACAATATTATAATAAGGCTCTCTCTGAATCTGGCTATAAACAATCAATTTATTACATACCTAAATGCCATAACACAGCAACTCACCATAATAAACTTAACACTAGAACTAGAAATACCTTAGCATATAGCCAGATTCGCCGGAATTTTAGCAGTAATAGCACCTATACAGGGAACTTTAATGGTGGCAGCGGCCTGCTCCCCACTCCAAGTAGCAAACTAAAAATCAACCCTAGAATAGGAATGAGAAATGGGATGACAAATAACAAATCCCCAGGTAATAATAACCCTAGGAAGGCCCCTACCAACTCCACTAGAACCCCTAGAAGGAATAGACCTAGAAATATCACCTGGCTCAACCCACCATTCTCATCTAATCTAGCCACTAATATCCCCAAACGCTTCTTCTCTATCCTATCCAAACACTCCCCCCCCCCCAACCATAGATATTACAAACTCTTTAATAAAGATAACATTAA
>OZ024745.1:9083658-9086158 GCA_964016885.1 Eledone cirrhosa
GGCCATTCTTGCCACTTTCACCCATCTTTCATAAAAACGACTGGGGTGGAGCACCTCTCTCTCCATCCTGATCCTTCTTCCGAAATGATATCGGAAGAAACGGACCAGTTGTTGGCCAGAGAGAAAGGTGCCTGACCTCAGTCCTTTCAGACGCGTCCACCATACAACTTCTTTCACCATGGCTATTACGCACAGAAACACCGCCTCTCCTTCATCTTTGAAGGGGGGAGGCGGCTTGATTATTACAATAGACTCGGTGGTCAACCGGATCGGTCCCACCCTTGACAGCAGTTGTTCGACATAGCCCCACAGATCGGCTACGCCCGAGCAGTGTACCAATGCGTGTGCAACGGTTTCCTCGTCGCACACGCATCTGGGACAGATCTTTTTGGCGGGGTCCCTACCCGGGCGCCCGTGTCTGTAGAGCTTTTCTCGAACGGGTAGAGCCCCTCGGTAGCACTGCCAGGCCAGGGACTTCTGGAAGTTGTCCATAGGTCCCGGGCTGAATGTCCTACCGAACAGGCTGGCCAGTTCGTCTTCCTCCATGTCTAGGGCTTCTCCGAGGGCGTCGTCGCACCTGCTGCGTACCAGCCCTCTATAGAATGTTGCGGTAGAGTCTCCACTGATAACCGGAGCCGCCTGCCAGAGGGCGGTGAGCGCCTGGGCACACTCAGTGTGCCAGGCGCCCAGTTTTCTCGGTCTTTGCTTGACCCAGGATTGCAGCTCGGTGAGTGAGACGAGTCTGGGAAAGGTTCGTCTCACAAACGAGGCCCACACCGATAACTATATAGATAGATAGTTGGATAGATAGAGAGGGAGAAAGAGAGGGAGAAAGAGAGGTTGGTAGCTTGACAAATAGATACATACATACATATATATATATATATATATAACGAAGGAAATGTGGTAAGGAACCAGGTGGACCATAACGCACCAAAGTACTCAATACTTAGGGTAGTAGAGTGGGTAATAGGAACAAGTAAGACCCCGACGGCTGAGCTCAAGCCGTTTCGACGGCTAAGTACAGAATTAGCCGTCGAAACGGCTTGAGCTCAGCCGTCGGGGTCTTACTTGTTCCTATATATATATATATATATATATATATATATATATTTAGGTTTGTTGGATAGAACTGGTCACTCCGTATGGTCAACCTCGATGTAATATTATGGAGAGCACTCAACGTAATGCAACTCACCCTTTTATAATATATATATATCGTTTCTGAAATTGTTCAGCAAGAATCTTTATCTGAAAACGTGTGTTGAAACCGATATTGTTATACTTTGGGAGGGTCATGTTGCCAATAAGAAACACACGCACCAGTTGCTTTCACTTCAATTTATTATAATAAATTTATAAATTTAGGAATTTATAAATTTCCGGTTGGTTGGTTGGTTCCACGACCAGATGATTGTTCATATATTGTCAAAGTTCTTTCGTCACACATTCTGTGACCTCTTCTTTTCTTTGTTTTTGTGCCTCTCCTTTGTTCTGTCCTACGCCATCTTGTTTTTCTGTGTGTTGTGTGCTTAGTTTGCGCATGTGTTATATCCGGGTGTCTGTGTGTGTTTATATTTGTTTATTTATTTGTTTATTTACATGTTACTGGTTGGTTGTTTGTTCTATGTGTGTGTGTGTTTTCATTTTGTCCTTAATTGTAAGTTGTGATATTGCTGTTCCATTCATGTTTTCTATTTAATTTTGGTTGGAGTTCATTTATGTTTATTGCCTCTGTGATTTGTCTAAACATTGCGTCTTTTCTGTGTGTAGATTCTATTTTTATTTCTATGTTCTCTAATTTACCCTTATGTTCTATTTTAGCATGTTGGTAGAGTACAGATGATTCTTTACTATCTTGAAGCTCTCGCCAGTGTTCATTTATCCGTTCCCCTATACTACGAGCTGTCTCACCTATGTACACTATATTCTTATCTCTACATTGTCCTTCAGTACATCTTATGTTATTTACTACATTTCTAGTTTTACAGTTAACATGGGGGCTTAATTTACGGATTATACATTTCTTATCTATACCGGGAGGTCTTTGAAAAGGGTATGTATTGCTAATAAGTGTTTTTATGGAGGTACCTGGTCTTTCTACTATCTTAATATTGAGTTTATGTTTATCTAGGGCCCTTCTAAATTTGTAAGCTAATTCACCTCTAAGGGTTGTATCGATGAACATTACACTCTGGTATTTATTGCTATCATACCATGAGTTTATTCTATTAACCTTATTCCTAGTTCTTTCTATTCCAAAATTTGCTCCTATGCAAGGGGCAGGTCCCATTTGTGTCATTATTTACCATTTTATCCCATTTGGTTCTGGCTCCTCTATATACTCTCATTTTATCTCTCTGATTGTAACCAGAGAACTGCATACGGTGGATGAAGTGTTGTATGTGTCTCTCTAGTTCTTTCGGGTTGCACATGCGGGACACGTTTCTCATCACCCGTACCAAATCCGCAATCAGTATGTTGATTTTGGTATGGTCCG
>OZ024745.1:9098658-9103658 GCA_964016885.1 Eledone cirrhosa
ACGCTTAATTACATAAGTAAGCATTCCAACCATCCTGCCAGCATAACCAAGAACCTGGTAAGAAACGTTTCGTTGAGGCTTTCCTGTCTATCTACTAACGAGCAAATTTTCAACTACCATTCCAATTATTACAATGAAGCTCTTGCTCGGAGTGGATTTGTCGATAAGGTAGCATATACAGAGTACGAAAATAGACCTAGAAGAAATAGGTCCCGTCGCATTTGTTGGTATAACCCACCATGTAATATGGAGGTGGCCACACCATTAGCTAAGATCTTTCTTTCCCTTATTACGAAGCATTTTCCCCCCTACACATAAATATAGTAAAATTTTTAATAGAAATACTATTAAAATGTCTTACTCTACGACTCCTAACCTTGCACATAACATCACAGCTTCAAATTTAGCTAAACTACCTAGCCGTAGGAACACGTGCAACCCTGTAGTTAGTACTAACTGTAATTGTAGGAATCGGGTTGATTGCCCCCTATAAGGGAAATGCCTC
Organism: Eledone cirrhosa; assembly: GCA_964016885.1. Taxonomy (NCBI): domain Eukaryota; kingdom Metazoa; phylum Mollusca; class Cephalopoda; order Octopoda; family Eledonidae; genus Eledone; species Eledone cirrhosa. The sequence continues at coordinate 9,099,164 of OZ024745.1, forward strand.
TCTAGTAACATTGTCTACAAATGTAAGGTTGAAACACCCACGTCCCGTAGGGCCTACATAGGGTTAACCGCCAATAGATTCAAGCAGCGTCTTTACATGCATACTCATTCTTTTCGTTACCCTCTAAGAAGGAATATGACGTCACTTTCAGCTTATATCTGGAGTCTAAAAGACAACCACACCCAATATAAGTTATACTGGGAGATCCTAGCTAGGGCTAGATCGTATAACGGAAATAAAAGACCATGTGACCTCTGCGCCGCTGAGGCCCTGGAAATACACTACGCCACAGACCACATCTTAAACAAAAAATCTGAGGCAATTTCGGCTTGTAAACATAAATTGCACCAAACTTTCCTGTATTACAGCCCCACGTTATACCCTAACGGATAGTACGATCTATACGTGGATATTTTACGTCTTGATGTGGTAGCTAAGTATATGTTTTGTTTATACCATTACTTATTTGCATAGGTAAGTATATATTACCTGTATGTTTTTGTGAAGGTACGTATACTTTCTCGTACGTATATTTGATTGTATATGTTATGGCGTATAATTTTATATATTCTGGTACATATGGTTTGGTTATGTGTATACGGGAGTTTTGCGTCTGTGTGAGTATGCAGGTTCGTACGTATGTAGGGTGTGTGTATATGTGTACTTCATGTTTTGGTTGACTTACGTCTCCGAACATTTTGGTATTTACATGTAGGTATGTGTGCGCGCTTGTTATATACGTATTTATTTATTTATATACGTTTATTTAATTATTTATTTATTTGTATACACACACACACACACACACACACACACACACACATATTTATATGTGCGTGGTTTTGTATACCTATGGTAAGTGTTTTCGCGTATGCTTGTGTATGTACGTATTTGTATGCGTGTATGTATTTATTTAATTTCTATTACCTCTGTATTGTATTTACTTTATTCTTAACTCTGAAACGGAGATTCATTCGGTCTCCTAGTTAGAATTTTAGTCTACGACTTCTGCTATACCATTTACGTGGTTTTGTCTTTGCGTGCAATTGTTCTCCACGCTCCACATATGACGTATTATCTTCGTTTATTTCCTTCATTGCCAGAGAACGTCTCTATGAACCACCTAAGAGAACATTAGTCTACGACCTCTTTTATACCATAAACGTGGTTCTGTCTTTGCGCGTAATTATTTTTCACCGCTCCTATTAATGACGTATTATGTTCGTTTTTTCCCGTTCTTTGCAAGGGAGCGTTTCCACAAACCAAAGTATCGTCTTCCTGTCTTCCTCCGGTTGCAACGTTTTTTGAAATATCCACTTCTGCGTTTACAGATTGATGTGTTAGTTTCAGAAGATCCCGTTAAGGGTGAAAGCAGCGATTCTTTGCTTAAACTTTAATCTGTTATTTTAATAAATATATATATATATATATATAGTTTTGCGAAAACCAACCAAACAGTGAGTGTGTTCTGTTATTAATTCTGGCAATATTACACAAATATGACCCTCCCCAAGTATAACAATATATATATATATATATATATATATATATATATATATATACATACAGGGTGCGGACGATATATGTACGCAAGATTACTGTCTAGGAAAAAATAACACTAGTTTTATTTTTTAAGATATATTTATCAAACTTGGGTCAGTTTTTGTCTTCATGACTTCTTCTTTCGATCTCACTCGATAAAGCCGCCATTGGCTTTGATAACGGCCTCAAGGCGGCCTCGGAACCGGCTACAGGCCTTCGTCACTGTCCCCGACTTAGGCCCCTAAAGGCACTTGTGATCCTGGCCTTCAGATCGTCTTTCGTATTGCAGCTAGATCTGTTGGTGTCGCGTTCCACTGCGCCCCACACAAAGAAGTCGAGGGGGTTGCAGTCGGGCGAGCTGGGAGGCCAGATGTCAAGTGAAGTGTTGTCGACGAAATTCTCTGACAGCCAGGCTTGGGTCTTTCAGCTGGTATGGCAGGGCGCTGAGTCTTGCTGCCACACGTACGGCTTACCTGCATCTACCTGGTCGATCCAGGGCTTTACTACCTCGCTCAGAACGCGGATGTAGCCATCGGTGTTCAGCTTGAGGCCCTCAGGGAAGAAGTGAGGTGGCATGACGTCACCTTGACTGCTGACGACACCTAAGACCAATGTTGTCGCTGGAAACTTTGTCTGCATGACTCTGTGCACGTCTTTGGATGAGACAGCATTCTCTGAGAAAGTCTAAAATTTCCTTATTTGTCCTCCCGGCGCGGATTCCAAGAAAAACTCCGTGTCTCTTCCACAAATTTGGAGGTTCAAAATTATTCATAATCAATTATTCTGTTTTTATGAAGACAAGAGTGACAACGGAAGTAAAAAAAATTTGCATAAAATTAGCAGTTGAAAATTGTTGCGAACAGATGTGTCGTCCGCACCCTGTATATATATATATATATATATATATATATATATATATATATATATATATATATATATATATATATATATATATATATATATATATATAAAGAAAAAGAGATGAAATCGAAAATGCAACTGGAGTCTTTTTTTTTTTAAATATATATATTTATTTGGTTCCTTTACCGGTTTCGCAGTTCTTCTGCTTTTCAAAAGGTGAGTTGAGATGGAGGGTCTGTGGTTTTTCTCACAGATGTGAGAAAAACCACAGACCCTCCATCTCAACTCACCTTTTGAAAAGCAGAAGAACTGCGAAACCGGTAAAGGAACCAAATAAATATATATATATTTTTTTTTAAATAAGACTCCAGTTGCATTTTCAATTTCATCTCATTTTCTTTATACTTTCACTCGTGTAGGACACCTCGGATATTTTTCATTTTGTAAAAAAAACCTCACTTTCTAATATATATATATATATATATATATATATATATATATATATATATATATATATATATATATATTGTTTTGTATATATTATATTATATTATATTATATTATATTATATTATATTATATTATATTATATAATTGTTTCTACTTTTGGCACAAGGCCAGCAATTACCCAGTGCATTACTGGTACTTTATTTTATTGACCCCCGTAAGGATGAAAGGCAAAGTTAACCTCGGCGGGATTTGAACTCAGACCATAAAGGGCCGTAAAATATAATATTGGAATGGCAGTATCGGTAGAGGGTCGGACACCATGCTTTACAGCAAAGAGTTACGTCCCTTTATGGTCAGAGTTCAAATCCCGCCGAGGTTAACTTTGCCTTACATCCTTACGGGGTCGATAAAATAAAGTACCAGTAATATACTGGGTAATTGCTGGCCTTGTGCCAAAAGTAGAAACAATTATATTATGGACAGATTCCTCCAAGAAATCCGGATAAGCCTCCTACACCCGGATCTGTCCCCGTAAACAATAACTCACTACTTGAGTCGACCATAGTGTCCAAATCCTGATTTTAAAGACTTCCCCAGGTGGTGCTATTAAGTTAGATATGGCCTGGACCAATATTGGCCGAACACATTCAAAGTTATCAAAGTTATATATGATGATTTCCTTCGAATGAAACAGTTCTAGTCCTGTAGAAACCATTTCTATATTAAATATTTATACTCTGCTATGTATTGAGTACCTTACTTACTGTGGTTACCTCCGATTGAACCCGGGATACACACACACACGCACACACACGCGCACACACACGCGCACACACACGCGCGCACGCACACACACACACACACACACACACACACACACACACACACACACACACACACACACACACACACACACACACACACACACACACACATATATATATATATATATGCGACGAGCTTCTTCAGTTTCCATTTATGAAGTTCTACCGAGCAGTCATTGGTCAGTCCATGGCTATGGTAAAAGAAACTTGCCCAAGGTGCCGTGCAGTGGTTGCGAAGTGAATTTTATACAAAGTTCACATTATAAGAATTTGGACTGAAATCGCAAGAAGAAAACTATAGGGACCTCCAAAACCATGTACACAAAAGTGACACAGAGGAGACTGAGGTTAGCTGGACATGCTCACCGACATCCAGAGTTGACATTGCACTCAGTACTCCTTTGGGAGCCCCTACATGGACACACTAGAAGAGGAAGACCAAGGTTAACGTATGTTGATGCCATAAGGACAGACACTGGTCTGTTGGGTATGCAGGACATGGCAGCGATAATGAGGGACAGAGACCGCTGGAGAGAACTCGTCCATGGATCTCGGGAATTTTACCCGCCTTAGATATATATATATATATATATATATATATATATATATATATATATATATATATATATATATATATATATATATATATATATATTTGTAAAATATATATATACATATATAAATATATATATGTATGTATATATATATATATATATATATGTATGTGTATATACATATGTACATGTATATATATATATATCTGTATGTATATATACATGTGTTGTATATATATATATATACATGTGTTGTATGTATATA
>OZ024745.1:9106158-9263658 GCA_964016885.1 Eledone cirrhosa
GAGTTTAAATAAAACATTTTTTTCTAATTTTACTAACTTAGAAAATCTCTCCCTACAAAATATATTTAGAAAACTAAGTTAAGTGGGTTCACTACACTATATATGTATACAAAAAGAGGTAAACAGAAATAACAAAACAAACGACACAGTAAATTGAAGAAATATAATAGTTTAACACTTGATATAGTAGAAAAAGAGTCTTAACGTTTAGAGCACTACTCCTTCATCAGAAGATAGAATGAGAAATAAAAGATGAAATAGAAAGAGTGAGAAGAGGAAGGAACGGGGGGAAATGTTTTTGAGAATAAAATCACGTGTTAACCATTTGGGAATATATAAGTTATTTTAAAAGTTTTGGAAATGTCATACTGATGATTGTTTCTATCGACCTTTTTCTGTCTCCAGAGATACTTTACCCAACTTATTCCACTTATATTTATAGTCATTAGCTATTAATATAGTATTCAAGTTAGTATTATTATAGTCGCTTTCTAAATTTTCATTTTTTGTGTTAAATTCTGAGGATCGACTAATTTTACTATTGAAATGTTCACAATAAATGAAAGTATTTAGACTTTTACGATCTTTCGGTTGGTCACGATAGCTTCTGACTAAAACTATTTTACTCGTTTTGATTAGTTTTGGTTAGTTTCAATATAAATACCGAACTTGACCAACTTTAACTGACATTTCTAAACAGTTATAGAAGTCCAATTCTATATAAAATATATGTCTCTTCTCTGCTAACGTATTGAGTACTTTATTTAACTGCGGTTTCTTTCCGATCCTCTTCGGATAACCATCCTTTTGCTCTGGTGTTGGCTCCGTTGTTCACCCCTTCCTTTATAATTTCTTTAATATTGCAACATTAAAAGAATATATCTTTCTGAAAGAATCGCGAGCAATTTATAATGTTGTCTAAGCATGTGTAATGTTATTTATGTATATATTTAAAACATATTTGTTATGTTATTCTACTGTAAATTTATTTATATGCTCTGTTTATATTTTCATTCTGAAAGAATTGCAAACGTAATGTTATTTATACAACTATGAATAAAAGTTCCATATATATGTGTGTGTGTGTGTGTGTGTGTGTGTGTGTGTGTGTGTGTGTGTGTGTAATGGTAGCTAAGATGCTTCCATAAACGGTATGCCGGTTGAGCACTCTATGCTCCTACGGAGCAGAGTATGATAGAATGGAAAACGAAAAATCAGTGATGCATCGTAACTCAATTTATTGTGTGTTTCCCCGGCGAACAGCTCCAGGTGCGATCTGTGTGTGGATCGACCTGACTCTCGACTCGCAGGTTCCTCGGACACGTCTATTAATTTATATATATATATATATATATATATATATATATACATTAACATTATATATATATACAATATTAATAAATGGAAACTATATTTATAAAACCATATTTATTTCATTATATATATTTCAAGGATACCAAGTTAAATCATGGTATGCCTTCATCAGACAAAATACAATATATAACAGTTTTACAAATAGATATTGACGTACCCTTTCAAAAAGGTGACCGTTGTTTTTGGAGGCCATCCGGATAGTGGTTTGTTTACTTTAGTAAGTCATAGTGTTAAGAGTAAGTAAAAAGATGGAGAGAGAGAGAGAAACGTGGAGAAAAAGAAAGGGAAAGATAGATAAAGAAAAAGAAGAAAGCAAAAAGAAAAAAGAACAGAGGAAAAATAACGGGGAGATATCAAAACATCAGACAGAGAAAGAGCTCAAGAGAGAGATATGTAGAGATAGAGAGAGGGGGGAGAGAACGAAAACCTTAAGTTATGTCATATTAAGTTGAGTTAACAATTGAGGTGAAATGAATAAATAAAATTAGAAATATTAATATTCGTGAATGGAATATAGATATATAATATGAGAAATTATACATTGTTTAATTATGATTATATATTTAGTTTGAGATCAATATATTAAAAATTGGAATTTAAACATTATAAAATATATATATTGCTAGAGAGATTATCTATCGTATATCACATATACATAGGCAAAGGTACATAAATATATATATATATATATACTCACTCACTCAGAAAACACACATTATATCTACTCCCGCACATAATGTATACATACAAAGCATAAGTGATTTTTTTTTTTTTTTTTTTTTTTATTTATTGCTTTATTAAAAAAAAAAAAATTTTAGTATATATATATATAAATATATAGGATTAACTTTTCTGCATTTATGGCTGTTAAATTATGCATATCTGCAATCAAAAGCTGCATGTGTAAGCCTGTACATTCACACCCATAATTCTTAGCTATACATGAATAGATATGTGTGTGCATCTTCAATTGGTATACACGCGTCACTCATGCATATATACAGACAGATATATAAACATTAAAAAAAAACATATAACACATGTATATGTATGTCAACACGCACATATAGATACATAAGCCGTATATAGACACAAGTATACATCAATATATAACATAGTACAATTGAGTATATAAAATAGATTATATTTTGGAAATATAATTATATCAATATAACTTAAAAGGCAAACGAATTCTACAAACATCAAAAACCTAAAATATCCCAAAATATTATAGAATATTTAAGTTAATATAATATGTTTAATATATTTAGCATAGAAATTTATCTTACGTATATTTTAATCAAGACATTGAAAGGACAAACTTTTGAAAATTATGAGAAGCTATCAGAATAAAAAAATAAATCTAATAAAAATTATGAGAAGCTATCAGAATAAAAACAAATCTAATAAAATAAAAAATAAAATGAATCTAATACAAAAAATGAATCTAATAAAAAAATAAATCTAATAAAATGAATCTAATAAAAAAATAATAAAATAAAAATAAACATAAAAATAAAAATAAAAATAAAAATAAAAATAAAAATAAAAATAAAAATAAAAATAAAATATTATAACTTAAAAAACAAGGATTCTACAGATATCAATATATTAAAAAATCTTTAAAAATCTTAAAAAATCTTAAATAAAAAAATTAAAAATTTTAAAACATTTTTAAAATCTTAAAAAATCCTTTAAAAAATTCTTTAAAAAAATTTGTTTGCCTATGTATATGTGATATACGATAGATAATCTCTCTAGCAATATATATATTTTATAATGTTTAAATTCCAATTTTTAATATATTGATCTCAAACTAAATATATAATCATAATTAAACAATGTATAATTTCTCATATTATATATCTATATTCCATTCACGAATATTAATATTTCTAATTTTATTTATTCATTTCACCTCAATTGTTAACTCAACTTAATATGACATAACTTAAGGTTTTCGTTCTCTCCCCCCTCTCTCTCTATCTCTACATATCTCTCTCTTGAGCTCTTTCTCTGTCTGATGTTTTGATATCTCCCCGTTATTTTTCCTCTGTTCTTTTTTCTTTTTGCTTTCTTCTTTTTCTTTATCTATCTTTCCCTTTCTTTTTCTCCACGTTTCTCTCTCTCTCTCCATCTTTTTACTTACTCTTAACACTATGACTTACTAAAGTAAACAAACCACTATCCGGATGGCCTCCAAAAACAACGGTCACCTTTTTGAAAGGGTACGTCAATATCTATTTGTAAAACTGTTATATATTGTATTTTGTCTGATGAAGGCATACCATGATTTAACTTGGTATCCTTGAAATATATATAATGAAATAAATATGGTTTTATAAATATAGTTTCCATTTATTAATATTGTATATCTACTCCAAATATTTGTTGAGTGCTTTATATCAGTTATAATAATATTTGCTTGTTGTATCCCAACAATTTTAAATAGAACTTTTGCATATATATATATATATATATATATATATATATATATATATATATATATATATATATATATATATTTCCATTACCATTACAAGGGGTCTGACGAACCGCGGATTACAGAGTCGGATCAGATCGAACCTTGAGCTGATCAGTGGCGAAACGCGCGTTACCAACCAATAAACGTAATGAAGGAGTAACCAATCGTCCTTGTTATTTTATTTAAATATAATACACTCTGTCTAGCTCTACACCTCGACACAGAAGTGAACCTAAACATCGAGTGCTCACCCGGGTGAACCTACAGTAACTCCAAGTTACACTCACTGGATATATATATATATATAACGAAGGAAGTGTGGTAAGGAACCAGATGGACCATAACGCACCAGAGTACTCAATACTTAGGGTAGTAGAGGGAAATAGGAAAAAGTATGACCCCGACGGCAGAGCTCAAGCCGTTTCGAGTATATATATATATATATATATATATATATATATATATATATATATATATATATATATATATATGTGTGTGTATATATATATATATATATGTATATATATATATATATACACACATATATATATATATATATGTGTATATATATATATATATACTTAATACATTAACAGAGAAAGCTTTAAGCAATACTCCGACCGACATCCATCTCACTCAACAAACATTAGGATATACCTGAGTATAATCCCAATTATATGTTTGGGGTGCTAACTATATTGTATTTTGCAGGTAGCCGGCTGTATTATTTTATATGAGACATAATTAAATACATCTCTCATTCCAAACGATCGTTTCATTATAAGTTTTCTACAAATTGGGAAAATAATGTCCAGGTTATGTAGAAGCCTGGATATAGTCCATAGGTATATATGCAGGTGGGCACTTATAACTCATCAGTGGATGCCCAGCAATATCAATATAAAAAACCATACTGATATTAATATTCAGCGATGGTCCCCGTCAGTGCTAGAATGACCGCCAAATTTGAAATTCCAGCAGTCTCACAAAAAGAAATTTCACGCTGTCCCCAAACGGGAAGGGGAGGTCATCGTAAAACATAAAATAATATATACACAGGGCAATTAATTCTGTCATAAATTTTAACCACGCGTGAAGAACTCAATTGGATATTAAAAAAATAAATATAATGTATGTATTATTTATACACACATTGGATTGGCAGTATCGGTAGAGAGTCGGACGCCATGCTTTCCAGCATAGTTACGTCCCTACGGTCTGAGTTCAAATCCCGCCGAGGTTAACTTTGTCTTTCATCCTTACGGGCTCGATAAAATAAAGTACTAGTAATGCACTGGGTAATTGCTGGCCTTGTGCCTAAAGTAGAAACAATTATTTATACACACATATAGGTATTTTATACACACACACACACACACACATATATATATATAATTCAATACATAAACAGAGAAAGCCTTAAGCGATACTCCGACCAATTCCATCTCACTCAACAAACATTAGGATATACTTAAGTATTATCCCAATTTAGTGTTTGGGGTGCTAACTAATCAGTATTTCGTAGAAAATTGGTTGTATTATTTTATATGAGACATTATTAAATAAATATCTCTTTCCTTCCAGACGGCCGTTTCGTTATAAGATTTTTACAAATTGGGATAAATAATTTCCAGTTTATGTAGAAACTTGTATATAATCTGTAGTTTTATACACAAGCGGGCTCTTATAAACTCATCAGTGGATGTCCAAATTAATATCGATATAAGAATTATATCGACATCAATATAATGGTGATGGTCTCCCTCAGCGCTAAGAAGAGAGTGGTAGATTAAAATCCAGCAGTTCTCCCAAATAAAAATTACACGCTGTCCCCAAAAGGGTAAAGGGAGGTTATCATAAAATAAAACAATATACACGCTGGTCAATTAAACCTGTTAGGTATAAACCACGTGTATAAGAACTCAATTGGAAATTGAGTGTATATATATATACACACGTTTCGCTATTGATCTGATCAGTTGAAGGTACGATCTATATCAATCTAGCTATATACATGTGTATATATATATATATATATATATATATATATATATATATATATATATATATATATATATATATATATATATATATATATATATATATATAAATATATATATAAATATATATATATATATATATATATATATATATATATATATATATATATATATATATATATATATATATATATATATATATATATAAATATATATATAAATATATATATATATATATATATATATATATATATATATATATATATATATATATATATATATATATACCTTAATAACCAAAAACTAAAAAAACTACGCAAAGATATAAGAAAACTACTACTCGAAATAGGACTAACTATAACATATGAATACAACCTTAAAGTAGTTAACTTCCTGGATGTCACACTCAATTTAAACTCGGGTTTGATTAAACCGTTTCATAAATTGAATGAAAATCTCAAATACGTAAATGTTGGGTCTAACCACCCCATCTCTATAATTAAATCTATCCCTAAAAATATTTCCCTTAGAATCTCGGGTCTATCTTCTAACATACAAGTATTTAAGGAACACGCCGAGTACTACGATAACGCCCTTAGTAAAGCAGGCTACCTCAACAAAATAGAGTACATAGATGGGAACAATCAAAACACCCAAAATAAATCCCACATAGGTAGATATAATAACACAACACCAAACCACACTTACTACCATAGTATGCACACCAGTAAACCAACAAACAAAACTAATAGAAAGCGATGCAAAGAGTACTTATGGTATAACCCCGAATACAATAGTTCCATTAGTACAAATTTACCAGTACTCTTCTTTAAAATAATTAAAAGACATTTTCCCACATCACACAAATACCACAAAATCCTAAACCCTACCACTATAAGACTGTCATACTCTACAGCGTTAAACCTTGAACAACACATAAAAAAGATCAATACTAGAAGGTTAAACGAAAACACTAAGAACTTAAGTACAAAGAACACAAAAAAACCAGTAGACAATACACTACAGAACATAAATAAACCACACCTAAGTTCGTCCGCAATACTACTCCAGAGAAAACCCAACGTACACAACTGTAACTGCACCTATCCTGACAACTGCCCCCTCGGCAATAACTGCCTGGAAAAAAATATTATTTATAAGTGTACCATTAAATCCGGAGGCAACGAGTGGTATTACGTGGGATCAACGGCAACATCGTTTAAATCTCGATTGTATAGGCATTCTTACTCAATAAAACACCAGAGCCAAAGAAATGTAACAACTTTAGCAGAAAAAGCTTGGACGCTCAGGGATAGCGATCAAAAGTTTACCCTAAAATGGGAGAAATTAGCTAAAACCCAAAGCTTTTCCAGGAGCCAAAATTTCTGCAAATTGTGTAATCTCGAGATTTATTACATAATCACACACAAGAAGAAACTGCTGAATAACAGAATTGAACGAACATTATTCTGCCGTCACAGAACTAAAACCCTTTTTTCCCACTACAAGCCGAATATTACATAAAAGAGGGACATCCCCCAACTATATAAACCTTAATCTAGTTAGAAAAATATAAAAACAATCTCTTCTCAACATATATTAATAACCTTAAATTACCACACTAATAATGGAAAGATATGCTGATGAGAATAGGTGCAAATATGCGATAATGAATGTGTCTAAAAACGTCCATAAGTATGTATATATATGTGAAAATGTATATAAATAAGTAAATATATATATATGTTTGATGTGTATAGTTAGATGTAAGTGTATTCATGTATTAAAGTGCTTATATATATATATACATATATATATATATATATATATATATATATATATATATATATATATATATATGTATGTATATATGTGTATATAGATGTGTATGTATGTGTATGTGTGTACACATGGACTAGAGTATGTATGTATATATGTGTGTGTCTATACGTGTGTATATAAAGATAAGTTGAGTATGAAAATGTATACACATGAGCGCGTATGTATGTACATGAATACATGTGTGTATATATATGTGTATGCATGTGTATATATATGTAAGTATGAATATGTGAATTGTGAGTATATGTATTTTGTAGAGGTGTGCAAATATATGTGTGTGAATGCGTGGGTGAAAGGATACTTACACTTGAAAGAAAAAATTTAAGTCTGAATGTTAATTAAGTGCAAATACAAAACCAACCACGCATATCTTTACTATCTCTAATCCTTCTATAGATTTAGAAAAATAACCAATAATATATTCTATAAAAAATGTCAAAACAACAGATGGGAATCTAATTACTCACTGCCACCAAGAATTCTCACTGCTATCGAAAAACCACTCCTTCAACTATTCTTCTAACAACTTCACCCCTCCCTCCTAATATTCTCTATAAAAACTAAATAGGTCCTCAGTAATATTATTCTGATGAAATGACAGTAAATAATAACATTGAAATATTGAATGTCTGCATAACTAAAAGTTTGTAGATAGCAGCTGTTTTAGGTTATGTAACTGTTATAGAAACACGTGTCAATAAATTCCTTTCAACTAAACTGTATCCATTCAAATCTTTCTATATATATATATATATATATATATATCAACCTGTCGCAACTTCAGGTCGGCAGCGACTTAACGGGCAACTCCATCAAGTTTACTTAGTGAGGAGGGTGATTTCGGACACTCTGCAGGACAAAAAACAAAACCAGACGAAGGGTGGAAGAACTCATAAGAGTCAACGGCCATCCAGAATTGTGTTAATATGTACATACATATGTATATATGTATGTATATATGTATATACATGTATTCATATGTGCGTATATGCGCGGGGACATAGAAATAATTGAGCTGGACACGCGATCGCCAAGTTAAACCACTGGGAGTGAAGGACCCCTAGCCTTTGTCAGGGCATTCTTCTAGGAGAAGGCAACTCAGAAAACTGGGATAACTCCAACATAAAACCTGCCGCTCAGTAGTTGCCAATTATGTTGATCTTTTCTTCTATTCGGGTTATAGCTACTGTCGCTCAGAGAGTGGGATTGGCTCAGTGCACAGTCTTTCCTCACTTTAAAAAAATCTTCACGCGCAGGCATTGCACGATAGAATTAATTAAAAATTATAAATAATATCATATCGTGCAATGGCCATACTCGATAACGAGGGGGCAGCCATCATATATATATATATATATATCCGATAGAACCGAGCCTCTAACCCCTTGCAACCTCACATTTAACCTTAAGGATCACAAAAATAATTTTGAAGCAAATCCTACTATCAGAATAATATGCCCATCTAAGTCGGATATAGGTAAAATTAGCAAGAATATTCTAGATAGGGTAATCGCACAAATAAAGGGAAAACTAGAAATCAATTTATGGGGTAACACTAACGAAGCGATTTAATGGTTCAGTAAAATAGGAAATAGAGAAGCATGTAACTTCATACAATTCGATATAAATTATTACTACGCATACATATCCCCAGCCACCCTAGATAAAGTGCTTATATTTGCCCAAAATAACTCCGATCTTACCCCTGATGAAATTGAAATAATTCTAGCTGCTAGAAGGACTATCATAAAATTTGAAAATAGCTACTGGGTAAGAAAAGATAGGATAAACAGCTTCGATATCACAATGGGATCGAACGATTCAGCGCAAATCACTGACGTCGTGGGGTTATTTATAGCACACAACCTACATAAAGAATTCAGTAACCTCCAAGGAGGGATTTATAGAGATGACACGTTCCTTATAGCTAGGAACTTAAATAACCAGAGCATAGAAAGATTAAGAAAAAACATTAGAACATTCTTCAAAAAACTAGGCCTAAGTATTACCTACGAACTGAATCATAAAAAGGCAAACTTTCTAGATGTGACTCTAAATCTAAATACGGGATTAATAGAACCCTTCCACAAAAATAATGAAAATCTGGCCTACATTAGTTATAACTAAAACCACCCCCGATCCATAATCAGATCCATAACACGTAGTATATCCCTTAGAATATCCCGCTTATCCTCAAACCTAGAAATGTTTAATGAGCATGCTAACTATTATAACGCGGCATTACATAGGGCCGGACACAAGGAAAAGCTACAGTTTATAACGGATAAGGACAACTCAAACAAACCCACTAACACTGACACCAACCGCTCACACAAAAATAGAGGTAACCGGACTAGACATAGAGGTAAACAAATAGCACCTAGAGTAGGTAGTCCAAACACGAATAATGTAAACCCTAGAAGAATTAGAGAGAGAAAATACCTGTGGTTTAATCCAATCTTCAACTCCTCTGTAAAAACTAGACTGCCTTCTACGTTTTTTAAACTAATAGATAAGCACTTCTCTATATCACATAGATATCATAAAATCCTCAATAGGAAAACTATAAAACTCTCATACTCTACGGCTGCAAATATAGAATCCCACATACGCAAGATCAACCACAGAAATAGCTCTAGGGAAACCACCCCACCTATGCGCAACATAGTACCAAATTCTAAACATAAACACATCATCGTATCACAACCGCAAACGCATACGAGCGCGCCGCAGCAAAACCTCAACGGGCATGAATCACAACCCACTTATAGTAATGTACAAAACAGAGGTGGGGAAGCTGCACGGAATAGCACCTCAAACTGCAATTGTCGCCTACCAGATAGGTGCCCATTGGCGAACAGGTGCCTTGATTCGAGCCTAGTGTACGGTGAACTCGGGCAACTCAACTTGGCATTACATTGGATCCACCGCGGGTTCATTTAAAAAAAGATGGTATATGCACAGACACTCAATGAAGAACCGTGCACTAATAGGTTCTACAACCCTCGCCAAAAAAATCTGGGAACTTAAGGACAAAAACATCGACTACAATATCAACTGGTCGGGGCTGTCGGCCGCAAGGGCATACAGTACCGGTATATCCTATTGTAGGCTCTGCGACCTTGAATTACTGTATATCCTTAGGAACGATAAAAGGCTACTCAACAACAAAATAGAAGGGTCAATTTTCTGTAGACATAGGATCGCTACTAAATTCACAAGATTTAAGCCACCATGATTCGAACCAACATAACTTAGCATTCAACATATGAAATCCGCACTCTCACACAGACCACCACAGAACTATAATATTCTTTAAACAGCTTCTAGCCTCCTTAATTCTATACCACAGTAATGTCTGCAAATATCTTATCAACCCATAAATATATCTCTTCTCGGCTGCTGTCAACACCACCTCCTCACTCTTGATTTTCAACAGATGAACTTAATTCTAAGTACATTATTTGACTACTACTACAGTCCATGAAACATCAGCTTCCTCCTGTTGTTATAATGAATACCCCAAAGTATCCGTAATAGTATTCATCATGTTCTCTCTATATATACCTTGCTTTCTTAACCTCTGTATTACCTTATTGCATATTTCATGCATGGTTTGTTATTGGAGATGTGAAAGCTAAACAACCCCCATGATTCGAACTAACAATCCCTTCATCTAATATAGACCACTTAAATAATTGTTTCTTCTTTCGGCACAAGGCCAGCAAATACCCAGTGCATTACTGGTACTTTATTTTATCGACCCCGTAGAATCCGCTTTACACCACATAAAAATTACCATCCTCACTACAATGAAAATATTTTATCTGTCAGATAATAAATAAATCTTACGGTCAGCAAACCTACAGTAAAGTAAATGGTCCATTATTTCAAGCCCCATGTTATCTCTACACTATATATAATATACCCCATGACAGCTTTTACATGTCAATTTCATACACCTGTTTCGTATCAGCTCGTTTTACATGCTAAAGTCATCAGTATACTCTATTTCTTACTTAGATTGATGTTGGGATTATTTTAACTATTTACTATCTAGCTAATTTATTTGAGTATCGTTATTAGTGTTCTGATTTAATTCCACTACTATATAGAGAAGCCATGCCTGTATATTTCCTTCATTCTCGCATGCTCTGATGAATAGACTGGTTATAACAAAGTATTGGTGATCGATTGGCGCAAAAACAGGTGGGTAGCGATCTCTAGACCTACCAGTTCAGAGAAACAATTGTCAGCAATGTGAATAAAGCCCTTATTGTATAGCAAACCATGTCACTCTTCCTTGATTTATTATTACTCCAAGTGTAAACAACATAGAAATCACCGCGTACTCGCAGCATCACTATGGAAACGTCTTGTTGAGTAAAATTTAGCCAAGCGTTAATACTATCCACTACTCGGAGTACCCTAGCTGGACTACATCTAAGTGGACTACCTATAACAATAATTTGTTACCCCGTATATATATATATATATATATATATATATATATATATATGATTCATATAAAGACATTTAGGTCAATTTTGCCTTTCATCCTTCAAGGGTCGAAAAATAAAGTACCACTGGTGGTGGTGTGGATGGGGTACAAGTGTGTAAATCAAGAGAAGGTAAGTGATATGTTTTGATCATTAGGCCAGAAATTGGATCACTCTTTAACTTCGAACCACCGTACACAATCTGGGGAGATGGTCCTAACTGGACCTTGAAACCTTAGCTAGCCCTTTTTAGCCACTGTATGAACACATTTATGGAAGCTGTGGTATATGTATGGCCACTACCTTCGGTCGTTTTTCTTTTTAACATACCGCACTATTGAGTGCTTTGTGGTTGTCTCGAACAACCTGATTAGTACCTGCTATATGTCAGCTACAACTTCGTTTCATACCTAATATATATATATATATATATATATATATATATATATATATATATATATATATATATATATATATATATATATATATATATATATATATATAGTGAGATTTATTTAATTATGTCTCATATAAAATAATACAGCCGATTATCCACACAATGCAATATAGTTAGCACCCCAAACGTATAATTGGGATTATACTTAGATATTTCCTAATGTTTGTTGAGTGAGATGGAAGTTGGTCGGAGTATCGTTATTAGCTTTCTCTGTTAATGTATTTATATATATATATATATATATATATATATATATATATATATATATATATCACCAACCATTACCACCCACTCTCAAGCGTAAACCTAATACCAACACTGTTCGTACTGCACTCTTTGTAATTGCGTTTGTTTTTTTTCTTTTATATATATATATATATATATATATATATATATATATATATATGTATATATATACATATATCAATCTGTTTCTATTTCTCTCCTACAAATATAAGATTCTTGTAAAAAAAACTATTATGTAATAAACTGTCTTTAATATACACGTTTTTTCATCATTAAAATTGAATAACAAAATAAATGTGTATATAAGGATGTTTAAAGTATTTGAGATCCCAGTAACCAAGTTACAAAGTATAACAACCCCTTGTCATTATAAAGGAGCTACCAAACTTTTAGGTGTAAATATGTGTGTATGTGTGTATGTACGTGTGTGTATGTGTGTGTATGTGTGTGTATCTGTGTATGTCTGTGTGTATGTGTGTATGTATATGTGTGTATGTGTGTGTATGTATGTATATATATGTGTGTATGTATGTGTGTATATGTGTGTATATGTGTGTATATGTGTGTGTGTATATGGGTGTGTATGTCTGTGTGTATGTGTGTATATGTGTGTGTGTGTATGTGTGTGTATGTGTGTGTGTGTATGTGTGTCTGTATGTATGTGTATGTGTGTATATATGTGTGTGTGTGTGTGTGTGTATGTGTGTGTATATGTATGTGTGTCTGTATGTATGTGTATGTGTGTATATATATGTGTGTGTGTGTGTCTGTATGTGTGACATCTTCATCCATTCCCAGTGACGGTAGAGTTCCTCTCTCTTAAATGAGGGATGTACCACAGATGAAGTCAACTGACGGAGTAGGAGGGATGACGTCATATATTACATTATTAGCCACGCCCCTTTCACTCCTCCTCCTTCCACCCCCACTCTCTATATTCTTTTTCTCTATATATTTCTTACTCCACCTTCTTGAGACACTCTCTCTCTCTCAATCCCTCTCCCTTCCTCCCCCCTCTCTCTCTCTCTATATATATATTATCATCATCATCATCATCATCATCATCGTTTAATGTCCATCTTCCACGCTAGCATGGATTAGACGGGAGTTGTCCCAATTTGAGGCAAGATTGATCGTCTCGCTCATATAGGACTATCTGGCAGGTTTTCTACGGCTGGGTGCCCTTCCTAACACCAACCACATTTACAGTGTGGACTGGGAGGTTTTCACCGTGTTACCTACACGGCCACATTACAGTGTGGACTGTGTGTTTTTTTGTCGTGACACCTACACGATCTCGATCTCATTATCTCATTTATTTGGACTGGATGTTGTGGTGCCATATATGTATGTATGTATATATATGTATATATATGTATATATATATATATATATATATATATATATATATATATATATATATATATATATATATATATATATATATATATATATATGTGTGTGTGTGTGTGTGTGTGTATATATATGTATGAATATATGTGTATATATATATATATCTATGTATGTATATGTATGTATATCTATATATGTGTGTGTGTATATATATATGCATATATGTATATATATATATATGTGTGTGTGTGTGTGTGTGTGTGTGTGTGTGTGTGTGTGTGTGTGTGTGTGTGTGTGTGTATGAATACATGTGGAAGTAAAATCGAAGCTTTGGCGGTGGGCAAGCAAAGTTGACCTACAATATGAATGAGTTAGCAAAGCACTCAATAAGGGTTGGTCCTTAGAGTAACAACATACGTTTAAATAGCATGACAAATTGAACATTGTGGTAGGCAAACCTAACACACAATACCAGAGCAACGAAAAAACTAACAGGTTAAAAGTGGTGAAACAATTGTTCTCGGTATGGTGAACTAACAGTTGTGTAACCACTTCTACCTAACTCGTACCATGGACTGAGTGCTCTACCACTACGGATATTACCTTCCAGTGTTCTACCACTATATATATATATATATATATATATATATATATATATATATATATATATATATATATATATATATATATATATATATATATATATATATATATATATGTATGTATGTATGTATATATATGTATGTCAGGTCACCACTTGGTGCTACTGGTAACATGTATCCCAGTACAACCTGTCTCATGGTCGGGTCGTTGGCGACTAAACTGGCAACCCCACCAAGGTTTCTTGGTGAGGAGGGTGATTTTGGACATCCTGCAGGACTAAAAACAAAACCTGTCAAAGGGCAAAGGAGCTCTTAAGAGTCAATGGCCATCCAAAATCACTGGGAGAGATGACCCCTTAGCCTTTGTCAAGGCAGAATTCTAGGAGAAGGAAAACTCTGATATAACACCTGCAACCCTGATGGTATCCAATCATGTTGACTTGTTCTTCTTTTTGGTAAATATCATCTTGGTTAAGAGAGTGGGACTGGCTTTGTGCAGTGCCTTTGCTCACTATAAAAGCTTCACGGCACAGGCATTGCTTTGTATCTGGAGATCTCTCTGCACTTGTCGTCACATGGTACCAAAGGTAAAGCACTATGTGTCAATAATTGTCACAAGTGTAGTGTTTGTACCAGAGTTTTCAAGTCGCTGGCTGGACTAAAAAGTCACACTCGTTCAGCGCATCGGTAGGGGTTCTCCTACATGGATATAAAGTAGTGGCCGTACTCGAAAACGAGTTGGCAGCCACCATATATATGTATGTATATATATATGTAATTTATACTTTGATAACTTTGATAGGTTTCTGCCACCTGGCGAAGTCTTACAAATCAGTGTTTGGGCACCTTGGCCCACTCGAGAGTTATTGTTTACGGACGCATACCCGTATATATATATATATATATATGTGTGTATGCATATATATATATATGTGAGTGTGTATACATATATGTATATATATGTATGTATTTTTATGTGCGTATATATATATATATATATGTGTGTGTGTATATATATATATGTTTATATATACATATAAATATATGTGTGTGTATACATACATATATATATATATATATATATATATATATATATATATATATATATATATATATATATATAAACACACACACATATATATATACATACATATATATACATATATACACACATATATATATATTTGTGTGTATGTATACATATATATATGTATACATATATATATATGTGTGTATGTATATGTATACATATATATATATATATATATATATATATATATATATATATATATATATATATATATATATATATATATATATATATATATACATTATTAGGGTAAACATTGATGCAATTCAATTCAAGCACTCAACGTACTTTTTCCACATAGGAGTGACGGAGTAAATATCGAATAAGGAAAAGCGAAGTAGTTTCAGATGTTCAAGTCCTTTAATAATAATGCTGTGATATATATTTCAATGACGACACTGGCTACACTGTTCGGTGTGCGAGTGTCGTGTCATCATCAGACAGCTTGTTACATAATAAGGTTGTTTCCGAGGCAATCAGAACTTATTACTTAAACATCTCTCTCCATATTATTTACTCACTTCAATCTATATTTTTACTCAATCCGAATTATCACTTGAAAAATTCTTGAATTTAGAATTTTTTAGTTTTTAATTGTTTAATTTATAATCTCTGATATTTGATTTAGGATTTTAATTTTTAATTTTTATTTCCAACTCTCACTCTTAACTTCCAATGTAAAACCATAGTAACTAGAATTAAGTTTATTTTCCCTTATGAGTTGATGGTCAGTCTTACTGTCAACGCTTAGTGAAAAGTAGTATTATGACCTAAACTAACACCCTCCCATCCCCTCTGGCTTTCGGCTGACTGCCACAGTAGTGATGGGTAGCAGTAAACTTTGGTAGGGCATAGGTGGGCCATTGTTTTGGCTGAGAGGGTGAACTGACAGCGAATTTCGTTGTAATCTGCGGTGGCTAATGGTCAACTTCCTTCGGACATGCGCTTGCGCAGACCGGTGGGGGTGAATTGGTACTCACAAGGGAACGGATGAAAAACCCAAAAGCACGAACTTCATCCGTTCCCATGTCGATTCAATTTGGATTGCCTCGGAAACAACCTTATTATGTAACAAGCTGTCTGATGATGACACGACACTCGCACACAGAACAGTGTGGCCAGTGTCGTCATTGAAATATATATCACAGCATTATTATTAAAGGACTTGAACATCTGAAACTACTTCGCTTTTCCTTATTCTCTATATATATACATATATATATATATATATATATATATATATATATATATATATATACATACATATATATATATTTACATATATATATACATATATATACATATTTATATATATACATACATACATATATATATATGTATATATATATATATATATATATATATATATATATATATATATATATATATATATATATATATATATATATATATATATATACATATATATATATTTACATATATATATACATATATATATATATTTTATCAAATGATTCTATGGACATAATTTATACTATATATATATATATATATATATATATATATATACCCTAAGTATTGAGTAATCTGGTGCGTTATGGTCCATCTGGTTCCTTACCACAATTCCTTTGTTATATATATATATATATATATATATATATATATATATATATATATATATATATATATATATATATATATATATACATATATATATATATAGGGAACTTCAACCGTTAAGGTTGTCTTTTTTCCGGGTATGTCAATATTTATTTATAAAAGAAATCTGTATTTTATCTTATGAAAGCGCACCATAATTTCCCTTGGTTGCCCTTGAAATATATATAATAAAATAATTATGGTTTTATAAATATAGTTTCCATTTATTAATATATTGAATATTTACTCCACTAATCTGTTGAGTGCTTTATACCAGTTATAACATTTTTAAGCTTGTTGGATCCTAACAAATTAAATATAACCTCTGTGTATATGTATGTATAACGAAAAGTCAACAAGGTAAAAACAACACAGTTCAATGATATCAGTTTAACGCTTGATATAGTAAGAAGTGTTAACGTTTCGGTTGTACACACAGACATAATGTTGATATATATGTGTGTGTGTGTGTATACACATACCTATATACATATATATGTACACACACACACACACACACACACACACACACACACACACACACACACACACACACACACACACACACACACACACACACACACACACACACACACATATATATATATATATATATATATATATATAACGAAGGAAATGTGGTAAGGAACCAGGTGGACCATAACGCACCAAAGTACTCAATACTTGAGGTAGTAGAGTGGGTAATAGGAACCAGTAAGACCCCGACAGCTGAGCTCAAGCCGTTTCGACGGCTAATTCCAGAATTAGCCGTCGAAACGGCTTGAGCTCAGCTGTCGGGGTCTTACTGGTTCCTATATATATATATATATATATATATATATATATATATATATATATATACCTTGTTATTTATTGAAAAGTGTTCATATGAATGAATATTAACGATCTACGAGGTATTTGATGACACAGGTTCACGAAAACAATTGTGGGCTGTCTATGAAAAGGTAGCTTGGGTGGAGCTCTTGGTAAAACCATAGACAGCAAACAGGTATAGGCTGAGCATATTTCATCTATATATAATAGAGCTGCACAAAGGTAGGGGCTGCTTCGAAAAGTTGCATATATATATATATAAATTATATATATATATATATAAATTTTCAACCTTATATATTTTTATATATTTTTATATTTGCATATCTGTTTGACCCGAATTAGGCGGTCGATTTTTCGCTGTGCGGATGATTAGTTTAACCACCATCTCAGTGTGTTTGGCCTCTAACGTAAGTTGTAGCTCTAATTCATATGAATTATCGAGCGCTTGCCACACAACTCGGAAGTGTTTTTCGTTACTCCTGAGCTGAAATTCGATTCTCGCTAATCTTTACTTATATATATATATATATATATATATATATATATACGTTATTCCGGGTTGAATCGGAGGTAACCACAGTAAGTAAGGTACTCAATACATTGCAGAGTATAAAAGTTTTAATATAGATGAGATTCTACAGGACTAGAACTGTTTCATTCTTTAGAAATCATCAGGAATCTGGGTATCAAAAAATAGGTATGGTATTTATACAAGTGGTAGGAGAGGGTGGGGAGTGAGATGGGTGTAGGTCATTGGTTGATAGAAAAGGGAATTCATTAAAAGCTAATTCTACAAAGCTATAGTTTATTTTTATTTTTATTTATTTTTGTTTTTAGAGTAACAAAGGCAGACAGAATTCTATAAACAGGTTCAGGATGGCATGCCATTCCTTATTATTAAGTTTCTCTTAAGCTAACAGGTGTCTATAAGATCAGTGGGGGGTCAGTCATGGTAGATATATTTAAAGGAAAGGGAGATTCTTTAAAAGCTAAAATCATTAAGGTTCTACTAAGTGACAAAGGTTTAGAGAATTCTGTAGACAAATTCAGAATATTAAGTGCATATCTTACAATTATCCTCAAATTACTCTTAAACTATTCAACTATATGCCAAAAAACAACAGACACATTCACAAGACACACTCACTCACACACTCGCGCGCACCCATAAACACACATACACAGACACACATATATATATATATATATATATATATATATATACATATATATATATATATATATATACATATATATATACACACACACACACATACACCATACATACATATATTCACATATATATATGTATACATACATATATACATATATATATATATATTAAGAGAGTAAAACAAAGAATCCTTTAATACATCAAAAGTTTTTATTAGCCGACAATGTTTTGTCCTATTAAGGACTCATCAGGGCAATCAAAACAACAAGAGGTAATATCGGCAGATACAAGCCAGAAACTCTGAAGAATATGGAGTGTACATACACTAATGTCTTACAAAGATATACGATAATAAAAATGAAAATAAAGATAAAAATAATAAAAATATATAATAAGAATAACTAAGGATGTAGATAACATTAAGAACCATATGACAAATATAGTCCAAAGCAACCAACCTAAATCTAAACAAATTTGGTTATATAGAGCAGGAATTATATATAACACAATATAATACATTATAATAATAATATACTTTTACCAACATTAAAATTCCAAATTACAAATCAAAAGGTACAATATATACATGTATATATGTGCGCGCGCACACACACACACACACACACACACACACACACACATATATATAACAACACACATATCTATGTTCGACTACACAGAAATTAGGCCCTATTAGAAGTTTGAATATTAAAAATAAGCATGGTAATAGTGAAAATAATACTAATACATCTACCCAATATACATGAGGCAATAATATGATATAATTACAAGAAACACATATAACAAATAATAAACAACAAAATTATATAATTCAATATAATATAATAAAATAGAATAGATAATCCCCGGTTAATTTACAGAAACAATATAGATGTCACAATGAAATACAATGATAAAATGTTAACAGTATATTAACATGTACCATAAACAATATATACAAATTGATTCATACTGGGTTACAGAATAAATAAGGAAATATAAATACTAAAAAAAAACTATAATGGTACAGGGAAAAATTGTTACAGAAAAAAATATGATGTTACAGAAAAAAATATACAGACATCTAACATGATATGTAAAGTCTAAATATCATAATGTTACATATTATAATATTGAAAAAATCCAGACATCTTACATGATAAATAAAGTTTAAATATCATAATGTTACATATAATGAACAGTAATTAATAAGGATTTATATAACATACAATATAATATAATATATTTTAAAATTGGCATAAAATATATAAATACTTATAATTACAAGGTTAGTAGACAGACATATATGGATGAGTGAGCGAAGCCAGACAGTGAATAGTAAATAGAATATAGAATAAAACAAATAAATACAATCAACCGGAAATTACAAAACAAAAGCAAATGGATACACATTTAGGCCTCGCGTGCATTTAAGAAATTATGTAAACACCAAGGAAAGCAATCATTTTAAATGACTCCAAACCCTATTTGATAAATTAATATTAAAAATATCGAACCCGTCCAATAAGGTAGTATAATATTAGCTGTAGTTTAAGTCATTAAAGTATATAAACTTTAATGTATCGTTACAAATGTTTACAAAAAGGAATAAAATTATACTATCATATACGCAACGAAGAGGGTGTTTGACTCAAACACGCTCCAGTATTCTAATCCTTATATATATATATATATATATATATATACACACATACATACACATACACATATATATACATATATATATACATACATATATATATATATATATACATACATACATACATATACACACCCATATATACATACATATACATATACACACACAAAAATACATACATATATACATATATATATACACACATATACACATACATACACATACACATACACAAACATACACATATATATATATACACACACATATATATATATATACATACATATATACATATATATATATATATATATATACACATACATACACATACATACATATACACATACATATATATATATATATATATATATATATATATATATATATATATATATATATATACATACATATACATACATATATATACACACACACACACACGCACACACATCCACACATATATACATATATATATATATACACATACACATATATATATATATATATATATATATATATATATATATATATATATGTATGTGTGTATGTGTGTATGTATATGTATATATATATATATATATATATATATATATATATGTATATATATATATATATATACACATATATATATATATATATACATATATATATATATATATATATATATACATATACATACACACATACACATACATACACATACACATACATATACACACACACATACATATATACATACATATGTACACACACACACATACATACATACATATATATATATATATATATATATATATACATATACATATATATACACACACATATACATACATACATATACACACATACACACATACACATACACACATATATATACATATATATATATATATAAAAAAATACACACATATACACACACACATACATATATATATACATATATACACATATATATATACACATACATACACATATACATACATATATATATATACATACATATATACATATATATATATACATACATACACATATATATATATATACATATACATACATATATACATATAAACATATACACACATACTTATACATATATATAGACACATACACACATACCCATATACACATGTGCACACACATACATACACAGCTTTTAATGAATTCCCTTTTCTATCAACCAATGACCTACACCCATCCCACTCCCCACCCTCTCCTACCACTTGTATAAATACCATACCTATTTTTTGATACCCAGATTCCTGATGATTTCTAAAGAATGAAACAGTTCTAGTCCTGTAGAATCTCATCTATATTAAAACTATATATATATATATATATATATATATATATATATATACTAGCTGCACTATCCGGTAATGCCCGGGAAAGGTGGGGTTATTCGCAGTTCCCAGAGTGCGCCTGAAAATGCTAGCGACCCTGGGTGGCGATACTGGATTTTCAATAGCAACCTTTGCTAGGTGTGTTTATGGCAGATCATTTTTTTTTTTCGTGTGTGGAATTATCAATAGCTGTTTAAGTCATAAGTCGTTCTTCACCCAGCTTTCTTCATTCAGAGTGAATAAGCCGGGGAAGTTTGACCTCGAAGATTATCGAACTTATTCAACAAACTTATGTATAAGAATAGCAAACTTACTGCCTTAGCGCTCCAGAACAAACACAGAACAATTGAGGAAGTCATCGCAATTATTGAAGAAATTATAGCCGAATGAACATATCCAGGTACTGTTCAAGCACCCTGTATATCACCATTTGTAAAGCCCTTCGAATAACTGAAGCAATTCAATAAAACCATCCTGTTTTCCACTTATAGTAGACATAACCTGAGAAAACATACCATAATAAGTCAGATAAACAATCAGAAGTGTTGGCCTTAAAGAGGGCCTTGTAACATTCACTGTTGCAAAGTGTAAATAATGGGGGGAAAGTTACATCTTAATTCGTGTTAATCTTCCCACAATCTGACACCTCGAAATATAACTGACAAAATAAACTGACAAAATAAACTCTACTCTCAAAGACGGCATGTTACAATTAACATGCCGGGAGTACGAATATTCGTCAACATACAATTTGGGTTTTATTCTTCGGACTCATCTCATGGTAAGCCAACTTCCAGGTCATTGATGATCACACTCTTTTGTAACTTATCACCGATTCCTGCAGTTGACCTTAATGTGACCTAAGCGTGTACACATCTTCAGAATCCATATCAGTGGATGTGATATATATATATATATATATTTCGTTTCTGAATTTGTTTAGCAAGATTCTTTATCTGAAAACGTGTGTTGAAACCGATATTGTTATACTTTGGGAGGGTCATGTTGCCAATAAGAAACACACGCACCAGTTGCTTTCACTTCAATTTATTATAATAAATTTATAAATTTAGGAATTTATAAATTTCCCGTTGGTTGGTTGGTTCCACAACCAGGTGGTTGTTTATATATTGTCAAAGTTCTTTTGTGTGACGAAAGAACTTTGACAATATATAAACAACCATCTGGTTGTGGAACCAACCAACCAACGGGAAATTTATAAATTCCTAAATTTATAAATTTATTATAATAAATTGAAGTGAAAGCAACTGGTGCGTGTGTTTCTTATTGGCAGCATGACCCTCCCAAAGTATAACAATATATATATATATATATATATATATATATATATATATATATATATATATATATATATATACAATAATGAGAGGTACACAAATACATGTGTATACATACATATACATGCATATATACACATATATTTTTTTTTCACAAGTACGTGAGATTGTGTATTGTCAACCTTAACCAGTGTTGCTCTATGATTATGAGAGACAAGATAATCGGAATAATTAAATTGACTCTACATCAGAGCTATGTAATCTTTATATATATATATAAAAGCGAGGGTGTGTGTGTCTGTGTACAACTTTGGACCCGCATTAAGGCTTTTACAATTACCAACTGAATTTGACAAAATTTTCTGTGCACGTTGAACAGGTCGCTAAGATTGTCAAATCACAAACATTTTTCAAATCGACCCACGTTGAGCAATAAAAAATCGATATCAAAATTATTGTTAGAAAAATTGATGTAAGGGAGATAACAAACTTTATTGACAATCCTTATAAAAAAAGGGAGATAACATTTGCAAGACATACGGGATTGCAGTGATGTTATGGGGGGGGCACCCTTCTGCTATCAGGAGACTTCAGACAGACTCTTTCTATAATACCGAAAGGAACAAGAGCAGATGTGGTAAATGCATGTCTTAAGTCTTCACCATTGTGGCGACAAGTGACATCATTAAGACTAACTACCAACATGCGTGCAAGGTTGCATGGGGACCCTCTGTCATCAACATTTTCTGGAGACATTCTTATAATAGGAGATGGTAACCTACCTCCGGATACAGATGGACACATAGCAATTGATCACATCTGCAATGTAGTTGAAACTGTCGATGATCTCAAGGCGAGTGTATTCCCGAACTTGCGTGATAACTATACGATTCTTGATTGGCTATGCGAAAAAGCCATTCTTGCACCCAAAAATATCACGGTTAGCTGTATTAACGATCAGCTTCTTCCTGGATGTCCACGGATATATAAATCTATTGATACTGTATGTGATCCACAGGATGCGGTCAATTATCCCATTGAATTTTTAAATTCTTTAAATCCTCCTGGTTTACCTCCTAATACATTGGTTCTGAAAGAGGGAACACCAGTTATTTTGCTGAGAAATATCACTCCTCCAAAACTATGCAATGGTACACGCCTTGTGGTTAAAAAAACTGTCTCCACTTAGTATTGACGCTACCATTCTATCCGGATGTGGAAAAGGCGAGGATGTGATAATAACAAAAATTAGCCTGACTACATCAGGCGTGGATACTCCCTCTCCTTTCGCCGAACCCAATTTCCCCTTCGTGTTGCCTTTGCGATGTCCATAAACAAGTCGCAAGGTCAAACTCTGTCCGTCGCTGGAATTCACTTGGATGAACCTTGTTTTTCGCACGGACAATTCTACGTTGCCTGCTCACGAGTTGGCAGTCGAGATAATCTCTTTGCGTTTGTTCCGAAAAGAAAAACAAAGAATATCGTCTATCCTGAAGTGCTTTAGTGTTAACAAAAAAACTTATTACAGCTCTGCCTTGACTCCACCTTACTCATTACAAAACATACCAATGAATATGTCGTGCAGGATATTTTGGATTATAAGTTAAAAATTTAACCATACACAGCAAAGGATGTTCTCAAAGAATAGATTTTCTCTTATTCTACTCTCATTGTTTTTTTGTTTGTAAACAACTCTGCTTTCATTACAACTTTTTGTACTTTAGCAAAACTGCCTGTGTTTTTTTACAGATTTGCAACGTGTATTGCCTTTAATCATTTGTATAACTATATCCTGTTCAGTGTTTTCCTTCATTATCAGCATAGTTTTATGTATACAAAGAGTGCACTAAATATTCGTTTGCATTAATTATTGAAGACTTCTGCTTATTTTGACAGGTTGGGGACAAATAATGTTCTTCTTTTACTTCCTAGCTGTATATTCTTAGCATAATTTCAAACCCCGAGCAACGCCGGGTAAATCTGCTAGTATATTATAAAGTAAGATATGATACAGAGGCTACAGAAGGGCGGTAAGGCTGACTGAAAGTGTACATAGTGTTTGCTTGAAAGCAGTCACTATACCTGTATAGCCTCTGTATCATATCAATATCCCCTCCGCCTTCTACGATATTTTTCACTGCTACAAAGGATTTAATCCCACATCTTGACCGCTGTATCACGTGATAATGCTTCCCTGCGCTTTTTGAAACTTTTTCTCATACGATGCAGACCTCTTTTGATGTTATTCTTTCCCTTAAGGTTTCCCTTGATAAGTTGGCCTACCTTACAATAATGTTGCATCTCTATGATGTAGGATTTTTGCATAATAGCCAACGAAACTGTACAGTCGAGAATTTGAAGAAAAAAATAGGTATTTATTTATGTCTAATATTTCTTCTTACTTTATATATATATATAAAATACAAATATTAATAAAATAGATGTTCTTTTGATCAATTAAATTTTATTATACATATTTCAGAGGTACAACAGTACGTCCTCATCATCCAAAATATAATGATACATTACATACCCTGAGATGTTAAATGGTTAAGATTTAATCAAGGTAGTGATTAACCTAAGAGAAAACTCAACATTTATACCCTAATAATTAGAAAATGCGAAAACATAATAAATTCAATAGAGAATGTGTGAGTAAGAAAAACGTTGGTTAATGTGACAGCTATAGAGATTTTAAAATGTAGGATACTACAAGTTATGGTTATCTAGGAAAACATCTCATGAATTATAACAGTCCATGAGGGCCGCTGAAAGATGATTTAAAGAGAGCGAAAGATAAAGGGGAGTATTATATGCAGAAAGAGATTTTTTTTCTTCCCAAAAGCTAAACGGTTAAGTTTCAAAATATTTAATTTATGTTATTTTAAGGGTGAAGATTCAAGATTTTAGGGCTTTTTTTAAAGTTGGTGGTTATTTATATTTATTAATTTTATAAATTCTATAAGTGTGTTAACATTTCTAAACTTCTGAATTTTATGAGGATAAAATTTAAAAGATTTACCTGGCCAGCGAAAGGAAAATTTACGCTGTTGAATATTTTCAGAAATGTAATCTTTAATGAAGATTACCTATAAAAATGTCAACATTTTCGGTATGTAAAGCTTATGAAGTACTTATTGTTAGATATATTTAAGTAACGATTAGGTATATAGAGATATATTAATGAGCCAGTATATTTTAGGTAAATGATAACGAATATAAAATAATAGATTCAAACATGCTAAAGTTAAATAGATACATATATATAAAACTGTGTAAATGCATGAATTATTCACAGTTCAAAATAAATAATAATCCAAAAATTTAAAAGTTATCTAAAAATTAGGTATAAAGAGATACAGAGAGATATATATAGATATATATTAAGTATTAGTGATACAGTATACTTTAGGTAAATGATAACGATTATAATCTTATATAATAGATTTCAACGTGTTACAGTTAAATACATACATATATATAAGAAAAATAATAATAAATGCATGGATAATTCAGACTTAAAGATAAGGTCCGTAATAATTTACAGGTTGGATATTTGCTCTATATTTGAATCATGGATAGAAAAATAAGGTAGGTATATTTAAAAACTTACAAAAGATAATTACATATAAATAAAAAATGTAAACACATGAATGATTCACAGTTAAAAATAAGTTCCGTAAAAATAAACCGGTTGGATATTTAAACTAAAATTTAAAACTTAGATAGGAAAATAAAGATAGAGAAATAATATTATGTTATGTATATCAACGTGTCAGCGTGTTATTGAACAAGTGTCATTCATTCGAGCGTTGGTGAATTGGCAGTATTGGTAGAGGGTCAGACATGCTTTCCAGCGTAGTTACGTCCCTTTACGATCTGAGTTCAAATCCCGCCGAGGTTAACTTTGCCTTTCATCCTTACGGGGTCGATAAAATAAAGTACCAGTAATACACTGGGTAATTGCTGGCCTTGTGCCAAAAGTAGAAACAGTTATTTCTTCTATAGATGGTTATAAGATAATGCAATATTAAAGGCCATTAATGTTTTTCCCTGTGGTTATTTACGTCTGAAAACCGAGTTTTTAATGGTTTAGTGTTTCTTTCTCTTTTTTCTGGTTTTGTGGGAGGCTAAGAATGGAGACGTAGCTTTATGAAGGCAACTAGAGAATAATTCACTTTTTTTGTTAATTAGGGTCTCATAGTTATTAATAATCAACAGGGTCTCCATTGTACAGAGCGCGCAATTATTTGATATACTAGAGTTGCGGTAAACTCCACAATTCCGAAGTTTTGTCCAAAGAATGGAGTATTTTAAATTCCTCTCTTTTAATGACCATATGAGCTGTGATAAAGAAGAGGATGATTTCCTCTTGGAGTTCGAGAATGAGCATTTATGGTTCGCAAATCTGGCTTTAAATGTAGAAGAAGTCGATCCTATGTAGTTGTATGTGTTGTGATCAGTTTTTACGGTGCATTTATAAACCAAATTACTATCTAGACAATTATTTTGCAGAGGACAGTCAGTTTTATTTCTACAATTACATTTTGGTTTAGTATCATTTATGTTAATGCTATTTTTAAGATCATTATGCTGGTTTTGTTTTAGAATTTTAGTGTTTAATTTGGCAATGTTTTGGGCCATGTTCATAGTTGTAGAATACGAGAATTTAATGGTGTGTCTATTAAAAATGGAATGGTATGTATGGAAAGAGGTGTCCAAAGCATTAAAGAATAATTTTGTAATTGGTGTTCTAACTGCGACCGAAACAGGGGGGGGGGGGCGAACCATATGACTGATTTAGTTCTAGTTCTTTTCCTCAATTTATTTGGCGTATGGGTGTTTGAATTATAATTATTAGAGTTTCTCTTATATATGTTATTATTTTTATCAAGATTAATACTTGGATTATTATTATCTACATATTCTATATTATTCACATATCCTGCTCTTTTTAACGCGTTGTTGTAGAATTCAGCGTTTTCATCAAATATAGCTTTATTGGCTGATATTTTATTAATTCGTTTTTGCACACTATTTACTATAGCTTTTTTTACAGATTTATTAATATTTTATTAATATTTGTATTTTAATATTAATAACTCTGGAAAATGATTTACCTGTAGAGTGCTTCCAATCTACTGTAAAACTCATTCTTTGATGTACTCATTGAATCTTATTTAACTCTTTAATATATATATATATATATATATATATATATATATATATATATATATATATATATATATATATATATATATATTGACCCGAATAGCTTGATCGTTTTTTTTTTGTTTTTTTTGGCTGTGCGGATCATTAGTTTAACCACCATCTCAGTGTGTTTGGCCTTTAACGTATGTTGTAGCTCTAATTCATATGAATTATCGAGCGCTTGCCACACAACTCGGAAGTGTTTTTCGTTAATTCCTGAGCTGAAATGCGATTCTCGCTAATTTATATTTATATAATCGCTTTACGCGTTTCTATTGTCCTAATAACTTATTTTAGTTATTATCGCTCCAACGTGAGGTATATGATTTTTAATACGATGAGATACCCATGATCGTTAGGTAAATCACTGATGAGGGACTCATTTTATAACATGTTATCCATGTGCAACCAGCAGTATTCTTCTCACCCATATTTTCATATATATATATATATATATATATACAGAGACATCTGTTCAGTCGTCAACCAGAATTAGATTGTCGTCTGCTTTGTTTGAAATTTCTTTATGTATATTTCTAATAAGTTGTTGCCTCGTTTTGGAGGACTGAGTTGTTGGAGGAGGGAGGGGAGTAGTGGAAGGGCTGGTTTAACATACAGTAGTAGTATCCCCTCTCTCACTGAAACGTCTTCTCTTTCCTCCTCCATTGTAAAGGTGTCCCCAGGGATTCTATTATTAGCCAGTCCTGTTTCTGAATATTAGCTTAGCATGCGTGTAAAGTTTCATCAGGATCGGATCACTGGTGTAGGCGCCAACTGGTTATACATAGACAGACAGAAATTGCCATTTATACAGTATATATATATATATATATATATATATATATATATATATATATATCACAGAAAAAAGAGAATCAGTGTTGCGACGAAAAGAATTTATTGGACATATTACAATTGTTTCTCGGGCGACCAGCTCGAGGCACGATCGATGTGGTGATCAAACCTGACTCTGAAATCGCGTGGTCCTCGGATACGTCTCGATTCTACGAAGCAGATTTGCGGCCTACTGCATACGGACGCTTTAAGCATCCAACACCAATTATATAAAGAAGAAGACAACGAGAACGGAAACAAAACAAAACGAAAGACACAGAAATCCATATCATTACTTATTTGTATAGGTAAGTATATATTACCTGTATGTTTTGTGAAGCTACGTATACTTTCTCTTACGTATATTTGCTTGTATTTGGTATAGATGCATATATTATATCATATTATATATACTGGTTATGTGTATACGTGTATTTTGCGTTTGTGTGTATAATGCGGGTTTTCACGTATGTAGGGTGTGTATATGTGTACTTGTGTTTTGGTTGATCTACGTTTAGCGAATATATGTGTATTTACCTGTAGGTATGTGTGCGCGCGCGTTATATACGTATTTATGTGTATATTTATATACGTTTATATAATTATATGTATGCACGCACACACACACACACACACACATATATATATATGTTTTATGTGTATTTGGTGTATACGTTCGTATGTGTGCGGGTACAGGTGTTGCGCGGGTGTTTGTATGTGTGCGCGTGTTTTTGTGTACGTGCTTGTATATGCATACCCATGGCGGGTGTTTAAGCATATGCACGTGTATGTACGTATATGGATGCGTGCATGTATATATTTAATTATTGTTGATTTCAATAACCTGAAGCTGAGAATCATTCGGTTTCCTAAATACAATTTTAGTCTATGACTTCATTTATACCATAAACGTGGTTTTGTCTTTGCGTATAATTATTCTCAGCGCTCCACATAATGACGTATTATCTTCGCTTTTTCCGTTCATTACCAGGGAACGTCTCCACGAACCAAAGTATCGGCTTCCTGTTTTCCTTCGGTTGCAACGTTTTTCGAAATATTTACTTCTGCGTTCACAGATTGATTTTTTTTAGTTTCAGAAGATCCTGTTAAGGGTGAAAGCAGCGATTCTTTGCTTAAACTTTAATCTGTTATTTTAATATATATATATAGTTTCGTTGACAAATATATCAAAGTGCCCAGACTCGCAGATATATTGCCCTTGGTATGACAGTGTAGTTTTAGCTCAATGTAGGATAACTGGGATACTACAGAGCTGTTATAGGTTTAGGAATAACCAAAGAGTGCTTAGAAATACATTGTTTTATTAACTAACAGTGTTTCATCCGTACCCTAAGGCAGGAATCATCAGAGCCTATAAACAAGAGTATATCAATAGTTGCATGCTCCATCAAGCTGCGTCACCAGAACAAGGTTAAAGGACCAGCGCTATATAGAAAAAGACACAATACATGACGCATATAATGTCATAACAAATTACATCAAAGATGTATCACTTACATGGTGCAATAGATGATAAGGGGGTTGGGAGAGGGTAAGCAAGGAATAGCCATTCATCTACTCCTAGTTTTCTAAGAGCCCACCAGATTATAGCACGGGGAACTCTGTCAAAGGCTTTCTCGAGATCGACGAATGCCAGGTAGAGTGGCTTACTTTTAGCTAGGTACTTTTCCTGTAACTGCCTCACAAGGAAGAGGGCATCAGTGGTGCCTCTTCCTGACACAAACTCAAATTGCATCTCATCTAGTTTCACCCGGTCCCTAATCAACTGTGCTATAACTCTTTCTGTTACTTTCATGACCTGGTCCATCAGCTTTATACCTCTATAGTTTCCTCTATCTAGTGCACCACCTTTACCTTTGTAGCAGTTGACAATGATGCTACTGCACCAATCCTTTGGTATGACACCTAGTATTACCTGGTTAACAATACATGTGATTATAGTGTGACCTACCGACCCAGATGCCTTCAGCATCTCGGCAGCTATACCCGATGGACCGGTTGCTTTCCTTGTCTTCATATCTTTGATTGCCTTACATACTACGCTGCTGCTGACTTGTACTGCTGGCCCCTCTGTAGGGTCTACTTGGGGTAGGGTCTCTTCTCCCCATACAGTAATCTATCATAATGGCTCTTCCACGCATCTTCCTTCTCAACACTTGTGAGGGCAAGCTCACCTTTATCATTCCGGATACACTTCTCTTATATATATAATATAATATATAATATATATAATATATATATATATATAATATATATATATATAATATATAATATAATATATATAATATATAATATAATATATATATATAATATATATAATATATATAATATATATATATATATATATATATATATATATATATATATATATATATATATGTCTTGATTTTTTTTAATTGAGTTTGAATTATTTTCCCACATCTTACGTTAATTATTTTCCATTTTGACGTTATAGTCACTTAAATATATTATGAAATACTGTTGGCTTCTCGCTCACATTAATTTCTATATATAATATATATATATATATATATAATATATATATATATTATATATAAAATATATATATATATAATATACTAGCAGTAAAGCCCGGTGTTGTTCGGGGCTGCTCAGTAGCTGTGTTAAAGTTACAATGTTAAGTTCCTTTCTTGGTTTAAAAACTGTAGAGTCTACAGTGTAGAGTTTCATGTGGTACTTTTGATTAATATTCCCTCAACCAACAGTATGCCTTATGAAGTTAAGAAAACATAACCATAACCCGAATGTTAAAACAAAAGAGGATGCTGGAGATAAAAACTGCACTGGTAATCTATTAACAAAAATCAAAAATGTAAACACTACAACACTTGTCTCAGAGAAAAACATCAGCGTAACCAAACTATCAGTTATTTTGAAACAAAGAAATTGGATGGACATGAAAAACAAAAAGATGCGTTATGTGTCTGTCGTTTAATATCATTGCTTCTAAATGAAAATCTCATAAGCAATGCTTTTTTTACAAAATATTTGCTTGTTTTACGGTGTATTTAAATAGGCTTGTTTTCAAGGAAAAATATTGTTTTAAAAGACTTTTTAATGGAAGCTTAATGTTGAAACTTCGAACTCATGAATTTTGCAGGTTAAAATTTTGCTGGTCCGAAAACTGTTCGCGTATTTTTGTACTTTTGCACGCGTCGTATATTCGTAACGTAAATAGATAGACAGAATGACGCCATAATAGGGAAATAACTCGTCTCTCATCTCTATTTATACATTTGAATTGAAAAATCAATACATTACAAATTTGATCTTTGCACTTGGCGTGAGTCGATTTGAAAATTGTTTTGACCGATGTCTCCGCCGGACCTTCATCTATAAGTATAGCAATTTCACCGAAATTTGAACGTACGGTTTAGGAGGAGATGTGTGCCGACCGTTTTAGTAGATAGACAGACAACCTCAGTTTTATATATATAGATATACTAGCAGTAAAGCCCGGCGTTGCTCAGTAGCTGTGTTAAAATTACAATGTTGAGTTCCTTGCTTGGCTTAAAAACTGTAGAGTCTACAGTGTAGAGTTTCATGTGGTACTTTTGATTAATATTCCCTCAACCAACAGTATGCCTTATGAAGTTAAGAAAACATAACTATAACCCGAATGTTAAAACAAAAGAGGATGCTGGAGATAAAAACTGCACTGGTAATCTATTAACAAAAATCAAAAATGTAAACATTGCAACACTTGTCTCAGAGAAAAACATCAGCGTAACCAAACTATCAGTTATTTTGAAACAAAGAAATTGGATGGACATGAAAAAAAAACAAAAAAAAAACGCGTTATCTGTCTGTCGTTTAAAATCATTGCTTCTAAATGAAAATTTTATAAGGCTTTATTCGAGATCAATGCTTTTTTTACAAAATATTTGCTTGTTTTACGGTGTATTCAAATAGGCTTGTTTTCAAGTAAAAATATTGTTTTAAAAGACTTTTTAATGGAAATGAAGGAAGCTTAATGTTGAAATTTCGAACTCATGAATTTTGCAGGTTAAAATTTTGCTGGCCCGAAAGTTGTTTGTATATTTTTGTACTTTTGCACGCGTCGTTTATACGTAACATAAATAGATAATGCCCCAGCATGGCCTCAGCCGGATGGCTGAAACAGGTAAAAGAGTAAAAGAGTAAGCAAATGACGCCATAAAGGGAAATAACTCGTCTCTCATCTCTATTTATACATTTGAACTGAAAAATCAATACATTACAAATTCGATTTTTGCACTTGGCGTGGGTCGATTTGAAACTTTTTTTTTACCAATGTCTCCGCCGGACCTTCATCTATAAGTATAGCAATTTTACCGAAATTTGAACGTACGGTTTAGATGTTTGCCGACCGTTTTAGTAGACAGACAGACAACCTCAGTTTTATATATATATATATATATATATATATATATATATCATCATCACCGTTTTACGTCCGTTCTTCCACGCTAGCATGGGTTAGACGGGTTGTCCTGTTGTGGGCAGTGTCTGGTCGGCTGACCATGCCTTGCTCATACAGGAACTGATCTGGCTTGATTTCTACAGCTGGATGCCCTTCCTAACACCAACCTCATTTACAGTGAGTGCTGGGTGCTTTTTCGTGGCGCCTACACGTCCACTTTACAGTGTGGGCTGGGTGCTTTTTTGCCGTGGCACCTCCACGACCACCTTGCGGTGGAGGGGGGGGGGGGGCATATTGTTTATATGCTTCAGCATGTACCCATGGGAGGTCGGGTACCCTGTATTACTGCGTGACGCCAGAAGTCACGGTCGTGTGTCATTGACTTTGAGAGGTGTAGTTGGGTAAGGTCGGCTTTTATCACCTCATCCCAAGTCATCTTGGGTCTCCCCACTCCGCGGTTTCCATCAACTTCTAGTGCTCTGCACCTTTTTATGCAGCTGTCATCCTTCATACGCATCACATGTCCATACCAGCGTAACCGCCTCTCCTGCACGCAGCATTTGATTCCTCTTATGCTCAGTCTCTCTCTCAATTCCTTTATGCTTTGTCGTTCACGTATATTACTGTTACACATCCATCGGAGCATGCAGGCTTCGTTTCTCTCTAATCTACGTAAGTCTTCCACCTTCAGCGCCCAGGTCTCACTACCATGCAACATCGCTGTTCGGATACACGCATCATACAGTCTGCCTTTCATTCTGAGGGAGAAGCCTTTTGCAGCTAGCAGTGGTAGTAGTTCCCTAAACTTCTTCCATCCCGTTCTTACCCTAGTTATTGTACTTTCTGAGCACCCACTTCCGTTGCTAATTCGGTCACCTAGGTAGCAGAAGCTGTCTACTGTTTCTACAGGGCCCTCCCAGAGATTGGTGGTACTTGTTTCCTGTGGCTGTTTGCTTGCTGTTTCAGCACAGCTGCTGCATGTGAATCCTACATTCTTAATTAAGCTTCCTGAGATCCCGCTACATCTCTTGTGTACCCATTGTTTGCATTTGGGGCAGAGAATGGAGTTTCTACCTACACCTTTCCTACATACTGAGCAAGGCCATTTCCCTGAGGGGATCTGGGTTCTGTTTTCTCGTCTACTTACAAGGACCTTAGTCTTTGTCATGTTGACTTTGAGGCCCTTTCTCTCTAGTCCCTGCTTCCAGGTTTGGAATTTATTCTCTCTATATATATATATATATATATATATATATATTAATATATATATATATTAATATATATATATATATATATATATATATATATTAATATATATATTATAATGAGACCTATTAAGTGGCAGTGGATTGGCAGTATCGGTAGAGGGTCGGACGCCATGCTTTGACGCATAGAGTTACGGCCCATGCAATTCTGAGTTCAAATCCCTCCGAGGTTAACTTTGCCTTTCATCCTTACGGGGTCGATAAAATAAAGTACCAGTAATACACTGGGTAATTGCTGGCCTTGTGCCTAAAGTAGAAACAATTATTATTAAGTGGCAAAGTCATCAGAGCGTTGGAAAAATACTTTGCGGTATTTAGTTGTGTTCTGAGTTCAAATCCCGTCGAGCTAAACGTTATCTTACATCCTTCTGGGATCGATAAAATAAAGTACCAGTAAAGTACTGGGGTAAATATAATCCACTTTCTCCTGCTCACAATTTGCTGGCTTTCTGCCAATGTTAAAAAGAGTCAATAATAAGCTCACTAAAAGAGATGTGGTGTGGTAAAAACCTTAATACAATATATTACTTCATCCAACTGCATTACGAATTCAAACTCTGTTAAGTTTCGGGAGAAAAGAGTTCTGCCATATTCCGACAATCTATTCTATCGACTATGGTGACATATGGCTTTTCATGGTTTTTTTTAAATCTCACGTTGATCATCCTTCTCCAGGCCTGAATACAGTAGGTTTCTTCCAGAGAAGGAGAGAGAGAGGGAGAGAGAAAGTATTAACCCCAGTACTAGACTTGT
Organism: Eledone cirrhosa; assembly: GCA_964016885.1. Classification (NCBI taxonomy): domain Eukaryota; kingdom Metazoa; phylum Mollusca; class Cephalopoda; order Octopoda; family Eledonidae; genus Eledone; species Eledone cirrhosa. The sequence continues at coordinate 9,142,546 of OZ024745.1, forward strand.
ACTTTATTTTATCGACCTCGAAAGAATGAAAGGCAAGTTGGCCTCAGTGTGATTTTAACTCAGAGAGCAGACAGTATCTGTCATTAATGTTTTTACAAGAAGACCCACACACTCAATGATATACAAGAGGTGCTGAAGCAGCCCTCTAATAAATTGTTTAGGCAAGTTGACACACTCGCAGTATTGATGTAGGTCAGAGATTCTCAAAGTGGACGCTACCCAGGGAAGCGTTGAGAAGGTCCGGGGGGGGGGGGGGGAACTGTGGCTTAAGGGGTGGGTGAGGAGTATATTAAATATCAAATGATATATATTATATATAAATATAGTAAAATGAAAAATATCTAATATTTATTTATACATAGTATATATTATATTATTTATTATATATAAATTAACGATTTTATTTATTATATAATTTTCGTATAGGCAGGTCTCTCTGGATATAGGAGTGATGAAGATATTACATGGCCGTGAGAGGGGACAGTGGCCCAAAAGTTTTGAGAACTTCTGATGTAGGTGATAGTGAGGCTAAGGCACTGGAATAACCAAGTACCTTCACGGGTATCATCAGTTTTGTTATACTATAGGTGCGCGCGAGCGTGATATAGATATCAGCAAGTTACCTCGTGGTCCCAACAGACAGAATGGAAAATTACACCGGAGGATAGCGAGGGTGACACGTTGAAAACCATTCTAGCTGACAGGACTCACTCCTGTGGGTGGCTACCTTTGCTCCGTTAGCAGTAGGAAAGTGGTATAGGAACTAAGATCACCACTGCTTCAGGTTTAACGACAAACTTATTGGAAAACAGTCGATCATTTCCAACATATTTGTAACCTGTGCCACCGGGAGAGTTAAAACATAGTGAATGGGGTAAGGGGAACAACTGGCTCTGCTTTAAAAACCAATGATACTTGGGACAAAATCATTTGAAATATTTTTACAATGATTAAAAGCTATGTTTTGTGTGTGTCCAATTCTTCCATAAGGATGCTGGACAGTTCGATCAAAGAACCTATAATCTATTTAAGGTTCAACCTACCTCTATTTCTTTACTAAGCTAAAATGGTGAAACTAATGTTCTAAGTATAATTCTGTGAGCCAACGAAGAAGCCTCTGCATGGTCTCTCGAACTGCTAAAAACAGCAGTTAAAATTCCCTTTAAAAAAATGACATATTGAACAATATTTTTTTCCATTGTTTAGTCTGGAGTTGTACCAGTTGCCTTCGTGGGTCTTCAGTAAACATGAAGTTGATCTGGTTAATGTATTTGAACAAGCAGGGAAAAGCGGATGTAAAATGATGATGATGATGATGATGATTAATTGATGGCTGCACAATAAACATGGGCAGCAAGGGAATTCTATAGGAATGACAATCTGGGAACATAAGACTGGGCAGTGTGCTTAGTGCAATGCTTAGGGCTAGAGTGGATGATGAGAGGAGAGTCAGATGGTCCTTAATAGAACAGGACAACCAGTTCCTTGGAACTGAGGCCACAGTAATAGCAGTGGTTAAATAGAGTGGTCAAATACAGCACACATTGGTAGACCAGACACTGGAGTTTGGGGGTAAAATACAGCACACATCGGTAGACCAGATGCTGATGTTTGGTGGTGAGCAACTTCATGTCAAACAGTTGGGTGGCCATTAGTGGAGGGGATACAGTCTAAGATGCCTGGATAGCAGCAACACCATACCAGATGTGAGAGTAGTGTTCCATTGTGAGTTTTCTACAAGATAGTCCAACATGAAAAAGAGGAGATAATCATAACTAGAATGTGTTTCATCAGATGTATGTCCCTCGACCAGAGCTGACATGGAGCTAAATAAACTTATAATTCTGTTTGCCTCAGTTTGCTTGGTTGACACACAGGTTCCACTCAAGCTTCACAATTGTGTAATTAGCAATACACAAGTAGCCATCTTGCACGAAAAACTATCATCATCATTACTGTTTAACCACTATTTTCTATGTTAGCATGTCATGTCATGAAGCCAGGCAGGTCAGGTGCCCACATCTTGCTCATACATTCCGTTTTTGGTTGGTTTTCTATGGCTGGATGCCCTTCCTAATACCAACCTCTTTACAAGGAGGACTGTGTGCATTTTGTTGTGGCACCAATATACCCATACTACAGGGTGGTCTAGGTGCTTTTTGTTGTGGCACCAGTATGACAACCACATAGGGTGGACTGGATGCATTTTGTTGTAGCACCAGTACTGCCATATTACAGGGTGGATTAGTTGTTTGTTGTTGTGGCACAAGCACTACCACATTACAGGGTGAACTGGTGCTTTTTATCATGGCACCAGTACGATGACCTTACAGGGTGGACTGAGTGTCTTTTAAAATATGTGAATATCAAAATATACAAAAAAATAACAGCTTTCTCATACTTGCATGAATAATTGAATATAACAAGATATTAAAATTTAAAATAGAATAAAATCTACAAGAAATAAACAGAAACACATAAACATAACATTTATTACTTTGATAGGTTTCAGCCAATATTGACCCAGGCCATGTCTAACTTAATATCACAACATGGATAACATTTTATAGAAATCTACTTATATTAAAACATTAACTTTCTCCTTGACTAGTATTTCATACACAAATGACAAAATGAGTTTATTTATATAACAAAATAGCGTCGCATTTTCTCAAATAAGGTGGGAAAATACTTGTGGTATATATAATGGATTCTTGAGTTAATGCAATAGTATCTATATGATCAACCTGCAGAAATAACAGCCAAATTTTCTCAAATCACACCCTACTATGTTAAAAAATGAAGGACATTGATGGTCAAGACAGGACCGCTTTTGATCATGTTTGCTCAATTAGGCCTGACCTAGGACTAAAAACAATGCATGGGTTCTTTCTGTATATATAACAAGAACGTTTTTCATAGAATATATAACAAAACATTTTCAGATGGATCTATTAACAACATAATATAAATCTTAAGTGTGTGTGTGTAGGGGGGGGTACCAACTATTTCCTTACAAAATGGCTTCTCTTAAAATGGTAAAACATTGTTTTTATGAAGAACAAACCACCAAGAAATTGGTAATTTGACCCAGTGTGGTTGTGGTATGGACAAAACTTTATACTTTAAAGATAAAACTATACAAATCAAAGATAAATTTTAAAGACATAAATATACAAGTTAGAAATATAACCAAATTTACCAATGATAAGAACTTTTATGATATTGAGTTATTAGATGTCAATAAGAATAAACTTAGATATCAATATGATTAAATCCTACATATTTTTAGTGTAGAGAGATTACTACATGTTACTAGAAGTATTTACAAGTGTGTCCTACCTATTTTTAGTGTAGAGAGATTTCTACATGTAACTAGAAGTATTTACAAGTGTGGTGTCTGGGGCAGAACCCAGTCAGACTAGAAAATATCTTAACAGTACAGAAAAATAAAATGGATTTTCTAGTTTCATATTTTTTCTAGTACAAAACTACCAACAAATTGATTTAGAAATAACAGTTGGTATTACCATCTTTTAGGAATAACAGTTGGTATTAACATCTTTGAGGAATAATAACTGGTATTACCATCTTTGAGGAATAATAACTGGTATTACCATCTTTGAGGAATAAAAACTGGTATTACCATATTTGAGGAATAACTGGTATTACCATATTTGAGGAATAACTGGTATTACCATATTTGAGGAATAATAACTGGTATTACCATATTTGAGGAATAAAAACTGGTATTACCATATTTGAGGAATAACTGGTATTACCATATTTGAGGAATAACTGGTATTACCATATTTGAGGAATAATAACTGGTATTACCATATTTGAAACTTAACTGTGTTCACTTGAGATTACAAGAAATGAAACAAAAAGATGTTGCTATTGTTGACATTGTTTCTTCATCAATTAAAATAGAGAAGTTTGTAAATGACGGAAGACAGAAAATAAATAGAAATGGATAAAACTTTCTCATGAGATAAAACATAATGAATTGTTTAACATAAGAAGCTTGTATATTTACAGTGGATATGGGTGGGAATGTGTGGGTATATATTTGTCTGAGGCATTGTGTATATTTAGTGGATATGGGTGGGTATGGGTGGATATATATTTGTCTGAAGCATTGTGTGTATATATACAACTGTGTAATGATATATATATAAATGAGGATGTTATTTATATACAAGTATTTATAAGAGTGAATCTATTCTTCAAAACATATGGAGATATTTAGTTTGAGTTAGGTAATACATCACACCAGGTAGAACTGTCAGGTAATACATTACACCAGGTAGAACTGCTAGATATTGCATGGCCCCAGGTTGAGCTGCTACATCTCCGGTACTGGACAGATTTTATGGGCAATGCCAACTGGCAGGAGACCCAGATGACATGAGCAAAAGATTGTTGGATAACATCCATAAGCTTGGTGGGTCTCACTTGGAGATCCAGCTGGTTCATGTGGTGGTGATAAGACTCTCTAGGTCTGTCGGAGGGCTCTTCCCCTCACAACTCACTCAGCATTAAGTGGACAAATGAGAAGAGTTAGGTATCTCTCACATATATCTTTCTTTTTGATATTTTAAAATAGACATAAGCGTGTATGTGTGTGTGTGTGTTTACGCTTCCGGAGCAAAAGCTTGATATAAACAAAACTTACATGAGAGAGACATTAACACTTATAAGAATGCCACAGTTGACTGTTGCAGAATAGCCCCAGCTCCAGATACAGCTACAGTAGAAGTGTTCTAAGCAGGTTACCCCATCAAATATTGTCTCAAACAAGACCAAATAAGTCAACCCTAACCCTAACCCTACAGTAAGCCAGATAGCAACTATGGGATATTGTTCCCACTGGCATGACTGAATACAGGAGAAGGGAAGGAAAGGGGGATGAGGAGAGAAGTTGTAATTCTTACAGTTGGCTAGGTATTTCTAAGAGCAACAATATCTTTTATCTGCTGGTCAAGCTCAGCTATTATTTTGTCCTGAGATGTGTAGACCCCTGTCCGAAGTAAAATATCTCTCTCTTCAATTAGTCTGGCAACGTGTTCATCAAGACTGGCATTGTTATGACTGGGATATAAGTGGGCTTTCTCTACCATTTGGTTTTGTATCACCTCAGATGAATGTCGATCATCTGACACTCGCTGTTGTTGTTGTTGTGGCTGTTGCTGCTGCTGTTGTTTTTGTTCTTCAGCCAAACGTATTCTAGAGAAAATAAAAATTACAGATTTAATTTGACAACAAAAAGATTAACCAACTACTAATATAGATGAAAATAATTTTACTATTTGATGGATTTATTTATTTTAAGTCAACTATGAAAGTCTTAGTCCTCTATATAATTTCATTGACATCTGAAGAGAAAGGTCAAAAAAGGACAGAGAGGTCAGGAATGGACAGAGAGGTCAGGAAAGGACAGAGAGATCAAGAAAGGATAGAGAACATAATATATATATGATCCTGTGCACTATCGAGTACATTTTAACATAACACAAGCACTAGAGAGGTTGTCATGTCTTTGATATAGCTGAAGAGTCCTCCCAAACCTTTATTTGGCAGGTCATCTACAGCTAAATGCCCTTCCTATCACCAAAATAAAACAACGATTGCATCTCAACTGATATTATTAGAATGTCAGACGAAATGCCTTGTGGTACTTGTTCAAACTATTCACACTACATTCAAATCTTGCTATGGTCAACCTTGCCCTTCATCCTTCTGGGTGGGGGTTAATAAAATAAAGTACCAATCAAGCACTGGGGGGGTCAATATAATCAACTGTTTTCTTCCCCAAAATGTCTGGCCTTGTCTATATGTAAAATATTTAAATAAAAGTAATAAAACTAACTTATTTAACTCATTCTTGATCACTTCTAGTTCTAGTTTATCATTCTTTAGACTCTCTTTCTCCTCGTTAGCTAAATATCGTAACTTTATTTGCTCCAGTTCTTCCTGCTGTTTTTTAAGCTGGGCTTTGGCAGTGTATTGTTCCTGGTGTTTGAGGCGAGCAACTTCTTTTAAGGCGCGGCCCCATTGCTGTTTGTAGTGCATTTTTGATTTCAATGCATTATTGAGTTTTTTCTCCAACTCCACCTGGAAAAGAAAATATATTTAAATAGTTTAAAAATGGAAATGTAATAGAGATAAAAGGTATTAGTTATTACACTACTGGCCTCTTAGTCATAAATAAATACACTTGACAAAGAATACAGTTCTGCTTACTTTGATTTCCTCAACTGACAACAGATTCAACACCTTCTTCACAGTTAAGTAATTTAAAGTCAAAACAGTATCCTAAAGTTTTCAAAAACTATTTCATCAATGTGTGAATGTTATAGAGTGATGTCAAACTCTAAATGTACAGCGTCTGCAAAACAAATTTAATTCTCACCTTGTAAAATGGTAGTACTGTTGCCATGACAAAAAGCCCTGTCAACCTTATATGGTGGTAGTACTGGTGCCATGACAAACCAGTCCACCCTGTAAGGTGATTGTACTGATGCCACAATAAAAAGTCCCCAGTCCAACCTAAAAGGTGGTTGGCATTTGAAAGGGCATCTAGCCTTAGAAAACCAAGCCAAAAACAGTATGTATGAGCAAGACATGATCACCTGACCAGTCTAGCCACATAATGTGACAACCTATCTAATCCATGCAAACATGGAAAATAGATGGTCAACAGTGATGATGACAATCATGGTGATATTAAATCTGTTCACTTCATATATTCTTCACATCTGGGATTTCCTAATGTCGTCATTAGTCAAAAATAAACTCTGCCAGTCTAACTTATCTTCAATTATACTACATGAAAACAAGATATTTGGTGGTGAAGCAATTACACTATTAGGATTTAGAACAAAAATATTGTAATTTCATACTTACAAAATTGGAAAATAATATAATTAATGTATGAAGCTGAATTTTCAGCTATTTGAAGCACTGAGAATATGTATATATATAAGAAGAAGATATATATATAAATATAAAAATGTGCTCAAGTGTTGAAATGCTATAAAGATACCTTATAAAATAGGGTGAAGACCCTTAAAAGACAGAAAAAAAAGCTACCATCAGCCACTATGAGGAATTGAACTCCATATCTTCCAGATACCAGCTATGGCAACTTCTTTTCCTATCTTTTAAGGGTCTTCACCCTATTTAATAAGCTATCTTTATAGCATTTCTGCATTTGAGCACTTCCTTTATACTTATATATATATACATAAATATAAATGTTGGTTGTGGTGGTGGTCACATGATGTGAAATTCTTAACCACATAACCATGTCAGTGCATTTTGTAAAATATTAATAAAATAGAAATTACACTGCCGCCACTGTCGCTTAATGTCCATTTTGCATGCTAGCATGGGTTAGATGACTTGTCCCATTGTGAGACAAGTCAGATCAGATGACCGTGTCATGCTCATGCAGAACTGTTTCTGGCTTGGTTTCTATGGCCTTGCTAAGACCAACCATATTTACAGCATGAATTGGGTACTTTTTCATCATGTCACCAGCATCACCACCTGTTTATAATCCGTCACTGCAAACTGTGATTGTATCAAAACTTACTTTTTCAACTGTTAAAATGTTGATCTCTGACTGTAGTCGAACCTCAGGTTTACCGTTCTCCTGTTCTTTGTAAATGCTGAATTCTTTACTCAGTGCTGAATACCTCTTCTCGGCTTCTAATAACTTTAAAAGAAACAAAAGCCAGTCAACAACTTTTGGGTGAAATATCCAAAATAAAGAAGTTACAGCTAGTCCAGCTAAGTCAATGTGATATCAGCCTAGAAACTAAAGAATCAATAATTTATTACCAACCAGTGGCACTGTGTTACACAAATGAAATATATATAGAGATATATATTCTTAATGATCCAGTCCACCTGAGAAGATACAGCTTTAAGTAGCTAGCAATATTTTCTCATGTTTTAGTTTTGAGTTCAAATCTATGTACAAAGCATTCAATAGACATATATCTTAACCAAGAAAAAATTCTTTCAATCACTTAGTAACTTCAATGATCTGCAAAAGTACTGAATTTGATTATCTAGTTGAACAGGTAAACAGTTGATTTAACTTATTCCTGTTGATACCAAACTGTCTGAAACTGTCCCTGGTTCTATGATACAAAACTGTTTTGTTTTAAGGTGCTTATATTTATCTAAAAAAAGTCTCATAATTTTAGGTAAGAACCTTTGTTAATTTTTTTTTTTTTCCCGTATGCCAGTTTTTATTCAAAAGCAAATCTTATTTAGTAAGAAAAAAAAAGGGGTGGGGGGGACAAAAGGAAAGAAAATGTAGGGAAATATAGAAAAAAAAAAGTGAGAGAAAAAGAAGGGAACAGGATAGGGAGGGGATGGCAAGAGCTCTGGTGTCGCAGAAGAGAGGGGGTAGGGTGATTTGTTAAATTAAGTTCCAAACACCAACTTAATAATGGTTTCTGATTTAGGAACAAGGCCAACAATTTGGGGGAGGGGTAAGTCGATTGACCCCAGTGTGTTACTGGTAGTTCATTTTATCAACCACTTAAGGATAAAAAGTAAATCTAACCTCGGTGGGATTTGAATTCTGCCAATTCTACTGCCAATCCCCCACTATAAACACTAACTTAATAATGAGAAAGTTAGTAATATAACTAAATCTCTTCAAATTCTTGATTATTTAAAAAATCATAGGAAGTGTCTTTCATTAGAAATAGAATAACAATAGGGTTAATGACATAGACAGTGTCTTTCATTAGAAATATGGTAATGAAAGGGTTAATGACATAGACAGTGTCTTTCATTAGAAATATGGTAATGAAAGGGTCAATGACATAAACAGTGTCTTTCATTAGAAATATGTTATTGGTAGGGTTAATGACATAGACAGTGTCTTTCATTAGAAATATGGTAATGGAAGGGTTAATCATAACAAATCATCATCACTATCATCAAGATAATTATCAATAATTTTATATCTATTTTACTGACATTGTTGAAATCAGTGTTACTAAATAGACAACATGAATAAATATATGCAACATGATTCAATGTACACTAGTAAATAACTAATAAACACAGGTAAGATTCATATCATGTAATAAGTACTAAACCAACAAGAAGAGATTAAAAAGAAAATAACATTAAAAAATGAAATTAAAATAAATTTCTAAAAATGATAACTTTACCTCTTGTTTGTATTTGGAGACCAAACCTTCATATTCTGATGCCTTCACTCTAAATATATGAAAAGATGAGATTTATATGTAATATTTGTGAGGGAATCCAGACAATATACTACTAGTGCTTCCTCCTCTCTATCACCACTATTTCATGTTTATTTTCCATGCTTGCATGGGTTAGATGGGTTGTCACATTATGTGACTTGACCAGTCAGGAGATCATATCTTGCTCATATGATCTATTTTGGGCCTGGTCTCTACAGCTCAATGCCCTTCCTAATACCAACCACTTTACAGTATGGACTGGAAGCATATTCCAACAATACAACCTTATAAGATGGACTGGGTGCTTTTTGTCATGGCACCACTTGTATCACCTTACAGGGTGGACTAGGTGCTTTTTGTAATGGCACCTGTACTATATCACCTTACAAGGTGGACTGGGTGTCTTTTGTTGTGGTACCAGCACTATCACTCTCATAAATAAAATATCTGGAACTATGGTTTCAGGCTAATCATCATCATAATTTTTTCATTCCAACTTTTCCATGTTAGGACGTCTTGAGACAATGTTTACACCTGAATGCCCTTTCTGACACCCTTCCAGTCACTACTTATACTGTGATAGAGTGTACCTATTCTAAACCAGGTACACCCAGTGTAAATGTAATAGTTATTTCTATGTTTCTACAAGTATTAAGTTAGTTAATTCTGAAAATATTGAGTTTTTATAGAAATCATTAATGAAGAAACATAAAATACTAAAAATAATAAAGAACCTTTCAAGTTGGATGCGATGTTCACAGTCGTCTAGGAGTCTTTGAGAAGCTTCCTTCATTTCAGCTAATCTACGCTCATGATCTCGAGTCTGATCATTTCGCAGCTGAACCACCTGAAATATAATATATTAATTCTTTCTTGACTCTATTTCAGTTAATTAATGAAGAATTTTGAGTGATTTACTAAAATCATTAATTATTCAATTACTAAAATACTAACTTAACATATAGTTCTGATATAAAATATATAGTTCTTCTATAGAATATATAGTTGTTATATAGAATATATAGTTGTTATATAGAATATATAGTTCTGATATAGAATATATAGTTCTGATATAGAATATATAGTTCTGATATAGAATATATAGTTGTTATATCGAATATATAGTTGTTATATCGAATATATAGTTCTTATATAGAATATATAGTTCTTATATAGAATTATGTTAGAAGATTTTAATTTATATGTTGAATTGCCATTGTTTCAAATGACGAATGCTCCGGTTGAATTAACAGAACTGTCTGCTCATCAAATTAATGAGTGTAAGTGGCTGAGCATTCCACAGACACATGCACTCTAAAAGTAGTTGTTAGGGAGATTCAGTGTTACACAATGTATGACAAGACTCTTTGAATTATAAATACAACTAATTTTTGCTGAGTGGACTGAAGCAACATCAAATAGTTTGTCTTGCTCAAGGACACTATACACTGCCCAGTTTGAGAATCAAACTCACCACCTTACTATCATGAGTGCAGCATCCTAACAAGTACACCACAAGCCTTCACAAATTCATATAGAAAATTTGATTTTGTTTCATAGAACCAGAGCCAGTTATAGGGGGTTAGGTTGGTATCAAAAAGGGTTAATAGTTGAATTATTTGGAACACATTAAGCTGTTAAACTCCCGCTAATTATCCCTAATAAAGATAAAATATCCAGAGTTATCTTCCATACTTGCTGATGAAAAAATATATATTTCAAACTGTCTGAAACTGCCCCTGGTTCTACGATAAAAAGTTGTTTGTTTTAAAGTATTTATATTTAAACCTCCCATTATAATTTTATGTCAGAAACTTTTGGTAGGTTATTTTGCAAACTTAATAATGATTTCTAATTTAAGGCCAGCAATTTTGTGGGAGGGGAAAATCAATTATATCGACTCCTGTTCTTTATTTGATCAACTGTGAAAAGATGAAAGGTAAAGTTCACCTCAGTGGGATTTCAACTCAGGATGTAAAGAGCTGGAAAAACATCCACTTAATACTGTAAAAGTTATTTTAATAAATCCCTCAAAAGTCTTGAAAATTGCAAAGTTAATTAAAAGTCATAGGCAATGTATTTCATTAGATATACATTAAGAAAAATGTTAATTGTGAATTTGTTGATTTCTAAGACATAAATAAGGCCACAATTTTTTTCAGAGATTGGGGAGGACAGCGTGATTATATCAACCCAAGTAAAAGTGAATTAAATCAACCCCAGAACTTAACTGGTACTTTATTTCATCAACCTTGGAAAAATGAAAGACGGAGTTGACCTTGGCAGGGATTTAAACTCAGAACATAAAAAGTCATAACTAAATACTATAAAGTATTTTGTTCAATGTTCTACCGCCAAAATTACCATCATAATAAATAAAATAATGATATTATTGTGTACAGTGCTCAGGTGCACTACAACTCATCAAAGGTGCATGTATAGTACATAGAATAATGTAAAAATGTCAGGAAAATGAACAGTGTATGAGTCATGATATAATAATAATAACAATAATGAAATATTGTGTACAGTGCCCAGGTGCACCACAACTCATCAAAAAAGTGCATGTACAGTACATAGGGCAATGCACAAACATCAGTAAAAAGCACAAACATCAGTAAAATAATAATAGAGATGTACGTGTCAACATGTTAATCAGATTCTAGTAATTAATTCTTAATCATTTAAATTTGTTACTGCATTAAAAAAAGTCAATCCTGCAGATATTAAATAGTTTTTGACACTATTTCTTAGGTCAATGGTTCCTAGTTATTTTGTTGTGAAACACTTATACAATGTTCAAAAAGCCATGGAACCTATACCTATATTTTACAAACAATTCCTATTTTCATAATTTTAGTGAGAAACAAAATTGCTTTACCGAGAGAATTTTTTCATACAAACAAGTTTATAAATTTCTATTAAATTTTATTAATGAATACTTTATCACATGGAACTTGAGAATTTTTTCACAGAACCACTTTGGGACCAATATCACCACAATCATCATACACCTATTTTTCCATGCCACCATGAGTCAGATTGATCCTTATTAACTAAATCAAGATGTTATCAGAATTACAGTCCTCCCAGATGGACCAGGTGAGGAGGGGGTCACATCTCCATATGCACCGGTGTTGGCATAGTTTCTTGTATCTTTGTTTTTTTAGACTGTATATACATGTGATGACTGTAAACAAATACACAACGAGAGAAACATAGGATAGTGGTAAATATAATTGCTTACTTCTTTTTCTTTGGCAGTTAATTCTTGTTCTTTCTTCATTAAATCTTTTAAAGCTTTCTGAAGAGTTTCTTCCAATTGGTTATATTCAGATAACTGAATAAGAACATATTTTTATATCAAAAAATATATTGCTAACACAAATAACAAAACAATAGGAAGGATTAAATATCACATAAAATTAGTAATTAATTAAATAAACACAATAAAATTCATGAAAAATGAACTTATGATGATGTAAATTATAAATACAAAATCCCAGTATATCGCTTATTACTGTTATATGCTTGTCCAATTATGCCCAAAAGTCGAGGATTTTATTTAAAACCTTCTCCTCGCTAACTACCCCATACCCCTCCTGCCCACCTCCACTCGCCACCATTATTATTTGGACCAATCATAAGTCAGCGGCCTATGCTATCACTTCTCCTGGTTGCTTTTCGATATGATGGATGGACTAAGGAATTCTGGAGAGTCTGAAAAATCTGGACACTCAGTGACAATGCCAAAGATAACGACAAATTCACGTCATGCTGCCGGACAAAAAGGCAAGGACTCCTCCTCTTTGTTTCGGCCGCGGATGGCCAACATAACCCCAACCCCATCCCCCTCACTGCGCCCCACCGTTCCCACCCACCAAACGCAATCCAAAACTTCAGAGTTGGTACCATGAATGTAGGCACCTTAAAAGGTCGCTCTAACAAGGTTGTAGAAATGCTTGAACGTAAGGAGGTTGATGTTTGCTGTATCCAAGAGACCAGGTGGAGGGGCGGGTCTGCTAGATTCATTGTGGGTAAAAAACGATGCTATAAGCTTTTCTGGGTGGGAAATGACAATGGGCTGGGTAGGGTAGGAATCATGTTAGCAGAAAAATGGGTGGATAAGATAATAGATGTAAATAGAGTGAACGACAGAATAATTAAAATAAGACTTGTTCTAAATAGAACTACTGTGACAGTAATATCTGCGTACGCACCCCAATCCGGACTACCTGGCGCTATAAAAGACAGATTCTATGAGACACTGATGCTCACTACCTCCCAAATAATCGACAGTGACTATATAATTATTGCTGGCGACCTAAATGGTCACGTTGGACAACATTGTGACGGCTATGACGGAATCCATGGAGGCTATGGGTTTGGTACTAGAAATGAGGAAGGCTCCAGAATCCTGGAATTCTGTGACGCAAATAACCTAACTATCTGTAACACTAACTTCAAAAAACGAGACAATCACTTGATCACCTACAGATCAGGGGAATACACCAGCCAGGTAGATTATATCCTTACCAGAAGACGTGACAGAGTGTCTGTTGTAAACACTAAATCCCTCCCCCATGAAGAATGCACCTCTCAACATAGACTCATAATTAGCGACCTCATAGTCAGGACGAGACGTACTCGACAACAGAAGAAAAATATGGAAGCTAAAGGACCCCACAGCCAGTAATAAATTTAAAAGTATATTACTTGATGCTTTCGACAGTAAGGAAGAGCAATTAGAGTCATACAATATAGAGGAACAATGGGAATTCCTGAAAGCAAACTTGCTGATGGCGGCAGATGAAGCCTGTGGCTGGAGCAGGTCTATAGGCAGGAGGAGAGTAATGTGGTGGTGGAACAGTAAGGTGGAGGAGTCAATTAAGGCCAAAAAGCGGGCTTGGAAAGTATGGCGGGATGGGGGAAGTAGAGAAGACTATCAAGTGGCCAGGAGGGAAGCTAGGAGACAAGTGTACTTCGCAAGAAGGGAAGCAGAGGAAAGAAAGTTCAAGCATGTTCTACAACGTGAGAACCAAAAACGTGGTGTTCAGGATTGCTAGGCAATGTGTCAAGGAAAACCGTGATATTGTCGGGGAGAAGTGTGTCCTTAATGATGATGGTGTACTTGCCATCACTGACACTGATAAGAAGGTAGCTTGGAAGTGTCACTACGAAAGGCTACTAAATGAGGAGAATAAATGGGAGAAAGACAGTCTCTCCCACATCGATCCAATAGAGGGACCAGCAGTGTTAATCAAATGTAGTATAATAAGTATGGCAATCAAAGATATGAAGACGGGTAAGGCGGCTGGGCCTTCGGAAATAGTTGCTGAAATGCTGAAAGCTTCTGGAACGGTGTGACACACTATGGTCACCCGGATAGTAAACCAAGTCATACAGAATGGGGTTGTTCTGAAGGACTGGCATACAGCATCATCATTAACTGCTACAAGGGTAAAGGAGATGCCCTAGATAGGGGTAACTATAGAGGCATTAAATTAATCGACCAGGTCATGAAGGTCACAGAAAAAGTAATAACGCAACTAATCAGAGAGTGAAATGATCTAGATGAAATGCAGTTCGGGTTTGTGTCAGGTAAAAGTACCACAGACGCTCTTTTCATTGTACGACAACTACAGGAGAAGTACCTAGCTAAAAGTAAACCCCTATACTTAGCTTTTGTCGACTTGGAGAAAGCTTTTGACAGAGTCCCCCGTTCCATTATCTGGTGGGCTCTTAGAAAACTAGGTGTTGACGAATGGCTTGTGAGAGCTATACAAGCCATGTATAAAGAAACAGTCAGCAAGGTAGAATTAACAACGAATATAGTGAAGAGTTTTGCGTAAAAGTTGGTGTTCATCAGGGCTCCGTTCTTAGCCCCCTACTATTTATTATTGCCCTTCAGGCTATAACAGAGGAGTTCAAGACCGGCTGCCCATGGGAACTCCTATACGCAGATGATCTAACGCTCATAGCTGAAGCAATGGCTGAACTAGAGAAGAAATTCCAAACATGGAAGCATGGCCTAGAATCAAAAGGCCTTAAAATTAACCTGTCTAAGACTAAAGTTCTAGTTTGTAGGAAGGAAAATGGCCATGCTCAGTGTGTAGGAAAGAGTAGTCAGAAACTCCATTTTATGTCCCAAATGCAAAGTATGGGTGCATAAAAGATGTAGTGGGATCACAGGTAAGCTAACTAAGAATATAGATTTTATATGTGGCCGGTGCTCTGGTGCAATAAGTAGCAGCAAGTGCCCACAGAATACTAGCTCATTCCATTGCAAAGATGGTTGGTTCTATAGAAATAGTGGACACCTTCCATTACTTGGGTGACAAAATCAGCAGTGGCGGAGGGTGCTCTGAAAGTACAGTAGCTAGAGTCAGAACTGGATGGAAAAAGTTCAGAGAGCTTATACCACTATTAGCCGCTAAAGGGTTTTCTCTAAAAATGAAAGGCAGGCTGTATGATGCCTGCATACGAACAGCAATGTTACATGGCAGTGAGACCTGGGCATTGTGTGCAGAGGATATACGCAGACTAGAGAGGAACGAAGCTTGCATGCTCCGCTGGATGTGTAATAGTAATATACGTAAACGGCAAAACATAAACGAACTAAGGGAAAAATTAGGAATAAGAGGGATCAGATGTTGTTTACTCGAGAGAAGACTACGTTGGTACGGTCACGTGATGCGCATGAAAGACGACAGCTGTATAAAAAAGTGCAGGGCAATAAAAATAGACGGTAGCCAAGGAGTAGGCAGACCCAGAAAAACCTGGGACGACTTGATAAATTCCGACCTCACACACTTACACCTCTCCAAGACAATGTCACTGGACTGAGATCTTTGGCGCTACACAGTAATACAGAAGACTCGCCTTACCTAAGTACAAAGTGAAACCTACTAGTCAGTAGGCACCTCTAACAAAAATACACCCCCGTCCCACTACCCCCACCCCATCCACACCACCCCTTTCAATGTAAAGTTATGTTGGTACCACAACATCCAGTCTGAAACAAATGAGGTCGTGTAGGTGTCACGACAAAAAAAACACACAGTCCACGCTGTAATGTGGCCGTGTAGGTAACACGGTAAAACCTCCCAGTCCACACTGTAAACGTGGTTGGTGTTAGGAACGGCATCCAGCCGTAGAAAACCCGCCAGACAGTCCTATGCGAGCAAGACAACCACTCTTGCCTCAAGTGGGAAAACTCCCGTCCAAACCCATGCAAGCGTGGAAGATGGATGTTAAACGATGATGATGATGATGACAGTTTTTTTCATTAGAAAAAAATATAATCAGAACAAACTTTTTTCTTTAGAACAATTTCTCGTTCTCTATCTCTTTTCTTCCATTCATCAGCCAAAACTCTCATGTAAGAGATTTCCTTCTGTTTCAACTAAAACAAAGAAGAAAAGAATTAATACTAAATACTAAAATCCATACAATATATATATATATATATATAGACGTTAAACGATGATGATGATGATATATATATGTATGTGGTTGACGGCTGAGAGAAAAGAATACTCAATACCGAAGAGGAGTTTTAATATTAGAGAGGTGTAAGTGTACAAGGTCAGTTTTTATCACCTTGTCCCGTGTTTTTCTGGGTCTACCTACTCCGTAGCTTCCATCAATGTGTATATATATATATATTGTGTCAGGTCACTCTTGAGTGCTACTGGTAACATATAAACCAGTACAACCTGTCGCATGGTCAGTTCATTGGCGACTAAACTGTCAACCCCCACCAAGTTTACTTGGTGAGGAGGGTGATTTTGGACACCCTGCAGGACAAAAAACATAACCTGACAAAGGGCGGAAGAACTCATAAGAGTCAACGGCCATCCAAAAATGTGTAAATATGTATATACATATGTATGTGTATGTATATGCGTGTGTATATGCCTGGGGTGTCAGGGAGGTGCATGTACCTCTGTAGGGGGGGGGGGGGGGGGGGGGGGGGGTTAGCCATGCCCTTTTCAGGACAGCCCGTCCTGCATTGGGTCCCACCTGACACTCAGCTCTCACCTGTGGCCCCAAGAAGCTATAGCATGCGACAGCGGCCACACCCTGGTAAACCGCCTTGGCTGGCAGGCCGAACCAGGTTGAAGGTTGCCGGACGGGTCTGAAACCCCCCGGTGAGTTAGATAGGGGATGCCTGCCTCTGCATGCAAAGACTGGACCCGGCGGAGTGAGTGGAGGAGGACAATATCGTCCCAACGGTCACAAAGGCGGCGACAGCAAGCGGTGTGGAGCGCTAGGGCACGGCAAGGCACTACAGACATCATGGCCATCCACTGCAGCCAAGGAAGTCCCTGGTCGTGACAGTCCTCTGTCCCACCGGATTCTGGCTAATGCGGCCGAGTGAGTGGGACTGTCACTGTGCACTGGCCTTCCCACTATAAACCTTTCCCGCACAGGTTTCCTCTTTAGCATGCACTCCCAAAGCCCTGCGGCGATGGACCTGCAAGTCAAGGATCGGCCTCCACAGCCACCTTCGCGCCCACGGCAGACGGGAACAACAATGAAGAAGATGTCATCATCGTTTACGATGGACAACCAAGACATATATGTATGTATAAGTAACCAATATTTTCCTTCTATTATTTCCCAATGAGAAAGTAATAGATCTGTATCATTCTGCCAATAAATAACACAAAAGTCTGTCTCAATAAAAACTTACTTCATTTTCAAACTTCTGTTTTTCAGCTTCTTTCCAAATTTCAAGTTCCATAGCAGCTTGATATTCCTTAGTTTCCCTCAGATCCTTTTTTGGACTATTGATGGCATTGCTATTTAAATTCTCCTGAGCTACACTGTTGATCTGGAAATAAACAAAAATAGTTCTCATTTATACAACCAGGGTGTTTAATTACAAGTTTCGCTTCAATAAAATACACCCAGTACTCTGTAATTGGTAGTGTCGGTGCCACAATAAAATGCTTCCATTCTGTAAGCGGTAGAGATGGTGCCATGATAAAATGATCCGGTACGCTCTGAAATGAAGAATACACTTCCGATATTTTTTCTTTCTTATAAATCTCCTTTTCTTTAAAAAAAATATCTAAAGCGTTTGTTAAAATAAAACTTAAAATGTAATTCTTGTTAACATTTAACAGTGTAGCTGTTCAGGAGTCCTAGTAGACAGGTTTAACAGTGCAGTTGTTGGGAAGTCCTAGTTGACAGGTTTAACAGTGTAGTTGTTGGGAAGTCCTAGTAGACAGGTTTAACAGTGTAGTTGTTGGGAAGTCCTAATAGACAGGTTTAACAGTGTAGTTGTTGGGAAGTCTTAGTTGACAGGTTTAACAGTGTAGTTGTTGGGAAGTCCTAGTAGACAGGTTTAACAGTGTAGTTGTTGGGAAGTCTTAGTTGACAGGTTTAACAGTGTAGTTGTTGGGAAGTCCTAGTAGACAGGTTTAACAGTGTAGTTGTTGGGAAGTCCTAGTTGACAGGTTTAACAGTGTAGTTGTTGGGAAGTCCTAGTAGACAGGTTTAACAGTGTAGTTGTTGGGAAGTCCTAGTAGACAGGTTTAACAGTGTAGTTGTTGGGAAGTCCTAGTTGACAGGTTTAACAGTGTAGTTGTTGGGAAGTCCTAGTTGACAGGTTTAACAGTGTAGTTGTTGGGAAGTCCTAGTTGACAGGTTTAACAGTGTAGTTGTTGGGAAGTCCTAGTAGACAGGTTTAACAGTGTAGTTGTTGGGAAGTCCTAGTTGACAGGTTTAACAGTGTAGTTGTTGGGAAGTCCTAGTAGACAGGTTTAACAGTGTAGTTGTTGGGAAGTCCTAGTAGACAGGTTTAACAGTGTAGTTGTTGGGAAGTCTTAGTAGACAGGTTTAACAGTGTAGTTGTTGGGAAGTCTTAGTTGACAGGTTTAACAGTGTAGTTGTTGGGAAGTCCTAGTAGACAGGTTTAACAGTGTAGTTATTGGGAAGTCCTAGTAGACAGGTTTAACAGTGTAGCTGTTCAGGAGTCCTAGTAGACAGGTTTAACAGTGTAGTTGGGAAGTCCTAGTAGACAGGTTTAACAGTGTAGTTGTTGGGAAGTCCTAGTTGACAGGTTTAACAGTGTAGTTGTTGGGAAGTCCTAGTTGACAGGTTTAACAGTGTAGTTGTTGGGAAGTCTTAGTTGACAGGTTTAACAGTGTAGTTGTTGGGAAGTCCTAGTAGACAGGTTTAACAGTGTAGTTGTTGGGAAGTCCTAGTTGACAGGTTTAACAGTGTAGCTGTTCAGGAGTCCTAGTAGACAGGTTTAACAGTGTAGTTGTTGGGAAGTCCTAGTTGACATGTTTAACAGTGTAGCTGTTCAGGAGTCCTAGTAGACAGGTTTAACAGTGTAGTTGTTGGGAAGTCCTAGTTGACAGGTTTAACAGTGTAGTTGTTGGGAAGTCCTAGTTGACAGGTTTAACAGTGTAGTTGTTGGGAAGTCCTAGTAGACAGGTTTAACAGTGTAGCTGTTCAGGAGTCCTAGTAGACAGGTTTAACAGTGTAGTTGTTGGGAAGTCCTAGTTGACAGGTTTAACAGTGTAGTTGTTGGGAAGTCCTAGTAGACAGGTTTAACAGTGTAGCTGTTCAGGAGTCCTAGTAGACAGGTTTAACAGTGTAGTTGTTGGGAAGTCCTAGTTGACAGGTTTAACAGTGTAGTTGTTGGGAAGTCCTAGTAGACAGGTTTAACAGTGTAGCTGTTGGGAAGTCCTAGTTGACAGGTTCAACAGTGTAGTTGTTGGGAAGTCCTAGTAGACAGATTCAACAGTGTAGTTGTTGGGAAGTCCTAGTAGACAGGTTTAACAATGTAGTTGTTGGGAAGTCCTAGTTGACAGGCTTAACAGTGTAGTTGTTGGGAAGTCCTAGTAGACAGGTTCAACAGTGTAGTTGTTGGGAAGTCCTAGTTGACAGGTTTAACAGTGTAGTTGTTGGGAAGTCCTAGTTGACAGGTTTAACAGTGTAGTTGTTGGGAAGTCCTAGTAGACAGGTTTAACAGTGTAGTTGTTGGGAAGTCCTAGTAGACAGGTTTAACAGTGTAGTTGTTGGAAAGTCCTAGTTGACAGGTTTAACAGTGTAGTTGTTGGGAAGTCCTAGTTGACAGGTTTAACAGTGTAGTTGTTGGGAAGTCCTAGTAGACAGGTTTAACAGTGTAGTTGTTGGGAAGTCCTAGTAGACAGGTCTAACAGTGTAGTTGTTGGGAAGTCCTAGTAGACAGGTTTAACAGTGTAGTTGTTGGGAAGTCCTAGTTGACAGGTTTAACAGTGTAGTTGTTGGGAAGTCCTAGTTGACAGGTTTAACAGTGTAGTTGTTGGGAAGTCCTAGTTGACAGGTTTAACAGTGTAGTTGTTGGGAAGTCTTAGTTGACAGGTTTAACAGTGTAGTTGTTGGGAAGTCCTAGTAGACAGGTTTAACAGTGTAGTTGTTGGGAAGTCCTAGTTGACAGGTTTAACAGTGTAGCTGTTCAGGAGTCCTAGTAGACAGGTTTAACAGTGTAGTTGTTGGGAAGTCCTAGTTGACATGTTTAACAGTGTAGCTGTTCAGGAGTCCTAGTAGACAGGTTTAACAGTGTAGTTGTTGGGAAGTCCTAGTTGACAGGTTTAACAGTGTAGTTGTTGGGAAGTCCTAGTTGACAGGTTTAACAGTGTAGTTGTTGGGAAGTCCTAGTAGACAGGTTTAACAGTGTAGCTGTTCAGGAGTCCTAGTAGACAGGTTTAACAGTGTAGTTGTTGGGAAGTCCTAGTTGACAGGTTTAACAGTGTAGTTGTTGGGAAGTCCTAGTAGACAGGTTTAACAGTGTAGCTGTTCAGGAGTCCTAGTAGACAGGTTTAACAGTGTAGTTGTTGGGAAGTCCTAGTAGACAGGTTCAACAGTGTAGTTGTTGGGAAGTCCTAGTAGACAGGTTTAACAATGTAGTTGTTGGGAAGTCCTAGTTGACAGGTTTAACAGTGTAGTTGTTGGGAAGTCCTAGTAGACAGGTTCAACAGTGTAGTTGTTGGGAAGTCCTAGTTGACAGGTTTAACAGTGTAGTTGTTGGGAAGTCCTAGTTGACAGGTTTAACAGTGTAGTTGTTGGGAAGTCCTAGTAGACAGGTTTAACAGTGTAGTTGTTGGGAAGTCCTAGTAGACAGGTTTAACAGTGTAGTTGTTGGAAAGTCCTAGTTGACAGGTTTAACAGTGTAGTTGTTGGGAAGTCCTAGTTGACAGGTTTAACAGTGTAGTTGTTGGGAAGTCCTAGTAGACAGGTCTAACAGTGTAGTTGTTGGGAAGTCCTAGTAGACAGGTTTAACAGTGTAGTTGTTGGGGAGTCCTAGTAGACAGGTTTAACAGTGTAGTTGTTGGGAAGTCCTAGTAGACAGGTTCAACAGTGTAGTTGTTGGGAAGTCTTAGTTGATAGGTTTAACAGTGTAGTTGTTGGGAAGTCCTAGTAGACAGGTTTAACAGTGTAGTTGTTGGGAAGTCCTAGTACACAGGTTTAACAGTGTAGTTGTTGGGAAGTCCTAGTTGACAGGTTTAACAGTGTAGTTGTTGGGAAGTCCTAGTAGACAGGTTTAACAGTGTAGTTGTTGGGAAGTCCTAGTAGACAGGTTTAACAGTGTAGTTCTAACAGTGTAGTTATTGGGAAGTCCTAGTTGACAGGTTTAACAGTGTAGTTGTTGGGAAGTCCTAGTTGATAGGTTTAACAGTGTAGTTCTAACAGTGTAGTTGTTGGGAAGTCCTAGTAGACAGGTTTAACAGTGTAGTTGTTGGGAAGTCCTAGTAGACAGGTCTAACAGTGTAGTTGTTGGGAAGTCCTAGTACACAGGTTTAACAGTGTAGTTGTTGGGAAGTCCTAGTTGACAGGTTTAACAGTGTAGTTGTTGGGCAGTCCTAGTAGACAGGTTCAACAGTGTAGTTGTTGGGAAGTCCTAGTAGACAGGTTTAACAGTGTAGTTGTTGGGAAGTCCTAGTTGACAGGTTTAACAGTGTAGTTTCTAACAGTGTAGTTGTTGGGAAGTCCTAGTTGACAGGTTTAACAGTGTAGTTCTAACAGTGTAGTTGTTAGGAAGTCCTAGTTCACAGGTTTAACAGTGTAGTTATTGGGAAGTCCTAGTTGACAGGTTTAACAGTGTAGTTGTTGGGAAGTCCTAGTTGACAGGTTTAACAGTGTAGTTGTTGGGAAGTCCTAGTAGACAGGTTTAACAGTGTAGTTCTAACAGAGTAGTTGTTGGGAAGTCCTAGTACACAGGTTTAACAGTGTAGTTATTGGGAAGTCCTAGTTGACAGGTTTAACAGTGTAGTTGTTGGGAAGTCCTAGTAGACAGGTTCAACAGTGTAGTTGTTGGGAAGTCCTAGTAGACAGGTTCAACAGTGTAGTTGTTGGGAAGTCCTAGTAGACAGGTTTAACAGTGTAGTTGTTGGGAAGTCCTAGTAGACAGGTTCAACAGTGTAGTTGTTGGGAAGTCCTAGTTGACAGGTTTAACAGTGTAGTTGTTGGGAAGTCCTAGTAGACAGGTTTAACAGTGTAGTTGTTGGGAAGTCCTAGTAGACAGGTCTAACTGTAGTTGTTGGGAAGTCCTAGTAGACAGGTTTAACAGTGTAGTTGTTGGGAAGTCCTAGTTGACAGGTCTAACTGTAGTTGTTGGGAAGTCCTAGTAGACAGGTTTAACAGTGTAGTTGTTGGGAAGTCCTAGTTGACAGGTTCAACAGTGTAGTTGTTGGGAAGTCCTAGTAGACAGGTTTAACAGTGTAGTTGTTGGGAAGTCCTAGTAGACAGGTCTAACTGTAGTTGTTGGGAAGTCCTAGTAGACAGGTTTAACAGTGTAGTTGTTGGGAAGTCCTAGTTGACAGGTTTAACAGTGTAGTTGTTGGGAAGTCCTAGTTGACAGATTTAACAGTGTAGTTCTAACAGTGTAGTTGTTGGGAAGTCCTAGTTGACAGGTTTAACAGTGTAGTTGTTGGGAAGTCCTAGTAGACAGGTTTAACAGTGTAGCTGTTCAGGAGTCCTAGTAGACAGGTTTAACAGTGTAGTTGTTGGGAAGTCCTAGTTGACAGGTTTAACAGTGTAGTTGTTGGGAAGTCCTAGTAGACAGGTTTAACAGTGTAGCTGTTCAGGAGTCCTAGTAGACAGGTTTAACAGTGTAGTTGTTGGGAAGTCCTAGTTGACAGGTTTAACAGTGTAGTTGTTGGGAAGTCCTAGTAGACAGGTTTAACAGTGTAGCTGTTGGGAAGTCCTAGTTGACAGGTTCAACAGTGTAGTTGTTGGGAAGTCCTAGTAGACAGGTTCAACAGTGTAGTTGTTGGGAAGTCCTAATAGACAGGTTTAACAATGTAGTTGTTGGGAAGTCCTAGTTGACAGGTTTAACAGTGTAGTTGTTGGGAAGTCCTAGTAGACAGGTTCAACAGTGTAGTTGTTGGGAAGTCCTAGCTGACAGGTTTAACAGTGTAGTTGTTGGGAAGTCCTAGTTGACAGGTTTAACAGTGTAGTTGTTGGGAAGTCCTAGTAGACAGGTTTAACAGTGTAGTTGTTGGGAAGTCCTAGTAGACAGGTTTAACAGTGTAGTTGTTGGAAAGTCCTAGTTGACAGGTTTAACAGTGTAGTTGTTGGGAAGTCCTAGTTGACAGGTTTAACAGTGTAGTTGTTGGGAAGTCCTAGTAGACAGGTTTAACAGTGTAGTTGTTGGGAAGTCCTAGTAGACAGGTCTAACAGTGTAGTTGTTGGGAAGTCCTAGTAGACAGGTTTAACAGTGTAGTTGTTGGGGAGTCCTAGTAGACAGGTTTAACAGTGTAGTTGTTGGGAAGTCCTAGTAGACAGGTTCAACAGTGTAGTTGTTGGGAAGTCTTAGTTGATAGGTTTAACAGTGTAGTTGTTGGGAAGTCCTAGTAGACAGGTTTAACAGTGTAGTTGTTGGGAAGTCCTAGTACACAGGTTTAACAGTGTAGTTGTTGGGAAGTCCTAGTTGACAGGTTTAACAGTGTAGTTGTTGGGAAGTCCTAGTAGACAGGTTTAACAGTGTAGTTGTTGGGAAGTCCTAGCAGACAGGTTTAACAGTGTAGTTCTAACAGTGTAGTTATTGGGAAGTCCTAGTTGACAGGTTTAACAGTGTAGTTGTTGGGAAGTTCTAGTTGATAGGTTTAACAGTGTAGTTCTAACAGTGTAGTTGTTGGGAAGTCCTAGTAGACAGGTTTAACAGTGTAGTTGTTGGGAAGTCCTAGTAGACAGGTCTAACAGTGTAGTTGTTGGGAAGTCCTAGTACACAGGTTTAACAGTGTAGTTGTTGGGAAGTCCTAGTTGACAGGTTTAACAGTGTAGTTGTTGGGCAGTCCTAGTAGACAGGTTCAACAGTGTAGTTGTTCGGAAGTCCTAGTAGACAGGTTTAACAGTGTAGTTGTTGGGAAGTCCTAGTTGACAGGTTTAACAGTGTAGTTTCTAACAGTGTAGTTGTTGGGAAGTCCTAGTTGACAGGTTTAACAGTGTAGTTCTAACAGTGTAGTTGTTAGGAAGTCCTAGTTCACAGGTTTAACAGTGTAGTTATTGGGAAGTCCTAGTTGACAGGTTTAACAGTGTAGTTGTTGGGAAGTCCTAGTTGACAGGTTTAACAGTGTAGTTGTTGGGAAGTCCTAGTAGACAGGTTTAACAGTGTAGTTCTAACAGAGTAGTTGTTGGGAAGTCCTAGTACACAGGTTTAACAGTGTAGTTATTGGGAAGTCCTAGTTGACAGGTTTAACAGTGTAGTTGTTGGGAAGTCCTAGTAGACAGGTTCAACAGTGTAGTTGTTGGGAAGTCCTAGTAGACAGGTTCAACAGTGTAGTTGTTGGGAAGTCCTAGTAGACAGGTTTAACAGTGTAGTTGTTGGGAAGTCCTAGTAGACAGGTTCAACAGTGTAGTTGTTGGGAAGTCCTAGTTGACAGGTTTAACAGTGTAGTTGTTGGGAAGTCCTAGTAGACAGGTTTAACAGTGTAGTTGTTGGGAAGTCCTAGTAGACAGGTCTAACTGTAGTTGTTGGGAAGTCCTAGTAGACAGGTTTAACAGTGTAGTTGTTGGGAAGTCCTAGTAGACAGGTCTAACTGTAGTTGTTGGGAAGTCCTAGTAGACAGGTTTAACAGTGTAGTTGTTGGGAAGTCCTAGTTGACAGGTTCAACAGTGTAGTTGTTGGGAAGTCCTAGTAGACAGGTTTAACAGTGTAGTTGTTGGGAAGTCCTAGTAGACAGGTCTAACTGTAGTTGTTGGGAAGTCCTAGTAGACAGGTTTAACAGTGTAGTTGTTGGGAAGTCCTAGTTGACAGGTTTAACAGTGTAGTTGTTGGGAAGTCCTAGTTGACAGATTTAACAGTGTAGTTCTAACAGTGTAGTTGTTGGGAAGTCCTAGTACACAGGTTTAACAGTGCAGTTATTGGGAAGTCCTAGTTGACAGGTTTAACAGTGTAGTTGTTGGGAAGTCCTAGTTGACAGGTCTAACTGTGTAGTTGTTGGGAAGTCCTAGTTGACAGGTCTAACTGTGTAGTTGTTGGGAAGTCCTAGTTGACAGGTCTAACTGTGTAGTTGTTGGGAAGTCCTAGTTGACAGGTCTAACTGTGTAGTTGTTGGGAAGTCCTAGTTGACAGGTCTAACAGTGTAGTTGTTGGGAAGTCCTAGTTGACAGGTTTAACAGTGTAGTTGTTGGGAAGTCCTAGTTGACAGGTTTAACAGTGTAGTTGTTGGGAAGTCCTAGTAGACAGGTCTAACAGTGTAGTTGTTGGGAAGTCCTAGTAGACAGGTCTAACAGTGTAGTTGTTGGGAAGTTCTAGTAGACAAGTCTGTGTGTAAAATGTAGTTGGTAGAAAGGAGAAAATATTTACCTGAGATGATGTATCATTTAAAAGTATACGTTGATCATGGATAGTTCCCCAGTCTTCTAGTGTCAATACCACAGTAATGGTAGCTATTTTATGTTTTCCCCTGTAGATGGAAATAGAAGAGCAGAAATGTTAAATAATCTTAACAAAATTCTTTATAAAAAACACTATGTATCATCATCATCATTTTTACATCCACTATTCCATGCTGGCATGGGCTGGATAGTATGATTTGAGGCAATATTTTCATGCTTTTGAGGTTGATAAAATAAAGTAGCAGTAAAGTAGTGGGGTCAGTATAACTTCTCCCACAAATTGCTAGCCCTGTGCTTAAATTAGACGTCATTACTATAACTAAAAGAGAAATCTGTAAAGAATTAAAAAACCTATGTAACAAAAGAATGAAACTTACTCATCAACTGATAAAACTGCAAGAGTATCTTTGTGTACTTGTCGCCAACCATTCCCTTGTGATGAACCCTGGAGATAATAAATATAATGATATAATTACACTGTCTTGCCTCAAGTGGGAAAACCCCCGTCCAAACCCATGCAAGCGTGGAACACGGACGCTAAACCTGATGATGATGATGATGATGATGTCATTTGAAAGGGAGTGAAAGAGTGATCATGATCATCATTTAACACGTTTTCTCTGCTAGCTAGGTTTAGACATCACAGACTAAGTCAGTATTCAGAGCAACTGACCTGGCAGATGAGGCAGGGGCCTCTATCTTGCTTACTTATGTTCCTATATTTTACCAGGTGTTAGGCCAAGGTCACATATCTTGCTTACAAAAGGTTACCATGCTCTACAAGGGGTATTTTATATTAACACCAGCACTAAAGAGATTATCATGTCTTTAACACAGCTAAAGAGTCCTTCTGACCCTTTGTTTGGCAGATTTTCTATAGCTGGATGCCCATTGTGTCACCAACCACTTCACAGGATGTACCAGGTGCATTTTACTGTGGAACCCTCACTAGCACCTGACAGGGTGGACAGTGTCTTTTATCATGGTACCAATACTACTACCATTACTTTACAGAGTCGGTTGGGTGCTTTTTGTTGTGACACCAGAACTACCACTCATTTTGGCCTCCTTGGCCAGGCTGGGAAGGCAGTGATGGGAGTGGGGCTGATAAAAATGGGGGGGGGGGGGGCGATGCTTGCCAAGGGAAGGGGTGATGAGGGAGATGGCCTTAAAGGGAGTGACATCTAGTGGTACATTTGAGAGGAGAAGTGAATGTGTCTTACATGCTGGCATGGTTGGACAAAGAAAGGGGGATCAGGGGTATGAGTAGATGGAGGTGAAAGAGTTGGGTGATGGGAGCTGTGAGAGAGATGGTGACATCTGGTAGTTCCTATACTGGCATAGTGTGGGTGGAGAAGAAGGAATAAGGGATGTGAGGAAAGACTAGGTATCAGGGAGGTAGATAGTGAGAGAGTGGGCTTAGAAATGGTGTTACACCTCCCTGTCAGCATTTCCTCTTACTTGAGTGGGAAGGCAAGTCTTCTATAGTACAAAATATCACTAATCAACCCAATCCTGTGTCATCTCCTTCGAGAGGTTCATATTTCATTTTTATAGTCTTTAAGATCAATAACATTAAAAAAAAAATCATTCACTTACAACAATCCTAGTTTTCTCAGCAGCGAAAATTTTTGCTAATGGTAAACGACATGTTCCAAGTAATACGTCTTTCGAAAGATTCCGGTCTCTCTCCCAGACTTCAACGAAAAGTGGCACACTACAAATTGAAATAAATAGGCAATCATCATCATCATCACTACTGTTTAACATCTATTTTCTATGCTTGAATGAGTTAGATAGGTTAAAATAAAACAGAGGCAATGAAAGAAATATAATATAACTATTGTTAAAAGACTGAAACTTATTACTTCCACTTAAATATTCTAGAAAGTACATTTAGTATACAAGGGAAAATGGGAAGACCTTTCAGCTGTGTCAAAGACATAACAACTCCCTTAATGCTGGTGTTATGATAAAATGCATTTGGTAGAGTTCAGGATCGTGAGATGCAGGCCCCCAGATCATCTAAGGGGTTAATAAGCTCACTTGAGTACTGACTTCATCATCATTTAATATGTTTTCCCTGCTGGTAAGTGTTAGACATGTCGTCACACTGGCCAAAATTCAAACAGCCTCTGTGATCTAGGTAGACCAGGGACTCGACATATGATCCCACATTCTATCATGTGTATTTTATTGTGGCACCAATACTAGGGAAGTTATCATGTCCTTGGCATAGCTGAAGAGTCTTCCCATCACCAACCACTTTACAGTAGTGTAATGGGTGATCATTTCTTGTGTGGATCATCAACACTAGAGAGGTTGTCATGTCTATGACACACCTGAAGAGTCTTCCTGGCTCCGTTTGGCAAGTTTTCTACTGCTAGATCACCAAGCAGAAAACAGATATTAAATGATGATGAACATGTTTCAGCAGACTAATGCCACAGAAGGAACCAATGGATATTTAACTTCATGGTTTGATCAATGATCTGGTCATAGTTGATCCATCTTTAACATAGCCATGGATGTCTTAAGATGTAAGAATTAAAGCATTTAGAAGGTGGTGAACTGTCAGAGTCATTAGAACAGATAGAATGCTTTACAATTGTTCTGGCTTTCTGAGCTGAGTTCAGATTTGACTTTCATCATTTTAAGATTGATAAATAAAGTACCAGTCAAGTACTGGGGGCTCAATTCTTCTTCTATATCTCTTTCTCACCTCCTCACTATCACTCTCTCTCTTTCACTGGAAGAAATTGGTTGTATTCAGAACTAGTGAGGGAATGGACTCCACCGGATTTAAAATACCCCAAAAATGCTGCATGTGATACCCCTATGACTCAGTCAGGAGTCACAGGTCCATACATACAAAGCAGGTATCTCTTGGCAGCAGCAACAACAACAATGATAATAATAATTTATTGAATTACTTTGAAGAAAGCTGGTTATTTACCTGAGAAATGTTGCATGAAGCTGGTCAGACAAAGAAGCAAAATCAAAGGCACAAAAGGATTGTGGAAGAAGAACTTCTGTCCCTTTAGATATTTTTACTGGTGGATGAGTTAAAATTGGAGCAGCACTCCCAAAGAAAGGATACACATATCTGAAAACAAAAGCTATGGGAGTTAAACTATGCAACACACCAAAAAACTTGGGAAATGAATTAATGGTATTTAAGAATATATTTCTGTCTTTGTTTTAAAACAATTATAATACTAAGAGAGAAAGATGTAATTCTAACAATCAAAGGATTGTGATTTTATCCTGATTGAGTTCTTATTTGATGTATTCAGAAACATACTTTCATGTCTCACTCTTCCTCATCTTCATTGTCATCATCATTTTACGTCTGCTTCCATATTGGCAAGGGTTGGGTGGGTTATAACAGTTTGAGACTAGACCAATCAAAGAAGCAGGTCTTGTCTATATCTGGCATGATTTTTCTACAGTTGGATGTCCTCTAATGGTAACCACTTTACAGAGTGTACATGGGCATTTTATAGTAGCACCAGCACTAGAGAGGCTGTCATATTCTTGGCCAAACTGAAGAATCTCCTCTCTGTCCTACATTGACACCGTTAAATTGTCAACCACATTAGTGTCCAGGGTGTATTTTAGTGTGGCACAAACACTAGAGAGGTTATCAGATAGTCAGCATGTACAGAGGGTCTCCTCCACTCTATGTTGCCTGTCTTTCTAGAGAGAGGGAGGGACCAAATTACTTCCATTGTATCAAGCCATAAATATTTTGTTTTTTCCTTTTTTAAAACAGAAAAATCTGATTAGTGAGAAATTTAACTATTATTTCTAACAAGTTAAATAACCATGTAAAGGGTTTTCCTTTATTGTTTAGATTGCTTTTAGCCCAGAGCAGCCTTTATAAATGCCATTCCAACCATGACTATCCATTCTTTTTGTATCTCTATAACTACATTGTCCAATTTGGCCTTCCTATTTTAAGGTTAATAGAAGTGATGTGAGTGAAATATGGTTTCTAATTTTAGCAGAGCAAGTAACTACAAAGAAGTTCTTTCATTGTTCCTTAGGCATGGTGTCGGCTTTCAAAGAATTGGACCATAGGAAATTATGCCAAACTTACCGCAAGAAAACCAACTTGATGTTTGTATTGTGAACACCAGCAATACTGGTGAGATCAATTGAGAAGGTAAAATGATGAATCTGAGCAGGAATAATCACATGACCTTGAGAAGAACTTTCACTGTTAGACTTGCAGTTCTTTTCAGTTGTTGTTGGTTTTGCTGGCACCGATGCCGAAACTAATGTTGATGTTGATGATGATGGAGCTATAACAAAATATAAAGATAGATTAAAATAAACATTTCTCTCATTATCAATAACAGACAAACTTACAGTATATACCCAAACGAGAAGCCAACCCCTTATTTTGACTGAGAAATAGGCAAAAGTCCTAGCCCTATAAACCAAGGCAGCTAATCAACACATTATGTTTAGATGGTGCAGTTTTGTAATTCTCACGAGTGGAGAATATATTTATGAAGTTTTAATATTTTGGTATTTAAAATGTTTTAGTGTCATTTAGAGTATAGTCTTTGTTTCAGAACTCCATTACATAATTAGTTTTTACCACTTTCCAACCATAAGTGAAACTGGTGTAATATTCACTGCCAAAATGAAACCAAATATTTTAGCACCTCGTTCATGTAGAACTTGAAGTTGGTGAAAATTGGCAAAATATTGACTATAAGTCAACCTCCATTTTATCCTTGATGATTTTGTCACATATTTCTTGGCTTATATACAAGTATATACAGTACATATCTTTGCACATTTAAAACTATACATCATTAAGAGATAATTATCTAGCATATCTTTTGTTGGTTAAGACAGTCAACAAGCCTCACAAAGTGTTCTTCATATTCTAGTATT
Organism: Eledone cirrhosa; assembly: GCA_964016885.1. NCBI lineage: Eukaryota > Metazoa > Mollusca > Cephalopoda > Octopoda > Eledonidae > Eledone > Eledone cirrhosa. Next base: position 9,173,541 of record OZ024745.1, read on the forward strand.
ACAGAAAAAAAACATTTTTATAACCAGTAAGACCTGGAGAGGAAATAATAGTTTACTTTCAGAAATATGGCACAAATGAATCCAAAATACCAACTATGTGAAAATGTTACAACTATCAATATAAATACTGCTAAAGAAAGGGTTGGGAAGTTTCTTCAGCTATGTCAATGACATGACAAAATCCCTAATGCTGGCGTCATAATAAAACACACTCATATGTTGAGCTCTCTGGCCTACCTGGAGATCAGAGGCTCCTCTTAAGTATCAACCAGTCAGTGATGAAATGTCCAACTCTTGCTAGAAGAGAAAACGGACGGACAGATAGAAGATAACGATGATGAAGTTCATAATTACTCAAGATTGAAGTATCTTCTGGATTTGAAATGAAAACCCAGTCTTACTGCTAGGCATATTTTACCTTACATCACTTTGTCACTGATGAAATAAATAGCAGTATTATACAGTTCAATAAACTACACTACTCTCTAACTGATTGACTGAAAATCATACAAGGTTTGCTAGTCACTGTTTTTGTGCAAAAGATGAGATGGTTTCAGACCTCTTGCTGTGGGAGATCTCATCTACCAATAAGCTCAGATACCAGGATACCATAGCAAGAGACACTGGAATTGACAAGGAAGACTTACAAACCTCGATGGGAAACAGAGACTGTTGGTGAGAAGTTGTGTTTGCTGTCTCACCTAAGGACAAAGGATAAGATAAGACTCTCTAACCAACCTTGTCAATACAAACATTTTTTTTAAATGTTACTCACAAGTATTCTTTTTGGAAGAAACTGTTTGTGTATCAAGAACTGGTTTCTTGGCTGTAACATTTGAACTTTTACTCCGTGTTTCTTTGGCTGAAAAACATCAAATAGATAAGCTTAAGAAATTATATGATAGTAATTTTGGTGAAGTTGTGTGGCTCTAGTATCTAAAATGTTTTCCATAAAATCTCGCATGAATAAATTGATGCCTGTTGATTATATTATGAAATTATGTGCTTCATCAATTATATTATGAAATTACTTGCTTCATCAATTATATTATGAAATTATTTGCTCCATCAATTCTTCCTTAGACATTGTGATGTGTAAAAGACATCTTTTTTAACTGTCACTTCATCAATTCATATTTTTAAATATATATTCTGGTGAGGTAAGGGTTCATATCCCGCTTATATATAATAACATACCCAACCAAGTGCATGTTATTATAGCACCAACATTAGGCAGGTTGTCAAGTTTTTGACACAGCTGAAGAATCCTCCAGAGCCTTTGTTTGGAAAGTTTTCTATTGTTGGAGGCCGATTCTATACCAACCACATTACAAAGTGTTGATCGATCGAAAAGCAAGTGTCTTGCTCAAGGACATAACACATCACCTGGTCTGGGAATCGAACTCACACCCTCCCAATAGTGAATCCAATTCTCTAACCACTAAGCTCCATGCCTAACAAAAGTGTACTGAGTGCATTTATCCAATTTTACACTCTAATTGTTGTATGTCATATGGTGCCAACCATAATTATATTAGCATCTTTTCTTAAGTTTATACAATATCAAGTATTTGAAATATGCACAAATTTTGTTTGCTTAAATAAATATTTCTATCTAGTCTAACTGAATATTAATTATGATGTTTGTTTATATTCCTAATTTACAGAATCCTACAAACCATATAGACATTTAAAAAACAACTAAAAAAAAAATAGGAAATTTTAAGAAATCATTCGTATCTCAGAAGATTATGTAAATTTTATATTTACTATTTTGAGATTCTTGTAAACTGCTAGTGTCTTGACTGGTTTTATCTTCAAATGTATCAGAATACTGTGGATCTGATTTGGTTTCTGGTGATTTCTTTGGAGGTTCTGAAACTGTCTGCTGCTGGTCTATAGCTTCTTTGGGATTTCTCTGGAAATAATTAAATAAAAAATTAATAGAATAATATCTTGTATTTGTATTGCAGCTAATTGGCAATCAGATTCAATTATTTGCAATATTCATTCTGGCTCTGTGTGTTCTGAGTTCAAAACCCACTGTGGTCAACTTTGCTTTTCATTTTTTCAAGGTCAATAAAAAAAATACCAGTCTAGTACTGGGTTGATTTTTTCCTCTATATCTCTTTCACACTTTCTCTCGAAGAAATCAGCTGTATTCAGACCTGGTGAGGGAGGGGCACTGCCCGGTTTATAAAATACCTAAGAAACACTGTTATGTCACTATGGCACCCCTAAAGCTCTTTCAGGAGTTACAAGCCCATACACATATACAAAGACTAGTCGAGTAATAACTAGATGGCACATAGCCTACTATTTAGTCTGTTGTGCTCACAAACATATGGTCATAGGTTCAATTCTCTGACCAGGTGGTATGTTGTATCTTTGAACACAGCTAAATAAATGAGTACCAGCAATAGCAGCTGAGGTTTAAACTTGTGATGGACTTGCATTCCATCCAGGAAGAATTTTTGTACTCTCAGTCACTTAATGTCATATGAGACCAGAACAAAACCCGACTAGCCTCTAGACTCAGAAAAACTTTAACTCTTTTGATACAAAATCATTTGAAACTACCCTTAGTAATAAAATACAAGACTGTTTATTTCTAAGAGTTTATATTTATCTCAAAACCTGCCTTCATAATTCTATGTAAGAATATTAGTTAAGTTATGTTCCAGACATAACCCATGCTAGCGTGGAAGAATGGACGTAAAACAGTGATGATGATGATGATACATAAGAAATTCTTGATAATTAAAATTATTTGAAAATTATAGGCAGTGTCTTTCATAAGAAATATGAAAATAAAAGGGTTAAAAGTTGAGTGATAATGTCTTACATAGTAATACAATAGTATGTTTCCTGCCATATTGCAACTTAGGACATTTAAACCAAAAGTCTAATAATTTTACTATTCAGACATTGCTGTTCCTATTTAGGGATTAGTTTTTGATTTAGGCACAAGGCCAACAATTTGGGGGAGAGGGCAAGTCAATGAAATTGACCCCAGTGCATTAGTGGTACTTTATTTTATCAACCATTGGCGGGATATGAACTCAGAAAGTAAAGTATGTAACTCTATACCACAAAACATGTTGTCTGACGCTCTACCAATACTGCCAATTCACTTATTTAAAGATTGCCAGCAAACATAATGAAGAAATAAAACACAATATTTAATAAAAAATATTATTATTATTTACCAACTCTTCTTTCCAGAGTGCAACTGAAATACCAATGACAGGGGGTGATTCCATGGGTGCTTTTGTTTGATTTGGAGCCGAAAGCTGTAACAAATCAAAGATAAATTACAAACTGCTTCAAATTTGACTTTTTTTTTTTAAATAAATTTTAAGAGGACATTCTAAAGTTATTTTGTATCCATTTCTCCCTATCACCCCATACCGGGAATGACCAGGGGTGAAAAATTATTTTATATTTGAAGGTCACATAATTTATAGACCAAATCGGAAAGATCCCAAACCTCATTCACTTACTGAGTAGGGTGGTACTCATCAAATTGGTCCAAAGAAACAATGCTTCCATTGGTCTTTCCAATTGCTACTATTATCCACCACTCATAACTCCTGGCAGAAGGAGTGACATGAAATAAAGTGTCTTGCTCAAGGACATGACATATCACTCGGCTTGGGAATTTAACTCGCAACCTCATGATTGCGAATCCAACTCTCTAACCACTAAGCCACTCACCTTAACGTAATTTGATAAAACCATAGTTTCCACAAAAGGTTGTTATATTGTATAAGTGTTTCATACGAGTGTTAGAGCACTGAAAAGTTTGAACCATGGTTAAAAGAAAAGTGTACTTTTTGGAATCCCTATAGTATAGCACAAGACATGAAATTATATTGACTGATACTTATACATAGGCAAATGCTGAGAATAAAGTCTTCAGTACCCAAATCTTCTATCAACATATCCCATCATCTGACCATAGGAAAAAAACTAAATGATTTTTTTTAAATCTCAAAACACACAAATTATTTAATATTGATTAAGAGTTTCATATGTTTATTTGTGTTACTTAGAATTAAACTTAATGAAAAGAAAGAAGCATGAAATTGCTGTTGTAAAAGACTGTTGAGTGAGGAGAATGGCAAAGTGTCATACCCATTGACTGATGTAGCAATATGATAATCAACTGCTACAAGAGCAAAAGAGATATACTTGAGAGAACCAGCTACAGAGGCATCTAATTGTTAGACTAAGTTATGATAGATACAGAACTAATTAGTAACAGAATTAGTTATGATAGTTACAGAACTAATTTGTAACAGGATTAGTTATGATAGTTACAGAACTAATTAGTAACAGAATTAGTTATGATAGTTACAGAACTAATTAGTAACAGAATTAGCTAAGATGAGATGCAGTTTGACTTTGTGCCAGAAAGGGGCATAACCAATGCCATCTGCAAGCATACTTAACTAGGAGTAAACCCCTATACCTAGCATTTGTTGACATGTAAAAGGCTCTTGGTATGGTGTTATGCTCTGTAATTTGATGGTTGCTACAGAAGCTAGGTGTAGATGATTGGTTTGTGAAGGCCATGCAAGCTAAGTTCAGAGGAGGAGCAGTCAGCAAGGAATTAAACATGAAGGTAGGACTCCATCAAGGCTCCTCAACTCCCTTGTATTCATTATAGTCCTCCAGGCCATTAGATTCAAGATTGGCTGTCCATGAGAACTCTTTCTTATAGCAGAATCTATAGGAAATTTAAAGAAGGAATTCCAGACATGGAAGCTAAAACTGTAATTGAAAGGCCTTAAAGGAAACTTAGCCAAAGACTAAAAATGTAATAAGGACCTTGCTACCATCAGGTAAATGGCCGTTCTTGGTATACAGAAGAGCAGGTAGAAATTCCATATGGTGTACCCAGGGTAAATTATGGATACACAAGACAGAATCTATCAAACTATAGAGAAAGATGCGAGATATTGACAGAATCCTATATTTGAGATACACATAAAATAGAATGTATTTAAAACTCACTGAGTAATCACCCTCTAAAACAACTGGTCGCATGAATATTTCAGTGCTGCCTGGTTTCAGTAAAGTATTTAAAGGTACTTCACAGTGTCCAAATGATATATCTTCGCAGCAAAAATGGACCTGAAATAGAAACAAAACAAGTAAAAGTTGTGTATATTAATTACAAAACAAATAAATGTTTGCATAAAAAAAAAAGAATTTTTTTAAATTAAATAGTAGTTTAGCAAAGTTTTATTACTGAATAGTATAAACCAAAAACATGAAAATTATTGCGAGTTGGTAAAAGGGCCATTGTTAGATTAATTCTGGGTCTTTTTAACCCTTTTATTGGTATATTTTCTATGCTTTTCTATAATACAGGTTATTTCTATAATTCTAGTTTTTACCTAAATATATGAGATCAAATATTTTAAATAGATTGATTGAGCGATCAATCGACAACTCCCCAGACCTCATTTGTTTATTGAGTTGAGAAATTGAATGAAGGAAACAATGTTTCCACGCCTCTTTCCATTGCTGATACTATCTACTGGTTGCAACTCATGGCAGAAAGAGCATCATCATCATTTTACATCCGCTTTTCCCTGCTTGCAAGGGTGGGACAGGTCCTATTCAGCACAGCATCTCTCCACTTGTCACAGTCCTTTGTCATCGCCTCCGTGAGCTTCAGCGATCTGAGGTCAGCTCTCGCCACCTCCGCCCATGATTTTCATGGTCTTCCTCTACTGTGTCTTCCTTCCACTGGGATTTCTTGGCACTTCTTTACCCAGCGGTCACCCTCCATGCACATTACATGTCCATACCAACGCAGTCTTCTCTTCCGTACACTTTAGCTTATCTCTCTTATACACAGTTTCTCTCTCAACTCATCTATGCTTGGTCATTCAAGCACATTGACATTGCGCATCCAACGGAGCTTGCTTGCTTCATTTCTCTCCAGCCATCGCATATCCTCCACAATTGCTGTCCATGTCAACACTATCATGCAGCATCACGCATCTCACACAGGCATCATATAATTGGCCTCTCCTTTGTCGGGAGAAACTCTTCTTTGTCAACAGAGGAAGCAGCTCCCTAAACTTCTTCCAACCCATCCTTATTCTAGATACTATGGCCTCGGAACACCCTCCTCCCTTGCTAATCTGATCACCTAGATATCAGAAGCTATCGACAACCTTTATAGATCCTGCCTGCATTTGAAAAATGTGTCTATCAATGCAACTTCTAATGTCAAATTTCCCTGAACATCTACTGCATACGTATTTCTCCCTACCTGTCAGTTTTCCTGCTATCTCATTACAACTCTTGTGTACTCAAGATCTTCATTGTGTGCATTCTATAGAATTTATGCCAACTCCCTTTCTACATATCAAACATGGCCATTTCTCTGATGGAATCAGAGTTTTGTCCTCTTTTATACTTATCAACACTTTAGTCTTAGCTAGGTTCACTCAGTCCTCTTGATTCCAACTGCTGTTTCCATAGCCAGAATTTATTCTCTAGCTCCTCTACTGATTCTGCTATAAGTACCAGATTGTCAGCATAGAGAAGTCCCCATGAGCAGCCAGTCTTAAATTCCTCTGTTATGGCTTGGAGAACTATAATGAACGAAAGTGGGCTGAGGATTGAACCCTGATGTACTCCTACTTATATCTGGAATTCCTCACTAAACTTCATTCCTACTCTCATTTTACTGACAGCACCTCTGTATATAGCTTGCACTGTCCTCACAAGCCATTCCGCTACACCTAGTTTCCTTAGGGACCACCAGATGACAGATCGGGCTATTCTATCAAAGGCCTTCTCTAAGTCAACAAAAGCTAAGTATAGTGGCTTATTCTTCTCTAAGAATCTCTCTTGTAGTTGTCTCACTAAGAAGAGGGCATCTGTCGTACTTTTCCCAGGCACAAAATCAAACTGCATCTCATCTAGTTTGACTCTTTCTCTAATTAGTTGTGCTAGTATTCTTTCTGTCACTTTCATAACCTGATCTATCAGTTTTATGCCCTTGCCAGAGCATCCCCTTTACTTTTGTAGCAATTTATAAGAATATTGCTGCACCGGTCTTGGGGTATAACTCCACCTTATATAGCTTGATTGACGATGCATGCAACCAGTTTAGTTCCTACAACATGAAATAAAATATTTTGCTCAAAGACATAACGCAGTGCCCGGTTCGGGGATTGAAATCGCAACCATACGATTGTGAATCCAATTCTCTAACCACTAAGCCAGGCTCCTTCGCAAAAATAGATTGATAAAGATGAACAATCTATTATGAAATGTAATTTTAATAACAATATAATTTTACAGGCGTAAAATGATGATGATGATTACACAATTGTCAAGGCAATATTTGAATCCCAAACTTTTGGACAAATTGTCTCAGATTTTACCAATTCTATCACTGTTAATAAACCAAACATGTGAGAGAAACTGAAGATTCTTTGCTTTGAAGAATATATTAATCGTATGAAAGATGGATTTCTAATTCAGGGTTAAGGCCAGCAAATTTGAGAGAAGGGGAAGGTAATTAAATCCACTGCAGTACTTGACTGGTATTTTGTTTTATTGACCCTGGAAGAATGAAAGGCAAAGTTGATCTTGGTGTAAAGAGGCAAAATAAATACTGCAATAGTATTTTATCCAGTGCTCTATCAATTCTGCCAATTTACCACCCTTGTTTGATCCATAAGAATAAAGTTTCTGATATTTTATTTTATCAACCTTGAAAGTTGATCTGGATGGGATTTGAATGCAGAGCATAGAAAGTCCTAACTAAAATAGCACAAAGCATTTTGTCTGATACTCTACTGATTTTACCAATCCACTGCCCTAATATGAAAGATAAATTAAACAATATAAACCAGTGATCTATGACTTACCTGTATACCAGGTTGGTTAGCAAAGAAAAGAGATAAAAAATCAAGATTGCTTCGAATTTTTACAGATGCTCTTTCAGGTACAAATTTGGGATTGATCAGATCAGTGAACTTTTCACTGCAAACATCATTTCCAAATAACGAATAATAGAAGCTGTAGCCATTGGAATTATCAGGTGGTGGGATGGTACCAGGGATCAACTTTCAGTAGAAAATAAAACAGATAGGTTTTCAAATGAATGCAGAAAGTATGGAATAAATTAAAATATGGAAAATTTGACAAAATAAACAAATTAAAAAGTACAAAATAATTTTATTTTAATAAACTGATCTAAGATTTATTTATCAGAAAAAAGTTTAATGTTGAAGTTATTGGTCCTTTGTTGTTTCCAACAATGAGTGTTCTAGTTGATCCAATTAATGGAACTACCTGCTTGTGAAATGTGTAAGTGGCTGAGCACGTGTACTCTTAATGTAGTTCTCAGGGAGATTCAGCATGACACATTGTGTGAAAAGGTTGGTCCTTTCAATTACAGGTACAAATCATTTTTGCCAGCTGAATGAACTTGAGCAATGTGAAATAAACTGTCTTGCTCAAGGATACAATGTGCTCCCTGATTTAAGAATTGAACTCTTGACCTTATGATCATGAACAAAACCACTCTAACCACTAAGCTATGTGACTTTACATTCAGATAACTTAATTAATAAAAGTATTTGTTTCAAATCTTAACAAAGAAAGCTTTACTTTCTCATCATCAACAATGTTTAAAGTAGCCAGTGATATTTGTTTCTGTTCTACATTACAATACGTTCCATAACTGTAAATGGGAAACATAAAATCATTTACATTGCCAGTCCTGCTCTAAACGTCTTATCTAGTGATATAATCCACAAACTGTACACACCCAAACCCTGGCCACAAATTCTCAGGTCTCATAAGGGTTCATCAAAATATATCTACTCACTATGGTAATCAATCAAGATACTTAGTACTAATCCCCTTCTGTTCATATGATGTTGTTCCTCCATCATATATGTGGCTCACCACCAGGAAAGGAGACTCCTGCCCCTGTTCCCTTCTGCTCATATGATGTTGCTCCCCCAGGAAAGGAGGCCCCTGTCCTCTCCCACTCACCTAACATCACTCCTCCTCCCACCCTCAACCCCACAATAATATGCAACTTAACAAAAATAAATGTTATACTAATACATTATATATAGGTTGTCATAAAAAAGACAACTGACTGTAGAAAATTTGCCTTAAAAGCCTCATTCAACCCATGCTAGTTTGAAAAAGTGGACATTAAAACAACAATGATGATGATGAATGCAATTCTTTTGTAATATAACAGGGGTGTTTTAGAAGATAGTAGTTGCAGCTTACCAATGCTAGATTAGATGCATAAACAATAGTGACAGCTAGAATGAATGTATCCTGACAACGATCAACTGGGCCGATCTGATAGAAACTGCAGGTTTCATCTAAGACAGGGCGTAGATTGCTAGTTATAGCTGCAATGAACAAAACATAATAATTCAGTCAAAAAGAAATATACAATCACACATACATCATTATTGTTGTTTTTACATTGTCTTTTCCCTGCTGGTATAGATTGGATAGGACTTTCTGAGGCAATATTTTACAGCCAGATATCCATAAGGGTTTTGGTTGCATAAGTAAAGCAAGTTCAAGACACTACTCTATATATTTTCACAGTATCTATCTAACTTGGAATGTTTAGGTCTCATTCACTGTCCAACATGATGGATCATTTATATGACACCATTGTGATACAATGCCAAATGTCTGGTTTATTAGATTTCATCACTGATCACAGCCGACATCATGCTACCAATGTCTTTGCACATAACCCTGTCATGGGGGGCTCCCGGGTGCTACCTTGTCAAAAGGCCACTCACTGGATGACCAAGGATAGGATAAGAGGATACCCATTTCCGGTAACAAGCCCTTTTAGTCACTTTTTACGACATACAGGGATACAGTGTACCTATTCTAAACTGGATGTACATGGTCTTATGACATACAGGTATACAGTGTACCTACTCCAAACTGGATAAACATGGTCTTACATATTTCATATAACTTCTTGTACTCTTTCTCACATACACAAACAATTTCATTTGTCTATTATTAAAATTCAAGACATGTGTAGACCTATCACCAGGTTTTGGTGTTCAGGAGTGAGGGAGCTTCAGAACATTCTGTGTCATGCCAGGACTACAGACCACATGCACTGGACTACAGACGAACAAGGTCTTAAATTCAAATCTTACTACAGCCATTATACATACATTTCCCTGAACAAGGCTATGTAACTGTGTATGAAGAAGAGGCCACTGGCAACATTGTTTTCTGTCTGTAGGGGGTTTTACCAGGTTTTATAAGCTATTTTATAACAACTGACTGCAATTGTAGTTATTTTCTGTGTCTGAGCTTCTGCCATCTTATAAATTTATTTCCTTGGCACTTGGTAAGTTTCACAAACAATGATTATTTCCAATTGTCCTCACTTATAATTTAATCCTAACCTAGCATTTTAGTCAAATGAATTATACTACATCATCATTATCACCACCTACACTACAACATATACTACACTAATATATATACACAACATATACTACACTACAACATATAATACACTACAACATATACTACACATGATGCTGATGATGATGATTTTCATATTAACAAAGAAAGTGTCAACAATACTTGATGGTATCTCTTCAAGCTTTTTAACTTCATCGACATCATGGTCAAGGTAGAGACCAAGCTGGAGTTCAGGTTTAGATTTCACATATTTAGAATGGAAAAGAGGATACCATTTTGATGTCTGAAAAAAAAAATAATAAAAAGACCCCAAATTAAAAAATTGAAGTTTCATAGATTAGTTTAAGTTAAATTTTAAAACCCCACTTTGATATCAACAATCTCAATAGGTTCCATAAATATCAGTAAAACTATATCTTTTATCAACACCACAAGGTAAAAAGATGGTTCCTGTTCTTGAACAAAACACATATATAGATATTTAGTATCTAATTTCATGTTGTTAGAATGTCTAAGAATCGGGGGATGAGATTTTGCAGGCAAAGCCAACAAGAGACCCAGAGGTAGACCATGAGCAAGATGGCTGGTTAACATCTATAAGCTCAGTTGGTCTCACTGGAGATGATTGCTTCTGATAAGACCCAGTGAAAGGTGTATCTGAGGACTTTGCCTCCACAACCCTCTCAGAAAGGAGAAGGAGGTGGTGATGATGACAGTGGTGATGATGGCAGTGGTGTTTGTGACTAGAGATGGCATTTTGAAGAAAGATCTTCAAACAAACAGAAAAATTCAAGATAAGAAAAAAAACATCAACTTCAAATAAAAAATTACTGTAATTAAAATAAAATTTGAATTTAAATGTTTTCCAAACCTGTTTCATAGTAGCAGAGCGAACATCCAGCACAACATAACCAACCATCTCCTTCATTGTAGTTTGTGTATCATAAGCATAACACTGAACTTTCATTGAACTACGATGTAATCGATGTTGTTGAAGTCCTTTCTTGCTTAGTTGCCATGCCAACTCTTGGGTTATACTTGGCTTGTTTGTGTGGTTAACAGGATCAGTTGAGAGTAATTCTCCATCAAATTTAGTATCTATTATTAATTTATGCCGAGGTCTTTTGGGGAAATTCCGACCTGATAAAAAAAATATAATACTAATTAAAATTTTGATGTTAAAAACTTCAAAATTAAAAAAAAAAAGTGTTGTTTTTTTATTTTCTGATTACACTGCATGACAAAATGAAAAAAAAGTTTCTTTAGCAAGAGATAATTTGAGTTATTTTAATGAATATGAAGTTAATTTTGCACCATCACATCTAAATTTACAGAAATGTAATGTAGCTGTATGTAAAATGTTACTATTTGTCTTTTAAGAATGCCTGTGTCATCATCATCATCGTTTAACGTCTATCTTCCACGCTAGCATGGGTTAGACGGGAATTGTCCCACTTGAGGCAAAATTGGTTGGGTGACCGTGTCTTGCTCATATAGGACTTTGTAGCAGGTTTTCTATGGCTGGATGCCCTTCCTAACACCAACCACATTTACAGTGTGGACTGGGAGGTTTTTACTGTGTTACCTACACGGCTGTGTATATTGTTACTTTAACAGTGATTAAATTATAGTTTAATACATTCATAAATTACATGCATTGTTCACAAGATTAGACACTTTTTTTTGTAAACATAGTATATGTGGGATATCTTGTAGATCAAAATCTAGACATGATGGAGCAAAATGGATTTCATATTCCTAAAAAGCACCCTAATATCAACTAAAGTGGTGTTTGTTAAAAAAATTAGTGTCATCCAGTGTTATTAATTCTACATGAAAACTGTGATGTAACCCCATAGTAGATTCACAATAAATGTGAAAATACAATACATAATACATCTTATAAATAGAGGACTAAGATAAGAATATAAAAATAAACTTTTTCATGAAGTGGTGTTAAAATACAATAAATGTATTGAAAAATCAGGGATTGGTCTTAAGTATGAAAAGGAATTAGAAACAGTTACAGATGTTTCATAGTGAGTGATAAGATACAGGAATTCAAATCATAATAATAGTTTCTGATTTAGACACAACACCAATAATCTTGGGAGAGGGGAAAAATTAATTAAATCGACCTCAGTGTGTCACTGGTACTTTATTTTATCAACTAGCAGAAAAACCACCCTTCAGATGGTTTTCTACTGGCATGTGTAGTGTGCATATTGATATTATATGCAAGTATATATGCATGTAGATATGATACATCAAATAAAATCGTAATTGACAATATACACAGAAATTGAACGAAGACTGTGTTACACTGTCTTATGTAATCAGTAACGTAATCCATGATACATTAAAAAAAAGACGATATTATATATAAACTGCATTAGGAGAAAATTAGTGACGTAAATATATGAATGTTTATTTAAGCGATCGCTAACCAGAAGTGTTAACATTTGAAAATTTTAAAGAAGTGAATCTTTAAATAAGCAATAAAATATATTTAATCAAGAGCTATGAAATTTAGTAGATAACTTTTGTAATATTCATTCATTATTTATTCAAATCCCGCTGAGGTTAACTTTGCCTTTCATCCTTATGGGGTCAATAAAATAAAGTACCAGTAATGCTCTGGGATAATTGCTGGCCTTGTGCCAAAAGTAGAAACAATTATTTATTCGAAGTAAACCAATTTATTTTACAAACAGGATAAAAAAATTTATTCTGGATGCAGTCCTGCACTCCTTTCTTTATTATAGTTAAGATTCCATAAGGATGAAAAGCAAAGTTAACCTCGGCAGGATTTGAAATTCAAGTCATGCAATTCAAAACATAAAATGGCAATAAATTGGCAAAGTCGTATTGGAAAGAAAGCTTTGTAGCATTTGTTCTAGCTTTTTACAGTCTGAGTTCAACTCCTGGAGAGGCCAACTGTGTCTTTCATTCTTTCATGGTTGATAAATAAAGTACCAATCCAAGGACAGTGGATTGCTAGAATTGTAAAGTATCAAGCAAGGTAACTTGTGGTATTTATTCTGGTTCTGTGCATTCTAAGTTCAAATCTCACCTCCTGTCACAAGAAAACAGTATCACTGCAGGGAGTTGTGACTGATAGTATCATCAAAGAGAAGAACCAACTGAATCATACTTTCGTTGGTTTGAGTTGGAGGACCAGCTATTATCTTATTGATAATCAACATGATGAAATATCTTATTCAAAGATTCAGTTTTAAGCTAATGTATTAATCGAGTCATTAAAGCATCAAGGTTTGCTCTGGCTTTATGTGCTATAATTTCAAATACCACTCCTTTCAACTAATCCCTTTCATCCTTTCGAGATTGATAAAGTATCAATCCAGGTATGGTGGATTGGTGAATTTGTTAAAGAGTCAGATAGTATGCTTTGCAGTACATGATCCATTTCCATGCATTCTAAGTTCAAACCGTGCCTCTTTCTGTCAGGAGTTACAACTGACAGATACCATCAGCAATGGAAATATAGTTTTTAATGATTGGCTCCTTCCCTTTTTAAAAGTATTAATTAGTTGTAGAATACAGCAGAGAAGTGGCCTTGCTTGTTTTGCAGAAAGGAAAAAAATATACAGGGTGAGTATAGTTTTTACATGGTGTGGAATTGGATATCATTCTGAAATAGAACTAAGAAAACCAAAGTTGAACAGAAAAAAAAAAAATGAATGGAATAACAACAACCACACACAAACACACAATAACCTAAGGTAAATATAAATAAATATATACAAGGACAATAACAACAACCACACATAAACACACACTAGTGAACATAGAATACCACACAGACTGACATGAACACACACACCAAACAGAAAACACACACGTATACACATTGGCAAACAGAGACAAAGACAAGAATAAATAAATAAAATAAAAATGGCGTAGACATTACAATACAACGGGAAGAAACATAATAGTACCACTGATGATGTCACAGGTGCGTGATGAAAGAACTTTGATAGACTATATCATCATCATCGTCGTTTAACGTCCATCTTCCACGCTAGCATGGGTTAGACGGGAGTTGTGCCACTTGAGGCAAGGTTGGTCGGGTGACCGTATCTCGCTCATATAGGACTATCTGGCAGGCTTTCTACGGCTGGATGCCCTTCCTAACACCAACCACATTTACAGTGTGGAACTGGGAACTTTTTACCGTGTTACCTGCACAACCACATTACAGCATGGACTGTGAGTGTTTTTTTGTTTTCTTTTTTTCTTTGTCGTGACACCTACACGATCTCGATCTCATTTATTTGGACTGGATGTTGTGGTACCAACTTTACAGAGAGAGCGTGGTGTTGGTGGGAGTGGGAGGATAGGGTAGGGGTAGTGGATTGGGGTATATATTTGGTTAAGAGGTGCCTACTGACTGTAGTTTTCACTTTGTACATAGGCAAAGCGGGTCTTCTGTATTACTGCGTAACGCCAAAGATCTCAGTCCAGTGACATTGTCTTAGAGAAGTGCAAGTGTGTAAGGTCGGAATTTATCAGATCGTCCCAGGTTTTTTGGAGTCTACCTACTCCGTAACTACCATCAATTTTTATCGCCCTGCACTTTTTTATGCAGCTGTCATCTTTCATGCGCATCACACATATATATATATATATGTTGTTTCCTTGAGCAAGACACTTTATTTCACATTGCTCCAGTTTACTCAGCTGTAGAAATGAGATGATAGGGACTGGGGTCCCTATCATTCCACTGCAAAGTGGTCGTGGAGGTGCCACGGCAAAAAAGCACCCAGCACTCACTGTAAATGAGGTTGGGGTTAGGAAGGGCATCCAGCTGTAGAAATCAAGCCAGAATCAGTTCCGTCCCACCCTTGCAAGCAGGGAAAAGTGGACGTAAAATGATGATGATGATGATGATGTATGCATTTTTAACTGTTGGTCAACATTGATTGCCAGATAAATTCACTATGGAGATATAAAAAATACAGAAGCGAAAACCAATCCAAACCAAACAGTGAGTGTGTTTTATTATTTCTGGCAATATTATAACAATATGACCCTCCCCAAGTATAACAATATTTGTTTCAACACACGATTTCATATCAAAAACCTTGTTAAACAAAAAGGAATATCACTTAGATGTGCTCCAAGTTACAAGTGGGTCCCATGTTGAAGTTCACTGAAGTTCATGAAAAATAACTTCTGGACATGATATAACTGTGCCAAAACTGTTTTTCTATCTTGTTTATGTTTTGCTTAATAAAGGTTTATAATGAGGGAAATGCTCACACTGTATAATGGGATCTTTGGTAGACTAACAGAGAAGCAGAACAAAATAGCACGAGTAGCCACAAACTAAAGATGAATTGCTGATCAGAGGAAAATGGTAAGTTTTCTTATATATGTGACTTAATATTGAAGAGCATAGAGGATTAATAAGATCAGCGACTTGTGTTATCATTTTACACAGCAAAGATTTTTCTCTCACCATATGAGAGGTGCATTGTATTATAAGTGATATGTTAACAATTAAAATATAAGCCAATGGTAGGATCAAATGTATTGATTGATGAATGTAGAAGTGATTTTGTTTCTATAAATATGTAAGATAAATGAATGATACGTATCAAAGAAAAAAAGTAATATCTAGTTAAAATGTCTAAAATATTCTGTTCTGAAGTGCATTTAACTAAATGTCCTGTACAGTATACAACCACATCAGCAAAACATTCTTGTAAAGGACAAAACAGCACTATGATTAGATTATTCCAAATGTTCAGTGATCTGTTCAGTAATTAAGATTCTATAAACATTTGAATTAACAAACCCATGTTTAGATATCTCCTGCTAAATTATTTCAGGATGTTAATAAGCGATAAAAAATACTAGTTTTTTAATAAGATTTTAAGATTTAATAAGTAAAAATTCATTCTACAGTAAGTTTGTTTATACTCGTCTCCATGACGGAGGGGGGGGGGGGTAAACAAATTTTTTATTTCTTGTTTGTTTCTGTTTTTTAAGGGTATAAATTGATAGGTTTGGTTAGAATTTTGAAGAGGAATTTTATGTTTCTCTTGTGATTTTTTAATGTTTAGAATGAATACGGCCTTCAAAACCGTTGTAAATTATTCATCTTCTCTGTGTGTGTGTCCAGAACTCCACAGCACCTGTCTTGGAGACGGGTGTAATAATAATAATTTACCCAATCTATTAATGCTAACATCTTTCCACCACAAAACATATCATATAAGAATGATATATAAAATATGTAAGGTAAAATGTCCAACCAGTGGCTAATAGAAGGAACTCGGATCTATTTCGCCAACTATGTAGAATTTGCTTTTGAAACAGGTAAAAGATAAGTCCTACTTAAGGTAAAATGAAAAAAGGGAACCATTTTCCATAGATTACAACATATTCGAGACGTTTGGGGGAGTCGGGCCGCTAACTGCGAGATTCCTCTCTTCACTGGCGGCTCGCCTAACAGAGGTAACTGGCGAATCTTGCGAGGGCGCTTGGCTGTTCCAGCACCTCAGCCTCGCCATCACCCGAGGTAACACTGCCAGTGCGCTGGCTTGCCTAAAAAAAATCATTAGAGAGGTTGCCCAGTACCCCTGGCTGCTGTCTTTTGCTCTGGTGTTGGCTCCGTTGTTCACCCCTTCCTTTATAATTTCTTTAATATTGCAACATTAAAAGAATATATCTTTCTGAAAGAATCGCGAGCAATTTATAATGTTGTCTAAGCATGTGTAATGTTATTTATGTATATATTTAAAACATATTTGTTATGTTATTCTACTGTAAATTTATTTATATGCTCTGTTTATATTTTCATTCTGAAAGAATTGCAAACGATTTGTAATGTATTTATAATTGTAATTAACGTTTATCTATTTAATTCGTTTGTTTAAAACTGTTTCCCTCTGTTGTAAATATTAATCGGGGTGTCTCCTTAACCAACATAATCGATAGCTCATCGATACGGTGAATTTATGAGACAGTGACAGTGAAATTTGAAACAAGAATCATATTAAAACTGATTAGTTAGTATATCAATAAAAACAAATATTTATTTAATTTACAAGAAACAAATAATTGTTTCTACTTTAGGCACAAGGCCAGCAATTAACCAGTGCATTACTGGTACTTTATTTTATCGACCCCGTAAGGATGAAAGGCAAAGTTAACCTCGGCGGGATTTGAACTCTACAAGAAACAAATAATGTTTACTGAGGAGTTAAAAGTATATTATTGTTTATAATATAACAACAATGTTTTATATGAAGTTAAGAAAATCAATTAATATATCTCAGGAAATATGTGGGTACTAAAACATGGGTATGTGGTTTATTTAAAAGAACGATTGTAGTGAAACTTGTCTGTTCTTGAATAATTGAAGGAACGACGACAACTTTCCAACTTTCTGGAGATTGTCAAATATTTCCAATAAAACTTACTGGGAGTTTAACAGTCATTTCCTATATGTTATATTTAAAATAAACTTATATAGTAATATTATTTTAATATATAAAAGCCATTAAGCTATGTATAGTATGGAGATATATTACTATAGAGATATAAAATAACAATTAAGGAAACGAGATCAGACTTGATTAAACTACAAATGGATCCGTCAATCAACTTTCAACAGTTTAACCGACGAAGAAACGATTAAAATAATATAAAATACAACATTTCAAATAAAGATATTACCTGACAGTATGGAAACAACGATCAGATACTTTTCTTCTGGCATATCTGTGTTGGTTTTAGAACAAACAAACAAAACACAAAGCCATAAATGTAAGACGATGTTTGAAAACAGCCGCCATTCAATAACGAATATGGAGGCTCATATCTTAATACGCATGCGCCGTTAGCAGACTCGGATTCCATCAAACTTTCTTCGTTTCACTTCATGTTGTTGGACCTCCGTCGGTTCCGACTATGACAACTCCAGTTGTATGATCAACAGAAAAGCCTGCTCGTGAAATTAACGTCCAAGTGGTTAACCTTGAATTTATGGATACTGCTTATTTCTTCTCTTATTCGTCACGCAGAGAAAATAGCAAATGCATTTCCGCGGACAATGGCCAGCGACACCTACTGCATCAGCCAACCCATCTCGCAGGGCTCCTTCCTCAAACGGGTTGTTGTCATTTCGATATCTATTTAATATCTATGTCTCAATTCTTCTCTCTTTTCCTGGAAGAAATTGGGTAAATTTATAAAAGAACACCCCTCTCGATTTCAGAGGAAAATAATTTTTTTTTTTTTTTTTTCTTGTGCTATCAATTAATATGACCTGCGAACATGTCCCAAAAGACTTTGTTTTCCTCTGAAAACGGAAAGGAAATGAGGGAGACCCTCAGATTTAATGTACGGTTAACTAAAAAAAAAGAATAACATGAAACAAAAAAAAAACAATAAAGAAAACTCCGTTTTCCGGGGGAAAAGTATTTTGTGACATGTTCGGGGGTTATATTAATTGATAGCACACGAGCCAAAAAAAAAAGGAAAGATAATTATTTTTCACAGAAATCGAGAGGAGTGTTTTTTTGTTAATTTACCCGATTTCCTCCAGAGAAGGAGAGACGGGATGGGAAATAGATATAAAAGAAGAATCGATCCCAGTACAGGACTGGTACTTTATTTATCGACCTTTCTACAAATGTTAGTGTACGAGGGTCGGCTAAAAAATTCATAGGCTGACTACGGAGGAGTGATGCTAGAGCAGGGAAATCTGCATGCATTTTATTTATTTATTCAAAAATAGAAATTTTATTCACAGTTGTATAAAAATTGTTCACAATTTTTTCAGACTGAAAATATAAACACATATGATAAATACAATTAACTATTGCTAGAAACCTTACAAATATAATTGTTTCTACTTTTGGCACAAGGCCAGCAATTATCCAGTGTATTACTGGTACTTTATTTTATCGACCCCGCAAGGATGAAAGACAAAGTTAACCTCGGCGGGATTTGAACTCAGACCATAAAGGACCGTAACTCTTTGCTGCAAACCATGGTGTCCGACCTTCTACCGATACTGCCAATCTACCGCCCTTACAAATATAATTGTTTCACTTATACGACCATCAATTCACCACCAAGTGCGACGACAATCGGCCGCATATCACAAAAGTCAACGCAATATTTCGAGGCAAGCCAATACGTTTGCAGTATTACTACGAGTGATGGTGAGGGTAAGGCACTGAAAAAACCAGGCACCCTCACGGGCATCACATGACACCTAAGTAAGGCGAGCCGCCAACGATGACAAGAACTTCCTTGTCAGCGGTCCAACTCCACCAAATGTCTCGAACGTCACAGCCAGGAAAAAATAATTGTTTGATAGTGCCCGGTATTTTCGGATTTTATTATGTCCGGCAAGGAAGCAGTGACCCTCACATTTATTGCAACATCCATGATGTAGGAGCGGGCAAAAAAGTCACTGACTGTGGTGTCCCATATGAGAAACCTGCCTCTTCCCATTACTTCTGGATAATGCAGCCGGCTCCAGAACTGAAGGGATATTTACTCGAGCTAGGGCCCGCTTAATGATCAGCATTAGCTCGGTGTGGACAAACCATGGAGACCTGTGGAGTCGAGGGACCTACCCCAACAGACATCGGTTTTCTCTTGAAGTGCAATGGAGATGCGGAGTTCGTCCTGACCGAGAAATCATCAATGTTGGTCACAAGCAGGGCATCAATCCAGTTCCCCGAGAACTTTGCACTTGCATATATTAATTTCAACTCTCCTTATAACTTAATAAATTTCTTTCTGGCGACTATGTTGAAAAATAAACCTCATTTGGTTATTCCATGAGAGTATCTTGGTCAGTCTAAGAAGTTTTCAGCTGACCTTTGTATATATTATATGTAAGAATAAAAACACCGTAAAAATTTTCCACCAATGAATGTGCGAGTTTGTCGTTTCTGCTGAAATACCTGGTCGATATTACACATGTGCTGTTTACTGTGTTAGAGGACACTTTAATACCGGCTGCTTACAGTTAATTATGGCCGCAATTAGTTTCATATCACATTTATCCAGAAGGACGGTCCATTACTGCAGAAGGTATATTTATTGTAAACTTCATTCCTAATTATTTCACATCTTTTGTAAAATAGTAATTGAAATCACATAAGATACGATGCCAATAAGGTCAACACACGCACTTCCCAGTTAGATATTTACACACACATATATGTATATATAAATATATATATACGTATACATATATAAGTGACTAAGTCTACGATCTATTTAAATGAAGGCTACGTTAAAGTTGTTTTCTTTGCCCATCATCTTTCCGGTGTCAATAAAATACCAGTCAAATACTGGAATCGATTTAATCAACTTTTCCATCCTCCCTTCAGAATTGCTGGCCTTGTACCTAAGTTAGAACTCATTAAGCTACTTTTACTTAAATCGATTTCTATAGGTAACCGAAGCCTCTTTTCTATTTCTAAACTTGTGACCCTTCGATAAATCTCCCCGCAATGTATTGGCAACGTTTGGTGCGATGTAAATTGACTGCCAACTAGCTTCTTTTTTTTTCTGTATTTTATATACACATATGTGGTGGGAAGACTTCTTTATCCTTCATTCTTTAACGCTTTACACTCCCTAACAGATTGTCTCCTTTTCCTGAAGGTCATATTGTGTTCTACGGGTCACACCCCATGGACATCCACTTTATCATCCCTAAATCTGAAGTCCTATATATTGCTCATATCATATAAATGCTGCTTCCTGCCAAATCACCGAATTTAAACTACTGTTTTGTCTCACTCTTTAATGATTCTACCAATAAATCGCCATAGCTAAAATTGAGTAAAATACGAATGATTTGAAGAATATTCTAGTTTATCCAATATACCATGTTAACCACCTATGTTATTCCTTCTGATATCTGTTCCGACACCCAACCCCTCTCACCATGTCATCATAGGAACACACAGGAAGTCTATGCACCCTTATAAGAAAGAATTGAAACCTGCACAGGTCATAAGAATGCAATGACTTCATCTCTGAGTATAAATTATTGATTGTCAAGCAATAATGTGTAAATACTTCAAAACAGTGGCCCCAGTTTCTATTAGTCCTCCTTAAACCCCTATTGCTTCTTCTTCTACTTACTAAACACCAACTAATACTTTCTTCCTAAAACTGCAATTATTTACAATTTTTCTCCCTAACCATATTTTCCCTCCCGTGGTTTGGCAGTGTCGGTAGAGGGTCGGACGCCATGCTTTCCAGCATAGTTACGTCCCTTTACGATCTGAGTTCAAATCCCGCCGAGGTTGACTTTGCCTTTCATCCTTACGGGGTCGATAAAATAAAGTACCAGTAATGCACTGGGTAATTGCTGGCCTTGTGCCAAAAGTAGAAACAATTATTGACCTACAGATGTACAAACAGAATATCAACTACATCAGTTTCACCAGTCTAGTGGGGTACGAGGAGTTACAAATGTCACTGGTAATCATCATCGTCGTCATTTTACGTCCGCGTTTCCCTGCTTGCAAGGGTGGGACGGGTCTTATTCAGCACAGCATCTCTCCACTTGTCACGGTCCTTCGTCATCACCGTGAGCTTCAGCGATCTGAGGTCTGTTATCACGACCTCCACCCATGTTTTTCGTGGTCTACCTCTACCACGTCTTCCTTCAACTGGCATTTCCTGGCACTTCTTCACCCATTGGTAATCCTCCATACGCATCACATGTCCATACCACCTCAGTCTCCTCTCTCGAACACTACATTCTATCCCTCTCAGACACAGTTTCTCTCTCAACACATTCATGCTGGGTCGTTCACGCATATTGACATTGTACATCCGACGGAGCATGCTTGCCTCATTTCTCTCCAGCTGTTGCATATCCTCTGCAGTTGCTGCCCATGTCTCACTACCATGCAGCATCGCGCTCCTCACACAGGCATCATATAACCGGCCTTTCGTATGCAGGGAGAAACTCTTCTTCGTCAGCAGAGGAAGCAGCTCCCTAAACTTCTTGCAACCCGTCCTTATTCTAGATACTATGGCCTCGGACAACCCCCCCCCCCCCCCCCATGCTAATCTAATCTCCTAGGTATCGGAAGCTATCCACCACTTCTATAGCACCCGCCTGCATTTGAAAAATATGTCTATCTATGCGACTTCTACTGTCTAATTTCCCTGTACATCTACTGCATACAAATTTCTCCCTACCTGTTAGTTTGCCTGCTATCCCACTACATCTCTTGTGTACTCAGGATCTGCATTGTGTGCATTTTATAGAATTTATGCCAGTTCCTTTTCTGCATATCGAACATGACCATTTCCCTGACGGAATCAGTTTTGCCCTCTTTTCTACTCATCAACACTTTTGTCTTAGCTAGGTTCACTCTCAGTCCTCTTGCTTCCAACTGCTGTTTCCATAGCCAGAATTTATTCTCTAGCTCCTGTACTGATTCTGCTATAAGAACCAGATTGTCAGCATAGAGAAGTTCCCATGGACAGCCAGTCTTAAACTCCTCTGTTATGGCTTGGAGCACTATAATGAACAAGAGCGGGCTGAGGACCGAACCTTGATGTACTCCTACTTGTATCTGGAATTCCTCACTAAACTCCATTCCTACCCTGACTTTACTGACAGCACCTTTGAACAAACTTTGCACTGTCCTCACAAGCCATTCCTCAACACCTAGTTTCCTTAGGGACCACCAGATGACAGATCGGGGTACCCTATCAAAGGCCTTCTCTAGGTCAACAAAGGCTAAGTATAGTGGCTTATTCTTCTCTAAAAACCTCTCTTGTAATTGTCTCACCAAGAAGAGGGCATCTGTTGTACTTTTCCCAGGCACAAAACCAAACTGCATCTCATCTAGTTTGACCCTTTCTCTAATTAGTTGTGCTAATATCCTTTCTGCCACTTTCATAACCTGATCCATCAGTTTTATGCCCCTATAATAGCTCCTCTCCAGAGCATCCCCTTTACCTTTGTAGCAATTTATGAGAATACTGCTGCACCAGTCTTTGGGTATGACACCACCATATATAGCCTGATTGATGATGCGTGCAACCAGTTTAGTGCCTACGCCCTTTGATGCCTTCAGCATCTCAGCAACTATCCCCAACGGTCCAGCAGCCTTACCATTTTTCATTTCCTTAATCGCCTCTTGGACCCTATATTTGTCAATCTCAATAGCTGGTCCCTCTGTTGGATCTACTGAGGGTAATTTCTCTCTCTCCCATTCGTTCTCCACATTCATCAGTCTCTCATAATGACATTTCCAGGCCTCCTTTTTCTGGTCATTCGTGACACTAAGTACACCAGCATCATTCCGGACACATTTATCTCCAACAACATCCTGATTTGCATTGACACACTGCCTTGCAATGTGGAACACCGGACGCCTCTGATCTTCCCGTCGCAGAACATTGGCAAACCTCCTACTCTCAGCCTCCCTGCGTGCTAAGTACACCTGACGTCTAGCTTCTCTCTTAGCGGCTGTATATCCTTCTCTACTCCCACCCTTTTTCCAAGCCTTCTATGCTAGTCTTTTGTCTCTAATGGCCTTATCTACTGTGCTGTTCCACCACCAGGTCACTCTCTGTCTGGTTGGGGCTCTGCTCCAGCCACAAGTTTCATCAGTAGCCTGCAGTAAGTTGTCACGTAAGAAATTCCAGTTATTATCTATGTCATACGTCTCTAAATCGTCTTCTTTTTCGTCATACACATCTTGAAGGGCTTTCCTAAATTTGTATTTTAGTGAAAAGTCTTTTAGCTTCCAGACCTTTCTTCTCCACACCTTCCTGTATGTCTCATTCCATCTCTTGCTTACTGAGATATCACTAACGACTAAACTATGCTGTGGGGTACATTCTTCCCCAGGGTATGCCTTGGTATTTGACACCATCTGCCTGTCCCGCTGCCTAACTAGTAAGAAGTCAATCTGGCTTATGTGCTCGCCTGATTTGTAGGTTATTAGGTGGTTGGCAGGTTTCTGGAAGTTAGTGTTGCAAATAGTCAGTGTACTTGCATCACAAAATTCAAGAAGTCTCACTCCTTCTTCATTTCTTGAGCCGTAACCGTGCCCACCATGTACTCCAGTGTAACCATCCTGGAGCTGTCCAACATGACCATTGAAGTCCCCTGCTAGCCTAATGATGTCTCCGTCCTCTGTCATTGCTGTTGTTTGTAAAAGTTGCTCGTGAAAGCAGTCTTTCTCTTCTTTGCCTAAGCCTGCTTGGGGAGCATAGGCAGAGATGATTGTCAGTAGTCTCCTGCCTACAACTAATCTAAGCTTAATTATTCGATTACTAACTCGAACTACCGCTATTGTCTTATTGATCCATCTCTCAGCCAGGAAAATGCCTACTCCCCCTAGCCCATCATACTTACCTACCCAGAAAAGCTTATAGCTAAGATGTTTGCATGCAGCACACATCCACATGCCTTCTCTCCAGCATCTCCACTATTTCACCAGATCTACCTCTGAGAGTGCCAACATTAAGTGTTGCAACTCTGAGATGCGACGTCTTCATATTTTTGTTGTTCCTATATACTTGTTGCTGTGCTTATACACGTTTTGGTATTGATACACTGGTAATACAAACAGAATATCAACCTAAAAAAATTACCTCTAATATTGTGTAGTTGACTAAGGTTCTCTAGTGGGTAACACATTGGGCTTTCTCCACTTCTCCAGCACTTTCTGCACTTGTTCCAGCACAACCATGTTACAGAGGGTGGGCTGGGTGCTTTCTGTCATGGCACCAGTACAACCACATTACAGGGTGGACTGGGTGCTCTCTGTCGTGGCACCAGTATGACCACTTTACAGAGTGAACTTTTAAGGAATTTCTTGGTAACCTATATGTATATCTCTCTTTTTTGTTAGGTTTTCACCAGCAGTACACCGATGGCAAGGCAAAGGACTCAAGAACCATTCTACTAATTACTCTAAGATCCCAACATCCCTTTTCTCTTCCACATCATCATGTCAAAATGAAGCTCTTGCTGTCGGACCACATATTCAAGAGACCCCTAAAGAATATTCTCCTAAAATTCAGAAACTAGTCAATGAAATTGGAGCTTTGACTCTTTTAGAAGTTTCAGATTTGAATGAATTATTAAAGGTTTGTGATTTTTCTGTATCTATGTATATGAATTTGTTCTTTGCATAGTTTTGGTAAGGTTTTACTGGCTGGATACCCTTCCTATCACCAACCACTTTACAGCATGAACTGGGTGCATTATTTGTGCCACAAGCACTAGGGAAGTTGTCTTATCGTTGACACAGTTAAGTCCCTCTGGTTGTCATATTTTCTATGACTGGATTTCCTTCCTGTCACCAACTACTTTACAGGGTTGTTTTACTGGACTGAAAGGTCCTCTCTACTCTGTATTAGTTTTTATTCTGAGTGATTGCTCGCCTAGACAGGTTGCTTTCTCCATTGTTTACTGAGAAATATGTGGCAATCAATTTGTTGAATATTTGTTCCAAGTCTCTGCATTCTCAGTTCAAATCCCACCAAGGTTCACTTTGCCTGTCATCCATTCAGGGTCAGTAAAGAAAATACCAACCCAGTGCTGGTGAACTCTCTTTCTCCTTCCAGCTGTCACATCTTGGATGTTCCACTGTATCAAGAGAGGGAGGGTTGAGAGGGTACCCGTGTCTGCTCACGTCTGCATTGGCACCTAAAACCGCTTACTGAAAGCATGGTACACACTACCAACTCCTAGTCAATTGCAAGTGATAGCTGTGCTTTATGAGTAAATATAAGCTTTTTATTTCTTTTCTTAGTAAGTTATCACAGTCCTTCCTCCCCACCCATTGCAACTTTCATAATTAATTGTAGTCTGTTGATTGGATTTTAATCCATGGCCAGAATTTCAACTCAACTCCAAGTGTTAGAACATATACTGCAAGGCAACTCGTCCAACACTCTACCTATTCATTAGCTTGTCAACCTTTGTAGGATTTGAACTTAGAACTCAGAAATCTAGAATAAATACTATAAAGTATTCTATCTGATGCTCTAACAACTCTGCCAGTTTGTTACATTTTCATTTCCCTATCATGCTGGAGACTAAACAATGTCTCTAGTGCTGGTGCCCCAATACACTCTGTAAAATGGTTGGTGTCAGAAAAAGCATCCAGCTACAGAAACCATGCTAAATGACAAACAAGGGAACAAAAATTAAAACTGTAAGAAGGTGAAACATTCTAGTTTCATTGCTACATTTACATGTGTTCACTCCTAGTAAGGATTAGACAGGTTTTCTCAGACTGAATCAGTGTTTTACACCTGTGTTCACTCCTAGTAAGGATGAGACAGGTCTTCACAGACTGAGTCAGCATTCAAGGGTAGTTACTGATCTCTGATATGCTGGTGACCTGCATCTCGCGTTTTATCTTGTGCTTTACTGAGTGTATTTTATCGCTTTACAGTGTACTGGGTGCATTTAAAATTAAACTGGAAGGTAAAATATTTGAAAGAGAAAGATTGAAGGTTCATTTTCTTTAAGTTCTTGTATTAATCTTCATGTCTGTTCCTCTTCAGAAAACTTTGAACATCAAAGAAACCCCAATGATGTCAGCGATGCCTATGGCTGCAGCAGCTCCTTCAGTAAGATCAAATTCTATTTATTTAGTAGTCGTTATCTCATTCAATGTTTTGATTGCACATTGATACATGCATCCAGCACTACTTGTCAGTGCATGCTGCAGTCTTACATTTAATTAAATCTTTTAATCCTGACCATTGATCTGGCAATTAGCATCGATAAATATCTAGTTAATTACTAACCTGTAAAATTATTCTGTTAATTGATTTCATTGCAACATGCAATCATGTTAATTGCTACAAAAGGTTTTAGGCAATCTTCTCTAACTGCCGCTGCAGTCAGGCTAAGGGCAACACATGTACTCTAGTTTCGAAAAAAATGGTACTGCTAGTGCCACAATAATAAATACATCCAACTCTCTGTAAAGTGGTAGTGCTGGTGCCACAATAAAATGCACCCAGTCCATTCTCTCAGTTTGTAGTAGCAGTGTCACCTTAAAATGCACCCAACCCACTCTGTGAAATGTTTATCATTAGAAAGTGTAGCCAGCTGTAAAAACCATGCCAGAATGGTGTCCGATGCTCTACCGATACTGCCAATCCACAACCCTTGATAATTATGGTAATAATGATGTTAACACAATTTAAGCTAGTTTCACTTATTGAGTTCTACATACTTCTCCCTTATTAGATTTCATTTTTTATTTTGTTTCAGACAGAAGAAGCTGAAGATGTTCCAGTAAAAGAAGAACAGACAATCTTTACTGTAAAATTAATGGCATTTGATGCTGCTAAAAAAATACCACTCATCAAAGAAATCAAAAATCTAATGTCTGGTTTCAATCTTGTACAGGTTAGTTCTTTGATTTAATCTGCTTCTTTTACTGTTTTTACAATTCTGTCTTTAAAAAAAAGGGGATTTATTTCTGTTTCTATTTTACTTTTCTTTTTGTTTTAGGCCAAGAAGTTTGTTGAATCAGCTCCTCAAACAATTGAATCTGATATTCCCAAAGAACAAGCTGAACAAATTAAGACTGCATTAGAAGCTGTTGGTGCTAAAGTTGAGATAGAATAATCTTACAATTACTTAGTTTATGTCACTCCACCATTCTCGTCTTGGTACTTTGTACATACTTTCCCACAATTACTAGATACCCAGTTATTATAAACAAACCTTTCTATTAAAAATAATTTTTTGTTTTGTTTTTCATTCATTAGTATTGTCATTTTACATCTGTTTTTCCATGCTAGCATGGATTGGTGGGGTTATGATTTGACATGGTTTCTGGATGCTCTTTCTGACAAACCATTTTACAGAGTGTATTGGTTGCATTTTATTGGGGCACCAGCACTGGAGACATTCTTATTGTTGAGTATCTAAAATTCCTTTTGACAAACCCCACTGGTTTCCTAGACCTGTAACTAGTTGTAGGGGCACAACATTGACATATAGGGCTTTTTTAAGTCTGGCAGAGCCCACCTCCGCTCCAGGTTAGAATATAACAGATTTCTTCCAGAGAAGGATAGAGTGTGAGAGAAAGAGATATAGAGAAATAATTGACCTTAGTACTTGACTTGTACTTTTTTTATCAACCTCGAATGGGTGATGTATATTCCTGGCAAACTAACTACATTAAATCCTAGTTCAATCTTGTAAAATCTATCTACAAACAAATCCCCTCTCTTTATAATTTAATAGAGACTTTATTCCCATGAATATATCACTGAGGCCTTTGTATAATTTGTATGCTGGTGCCATGGGTGCACTGTACTCTTGGGTGTCATAAAGGTTGGCATCAACAATGGCTTCTGGCTGTAAAATATTGTCTCAAAATATCCCATCCAACCTATGCCAGCACAACCACCTAACAAGGTGGACTGTGTGTGTTTTATCATGACAACATTGGGGTTCTTGATGTGGGTAGGGAGGCAGTGAACCTCTTGAAAATTTGATTATACATGTAAAAAGTATAAGAAAACCATAAAAGAATTAGTTGAGCAACATCAATGTAAAGATGACAGTGAAATAAATATTAATGTGATGGTAGGGGAGGGAGTAATAGGAAAGAGACAAAGATAGGCAACTACATGTGGAATTGGGGGTGATGACAGGGAAAGTGATAGATGAGGGAACAATGTGAGACTGTTGAAGGATAATATTGATGGTGAGAGAGGTGGATATCAATAAAACATGAAACGAGAGAGAGTGATAACTAACAGTAAAGAAGCGTAATAAATAGGGATTTTCTGATGCGAATGATAGAAGTGAATGAATATAGACATATCTGATGCCATCACTTGTTACACAGGGATTCTGATAGAAGAGAGGTAGAATGATAAAGGGTGAATATAGAAAGATCTAATGCCATCCCCCATTAAATAGCAATGGAAGGTTAATGAAGAGGGCAATAGATGGATCTGTAACTCCAATGGAGTCATAAGAATGCTGTAATAACCCATGGTGTGACTTGGACATTTAAAACCTGGATGAGCCCATCTCTCCATATCTGAACACAGAATTTCTTGTGAAAGAAAAAATTGACCCAAATACTGGACTGGTACTTTTTTTAATTGGCCGTGAAAGGATGAAAGGCAAAGTTTTAAATAAGGAGCCAGAATAAATCCTGCAAAATATTCTATCTGATGTTCTAATGACTCGTTGCCTCCTAAAGGATACTGGAATATAATGGATGAGATGCTCAAATGTAGATATATATATTCCAACCTCCATCACAATCACTATTTTAGTAACTGCTTTACTATGCTGGTTCTTTTTTTTATCAACTTTGAGAGGTCAGCCTTTACCACTTTGTCTCATGTCTTCCTAGATTTTTCTCTTCCACAGTTTCCATCCACTTGAAGTACTCACCACATCTATATACAATTGACATCACATACCTCTACCAGTAGTCTACATACCTCCACCAGTATAGTCTATCTCTACATACCTCTACAAGTAGTCTACATACCTCTACCAGTACAGTCTACATACCTCTACCAGTAGCCTACATACCTCTACAAGTACAGTCTACATACCTCTACCAGTACAGTCTACATACCTCTACCAGTACAGTCTACATACCTCTACCAGTACAGTCTATCTCTACATACCTCTACCAGTAGCCTACATACCTCTACCTCTGTAGTCTACATACCTCTACCAGTAGCCTACATATCTCCACCAGTATAGTCTATCTCTACCAGTAGTCTACATAGCTCTACAAGTACAGTCTACACCATATCTACTTGTATATGAGACTTGCTGTCTCAAGTTGTCGTTCACGTGATCCAGATCTGTTTCTAGGGCCCACCGTGAGCAAATCGACAACTTGGGCCCCACACTACATCTCATTCCTCTCAACACATCAATAAAAACTCTTAAATATGAAATTAATGAAAAATGTAATTTAATTAGGATCATACATTGACATATTGCAAATGTAAAAATATTTTGCAACTTATTTTCAATCTTAGAGATAAAAATTATCTCTGCTCATATCACATATTTTCTGATCGTGTGACCAAAAACTTTTTTTTGCTTTATTCCGTCTCACGTGGTTTAGATCACTTACTCCGTAAATCTGCCACAACAACATTAGGATCATCGACCAACTGAACATGTTCACAGCTCTGAAAATAAAGTAACAACAATCATTATATAAGTCAAGGAAGTAACTTGTCTCTTGGATACTTTAGAGGTAACAAAAAGATTATTTTCTTGCAGATTTTATTACTTATAATTATTAGGTATTTTTTTTACATAGATCAGTCCATTCTATAAGGTGGTCGAGCTGGTGTCAGCACCCAGTGCACCATCAAAGGTAGACATGCTAGTAACATGACAAAAATCACCCTCCACCCTGTGAGGTGGCTGGCCTTAGGAAGGGCATCCAGTTATAGAAAACTAAACCAACAATGGATCGTATGAGCAAGATCTGGTCACTTGACCTGTCTAACCTATACAAGCATGGGAAATTGACATTAAATGATAATTACAGGTGTGTTTACATTAGACTCAGATCTTTGAAAAGTGATCTCTATCGTGTCTATGAATTGCTATCTACTGGTTCACTGAATTCAGTCATTTTGTGGTCAGTGGTTAGGTACATTTATTTAAACACATTCAGTGCAAAACTGATAATTCAACCCTGAATTTTTTACTGTTATTTTTCTCCATTGCTTACTCTGGAGGAAGGAGGGGCAGTGTCTATGTCTCTTTTCAGGGCGTCTGAGACTGGTAGGAAGAAGGAAGGAAAGTGTCCACAAATTGAATGTTTGCAATAATTTGGACTGTTAAAGACATGTGGGGGTGTTAAACTGAAGAATCTAGCACATATCACTACAGTAGGCCTGAGGCATGAATAATAATTTAATGTCTTGCTCTGAATATATTACAAAATGGTCTACATCATCATCGATTAACGTCTATCTTCCACGCTAGCATGGGTTAGACGGGTTTGTCCCAATTAGAGACAAGTTGGGTCGGGTGACCGTGTCTCACTCATAGGAGAGTTTCTGGCTGGATGCCCTTCCTAATGCCAACCACATTGACAGTGTGTGCTGGGCGCTTTTTGCTGTGTCTTTTACACATCCACTTTACAGTGTGGGCTGGGTGCTTTTTGTTGTGACACCTACACTATCACTTTACCGTGTGGACTGGGCACCTTTTTCGTGTCACCAACACAACCACTTTACAGTGGGGTCTGAGCACTTTTGTCTTGGGACTAGAGAGGATGGAGGAGCTTGGGGAAGAATGTGGACAAAGTAGTAGGAGAGATATGGTTACCGCTAAGGGAGGTGAATGAAGAGTGATAGAAGTTTGAGGAAGGTGTTGCTTATTAGGTATAAGCCTCATCCTGAGAATAATAGAGGGCAGTTCTGTAAAACTGCATAGCGCCAGAGGTCGCAGTCCTGAGTCGTTGCCTTTGAGAGGTGTAATTGTGCAAGGTCAGATTTTATTACCTCATCCCAAGTCTTCCTAGGCCTGCCCAAACCATGGCTAACATCGACTTTGAGCGCTCTCCACCTTATTATACAGCTTGAGCACTCTACACCTTATTGGATATAAACTCAATGTATATGAAAGTGGTCTGTTACTCTATATGTTTCTGCTGAATGCAACAAAATACACTCCATAAATATAAAGGTGTATCATAAAAGAATAAAATTATAAATATTTTGACAATGACTTACTTGGAAAAGTGGTGGTTCTTTAGGGTGTACATGGAATCCAGCTTCCTTACAGGAAGATATAAGTGGTAAACCTCGGTCAGGAGTTAACATAAAAATTCCAGTCCTGTTTAAATACAAGTAAAATATCAATTAAATAAAACCCTCCTTTTAAATTCAAATTATTCAGCACTAGAGAAACTAAATAACTCCATTCTGTCAGTTTTGTAATGACATCCTCAATGGAGGGAACATTATCATACAATACCAGTTTTGGGTCAGATAAAATAATGTAAAAATATTCTAAACCCAAATTGAGTCAAAAGGCTGCCAAACCATTTGCTGATGGGTGAAAAATGTCTGCACCCTGGTTTTAAGATAATTTTTTTCAAATCCTGAATAATGGTAAGTCTGGTAATGCAGAAACATTTCTTGAAAACACTAACAACATTCAATATACACAAAGTCTCTGTACTTACTCATTGTATTTTGGAGAACAGACAATGGCAATAGCTTCAGGCATCATTATTTGGTAAGAACAATGTGTATGCAGATCTACACTAGATAGGAAGGCTGTTTGACTGGGGTGAGTCTTCAGAAATTAAAAGATAAAATACAAATAAGATAACAATTTTGTTAAATATCGAAGTGTAAAAAGTAAACCCTTATTTTGTCTTTTTATGGTTTAGGGCGGTGGTTAGCAGAATCGGTAGAGTGTCGGACAACAAGCTAAGTAGCATAGAATTCCAGCCATTTATGTTTTGAGCTCAAATCCTGCTGAGGTTAGCTTTGCTTTTAATCCTTACAAGGTCGATAATATTAAAGTACCAGTAAGACACTGGGGTTGATTTAATTGACTTTCCTCTCTCCCCAAATTGCTGGCCTTGTGTCTATAGTAGAAAATGTTATGTATTTTTATGGAGACACATGGCTTAGTGGTTAGAGCATTGGCCTTGACATCGAAAGGTTGTGAGTTCAATTTTCAGACCGGGTGATGTGTTGTTTCCTTGAGCAAGACACTTTATTTCACATTGTTCCAGTTTACTCAGCTGTAGAAATGAGATGATAGGGACTGGGGTCTCTATCATTCCACTGTAAAGTGGACGTGTAAGCGCCACAGAAAAAAAGTACCCAGCACTCACTGTAAATGAGGTTGGTGTTAGGAAGGGCATCCAGCTGTAGAAATCAAGCCAAAATCAGTTCCCGTCCCACCCTTGCAAGCAGGGAAAAGCGGACGTAAAATGATGAAGTCTTGAATATATTTCCTATAGTCAGCACTTTGTCAGCTTCTTTACCTACAGCTGAACATATATCAATTTATGTTTGCTTTTCCACACTGGTATGGAATTGGCAGGGTTGTTAGAGTGTAAGACAAAATTCCTTGTATTTGTTCCAACTCTCTGTACTCTTGAATTCAAATCCCACTGAGCTCAACTTTACCATTCCTCTTTTTGGAATTGATAAAATAAACTACTAATCCAGATTGGTGGATTGGGAGAATTGTAAGAGTTTCAGACAAAATGCCTTGCAGTATTTGTTTCAACCCTTTGCATTCTAAGTTCAAATCCTAGTGTGAACTTCTTGTGTGATAGATTAATCTAATACCCAATTTACCATTCCCACTCGGCCCTTAGATGTCTTTAGCAGATTTCGCTCTGTTGGAAGCATTCAGACCAAGTCTCTGGTTTAAAGACACCTTCCTCCCTCCCCCCACCAGTCTTAGAGGCCTTGACAAAAATCATTGGCACTACACTTATTTCCTTGAATGAATAGTATTAAAAAAAAAGAAAAGCTATACAGGTCCCATCACCCACCACTATCCACTGTGATCTTTGGTTATCTGGCACATACATAAATATAGAACAAAACAATGACCAGGACCCATTCAAATTTTGTTCTATTCTTCTCAGATAATCCGTTTAAAATCAAAATATTTTTATATGAAAAAAGATTAAAGTTATATACAAACACTACCCTGAATTAATCTTAATTTTGATTTGATATTATTGATATATTATATACATTAAGCTATGGTTATTGCTTGATATAAAGTGTTCATAGATTCTTTTTGCCATCAACTAAATTGCAATAGTGGTTTTGTAGTGGAAGAGATATACTCAGTGGGATTAAATCTAATACCTTACAAGTGCTTATATTTACCCTAAATGGATAAATATAAATTTTAATCTGAACAGAATTTGAAATCAAGACAACAAAGTATCAAACACTGGGTAACTTTATATCATCATCGTTTAACATCCATCTTCCACACTAGCATGGCTTAAACAGGAATTGTCCCACTTGAGGCAAGATAGGTGAGGTGACCGTGTCTCGCTCATATAGGACTATCTGGCAGGTTTTCTACGGCTGGATGGCCTTCCTAACACCAACCACATTTACAGTGTGAACTGGGAGCTTTTACCGTGTTACCTACATGACCACATTACAGTATGGACTGTGTGTTTTATTTTTGTGACACCTAATATTTGAAAATATTTTTACACTACCTATGTACAGTCATTTTAGTTTCTGTTTTCAGTATAAGTATGCAAAGCTTTTGTACTACAAAATATAGTACAAGATAATATACATTATAGTAAACAAAATCAGTAGTGTCTATTTAAGAGCAATTTTCTCAGGGTCTACTTTGAGATATTCTCAGTTAGGGAACAGCTATCACTCACATTTTCTAAAAGCAAATGCATTTAATTATAAAATATTTCCAACAAGATCATAAACAAATGCTTGACATTTTTAAAACTTGTCCAATTCAATACAAACAAACCAAAATAGAATTTCACTGCCTACTTACATGTATCCATCCAAAGGTGATGAGATCATGAGAGTCTATATAGTCAAACAATTCTTCTTCCTTTAATGTGGTACATGTGTCTGATGTCCCCATTTGTTTGGGAATTAGTACATGTGTGATATGAAAGTTATTTTGACGCTGAAATCAGAATTTTATATAATAAATATTTGTACCAATTCTTCTTCTCTAGAACAATATTCATCTGGGACTCCATTCCAGCTCCTCTATAACCTTTCAAATTGAATATTTACAGTATGAAACTTACCTTATAATCTTATCCTTCAGTAGAGGAAAACTGAAAAAACAATCGCACTTGGCATTTATCATCATCATCACCACTGTTTAACATCTATTTTCTATGCTTGCATATTGGCCATGTGTATCCTTCTTTTTTTAGAATAGGTACAATGTATCTGTGTGTGTTGTAACAGTGTTTATCTGGTTTAGAATAGGTACACTGTAGCTCTGTGTGTTGTAAGAGGCAAATAAAAGGTTTGATGCCAGAAAGTGCATCCGACTGTAAAACATTGTCTCAAACCATCCAATCCAACCCATGCCAGTTTAGAAAAGTGGATGTAAAAATGACGATGATGATTATATATAGAGCATGATCACACAATTTTTCTGTACAAAACCAATTAGGCAAAAGTATTTTGAAGTCTCACAGTAATCAACAATACTTTAAAAGGCACGTAACTTCCAAAGTATTAAAAGTAATTCAAACTTATTTGATAAAAACAAAAGCTCACCAATTTCCCCGCTAAAATACCACAGGTTTCTATGTTTGCTGCAGTATTTGACTTGGTAATTTCCAAAAACTTCTCTGTTAACTGAGTAGGCACCATCACAGTTCGGAGACCATAAGCATTGCTGTCGGTAGATCCTATGCTTGTTAAATGATTGATGGTAGGCTTTGTGCTTCGGTCTACTGAAGGTGGAGTAGAAGGACTGAAAAATTAAGAGAAAAGAACATTAAACATATAATTAATGAAATAATGATGACAAGATTCACAGCAAAATATTTGGAAAGAAACAAAAGTTGCAAGCTAAAGGAAAAGAAAGAAATGGGATGTGGAAGAAGGGAAATTTGGGAAATATTAGTGACCAACTTTTTTTATATTTTTGTCAAGTCTTTATCATTCCACCCACAAAAAAAAACATTAACAAGCCAACAAGGAAGCTTCTATGCAGTCACTTGACCTACTAAAAATAGCAGCTGAATTTCCCTCAAACTCTACTATAAAAAAAAGGATGTATTGGACAATATAGTCTAGTCCCTAATATACAAAATGACAGGATGGTCATAGTTGGAAAACCTTTAATCATTGAGGCATATTGATCCCCTCTGACTAAAATATGGCCAAAAAGAAGTTGAAAAAAAAACTGTCAAAATACAAAGATCTTGAACTCAAATTAAAGAAGATGTTAGGTATGAAGGTGAAAGCAGTGGCAACAATAATTGGAGAACTAGGGATGAGAAAAAAGAACATGAACACAGAGAAGCCATACCAGATCTCACAATGCTACACTGTCAAAAACAACTCTACTAGGAATAGCTCATATCCTGCACAAGACATTACAATCTCCACATACAATATATAATAAACACCCAATAAAACACCTTACACATACCATACAGAAGAGAACAAATATTAAAATAACA
Source organism: Eledone cirrhosa (assembly GCA_964016885.1). NCBI lineage: Eukaryota > Metazoa > Mollusca > Cephalopoda > Octopoda > Eledonidae > Eledone > Eledone cirrhosa. The sequence continues at coordinate 9,210,224 of OZ024745.1, forward strand.
GCAGAAACTAAAAGTTAAACCCCATAAACCCCAAATAATGTAGTACATTAACAGGAGTCAGTGATTATTTTAATGTGTAATGGAATGGCCAGCTTAGTAAATTTATGTGTAAATGCCTGAGCATTCCTCAAACATGTGCAACTTTAACATAGTTCTCAGGTACAAATAATTTTTGCCAGCTGAGTTGACTGAAGCAATATGATGATCATGATGATGATATGTGTGTTTTAAATGGTCGTCATGACTCACCACTGTGCAATTGTTGCAGTTTCAATGCACAATTAAGTAAAATGAAAAAATGTCTAATATGACACCTATTGATAATCTAAACACCTTAACCTTCATGCATCTAGAGCTAATTAATAAATGAGTATCACTCATGCTTTGTTGTTCATTCAATTATCAACATTGCACCTCATAGATCTGTGCACTTGTTGGTGCTGTTAGCAGGTCTGTGCAATTGTGCCAGTATGAGAAATTAGTAACACATATGCTGGTGTTGTTAGAAACACTGCACCTCACTCACAGATCTGTGAACATGCTGGTGTTAGCAACACTACACCTCACTCAGATCTGTGAACATGTTGGTGTTGTTAGCAACACTGCACCTCGCTCACAGATCTGTGAACATGCTGGTGTTAGCAACACTGCACCTCGCTCACAGATCTGTGAACATGCTGGTGTTAGCAACACTGCACCTCGCTCACAGATCTGTGAACATGCTGGTGTTAGCAACACTGCACCTCGCTCACAGATCTGTGAACATGCTGGTGTTAGCAACACTGCACCTCGCTCACAGATCTGTGAACATGCTGGTGTTAGCAACACTGCACCTCGCTCACAGATCTGTGAACATGCTGGTGTTAGCAACACTGCACCTCGCTCACAGATCTGTGAACATGCTGGTGTTAGCAACACTGCACCTCGCTCACAGATCTGTGAACATGCTGGTGTTGTTAGCAACACTGCACCTCGCTCACAGATCTGTGAACATGTTGGTGTTGTTAGCATGCTTCAAAATATGTCTATCCAATATCTTAACTTAACCCTTTTGTTACCATATTCCTCATGAAAGATACTGCTTATAATTTTCAATTACATTTTTAAATAATCAGCAATTTGGAGGTATTTAGTATATAACTAACGTTTTCATTAAGTTAGTGGTTGAAACATAACTTAACAAAGATTCTTACTTAAAAGTTTTAGAACATAACTTAAGAAAAGGATCAGGATCTTACAAAACATTATAATGGAAGGTTTAAATTTAAACAAAAACTCTTTAAAAATAAAAAAATGTTCATCTTAGAACCAAAAGGGAGCAGTTTGAGGCAGGTTGGTATCAGAAAGGTTAAAAGGATACACTTCCATCTCTAAAGTCAAGAAGAGATCTAAAATACATCAAACATTGGAACCATTATTAAATTCAGCGACCAGAACAAAAGTAACTAAAACTAGAAACTATATTAAAAGACAAGGGAAGGGTAGATATTGAAAGTGTGTTGGGTAGAAGTAATCCATTAGTTAATGTCTACACATCAGATTCTACCTGGAAATGTTGCTAGAGTTTGCATCAACATTCTTCTTCAACTCCCGGGGTGGCATTGATGGCTTAATTGTAGATGGTCTACTGATTTCTAATGAATTATAATGTGTGACATAGTCCTCTGGGTCAGCTAAACTGGATTCAGGTCCCAAATCTACCAGGGGACCTAATGCTATATTTTCTGAGTCTCTGTTAATATTTTTATCAAGCTGTAGTTCATCATTTCTATACCGTTCCTCTTGAGCTCGTAACCAACGTTCTTCAGATTCTTGCTTCAGTTTATCAGCTCGAGCCTTTTCTTCTATACGTTGTTTCTCTTCAAGTTCTTCCACTCGTCTCTTTTCCTCAGCAAGTTCCGCTTGACGCTTTTTCTGTCAAAGTAAAAATATCAGTTTGTAATTTAGAAAATTACAACAGTCAAAAAAATAATAATAATAATGTAAAATCCAAATAAAAATCTTTACACATAGGTGGCTTCACCAACCCACAATTGGCCAAGTGTGGGGAGTATGGATACACCCCTGAAGATGTGACCAAAACGAAAAGTGAGGGAAGTCAACCAGGTTGGAGTTCTTCCAACAAGAGTGTGAAGGCCCTAGATTGGATTGGTCATACTAGTGACATGACAAAAAGTACCCAGTCCAATCTGTAGAGTCAAAGCACACGTTCTATGACAAAAAAGCACCCAGTCCACCCTGTAAGGTGGTAGTATGGGTGCCATGAAAAAAAAACTCCCTGTTCACCCTGTATGTTAGAATGTGTGTGAACGAGTGTGTGTATGTGTATGATACACACTGTATGTGTGAATGTGTGTATATGTGTGAATGTGTGTATGTATAATAATAATAATGAAATTATTGTGTAAAGTGCTCAGTTGCACTACAACTCGTCAAAGGTGTATGTATAGTACATAGAATAATATACAAATGTCAGGGAAGTGAATAGTGTATGAGTCATGATATACATGTGTGTGTATGTGTATGGAGAGGGAACATTAGGTGTAGTTTGGCGAATCTCGGGAAGCATGGAGGTTTTAAAGGATGCAGAGTCTCGACAGCTAACAACTGATGCCGGTAGTTTGTTCCATGCTTCAGCAACTCTGAGCGTGAAAAAATGTTTCCAAAAGTCATGGGAACTGTGCTGTTTTCTGACTTTGTGGGCATGTCCACGTGTGTTAGACACATGGAAATCAAAAAGGTGAACGAATGTGTGTATGTGTGTGAATGTGTGTAGGTCTGTGAATGTGTGAGTGATAAACTGATATAATACCAACCTCAGATTGTGTCCGTCTGTTTTCTTCAATAATATATTGTTCTGTTAGGCTTTTCTTCAATTTCTCAGCAATTGGAAATACTAGTTTTAATTTCTATAACACACAGAAATAAACCAAACATTAATCTTCGTGGAAAGCTATAGACAACAAAAGTTTGAAAACTAAATTAATTGTTCTCTTATGTATTTTATACTGACATGATGAAAAAGCATCCACTCCACCCTGTAAGGTGGTTGTGCTGGTGACATGATGAAAAGTACCCAGTCCACTCTGTAAGGCGGTTGTGCTGGTGACATGATGAAACGTACCCAGTCCACCCTGTAAGGTGGTTGTGCTGGTGACATGATGAAAAGAATCCAGTCCACTCTGTAAGGTGGTTGTGCTGGTGACATGATGAAAAGAACCCAGTCCTCTCTGTAAGGTGGTTGTGCTGGTGACATGATGAAAAGAACCCAGTCCACTCTGTAAGGTGGTTGTGCTGGTGACATGATGAAAAGAACCCAGTCCACTCTGTAAGGTGGTTGTGCTGGTACCACAATAAAAAGTATCTAGTCCACACTGTAATGCGGTTGATATTAGGAAGAGCATCCAGCCATAGATACAAATCCCAAATAAAGATCAATATAAGCAAGACATCATCATTTGATCTGGATTGCCTCATAAACTGATAACATATATAACCCATACAAGTGTGGAAACATAGACACTCAACGGTGATGATGATGATGGTAGATGTGAGAAAAAAGAAAGGAATAGGAAAAATAGCAGAGACAGGCTCTGAAAACCAAATAGTAATGTTGGTGCTAATATATTTATTGTAGTGAGTTAAGAAACTATAACCTATTAAAAATAGAATGCAAAGACATCTTCTCTTATGAGGTCTCACAAAGATTATAATGAAGAGGATAAGAAATGAAATTTGTAGTCTAAATATAGATTATAGAGCTGGTGATTTAGGTTTGAAAAAATTATTAATTAATAGAGACTCCCTTCAGTCATAAGTGATCTTGGATTTTGCACCTAGAAAGTTCTCCTCTGAGGCACAAAGTCTGGGCAAAGTTGTTTGTAGAAGACCAGCAGTCACCCATGCATGCCAACCTCCCCTCTCCATGCCACCAATGTTGTCCAAGAGAAAGGCAAAGGCCAATACAACTTGGCACCAGTGACAACATATATATACGCTATATATGATGTTGTTCAAGGGAAAGGCAATGGTTGATACAGCTTGGCGCCAGTGATGTCACAGCTCATTTCTACAGCTGACTAAACTGGAGTAACATGACATAAAGTGTCTTGCTCAAGGACATTACAGCCAGTCTGGGAATTGAACTTACACCCTGACGATTGTAAACCCAACACTCTGACCACTAAGCCATGTGTTTTAATTTGATAAAGTAGTTACTGTTTAACCTCAGGCTAGTCTTGGTCAACCTGATATTTGACCATTTACCTAACAATCATCATCATCATCATTGTTTAACGTCTATCTTCCACGCTAGCATGGGTTTAGACGGGAATTGTCCCACGTGAGGCAAGATTGGTTGTCTTGCTCATATAGGACTATCTGACAGGTTTTCTATGGCTGGATGCCCTTCCTAACACCAACCACATTTACAGTGTGGAACTGGGAACTTTTCACCGTGTTACCTACACGGCCACATTACAGCGTGGGCTGTGTGTTTTTTTGTTGTGACACCTACACAATCTCATTATCTCATTTATTTGAACTGGATGTTGTGGTACCAAATTTACAGAGAGAGGGTGGTGTTGGTGGGAGTGGGAGGATAGGGTAGGGGTAGTGGATTGGGGTGTATATTTGGTTAAGAGGTGTCTACTGACTGTTGTTTTCGCTTTGTACATAGACAAGGCGGATCTTCTGTATTACTGTGTAGCGCCAAAGATCTCGGTCCAGTGACATTGTCTTAGAGAGGTGCAAGTGTGTAAGGTCGGAATTTATCAGATCGTCCCAGGTTTTTCTGGGTCTACCTACTCCATAACTACCATCAATTTTGATCGCCCTGCACTTTTTTATACAGCTGTCGTCTTTCATGCGCATCACGTGACCATACCAAAGTAGTCTTCTCTCGAGTAAACAGCAACTGATCCCTCTTATTCCTAATTTCTCACTTAGTTCATTTATGCTTTGCCGTTCACATATATTACTATTACACATCCAACGGAGCATGCATGCTTCATTGCTTTCCAGTCTGCGCAGATCCTCAGCACACAATGCCCATGTCTCACTGCCATGTAACATTGCTGTTCGTATACAGGCATCATACAATCTGCCTTTCATTTTTAGAGAGAAACCTTTAGTGGACAACAGCAGTATAAGCTCTCTGAACTTTTTCCAACCCGTTCTGTCTATGGCTACTGTACTTTCAGAACACCTTCCACCACTGCTGATTTCGTCACCCAGGTAACGGAAGGTGTCCACTATTTCTATAGAACCATCTGGGCAATAGAAGGAGCTAGTATCCTGTGGGCACTTGCTACTTATTGCACCTGAGCATCGGCCACATATAAAGTCTACATTCTTAGATAGTTTACCTGTGATCCCACATCTTTTATGTACCCATAATTTGCATTACAGTTTCTAATGTGTCCTTCTTTTTTTAAGATGGTAGAGTATAATTTGGCTACTTTTGCTAACAGGGTGGGTAACCACAGTCACCATTGTTGGAGAGAAGGTAACTTAAGGAGGTGGGTGGGTAACCACAATCACCATTGTTGGCTAGAGAGAAGGTAACTTAAGGAGGAGGTTGGGTAACCACAGTTACCATTGTTAGAGAGAAGATAACTTAAGGAAGAGGAAGTAGTATTTTCATTGTAATGAGAAAAATATGTCAATTGATTTCTATTTACTTTTTTGTTATCAGCAACAACTGCAGGTTCTGAACCTTTATACAAAGGATGTGTTGGCAGCTTTTCCACAAATAACCTGAAGTTAAAAGCATAAGTTGCATTAAAATATCAAAATAATATCTTATAATTGTTAGGACCAGAAAATGAAGAAACAAAGAAAAATCTCAACATTCAATAAAAACAATTTATTGACTATTTGGACTTTTCCCATACATATTGTTACTTTTCTTTTCTTTTCTTTTTCTATACTAATAAGTCAGCTAGGTGAAGCGATGACCCTAATTAGGGCCTAGGAGCCTGAGAGAGAGAGAGAGAGAGAGAGAGAGAGAGAGAGAGTACATTAGAAATATGTAAACTTACGTAATAAACTTTGAATAAAGTATAAATGCAGGCTCTAAATTCCCTTCTTCATGATAAACGGCAGCCATTCGTAACATTTCTAAACCAGATCGGAAATATTGTTTTGGTGCAACTGACTTATCAATTGTAACTTGACATCCGAACTCACAAAGAGCGCGTGTACGAGCATATGGATCGTGGATATTTTCAAACATCTTGAAAAATGTAAACTAGAAATAGAAAATAATAAACATACATAAACAATAATAAAAACTAATAACCCTTCAAAGCTTCAATAACTTGTTACAATATATATTTTAGGGCACTTTAAGTATGAAATGTTCGATTTCAAATTGAAAGTGGATAAGGAAATCAGACATTTCATACTTATTAGCCTAATATTTTACATTTCTCTTTTTTATACCAATTTATTTCATAGCTCTTACAATCTTTTTCAGGAAAGTGATATTTTCTGAGATATATTCTTATTATAAGAAATTATAAATAAGGCTCATCTGTGTCAACTACTTAGTTGTTTACTTTTAATATTGATAGCAAAATATTGTAATTTAACAGATGTTAAGAACAGTTGTGATAGCTAAATTGTTATGGGTTAACAATTACAATTTTAAACCCAATCTCATTCACTTGATTATATCATCTGGCAAAGTTCACTACTTTTGTCTGATTCACTCAACTTACATTCTTCTTAAGTGGAATTGCATGTGACAGAGAATCCAAGAATACTGCAGCATTTTCTGCAAAGATATCTACTTAAAGAATAACAACCTTTGCTACTAAATAAAATTTATTGTAAATAATTTCTTTAGTTTTACCTCCATTTTCATTTTAACATTGAACTATTATGTGTGCATTTATACAGGTGAATCAGTACGATACATATACACCCACTCATTTGAGTCTATATGATATATATATATACACCCACATATTTGAGTCTATATGATATATATACACCCATACATTTGAGTCAGTATGATACATATACACCCACACATTTGAGTATGTTGTGCGCAATCATGCAAATGAGTTTGTAAGATGTATGCATATATTAAATATTTCGTTCCTGGTGCGACTTTTTATGAAAGCTCAGTTGGAATGTAGATAAATATTGTTCATTGTAGAAAGTTCTATATGAGAAAACTGTACATCACTATAGCTATAACTGAAACTGTGACACTGCTGAGCTGGTTGCTGTGTAACTATAACTGAAACTATGACACTGCTGAGCTGGTTACTGTGTAACTATAACTGAAACTATGACACTGCTGAGCTGGTTACTGCATAACTATAACTGAAAATGTGGCACTGTTGAGCTGGTTACTGTGTAACTATAACTGAAACTGTGACACTGCTGAGCTGGTTACTGTATAGCTATAACTGAAACTGTGACACTGCTGAGCTGGTTACTGTGTACCTATAACAAACTGTGACACTGTTGAGCTGGTTATTGTATAGCTATAACTGAAACAGTGACACCGAGGAGCTGGTTACTGTGTAACTATAACTGAAACTGTGACACTGCTGAGCAGGTTACTGTGTAACTATAACAAACTATGACACTGCTGAGCAGGTTACTGCATAACTATAACTGAAACTGTGACACTGCTGAGCTGGTTACTGTGTAACTATAACTGAAACTGTGACACTGCTGGGCTGGTTACTGTGTAACTATAACTGAAACTGTGACACTGCTGAGCTGGTTACTGTGTAACTATAACTGAAACTGTGACACTGCTGGGCTGGTTACTGTGTAAATATAACTGAAACTGTGACACTGCTGAGCTGGTTACTGTATAGCTATAACTGAAACTGTGACACTGCTGAGCTAGTTACTGTATAGCTATAACTGAAACTGCGACACTGCTGAGCTGGTTACTGTGTAACTATAACTGAAACTGTGACACTGCTGGGCTGGTTACTGTGTAACTATAACTGAAACTGTGACACTACTGAGCAGGTTACTGTGTAACTATAACTAAAACTGTGACACTGCTGGGCTGGTTACTGTGTAACTATAACTAAAACTGTGACACTGCTGAGCTGGTTACTGTATAGCTATAACTGAAACTGTGACGCTGCTGAGCTGGTTACTGTGTAACTATAACTGTAACACTGCTGGGCTGGTTACTGTGTAACTATAACTGAAACTGTGACACTGCTGAGCTGGGTACTGTATAACTATAACTATGACACTGCTGAGCTGGTTACTGTGTAACTATAACTGAAACTGTGACACTGCTGAGCTAGTTACTGTGTAACTATAACAAACTGTGACACTGCTGAGCCGGTTACTGTTTAACTATAACTGTGACACTGCTGAGCTGGTTACTGTGTAACTATAACTGAAACTGTGACACTGCTGAGCTGGTTACTGTATAGCTATAACTGAAACTGTGACGCTGCTGAGCTGGTTACTGTGTAACTATAACTGAGACACTGCTGAGCTGGTTACTGTGTAACTATAACTGAAACTGTGACACTGCTGAGCTGGTTACTGTATAGCTATAACTGAAACTGTGACGCTGCTGAGCTGGTTACTGTGTAACTATAACTGAGACACTGCTGAGCTGGTTACTATGTAACTATAACTAAAACTGTGACACTGCTGAGCTGGTTACTGTTTAACTATAATTGAAACTCTGACACTGCTGAGCTGGTTACTGTGTAACTATAACTATAACTGTGACACTGCTGAGCTGGTTACTGTGTAACTATAACTAAAACTGTGACACTGCTGAGCTAGTTACTGTGTAACTATAACAAACTGTGACACTGCTGAGCCGGTTACTGTTTAACTATAACTGTGACACTGCTGAGCTGGTTACTGTGTAACTATAACTGAAACTGTGACACTGCTGAGCTGGTTACTGTATAGCTATAACTGAAACTGTGACGCTGCTGAGCTGGTTACTGTGTAACTATAACTGAGACACTGCTGAGCTGGTTACTGTGTAACTATAACTGAAACTGTGACACTGCTGAGCTGGTTACTGTATAGCTATAACTGAAACTGTGACGCTGCTGAGCTGGTTACTGTGTAACTATAACTGAGACACTGCTGAGCTGGTTACTATGTAACTATAACTAAAACTGTGACACTGCTGAGCTGGTTACTGTTTAACTATAATTGAAACTCTGACACTGCTGAGCTGGTTACTGTGTAACTATAACTATAACTGTGACACTGCTGAGCTGGTTACTGTGTAACTATAACTAAAACTGTGACACTGCTGAGCTTGTTACTGTGTAACTATAACTAAAACTGTGACACTGCTGAGCTGGTTACTGTGTAACTATAACTAAAACTGTGACACTGCTGAGCTGGTTACTGTGTAACTATAACTAAAACTGTGACACTGCTGGGCTGGTTACTGTGTAACTATAACTGAAACTGTGAAACTGCTGAGCTGGGTACTGTATAACTATAACTAAAACTGTGACACTGCTGAGCTGGTTACTGTGTAACTATAACTGAAACTGTGACACTGCTGAGCTAGTTACTGTGTAACTATAACTGAAACTGTGACACTGCTGAGCTGGTTACTGTATAGCTATAACTGAAACTGTGACGCTGCTGAGCTGGTTACTGTGTAACTATAACTGTGACACTGCTGAACTGGTTACTGTGTAACTATAACTGAAACTGTGACACTGCTGAGCTGGTTACTGTATAACTATAACTAAAACTGTGACACTGCTGAGCTGGTTACTGTATAGCTATAACTGAAACAGTGACACTGCTGAGCTGGTTACTGTGTAACTATAACTGAAACTGTGACACTGCTGCGCTGGTTACTGTAAAGCTGTAACTGAAACTGTGACACTGCTGAGCTTGTTACTGTGTAACTATAACTGAAACTGTGACACTGCTGAGCTAGTTACTGTGTAACTATAACAAACTGTGACACTGCTGAGCTGGTTACTGTGTAACTATAACTGTGACACTGCTGAGCTGGTTACTGTATAACTATAACAAACTGTGACACTGCTGAGCTGGTTACTGTATAACTATAACAAACTGTGACACTGCTGAGCCAGTTACTGTATAGCTATAACAAACTGTGACACTGCTGAGCTGGTTACTGTTTAACTATAACTGTGACACTGCTGAGCTGGTTACTGTATAGCTATAACTGAAACTGTGACACTTATGAGCTGGTTACCGTATAGCTATACCTGAAACTGTGACACTGCTGAGCTGGTTACTGTGTAACTATAACTGAAACTGTGACACTGCTGAGCTGGTTACTGTGTAACTATAACTGAAACTGTGACACTGCCGAGCTGGTTACTGTAGCTATAACTGAAACTGTGACACTGCTGAGATGGTTACTGTGTAACTATAACTGAAACTGTGACACTGCTGAGCTAGTTACTGTGTAACTATAACTGAAACTGTGACACTGCTGAGCTGGTTACTGTATAGCTATAACTGAAACTGTGACGCTGCTGAGCCGGTTACTGTTTAACTATAACTGTGACACTGCTCAGCTGGTTACTGTGTAACTATAACTGAAACTGTGACACTGCTCAGCTGGTTACTGTGTAACTATAACTGAAAGTGTGACACTGCTGAGCTGGTTACTGTATAGCTATAACTGCAACTGTGACGCTGCTGAGCTGGTTACTGTGTAACTATAACTGAGACACTGCTGAGCTGGTTACTGTGTAACTATAACTGAAACTGTGACACTGCTGAGCTGGTTACTGTATAGCTATAACTGAAACTGTGACGCTGCTGAGCTGGTTACTGTGTAACTATAACTGAGACACTGCTGAGCTGGTTTCTATGTAACTATAACTAAAACTGTGACACTGCTGAGCTGGTTACTGTTTAACTATAATTGAAACTCTGACACTGCTGAGCTGGTAACTGTGTAACTATAACTATAACTGTGACACTGCTGAGCTGGTTACTGTGTAACTATAACTAAAACTGTGACACTGCTGAGCTTGTTACTGTGTAACTATAACTAAAACTGTGACACTGCTGAGCTGGTTACTGTGTAACTATAACTAAAACTGTGACACTGCTGAGCTGGTTACTGTGTAACTATAACTAAAACTGTGACACTGCTGGGCTGGTTACTGTGTAACTATAACTGAAACTGTGAAACTGCTGAGCTGGGTACTGTATAACTATAACTAAAACTGTGACACTGCTGAGCTGGTTACTGTGTAACTATAACTGAAACTGTGACACTGCTGAGCTAGTTACTGTGTAACTATAACTGAAACTGTGACACTGCTGAGCTGGTTAATGTATAGCTATAACTGAAACTGTGACGCTGCTGAGCTGGTTACTGTGTAACTATAACTGCGACACTGCTGAGCTGGTTACTGTGTAACTATAACTGAAACTGTGACACTGCTGAGCTGGTTACTGTATAACTATAACTAAAACTGTGACACTGCTGAGCTGGTTACTGTATAGCTATAACTGAAACAGTGACACTGCTGAGCTGGTTACTGTGTAACTATAACTGAAACTGTGACACTGCTGCGCTGGTTACTGTAAAGCTGTAACTGAAACTGTGACACTGCTGAGCTTGTTACTGTGTAACTATAACTGAAACTGTGACACTGCTGAGCTAGTTACTGTGTAACTATAACAAACTGTGACACTGCTGAGCTGGTTGCTGTGTAACTATAACTGTGACACTGCTGAGCTGGTTACTGTATGACTATAACAAACTGTGACACTGCTGAGCCAGTTACTGTATAGCTATAACAAACTGTGACACTGCTGAGCTGGTTACTGTTTAACTATAACTGTGACACTGCTGAGCTGGTTACTGTATAGCTATAACTGAAACTGTGACACTTATGAGCTGGTTACCGTATAGCTATACCTGAAACTGTGACACTGCTGAGCTGGTTACTGTGTAACTATAACTGAAACTGTGACACTGCTGAGCTGGTTACTGTGTAACTATAACTGAAACTGTGACACTGCCGAGCTGGTTACTGTAGCTATAACTGAAACTGTGACACTGCTGAGATGGTTACTGTGTAACTATAACTGAAACTGTGACACTGCTGAGCTAGTTACTGTGTAACTATAACTGAAACTGTGACGCTGCTGAGCTAGTTACTGTGTAACTATAACTGAAACTGTGACACTGCTGAGCTGGTTACTGTATAACTAAAACTGAAACTGTGACACTGCTGAGCTGGTTACTGTGTAACTATAACTGAAACTGTGACACTGCTGAGCTGGTTACTGTGTAACTATAACTGAAACTGTGACACTGCCGAGCTGGTTACTGTATAACTAAAACTGAAACTGTGACACTGCTGAGCTGGTTACTGTATAACTAAAACAGAAACTGTGACACTGCTGAGCTAGTTACTGTGTAACTATAACTGAATCTGTGACACTGCTGAGCTAGTTACTGTGTAACTATAACTGAAACTGTGACACTGCTGAGCTGGTTACTGTGTAACTACAACTGTGACACTGCTGAGCTGGTTACTGTATAACTATAACAAACTGTGACACTGCTGAGCCAGTTACTGTATAGCTATAACAAACTGTGACACTGCTGAGCTGGTTACTGTTTAACTGAAACTGTGACACTGCTGAGCTGGTTACTGTATAGCTATAACTGAAACTGTGACACTGCTGAGCTGGTTACTGTGTAACTATAACTGAAACTGTGACACTGCTGAGCTGGTTACTGTGTAACTATAACTGAAACTGTGACACTGCCGAGCTGGTTACTGTAGCTATAACTGAAACTGTGACACTGCTGAGATGGTTACTGTGTAACTATAACTGAAACTGTGACACTGCTGAGCTAGTTACTGTGTAATTATAACTGAAACTGTGACACTGCTGAGCTAGTTACTGTGTAACTATAACTGAAACTGTGACACTGCTGAGCTGGTTACTGTGTAACTATAACTGAAACTGTGACACTGCTCAGCTGGTTACTGTGTAACTATAACTGAAACTGTGACACTGCTGAGCTGGTTACTGTATAGCTATAACTGAAACTGTGACGCTGCTGAGCTGGTTACTGTGTAACTATAACTGAGACACTGCTGAGCTGGTTACTGTGTAACTATAACTGAAACTGTGACACTGCTGAGCTGGTTACTGTATAACTATAACTAAAACTGTGACACTGCTGAGCTGGTTACTGTTTAACTATAATTGAAACTGTGACACTACTGAGCTGGTTACTTTGTAACTATAACTATAACTGTGACACTGCTGAGCTGGTTACTGTGTAACTATAACTAAAACTGTGACACTGCTGAGCTTGTTACTGTGTAACTATAACTAAAACTGTGACACTGCTGAGCTGGTTACTGTGTAACTATAACTAAAACTGTGACACTGCTGAGCTGGTTACTGTGTAACTATAACTAAAACTGTGACACTGCTGAGCTGGTTACTGTGTAACTATAACTAAAACTGTGACACTGCTGGGCTGGTTACTGTGTAACTATATCTGAAACAGTGACACTGCTGAGCTGGGTACTGTATAACTATAACTAAAACTGTGACACTGCTGAGCTGGTTACTGTGTAACTATAACTGAAACTGTGACACTGCTGAGCTGGTTACTGTATAGCTATAACTGAAACTGTGACGCTGCTGAGCTGGTTACTGTGTAACTATAACTGTGACACTGCTGAGCTGGTTACTGTGTAATTATAACTGAAACTGTGACATTGCTGAGCTGGTTACTGTATAACTATAACTAAAACTGTGACACTGCTGAGCTGGTTACTGTATAGCTATAACTGAAACTGTGACACTGCTGCGCTGGTTACTGTATAGCTATAACTGAAACTGTGACACTGCTGAGCTTGTTACTGTGTAACTATAACTGAAACTGTGACACTGCTGAGCTAGTTACTGTGTAACTATAACAAACTGTGACACTGCTGAGCTGGTTACTGTGTAACTATAACTGTGACACTGCTGAGCTGGTTACTGTATAACTATAACTGTGACACTGCTGAGCCGGTTACTGTATAGCTATAACAAACTGTGACACTGCTGAGCAGGTTACTGTTTAACTATAACTGTGACACTGCTGAGCTGGTTACTGTATAGCTATAACTGAAACTGTGACACTGCTGAGCTGGTTACTGTGTAACTATAACTGAAACTGTGACACTGCCTAGCTGGTTACTGTGTAACTATAACTGAAACTGTGACACTGCCGAGCTGGTTACTGTATAGCTATAACTGAAACTGTGACACTGCTGAGCTGGTTACTGTTTAACTATAACTGTGACACTGCTGAGCTGGTTACTGTATAGCTATAACTGAAACTGTGACACTTATGAGCCGGTTACTGTATAGCTATAACAAACTGTGACACTGCTGAGCAGGTTACTGTTTAACTATAACTGTGACACTGCTGAGCTGGTTACTGTATAGCTATACCTGAAACTGTGACACTGCTGAGCTGGTTACTGTGTAACTATAACTGAAACTGTGACACTGCTGAGCTGGTTACTGTGTAACTATAACTGAAACTGTGACACTGCCGAGCTGGTTACTGTAGCTATAACTGAAACTGTGACACTGCTGAGATGGTTACTGTGTAACTATAACTGAAACTGTGACACTGCTGAGCTAGTTACTGTGTAACTATAACTGAAACTGTGACGCTGCTGAGCTAGTTACTGTGTAACTATAACTGAAACTGTGACACTGCCGAGCTGGTTACTGTATAACTAAAACTGAAACTGTGACACTGCTGAGCTGGTTACTGTGTAACTATAACTGAAACTGTGACACTGCTGAGCTGGTTACTGTGTAACTATAACTGAAACTGTGACACTGCTAAGCTGGTTACTGTGTAACTATAACTGAAACTGTGACACTGCCGAGCTGGTTACTGTATAACTAAAACTGAAACTGTGACACTGCTGAGCTGGTTACTGTATAACTAAAACAGAAACTGTGACACTGCTGAGCTAGTTACTGTGTAACTATAACTGAATCTGTGACACTGCTGAGCTAGTTACTGTGTAACTATAACTGAAACTGTGACACTGCTGAGCTGGTTACTGTGTAACTACAACTGTGACACTGCTGAGCTGGTTACTGTATAACTATAACAAACTGTGACACTGCTGAGCCAGTTACTGTATAGCTATAACAAACTGTGACACTGCTGAGCTGGTTACTGTTTAACTGAAACTGTGACACTGCTGAGCTGGTTACTGTATAGCTATAACTGAAACTGTGACACTGCTGAGCTGGTTACTGTGTAACTATAACTGAAACTGTGACACTGCTGAGCTGGTTACTGTGTAACTATAACTGAAACTGTGACACTGCCGAGCTGGTTACTGTAGCTATAACTGAAACTGTGACACTGCTGAGATGGTTACTGTGTAACTATAACTGAAACTGTGACACTGCTGAGCTAGTTACTGTGTAATTATAACTGAAACTGTGACACTGCTGAGCTAGTTACTGTGTAACTATAACTGAAACTGTGACACTGCTGAGCTGGTTACTGTGTAACTATAACTGAAACTGTGACACTGCTCAGCTGGTTACTGTGTAACTATAACTGAAACTGTGACACTGCTGAGCTGGTTACTGTATAGCTATAACTGAAACTGTGACGCTGCTGAGCTGGTTACTGTGTAACTATAACTGAGACACTGCTGAGCTGGTTACTGTGTAACTATAACTGAAACTGTGACACTGCTGAGCTGGTTACTGTATAACTATAACTAAAACTGTGACACTGCTGAGCTGGTTACTGTTTAACTATAATTGAAACTGTGACACTACTGAGCTGGTTACTTTGTAACTATAACTATAACTGTGACACTGCTGAGCTGGTTACTGTGTAACTATAACTAAAACTGTGACACTGCTGAGCTTGTTACTGTGTAACTATAACTAAAACTGTGACACTGCTGAGCTGGTTACTGTGTAACTATAACTAAAACTGTGACACTGCTGAGCTGGTTACTGTGTAACTATAACTAAAACTGTGACACTGCTGAGCTGGTTACTGTGTAACTATAACTAAAACTGTGACACTGCTGGGCTGGTTACTGTGTAACTATATCTGAAACTGTGACACTGCTGAGCTGGGTACTGTATAACTATAACTAAAACTGTGACACTGCTGAGCTGGTTACTGTGTAACTATAACTGAAACTGTGACACTGCTGAGCTAGTTACTGTGTAACTATAACTGAAACTGTGACACTGCTGAGCTGGTTACTGTATAGCTATAACTGAAACTGTGACGCTGCTGAGCTGGTTACTGTGTAACTATAACTGTGACACTGCTGAGCTGGTTACTGTGTAATTATAACTGAAACTGTGACATTGCTGAGCTGGTTACTGTATAACTATAACTAAAACTGTGACACTGCTGAGCTGGTTACTGTATAGCTATAACTGAAACTGTGACACTGCTGCGCTGGTTACTGTATAGCTATAACTGAAACTGTGACACTGCTGAGCTTGTTACTGTGTAACTATAACTGAAACTGTGACACTGCTGAGCTAGTTACTGTGTAACTATAACAAACTGTGACACTGCTGAGCTGGTTACTGTGTAACTATAACTGTGACACTGCTGAGCTGGTTACTGTATAACTATAACTGTGACACTGCTGAGCCGGTTACTGTATAGCTATAACAAACTGTGACACTGCTGAGCTGGTTACTGTTTTATTATTATGACACTGCTGAGCTGGTTACTGTATAGCTATAACTGAAACTGTGACACTGCTGAGCTGGTTACTGTGTAACTATAACTGAAACTGTGACACTGCCTAGCTGGTTACTGTGTAACTATAACTGAAACTGTGACACTGCCGAGCTGGTTACTGTATAGCTATAACTGAAACTGTGACACTGCTGAGCTGGTTACTGTTTAACTATAACTGTGACACTGCTGAGCTGGTTACTGTATAACTATAACTAAAACTGTGACACTGCTGAGCTGGTTACTGTTTAACTATAATTGAAACTGTGACACTACTGAGCTGGTTACTTTGTAACTATAACTATAACTGTGACACTGCTGAGCTGGTTACTGTGTAACTATAACTAAAACTGTGACACTGCTGAGCTTGTTACTGTGTAACTATAACTAAAACTGTGACACTGCTGAGCTGGTTACTGTGTAACTATAACTAAAACTGTGACACTGCTGAGCTGGTTACTGTGTAACTATAACTAAAACTGTGACACTGCTGAGCTGGTTACTGTGTAACTATAACTAAAACTGTGACACTGCTGGGCTGGTTACTGTGTAACTATATCTGAAACAGTGACACTGCTGAGCTGGGTACTGTATAACTATAACTAAAACTGTGACACTGCTGAGCTGGTTACTGTGTAACTATAACTGAAACTGTGACACTGCTGAGCTGGTTACTGTATAGCTATAACTGAAACTGTGACGCTGCTGAGCTGGTTACTGTGTAACTATAACTGTGACACTGCTGAGCTGGTTACTGTGTAATTATAACTGAAACTGTGACATTGCTGAGCTGGTTACTGTATAACTATAACTAAAACTGTGACACTGCTGAGCTGGTTACTGTATAGCTATAACTGAAACTGTGACACTGCTGCGCTGGTTACTGTATAGCTATAACTGAAACTGTGACACTGCTGAGCTTGTTACTGTGTAACTATAACTGAAACTGTGACACTGCTGAGCTAGTTACTGTGTAACTATAACAAACTGTGACACTGCTGAGCTGGTTACTGTGTAACTATAACTGTGACACTGCTGAGCTGGTTACTGTATAACTATAACTGTGACACTGCTGAGCCGGTTACTGTATAGCTATAACAAACTGTGACACTGCTGAGCAGGTTACTGTTTAACTATAACTGTGACACTGCTGAGCTGGTTACTGTATAGCTATAACTGAAACTGTGACACTGCTCAGCTGGTTACTGTGTAACTATAACTGAAACTGTGACACTGCCTAGCTGGTTACTGTGTAACTATAACTGAAACTGTGACACTGCCGAGCTGGTTACTGTATAGCTATAACTGAAACTGTGACACTGCTGAGCTGGTTACTGTTTAACTATAACTGTGACACTGCTGAGCTGGTTACTGTATAGCTATAACTGAAACTGTGACACTTATGAGCTGGTTACCGTATAGCTATACCTGAAACTGTGACACTGCTGAGCTGGTTACTGTGTAACTATAACTGAAACTGTGACACTGCTGAGCTGGTTACTGTGTAACTATAACTGAAACTGTGACACTGCCGAGCTGGTTACTGTAGCTATAACTGAAACTGTGACACTGCTGAGATGGTTACTGTGTAACTATAACTGAAACTGTGACACTGCTGAGCTAGTTACTGTGTAACTATAACTGAAACTGTGACGCTGCTGAGCTAGTTACTGTGTAACTATAACTGAAACTGTGACACTGCCGAGCTGGTTACTGTATAACTAAAACTGAAACTGTGACACTGCTGAGCTGGTTACTGTGTAACTATAACTGAAACTGTGACACTGCTGAGCTGGTTACTGTGTAACTATAACTGAAACTGTGACACTGCTAAGCTGGTTACTGTGTAACTATAACTGAAACTGTGACACTGCCGAGCTGGTTACTGTATAACTAAAACTGAAACTGTGACACTGCTGAGCTGGTTACTGTATAACTAAAACAGAAACTGTGACACTGCTGAGCTAGTTACTGTGTAACTATAACTGAATCTGTGACACTGCTGAGCTAGTTACTGTGTAACTATAACTGAAACTGTGACACTGCTGAGCTGGTTACTGTGTAACTACAACTGTGACACTGCTGAGCTGGTTACTGTATAACTATAACAAACTGTGACACTGCTGAGCCAGTTACTGTATAGCTATAACAAACTGTGACACTGCTGAGCTGGTTACTGTTTAACTGAAACTGTGACACTGCTGAGCTGGTTACTGTATAGCTATAACTGAAACTGTGACACTGCTGAGCTGGTTACTGTGTAACTATAACTGAAACTGTGACACTGCTGAGCTGGTTACTGTGTAACTATAACTGAAACTGTGACACTGCCGAGCTGGTTACTGTAGCTATAACTGAAACTGTGACACTGCTGAGATGGTTACTGTGTAACTATAACTGAAACTGTGACACTGCTGAGCTAGTTACTGTGTAATTATAACTGAAACTGTGACACTGCTGAGCTAGTTACTGTGTAACTATAACTGAAACTGTGACACTGCTGAGCTGGTTACTGTGTAACTATAACTGAAACTGTGACACTGCTCAGCTGGTTACTGTGTAACTATAACTGAAACTGTGACACTGCTGAGCTGGTTACTGTATAGCTATAACTGAAACTGTGACGCTGCTGAGCTGGTTACTGTGTAACTATAACTGAGACACTGCTGAGCTGGTTACTGTGTAACTATAACTGAAACTGTGACACTGCTGAGCTGGTTACTGTATAACTATAACTAAAACTGTGACACTGCTGAGCTGGTTACTGTTTAACTATAATTGAAACTGTGACACTACTGAGCTGGTTACTTTGTAACTATAACTATAACTGTGACACTGCTGAGCTGGTTACTGTGTAACTATAACTAAAACTGTGACACTGCTGAGCTTGTTACTGTGTAACTATAACTAAAACTGTGACACTGCTGAGCTGGTTACTGTGTAACTATAACTAAAACTGTGACACTGCTGAGCTGGTTACTGTGTAACTATAACTAAAACTGTGACACTGCTGAGCTGGTTACTGTGTAACTATAACTAAAACTGTGACACTGCTGGGCTGGTTACTGTGTAACTATATCTGAAACTGTGACACTGCTGAGCTGGGTACTGTATAACTATAACTAAAACTGTGACACTGCTGAGCTGGTTACTGTGTAACTATAACTGAAACTGTGACACTGCTGAGCTAGTTACTGTGTAACTATAACTGAAACTGTGACACTGCTGAGCTGGTTACTGTATAGCTATAACTGAAACTGTGACGCTGCTGAGCTGGTTACTGTGTAACTATAACTGTGACACTGCTGAGCTGGTTACTGTGTAATTATAACTGAAACTGTGACATTGCTGAGCTGGTTACTGTATAACTATAACTAAAACTGTGACACTGCTGAGCTGGTTACTGTATAGCTATAACTGAAACTGTGACACTGCTGCGCTGGTTACTGTATAGCTATAACTGAAACTGTGACACTGCTGAGCTTGTTACTGTGTAACTATAACTGAAACTGTGACACTGCTGAGCTAGTTACTGTGTAACTATAACAAACTGTGACACTGCTGAGCTGGTTACTGTGTAACTATAACTGTGACACTGCTGAGCTGGTTACTGTATAACTATAACTGTGACACTGCTGAGCCGGTTACTGTATAGCTATAACAAACTGTGACACTGCTGAGCCGGTTACTGTATAGCTATAACAAACTGTGACACTGCTGAGCTGGTTACTGTTTTATTATTATGACACTGCTGAGCTGGTTACTGTATAGCTATAACTGAAACTGTGACACTGCTGAGCTGGTTACTGTGTAACTATAACTGAAACTGTGACACTGCCTAGCTGGTTACTGTGTAACTATAACTGAAACTGTGACACTGCCGAGCTGGTTACTGTATAGCTATAACTGAAACTGTGACACTGCTGAGCTGGTTACTGTTTAACTATAACTGTGACACTGCTGAGCTGGTTACTGTATAGCTATAACTGAAACTGTGACACTTATGAGCTGGTTACCGTATAGCTATACCTGAAACTGTGACACTGCTGAGCTGGTTACTGTGTAACTATAACTGAAACTGTGACACTGCTGAGCTGGTTACTGTGTAACTATAACTGAAACTGTGACACTGCCGAGCTGGTTACTGTAGCTATAACTGAAACTGTGACACTGCTGAGATGGTTACTGTGTAACTATAACTGAAACTGTGACACTGCTGAGCTAGTTACTGTGTAACTATAACTGAAACTGTGACGCTGCTGAGCTAGTTACTGTGTAACTATAACTGAAACTGTGACACTGCTGAGCTGGTTACTGTATAACTAAAACTGAAACTGTGACACTGCTGAGCTGGTTACTGTGTAACTATAACTGAAACTGTGACACTGCTGAGCTGGTTACTGTGTAACTATAACTGAAACTGTGACACTGCCGAGCTGGTTACTGTATAACTAAAACTGAAACTGTGACACTGCTGAGCTGGTTACTGTATAACTAAAACAGAAACTGTGACACTGCTGAGCTAGTTACTGTGTAACTATAACTGTATCTGTGACACTGCTGAGCTAGTTACTGTGTAACTATAACTGAAACTGTGACACTGCTGAGCTGGTTACTGTGTAACTACAACTGACACTGCTGAGCTGGTTACTGTATAACTATAACAAACTGTGACACTGCTGAGCCAGTTACTGTATAGCTATAACAAACTGTGACACTGCTGAGCTGGTTACTGTTTAACTGAAACTGTGACACTGCTGAGCTGGTTACTGTATAGCTATAACTGAAACTGTGACACTGCTGAGCTGGTTACTGTGTAACTATAACTGAAACTGTGACACTGCTGAGCTGGTTACTGTGTAACTATAACTGAAACTGTGACACTGCCGAGCTGGTTACTGTAGCTATAACTGAAACTGTGACACTGCTGAGATGGTTACTGTGTAACTATAACTGAAACTGTGACACTGCTGAGCTAGTTACTGTGTAATTATAACTGAAACTGTGACACTGCTGAGCTAGTTACTGTGTAACTATAACTGAAACTGTGACACTGCTGAGCTGGTTACTGTGTAACTATAACTGAAACTGTGACACTGCTCAGCTGGTTACTGTGTAACTATAACTGAAACTGTGACACTGCTGAGCTGGTTACTGTATAGCTATAACTGAAACTGTGACGCTGCTGAGCTGGTTACTGTGTAACTATAACTGAGACACTGCTGAGCTGGTTACTGTGTAACTATAACTGAAACTGTGACACTGCTGAGCTGGTTACTGTATAACTATAACTAAAACTGTGACACTGCTGAGCTGGTTACTGTTTAACTATAATTGAAACTGTGACACTACTGAGCTGGTTACTTTGTAACTATAACTATAACTGTGACACTGCTGAGCTGGTTACTGTGTAACTATAACTAAAACTGTGACACTGCTGAGCTTGTTACTGTGTAACTATAACTAAAACTGTGACACTGCTGAGCTGGTTACTGTGTAACTATAACTAAAACTGTGACACTGCTGAGCTGGTTACTGTGTAACTATAACTAAAACCGTGACACTGCTGAGCTGGTTACTGTGTAACTATAACTAAAACTGTGACACTGCTGGGCTGGTTACTGTGTAACTATATCTGAAACTGTGACACTGCTGAGCTGGGTACTGTATAACTATAACTAAAACTGTGACACTGCTGAGCTGGTTACTGTGTAACTATAACTGAAACTGTGACACTGCTGAGCTAGTTACTGTGTAACTATAACTGAAACTGTGACACTGCTGAGCTGGTTACTGTATAGCTATAACTGAAACTGTGACGCTGCTGAGCTGGTTACTGTGTAACTATAACTGTGACACTGCTGAGCTGGTTACTGTGTAATTATAACTGAAACTGTGACATTGCTGAGCTGGTTACTGTATAACTATAACTAAAACTGTGACACTGCTGAGCTGGTTACTGTATAGCTATAACTGAAACTGTGACACTGCTGCGCTGGTTACTGTATAGCTATAACTGAAACTGTGACACTGCTGAGCTTGTTACTGTGTAACTATAACTGAAACTGTGACACTGCTGAGCTAGTTACTGTGTAACTATAACAAACTGTGACACTGCTGAGCTGGTTACTGTGTAACTATAACTGTGACACTGCTGAGCTGGTTACTGTATAACTATAACTGTGACACTGCTGAGCCGGTTACTGTATAGCTATAACAAACTGTGACACTGCTGAGCTGGTTACTGTTTAACTATAACTGTGACACTGCTGAGCTGGTTACTGTATAGCTATAACTGAAACTGTGACACTGCTGAGCTGGTTACTGTGTAACTATAACTGAAACTGTGACACTGTCTAGCTGGTTACTGTGTAACTATAACTGAAACTGTGACACTGCCGAGCTGGTTACTGTATAGCTATAACTGAAACTGTGACACTGCTGAGATTGTTACTGTGTAACTATAACTGAAACTGTGACACTGCTGAGCTAGTTACTGTGTAACTATAACTGAAACTGTGACACTGCTGAGCTAGTTACTGTGTAACTATAACTGAAACTGTGACACTGCTGAGCTGGTTACTGTATAACTAAAACTGAAACTGTGACACTGCTGAGCTGGTTACTGTGTACCTATAACAAACTGTGACACTGCTGAGCTGGTTACTGTGTAACTATAACTGAAACTGTGACACTGCCGAGCTGGTTACTGTATAACTAAAACTGAAACTGTGACACTGCTGAGCTGGTTACTGTATAACTAAAACAGAAACTGTGACACTGCTGAGCTAGTTACTGTGTAACTATAACTGAAACTGTGACACTGCTGAGCTAGTTACTGTGTCACTATAACTGAAACTGTGACACTGCTGAGCTGGTTACTGTATAGCTATAACTGAAACTGTGACACTGCTGAGCTGGTTACTGTGTAACTATAACTGAAACTGTGACACTGCTCAGCTGGTTACTGTGTAACTATAACTGAAACTGTGACACTGCTGAGCTTGTTACTGTATAGCTATAACTGAAACTGTGACACTGCTGAGCTGGTTACTGTGTAACTATAACAAACTGTGACACTGCTGCGCTGGTTACTGTAATGGCTTGCTCTTTTACTTTTACCTGTTCCAGCCATTCGGCTGAGGCCATGCTGGGGCTCTGCCCTTGCTGTATAACTATAACTGAAATGGTGTCACTATTAAACTGGTTGCTGTTGGTAAATGGTGGTTTCAGAACTGCTGGTGAAAATCAATTTATTGGCTGTTGGAAAAACCTGTCTGTCACTGTTATACTTAAACTGCCTAGCTAGTCTGCAGCCATTGCTGACACTACTACTATGCCTAATGACTATATATCTTATTAATGGGACCTGGTGCTATCTGGTGATTAGTTGTCAAAAATGGCTAATGTAGAGCTGTTGCTGATTTTTCTGCTGGTGTTATCAACTCCTATCACCAAATACATATTTCGATTATTTTATTTAACAGCTGAAATATTCGCTACAAAGCTATTGATTATTTATAACTGAATGTCTTTCCTACCAGAGAACAGATTTAATTCCTTATTTATTTGTATTGTTTAACCCTTTAGCATTAACATTACTCTATATATACTATTGTATTTTCATAGTAAAGGCTTTACCTTACATAATTATCTCTCATAATATTGAATCTACAAGATTTTAATATTATTTATTTTGTGAACAATACCTTAATGTCGATATGAGTGGCCAGTTATGGCCGATTTGGACAGAAAGAGGTGAGAGAATTCTGGCCAGATATGGCCGGTTTAAATGCTAAAGGGTTAAAGACAGCATTTAACTGAAGTAGGATTAGAACATATGACCATGTGGTCAAAAGTCCAATAATTTAACTTGTCATCTGTAACACTTTTAAACGAAATATAATGAATAATTTGTTAATTTATCAGAATTAGCAACATTTTAACCTGAATAAATGAAACAGAAAAAATTATATGACTAATAATTTCAATTTTAACAATTGAAAATGAAGATAAAGTTATGAGTTTAAAACTATTTTTATATATCTAATCTTTGATACCAATAAAATGAAAACTAACAATTTTAATTGATATTTGACATTACATAACATAATTTTGGTGTTTCATAGTATTGATCTTCAACATATATAAATAAATTTTAGATTTGTTATAAAGAAATAGAAAAATCTAACATCAAAATCAATAACAAAGTTTGGGCAAATTAAAATAAATTTCTAAGTATGAACCAACATGAAATAAAGTGTTTTGCTCAAGAACACATCTCAGCACCATGTCCAGGAATCAAACCGACGACATTATAATTGTAAGTCCAACATCCTAACCATTAGGCCATGTGGCTTCATATATTAGGTATGAATAGTTTTGAGACTGCATGTACATAAAAGTGATTAAATACAAGAAACTACTAAACTACAGCCATCACCTGCAATTGAGTATGACTTGATAGTAAGTACCATGCTTTTGATAAGCATTTTAAGTGTCCAGCTAGTCATGAGCAAACACCTCCAACCCTTCCCCCTTTGTTCCAGTGGTACATCCAGTACATTTCAGTTTGAGGAAGAGAGGGCTACACCAGGACAGGTTTAGTAAATACCTTGACATCAAAAGGAGTTCATATAACAACACATTCTAACAACTGTCAACTGACAGCCTTCACTACAATATAACAACCCATTCTAACAACTCTGTCAACTGACAGCCTTCACTACAATATAACAACCCATTCTAATAACTCTGTCAACTGACAGCCTTCACTACAATATAACAACACATTCTAACAACTCTGTCAACTGACAGCCTTCACTACAATATAACAACACATTCTAACAACTCTGTCAACTGACAGCCTTCACTACAATATAACAACACATTCTAACTCTGTCAACTGACAGCCCTCACTACAATATAACAACACATTCTAACAACTCTGTCAACTGACAGCCCTCACTACAATATAACAACATATTCTAACAACTCTGTCAACTGACAGCCCTCACTACAATATAACAACACATTCTAACAATTATGTCAACTGACAGCCTTCACTACAATATAACAACCCATTCTAACAACTCTGTCAACTGACAGCCTTCACTACAATATAACAACACATTCTAACAACTCTGTCAACTGACAGCCTTCACTACAATATAACAACCCATTCTAACAACTCTGTCAACTGACAGCCCTCACTACAATATAACAACATATTCTAACAACTCTGTCAACTGACAGCCCTCACTACAATATAACAACACATTCTAACAATTATGTCAACTGACAGCCTTCACTACAATATAACAACACATTCTAACAACTCTGTCAACTGACAGCCCTCACTACAATATAACAACACATTCTAACAACTCTGTCAACTGACAGGCCTCACTACAATATAACAACATATTCTAACAACTCTGTCAACTGACAGCCCTCACTACAATATAACAACACATTCTAACAATTATGTCAACTGACAGCCCTCACTACAATATAACAAACAACACATTCTAACAACTCTGTCAACTGACAGCCCTCACTACAATATAACAACACATTCTAACTCTGTCAACTGACAGCCTTCACTACAATATAACAACACATTCTAACAACTCTGTCAACTGACAGCCTTCACTACAATATAACAACACATTCTAACAACTCTGTCAACTGACAGCCTTCACTACAAGCCTTTTTAGTAGCAAACATTATCCAATTGACAACACGCTGTTATTCTTTGTTTTCAATAATACAACAAAAAAATTAACAGCATTGTAATCAATTAATAATCTTATGCTCAATTTATTGGCATTTATTTTAGAATTAGAAAAAGTCACAATGTCACTGAAGCTATCATCGGTAGCCGTGCAACCAATTTCAAGCTTGGTCGTTGCTATCATCATCATCATTTAACGTTTATTTTCCAATCTAGCACGTTGTGAGACATATCAGATCAGGTGACCGTGTCTTGCTCATAGAAAACTGCTTCTGGCTACTCAACAGTATTCTCACATGCAATTAAAACGATTTAATTTCCGTTATCTTGTTGCTACATACAAATCTGTAATTCCAGTTTTCTACGTTTTATCTTTAGTGGCTAACCTTCCAATGGGTCTATATTTACCTCTCTTTTCTCCTCATTATAGTTTATGGCTTTCAGAAGCTCGGATGGTCCGGCATGGAGATCCAACAGCCAAATCATTTGGAGACTGTTGCTTTTGAAAGCATGTCTGAGGATTTTACCCTCACAAAAAAAGTGTGAGGCTGAGAAGGCGGTATAACACTGAGCTCAGACGCATAGAACAAAAGAAAAGTGTATAGAAACAACCGCCACACTCTTACCAAGTTCACCATTTCCAAAATTGATGCTCGGATGAGGAGGGGTGGGCTGTAGAACATTCCGGATGGGCGGGCACTCTTTAACAATATTTCAGGACGTTTTTTCTAAACTTTGTTTTCTATATCTGAGGGTGCATCACAGAAATGTAGGGGTAGAGGCAGTGCCATCTTGTGTCTCCCCACCTTGACGACGGGTCCGTAAACCATTTCAGAATGCAGTGTGGTAACTACATGGAAATACCATATATTTGGAACACTGGGTCTGTGTTGAACTACCGTTCAAAACCAATGTGATGGGAACTTCTGCGAGATCACTCCGCCCATATATCACACTTTCGGCTCATAAAAAGAGGAGAATATATATCCTAAATATAGAGTGTTTAAAAATTACGAGTTATTTATTCACAGATGAAATCACAAGTCTTACACGATCTAGAGTTATTTCCCTTGAAAGTTTATTTACAATATTAATTGGATAATTATTAGAAAACCGAGGTAAATAACGACAAGCGAAGGCAATAATTAATTCATAGAATTCAGTCACGCATTTACATATACTTCATAGCTTTTTCCTAGATTTCATAGATGACTAACCGACACATTCATTGAAATGTTAATTAGTAGAACATTAGACTAAATATTTGGACAGGTTTAAATCCGTTCTTGTTACTTTCCTGAACGTTGAAATGGAGAAAGTAATGTATTTGTATATGTAAAATCTAACGTTCTGGAGCTTCCCTGTCGTCTCAGAGTGAGGAAAAGAGAGAAAGTATTGTCACTAGAGCTGTCTGTGAGGGCCAGGCAATAGTGTGAAAGTGTCAGATATCTGGGGTGCGGTGTGAACGAGGGAGGGTGGTGGTATGTATCTGGAGTGCGATGTGAACGAGGGAGGGTGGTGGTATGTATCTGGGGTGCGATGTGAACGAGGGAGGGTGGTGGTATGTATCTGGGGTGCGATGTGAACGAGGGAGGGTGGTGGTATGTATCTGGGCTGCGGTGTGAACGAGGGAGGGTGGTGGTATGTATCTGGGCTGCGGTGTGAACGAGGGAGGGTGGTGGTATATATCTGGGCTATGGTGTGAACGAGGGAGGGTGGTGGTATATATCTGGGCTATGGTGTGAACGAGGGAGGGTGGTGGTATATATCTGGGCTATGGTGTGAACAGGGAGGGTGGTGGTATATATCTGGGCTATGGTGTGAACGAGGGAGGGTGGTGGTATATATCTGGGCTATGGTGTGAACGAGGGAGGGTGGGGGTATATATCTGGGCTGCGGTGTGAACGAGGGAGGGTGCTGTCAAATAAAAGTCGGGGCCTAAACAAAACAAGTTCAAGTAAAAAGAGGAACATATTCTCTTGGGGAAAACGTAATTCGCATTAACAATCAGTTTGGATCAATAACATTTTGCATATATCTATGTGCAACTAATGAAAACAATTCATATATAACATTTTATACTAGAAAATATCATTAAGAAATAAACGAAAGTGTATGTAACAGTTTTGTGTATTTTTAAAAGGCTAAAATAATTCCCAGTGTAATTCCCGACACGATTTCAGATGAAGTCACCAAACAAGTATAAATCCAAAATACACACAAAACAACGAGGAACTAAAAAATTAACACTAAATCTAACAACAAAAAAACGTTGATTTAAGTGGGTTTATGATATAGTTAAAAAAAATTAATTAATTAAATATTGCTTTCGTAGTGGTATATATATATATATACATTTAATATAGAAATGGCTTCTACAGGTCTAGAACTGTTTCATTCATATGAAATCAGGAATGCGCATTTCAATATTAAATTGTTTTCACTCTAACCCCGATTTCATTCGGGATCTACTTATATATATATATATATATATAGGTGTGGGTGGGTTAATTAATTACAACAGTGACATATACAGGTACTTAAGTTTCGTTAGGTTATACACCCCAACTCATTCAGCTTGTTATATAAAAAGAAATATATATTTAACCTAAATACCAGTTTTTCTTGCATAAAAAGTTAACATTGGGAGTATTTGATGTTAGTTTTTAAATGTGCAGTTAGTTCCGACTGTAGGTTTATTACTGTGCTATAACTTGTACTTATTAGTGATATTTTCTCTCAAAACAGTTTTTAAAAACATAATCATACCGAAACCATATATACTCTGTAATATATATCTTGTAATAAATAACTATCTCTGCCGACTTCGATAGTTAGTTGTGGTCCACAACTTGTGGCTGGTAAAAGTGTCCCATGAAAGTATTTATGCATGACTGTAGTATGTCAGATAGGAAGAAACAAGAAAATCCCGGAAATAATGTTTAAATACATTTTACTTACTCATAACCAGTAAAAATAATGATTCACACTCCAAGTCATGTGATAATATTGATTTACAGGGAAAAACCAGAAGTGGAAATAACTTTCTGAAACTACCGGCTTACGAATTAAATATGACTTCAAGGACTGAGGTGTATCACTTCTAAATCTTTGAATTATGAGAGAAATTAAACAAGCACCGGTAATTTATGTATTCTTCTAGAATTTAATTAAAATAACCAAAGGTATAATTTTTTTTTTTTAAGAGAAAATAATAAGCATTCAATAGAAATACTATTAGAAATATATAAATTGGGAGGAAGAGGAGGGCGGGAAACCAACAATATAATAACAAGTATCAACTACTGTAAAAAGTTTTCCATAACAATTGACATTAAAAGGGGTGTGGCAGGTATTTATTAAAGTATACAGATTTAGTCTTAACCAAATATATATTAACATACACTGACAACTGTCAACAACTGAATAAATTCTAGTTTTTAAAAAAATGTTTGTTTCTTCTTGTTTGTTAAGGTAGTGACTCCATATTCCACAAGTTGGTCCCTTCTAAATTTAGGAGTAAGAGGGACATATCAACATTGCCATAACTCTATATATAGGTCCCATTTCTATTTTAATGTTATTGCTGCGAGACTAAAACGATTTAGTTTCTTTTGTTTCTCATATAACATTACAACAGTCGACTTGGTCTTCATTCTTCCAACATCGATATCATAAATACCAGTAATATACCAGATCAATTCAGTAAACTATAGCCAAGATATACAATCACTTAAAACTTTCCCAAATTACAAATAAATTATTACACTACAGACAACAAAGAAAAAAAATGACAATTAAAAAATATATATGATGCCATTAAAGATTGATGATAGTTATAAATTAAAAAATATAGACTATAGAAATAAATAAAAACAATTTTATTAAGTAATAACTAAAAAATAATATTAATAATAACAATAATTCTGCCCTGAAATATTCCATGTTTATAAAATTGAAACTTTCTAACAAATAACAGACTTGTTTTCAAGTTACAATGTTTAAGGGGATAATTTGGAGCCTGTTTTTTCAACATTGGTAAATTCCTGTCATTTAAAGTTAATTGTTTCTAATATTTGTTGTTGTTTTCTTTCTTTCTTTAAGTTTGTAAAGACATTTTAATAATTTAGAGTGAAGATTTATCAAAAGAAAATGTAAATAATGTTCCTAAAACACTTACATCGGTTGAGTTAAATGTTGAGAAGTTGCTCCCCAAAATATTATTTTCTTTCAAAATAATATTCCAACTTATTCCAAGAAGTGAGGAATCCTGAGTAATGAAGAGCTTCTCGGACGAATCTCGGAGAAAGAAATGTTAACTCATTTCAAAAACTGTCTTTCTCAATATCGTAGATTATATTTATGAAATAATAAAAATATATATATATTTATTGAAATCTTTATTTCTCGAAGGTTTTTCTCCTTTTTCTGTTGTCATGTAAATATTAAATAAAATACGTATATTTCAGAATTACCACATACTTTCTACCGTCGTGAAAAGTTATTCATCATTCACCAATTCGTAACATTTGAAAAATAAATAATAAAAAATGATACAATACTCTAAAAATATATATTTCTTCTTCTCTTTTATTAGAAACTATTAATATGTTGAAGCCGAATTTTAATTAAAATATATTTCATCACATCTACGGTTTAATGTGACAGTAAGAATTATCTAGCGAAATTGATAATTTTCAGCCGCCATCTTGGAAAATTCATTCGAGTATTTCGTCATATATAAAACTGTATTAAGTTCATGTGACACTTTTTTTTTAATATATTGTTTAAGTTACTTCAAAATTGACATTATATAAATATATAGTGCCTAAAACCCTTGTGCATCACTGGTTAATATAGGAGAGAAATATAAAGCATTCCAAACTGCAGACAAAAAATATTGCCAAAAAAATAATCTCTTATGTGTTAATAAAGAAAACTAGAAGTCAAAGACTTTTACAGATTGTAACTTATAAATGAAGTACTTAAGTAGAATGTAATATATCTGAATATTGACAAATAAAGAGTAAAAGTATCAGAAAGTATTTGAAGTACTTCAATCCTATTCCAGCAAACATTGAACATAAATAGAGTGGCTATTTCCAAATTTTCCAAACGTAAGACATTACTTGAGTGGTTATAGAGTACCATCATCATCATCACTATTGAATGTCTATTTTCCCTGCTAGCAAATGTCTGACGTGCCATTACTCAAACAGTGTTACTGATCTCTCAGGTGGGTAGAGGCCTGTATCTCATATATTCTCGTACACATATTGCTTACAAGATGTTCTCACACTCTACCAAGTCCATTGTACTGTAGCACCAGCATTAGGGAGGCTGTCGTGTCTTTCACACAACTGAAGACCTCCCCGCCCCAACCGTCTGTTAGGCAGGTTTTTCTACAACTGAATGCCCTTCCTATCACCAACCAATAAATGCATCCAGTACACTCTGTAAAGTAGTTGATGATAGAAAGAGCATCCAGCCATAGAAAACTTGTCAAACAAATGTTCAGAATGACTCTTCAGGTGTGTCACTCCCTAGTGTTGGTGATCTATATGACAAATGCACCCAGTACACTCTGTAAAGTGGTTGGGGGTTAGAAAGGACATCCAGCTGTAGAAAACCTGCCAAACAAAAGGTCAGAAGGGAGCTTCTGTTGTGTTATAGACACGATAACCTCCCTAATGTTGGTGATTTACACAATAAACGCACCCAGTGCACAGTGTAAAGTGGTTGGAGGATAGGAAGAGCATCCAGCTGTAGCGAACCTGCCAAACAAAGAGTCATGAAAAACCTCAGTTCTATCACAGACATGAAGACCTCTCTAGTGTTGGTGCCTTAATAAAATATACACAGTAGAGAATCATATGTGAAGCTCGCAGCCCACCTGAAGGTTGGTGGTGAATATTTTTACATGGAGCCTTTTCTTTAGTTTTCTCACATGTTATACTTTTTTACTATCAATGAGTCACTGCATAGTTTTTGGTGAAATAAACTAACTGTACTCTGTCATACGTACGTATTGCAATCGCTTGTCAGATCATAGAGTTTGGCGCACTTTTAGGCTATGGCCAGCCACATGAACCTGTAACCTATCCTGAACAAGCTATGCCTGTGCTTTGATGGGTTTTTTAAGTGGGGACAGGCCTTGCACTCAACCAATCCTACTCTCTGAGCACTGCAAGCACTACCCAAAAAACGAGAACTAGTCAACATCATTGGATGCTTCCAAAGCCACAAGTTTTTTTTTCAGAATTTCCCTCTCCTAGAAAGGTGTTGTGACAACAACTGGGGTCCTTTCACTCCCAGGTGTAAAAAAAAAAAAGAAAAAAAATACAATTTGGATAGCCATTGACTCTGCTGAGTTCCTCCGCCCTTTACCCGGTCTTATATTTCATCCCACAGGGTGTCCAAATATCACCCTCCTCACCAAGCTAGCTTGGTGGGGTTGCCAATTTAGTCACCGACGACCTGACCATGAGACAGGTTGTACTGGGTTACATGTTACCAGTAGCACTCGACAGTGACCTGACATAAACATACATGCATGCATGCTTCATGGCTGCAAACTCTGCTAAGAGTATTGCAATCGCTTGTCAGATTCTGATGTGTGACGCTCGGATATGGCTTTTCAAGCTTGCCAGAGACTTGCACTCCTTCGCACATTGACAACAACTATGGATCTCCCTGGCCTCAGGTTTTGATTTGGTTGCCTGTGAACCTTCACAATACCGTGGAGATCAGGAGATCATTGCACACTGATTCTTTTTGAACATGGCTGCGACTGTGGCCCCTGAGACCAGATTTTCTCAAGAAAATCTTTCCACACTTAGGGCACACCAATTCGGTCGTCAGCAACTAAACTGGCAACCCCATCAGGCTAGCTTGGTGAGGAGGGTAATATTTGGATACCCTGCAGGATAAAATACAAAACCCGGCAAAGGGCGGAGGAACTCAGCAGAATCAACGGCTATCCAAAATAGTATGTATACATGCATACATACATGCATACATGCATACATACATACATACATACATCATGTGTCTAACACACGTGGACATGCCTACAAAGTCAGAAAACAGCACAGCTCCCATGACTTTCGGAAACATTTTTTCACGCTTAGAGTTGCTGAAGCATGGAACAAACTGCCTGCATCAGTTGTTAGCTGCCGAGACACTGCATCCTTTAAAACCCTCATGCTTCCCAAAATTCGCCAAAACTACACCTGATGTCCCCCTCCATACACATGCACACATGTATATCATGACTCATGCTCTGTTCATTTTCCTGACATTTGTATATTACCCTATGTACTATACATACACTTTTGATGAGTTGTAGTGCACCTGAGCACTGTACACAATATTTTCATTATTATTATTATTATCATCACTGTTTTATGTCCATTTTTCCATGCTAGCATGGGTTAGACCCATATATAAATGAAGGGCTTATTTACAGTCTCCAACTACCAAATTCCTTCACAAAGCATTGTTTAGCCTGAGGCTATTGTAGAAATACTTGCTCAAGGTAGGACATGGTGAGTTGATATTATGTGTCTGATGAAAGAAGAAGAATTGACTTTAACATGTTTAATAATAATAAATTACAACTCCATGTGATTGGGGAGACTTCTAACATTCCCTCACCACCCTACTCACAGATATTGAGGTGATGTTGATCACTTACAGGAGTGAGCCCAAGGGTTGGAATCAGGGTTAAACTTTCACCTGCTGAGGCCCTAAGCTAGATGAAATTTGAGGCCCTTTTCTAAAAAAATTTGGCTAAAAAAAATTAAAATAATTATACATGATTATTATCTTTTTATGATGACAAAATTAAATTATATATATCATCATCATCACCATTTTACGTCCATTCTTCCATGCTAATATCGGTTAGACAAGTTGTGGGCAATGCTAAGACAGGTGGCCATGTCTTGCTCAAACAGAACTGACTCTGGCTTGGTTTCTACAGCTGGATTCGCTTCCTAACGCCAACCTAATTTACAGTGTGGGCTGGCTGCTTTTTGTTGTGATACTTACATGATCACTATACAGTGGGAGGGGGTGGGGAATACTGTTTATATACTTCAGCTTCAGCCTGTGGGAAGTTGGGTCTTCTGTATTACTGCATAACACCAGAGATCTCGGTCCTGTGTCATCGCATTTGAGAGGTGTAATTGGGCAAGATCAGCTTTTATCACCTCATCCCAAGTCTTCCCACTCCAAGGCTTCCATTGGCTTTGAGTGCCCTGCACCTTTTTACGCAGCTGTCATCTTTCATACGCATCACATGTCCATACCAACATAATTTCCTCTCCTGTACACTGCATATGATCCCTCTTGTGCTTAGTTTCTCTCTCAATTCATTTATGCTTTGCCATTCATGTATATTACTATTACACATCCACCGGAGCATGCAAGCTTTATTTCTTTCCAATCTATGCAAGTCTTCTGCACACAACACCCATGTCTCACTACCATGCAACATTGCGGTTCATATGCATGCATCATACAGTCTGCCATTCATTTTGGGGGAAAAGCCTTTTGTAGCTAGCAGTGGTAGTAGCTCCGTGAACTTCTTCCATCCCGTTCTTACTCTGGCTACTGTACTTTCAGAACACCTACCTCCACTGCTAATTTGATCACCCAGGTAGCAGAAGCTGTCTACTGTTTCTACCGAGCCCTCCCAGAATTTTGTAGTGCTTGTTTTCTGCAATCGTTTGCTGTTTACTCTCCCAGTGCAAATGCTACATGTAAAGCTTACATTCTTAGCTAAACTTCCTGAGATCCCACTACATCTCTTGTGTACCCACAGTTTCCATATGGGACAGAGGATGGAGTTTCTACCTACACCTTTCCTACATACTGAGCAAGGCCATTTCCCCACGGGGATCTGGGTTTTGTTTTCTCTTCTACTTACTAGGACCTTAGTCTTTGTCAGGTTGACTTTGAGACCTCTTCTTTCTAGGCCCTGCTTCCATGTGCTGGAATTTCTTCTCTAATTCTACCATAGATTCAGCTATGAGTGTAAGATCATCCACATACAGAAGTTTCCATGGGAAGCCGGTCTTAAATTCCTCTGTTATAACCTGCAATACGACAATAAATAGGAGAGGGTTAAGAACAAAGCCCTGGTGGATGCCAACTTGTACACTAAATTCCTCGCTATAGTCATTGTTAACCCTAACTTTGCTGACTACTCCCCTATACATGGCTTGTACAGCCTTCACAAGCCACTCATCTACTCCTAGTTTTCTAAGAGCCCACCAGATTATGGCACGGGGCACTCTGTTGAAAGCTTTCTCCAGATCAACAAATGGCATGTAGAGTGGCTTACTTTTAGCTAGGTACTTTTCCTGTAACTGTCTCACAAGGAAGATGGTATCAGTGTTGCTTTTGGTACAAATTCAAACTGCATCTCATCTAGGTTTATCCTGTCCCTAATCAATTGTGCTATGACTCTTTCTGTTACTTTCATGACTTGGTCCATCAGTTTCATACCTCTCTCTCTCTATATATATATATATATATATATACAGAGAGAGACAGAGAGAGAGAGAGAGAAAATGTCTTCAGTGCTGAGACCGAGGAGACCACTAATCATGTGAGTACTCAATACATAGGGAGATGTAGAGTGGGTATAGAGATATGTAAAATCCCGATCGCGATACCAAGCAGTTTTGGCTTGTGTAACACGCAAACCAAAACCACTTGTCACCACAGTTAGGATTTTCTCTCTCTCTCTTTCTCTCTCTCCCTCTCTCTCTCTCTTTCTCTCTCTCTATATATATATTGATGATTTAGTGTTAAAGAATAAAAACTAATGTTAAAATAGAAATGAATTTTAAAAAATGCGGCCCCCGAGGTTGTGTGGCCCTAAAGCTATAGTTTATTTAGCTTATAGGTAAGTCCAGCACTGTTTTGAATGGCTATTTCAATACATCATCTCCCTCTCTATCTTCCGGGCAATGCTTTCTGTATTTTGTTCACTGGAGTTCTGTCTGGTTTTGTATCATTAAGATAGTGATGGTACCAGTTGCTGATATTTACGACATCATAAGAAAATGTAATAAATATCACAAGAGAAGTTAGAATAATTTTATTAAAATAAACTTATTGATTACAAACTCTCCAGCATTGCTGAGGTTGACTTTGCCTTTCATCCTTACGGGGTCGATAAAATAAAGTACCAGTAATGCACGGGGAATTGCTGGCCTTGTGCCTAAAGTAGAAACAATTATTAGTATTCTATTAATGCTGGAGAGTTTGTAATCAATAAGTTTATTTTGAATGTATGTGATAGTGGAGTTACTATGTGTGAATGTTTATATTGTTGCTTATATTAATGTCTATAATATGAAGATATTGTGTCATTCATCTTGAAATAGGAATGGCAAACAAAGTGAGTGAAGGCATTTAGAACAAAAGAAAATACTTCAGTGTGTCAGAGAAGTCCCAGAGAAGCTTTCTAATGAGTATTTTAGTTGGTCCAAAAGATGGTTAATTTTAACCAATAGCATAACATATTCAGATCATGTGACATAGCAATTTTATGGTTTACTGCAAGGTTTCTATGTGTAATAGTGTCCCCCATCTCCAGTTCTGGTGAGCTGATATTTGTGACTACTTTCTGTGTTTGAGGAGAGGCAAATTATAATGTATGTGTGTACTGTTGAAAGTATATGTATGGGGCTAATAAATAAGTAGCAGTCAAATAAAATATGGAAACTTATACCCACTATAAAGGAAAGGGCAACAGATTTGCAGAATCATTAGAGCATCAAACAAAATACTTTATGGCATTTAATTATGGCCCTTTACATTCTGAATTTAAATTCTGCTATGGTCAACTGTGCTTTTCGTCCTTCTGAGGTCAATAAAATAAAGTACCAGTAAACTACTGGTGATCAATTTCACCGCCGCCGCCGCCACCACCACCACCACCACCACCACCACCACCACCACAAATCGATGGCCTTGTGCCTACTTTTTTTTATCCAAATCAACAAGGTCCTAGACGTCATTCACTCACCAAGAGAGGTGGACCACGGAAACAATGTTTCCATCGGTCTTTTCAATTGCTAATACTATCTACCCGTTACAACTCCTAAATTAGAAATTGTTATTGGTAGAATCATTAGGGTATTATTTGTTGGATATTTGCTTCAGTTATTCATATTCTGAGTTCTAATCCTGTCATGGCCAACATTACCTCCTGGGACAGAGGGGTCAATAAAATAATGTATCAGTCAAATATCAAGAGTAATATAATCAATGAACCCCTGTTTCCAAGTTTCTGGCCTTGTACCTATGTTATAAATAATTACTATACATAAAGGCAGTAACATTATGGTGCATGCATTTTTAACTCTTCTGACACTAAACCCACAGAAACCACTCTTGCTTCTATGATACATAGCTGTATATTTTAAAGTGTTTATATTTATCTAAGAACCTTCAACCCTAAGTTAACCATTCTGACACCAAACCCACTGAACACATCCCAATTTGGATTTATCCCCAACTCCAACTGCTGTGATCAACTGCCCACAAAGTCAGAAAACAGCACAGTTCCCATGACTTTCGGAAACATTTTTTCACGCTCAGAGTTGCTGAAGCATGGAACAAACTACCTGCATCAGTCGTTAGCTGTCGAGACTCTGCATCCTTTAAAACCTCCATGCTTCCCAAGATTCGCCAACATTACATCTAATTTTCCCCCTCCACACACATGCACACTGTTCACTTCCCTGACATTTGTATATTATTCTATGTACTATACATGCACCTTTGACGAGTTGTAGTGCACCTGAGCACTTTACACAATAATTTCATTATTATTATTATTAAAACTGTATATTTTAAAGTGTTTTATTTATCTAAGAACCTTCCATTATATTTTATGTAAAAACCATTGTGTAGTTGGGCTCGAAACACCAGTTTAATAATGAGAAAGTCTGATATTTTATCTAGCCTTTGCAAATTCTTTATTATTTTCAAAATAATTTGAAAACCACAGGTAGTTTCTTTCATTAGATACATGGTAATGAAAAGGTTAAAGATCTTTTTTCTGAACTCATATATATGATTACCACTGTTCTGAGTATATCTGAGATAATTTATATTATATCATTTTTTAGTCAGATCCTAAAAAGGAGGAGGAATTAATGTTTTCTATGAATTATTACAAGAGGACAAAGTCCTCAAAAGCTGGATTTTTCAGCTTAAAGCTAGATGTCTGACCAGATTATATATTAAACAATTCTCTGAAATTTATAGAACTGCTAAACATCATCAGCATTGTTATTTAACATCCATTTTCACTGCTAGAACTTCTGACCTCCAGCTGGGCCAGGAGCCCAACATATGTATATGCATTTTATTGTGGCACCAATACTAGGGAAGATGTCATGTCTTTAGTATAGCTGAAAAGTCTTCCTGAATCTTTATTTTGGTAGGTTTTCTACAGGTGGATGCTCTTCCTATCACCTATACAGAAGGTACTGGGTGCATTTATAATGTAAATCGACAACACAAGGGAGGTTTGGCAAGTTTTCTATGGCTGGATGCTTTTCTTGTCACCTATCATTTTACAGAGTGTACTGGGTGAGTTTATCATAATTCAGACATACATAAAGTTTTTATAAAATTATTTTAAACCTATTATTATTTTCATTGTGGTGTCTCTCATGGGGGGCATTCTACAATTAACTTTATATCCTGTTTTATGTTCCCTTTGGAGGCGTGTCGCCTAGTGGTAAGTATGTTGGACTTACGATCATAACATTATGAGTTTGATTTCTCAACTGGGTTGTGTGTTGTGTTCTTGAGCAAACTATTTCATTTCACATTGCTCCAGTATACTCAGCTGAAAATGAGTACCAGCAGCAGCTGGGGGTTTAACCCTGCGATGGACTGGCATCCTGTCCAAGGGGGAGACTTCTACTCTCAGCCGCTTAATGCCACAGAAACTAGGATAAGCACCATTAATGAGCCTCTGGGCTTGAGACAGACTTGAGAATTAGAAGATTCAGCTCTCTCTCTGCATTAACAACTTTCTCTGTCTCTTTTCAGCACTCACATTCCAATGTAGATGACACTGTAGTTTTCAATAACCTTTCCTACACAGATGTCATTCACTTCACACTGAAGCTAAACATCTCACGACAGACATACACTATTTCTATTAACAGAGACCATGGAATAATTTATGAATGAGACCTGACACCCTAGTCTCATTCAACAGCACTAACAGCAGTAACTAGACACATCAAAGAAATGCACCTATAACGCTATACTCTTTGGTTTAAAACTCTATTAAAATATTTGCAAATTTTATAAATCATTTCTAACCCCCTTTCATGGCAACTGCACATCATTTATATCTCTAAAGCTGAATTTTAAAAAAATTAGTCTTTCTTCCCTTTAAGAAAATCATTTAACTCTTAGCAATTGCTAACCCTCACATATCTGAACAAAGCAGCTGTTAAATTATACATATTTTAAATTTCGTCATCATCATTATCATCATCATCATCATAACCACCACCCTCTCCATGTCTGAATACAGTAGATTTCTTCCAGAGAAGGATTGACAGTGAGAGAAAGGAAGTGAGAAAGAGATATAGAGGAAAATTCAACCCCCAGTACTTGACTGGTACTTTTTTTCATCGACCTCAAAAGAATGAAAAACAAAGTTGACCTCAGGTGGATTTGAACTCAAGGCATTCTATCCAATGTACTAACGACTCTGACAATTATATCTTGGCTCTAATTAGGATTCTTATTCACTCTTCACTTTTTATGCAGTTCATTCATCATTATCATCACCACCACTACCACAACCACCACGACCACCACCATCATCATCATCATCAACACCAACATTACCACCATCATCATCATCATCATCATCATCATCATCATCATCACCACCAACATTACCATCATCATCATCACTACCAACATTACCATCATCATCATCACCACCACCAACATTACCATCATCATCATCATCATCACCACCAACATCACCACCACCATCATCATCACCACCAACATCACCATCATCATCATCATCACCACCAACATTACCATCATCATCATCACTACCAACATTACCATCATCATCATCACCACCACCAACATTACCATCATCATCATCATCATCACTACCAACATTACCATCATCATCATCACCACCACCAACATTACCATCATCATCATCATCATCACCACCAACATCACCACCACCATCATCATCACCACCAACATCACCATCATCATCCTCACCACCAACATCACCATCATCATCATAATCATCATCACCACCATCATCACCACCAACATCACCATCATCATCATCACCACCATCATCACCACCAACATCACCATCATCATCGTCATCACCACTAACATCACCATCATCATCATCACCACCAACATCATCATCATCATCATCATCACCACCAACATCATCATCATCATCACCACCAACATCATCATCATCATCACCACCAACATTACCATCATCATCATCACCACCAACATCACCATCATCATCATCATCACCACCATCATCACCACCAACATCACCATCATCATCGTCATCACCACCAACACCACCATCATCATCATCATCATCACCACCAACATCACCATCATCATCGTCATCACCACCAACATCACCATCATCATCGTCATCATTTAATGTCCACTTTCCCACTAACAAGGGTTAAACACTTGTTTTTAAAGTAAGATACTGCTCAAATCTTTGAAAGATTGTCAGAATTTAAAGTAAAAAACTGACTTTTCAGATACCAAAACTCTAGAAACCACACAACTTCATAATTAGGATTAATTAATGAATGACCATGAAATAAATAAATAAAAATACTGAGAAATAAAAATAATTTGACTTATCAGAAGATATATTCTTTGTTTTTGTTTATTGTGTTTGTGATTTAATTTGTATATTAATTAGTGTGTCTGGGTGAATGTTTGATGAGAGAGTGAGGGATTAGAGAGAGAGGGAGCAAGAGAAGGGGAAAGAGGGGGAGCAAGAGAAGGGGTTAGAGAGAGAGGGGGCAAGAGAAGGGGAGAGAGAGAGGGAGCAAGAGAAGAGGAGAGAGAGAGGTGGGAGAGATGGAGAGAGAGAGAGAGTGTGTAAGTGTGTGTGTGTCCTTGTGAATGAATGATGGGAGAACGAGGGGGGAGAGAGAAAAAGGAGAGTGAGAATGTGTGTGTGTGTGTCTGTATATGTATGTGTGTGTGTAAGTGTATGCATGTGTGTGTATGTGTATATGTATGTGTGTGAGTGTGTGTGTATATGTATGCATGTGTGAGTGTGTGTGTATATGTATGCATGTGTGTGTGTTTGTGAGCCATTGTGAGCCAAGGTTATTATTATCATTAAAAATGACATGAGAACATATTTTGGTATTTGACCTTTATGGAACGGGGTTTTGAAAAGGATTCTAGAAAATTAATTTGAGGAGACGTAATGTGAATAATAATGGCTCCTGATTTAGGCACAAGGCCAACAATTTTGGGAGGAGGGATAGTCGATTAAATCGACCCCAGTGCATTACTGGTACTTTATTTTATCAACCCCGTAAAGATGAAAGGCAAAGCTAAACCTGGTGTGATTTGTACTCAGAACGTAAAAGGACATAACTCTATACCACGAAGTATGTTGTCTGACGCTCTACCGACACTGCTTTCTTTATGCCTTTGTGTCTCGAAGAGAGAAAATTGGCTGATGTACAGACAAACCAATATTTTACTGGTATATCCTTAATCACCACAAAGGAGATTATTTTGTCATCATTCTATCAATCATCGGCTTTCCCTGTTAGTAAGGGTTGGACTGAGAAGCCCCCATTGGCCGCTATGTGGAATACTAAATTAGTGTTAGGGGTTTTAAACTAAAAATTGTTAAGTAGCAAACTTGATAGCCAACCACTCTAATCTCATTCTAAGTAATGAAAGTAGAAATTAATAGTTCAGTTCTTATGAAAGGAACAAATTTAATATCATCATAGCTGACATATTGTTGGGTTTTGGTGGGAACTCTAATTTGCAATATTTCTAGGGTGGATTTCAGAATAAGCATATCACCATAAATTTTTCTAAATCTGGGAGTACCAGCAGCAGCTGGGGATTGATAAGGAGGTGGGTGGTGGTGGGGACATTGCCATCCTTTAGCAACAAGCTCACATGAGAGAAAATTTTACAGTGATCATTATCAACACAACTATACAGGATTACAGTTATGTTGACACACTATATCTCATTTCGTTCATGAATATACATCTCATCATAGGTATTGTGATGTCTGTTTTTATCAATACGTCTGAGAAAGAATAGATAAAATAGGTTAAAGCCCCTTAACTTCTGATGGAGTCACAGGAGCAGCATCTCGATGCACAGTATGTCTTGGGTATTTTAGACTTGATGCAGCCCATCTTTCTCCAGGTCAGAACAAAGCTGATTTTCA
The DNA here is from genome assembly GCA_964016885.1 of Eledone cirrhosa. Taxonomy (NCBI): domain Eukaryota; kingdom Metazoa; phylum Mollusca; class Cephalopoda; order Octopoda; family Eledonidae; genus Eledone; species Eledone cirrhosa. The sequence goes on from OZ024745.1 coordinate 9,253,223, forward strand.
GGGAATGAATCAACCCCAATATTGAACTGATTCTCTATTTATCAACCCTGAAAGGATGGAAGGCAAAGTTGACCTCGGTGAGATTTGAACTTGGACTGCAGTGAGTCAGACAGATACTGAGGTCTTTTTTATCTGATGCCCTAATGGCTGCCAATTCACTGTCTGAGAAAGATTAGAGAATTTCCATTATTGAGGAAAGTAGAAAGAATGCATATGATGGAAGCAGTGTATTTCAAATTGTTTTCTATCTTTTTCTATCATTGCAAACATGGGTAGAACAATTTTCGTAGGTAACTAGATAGATATATAGAAGCATGTTACAGTATTTATAAGAAGATGTAGGAAGCTCAGGCATAGAAAATAACTGTAATTAAAGTAAGTTGCTATAGAATAGCCTACAAAAACCTTAGAGATGGAACAATGTTGTCAGAAGCAGCTACAAAGAATCAAATTCTATCATATTTTAAAATAAGACAGATCTATAACTAACATGCATTATGTGGTTGAGGAATTAAGTTCTGTACATCTGATGATGAGGCTTTGTTTACAGTGACAAAATGGTGAACAAACTTCATTCACAGTGTCTCTGTCTTTTCCCCAATGGTATGACTGAATCAATGCAAGCTATTAACAAACCATTTACACACATTAACTGAACAAAAGACTCAATATAATGTGGAGTTAAGTATCTATTATAACAAAGTTGACAGTTACTTCACAATTTTGCTAAGAACTGGATTTTCAGAAAGTGTATATTACTAGAAATAGAAAATAAATGCATGTAAATAGTATTGAAGTTGGAGTGAATTGGTGATAGTAAAAGTAGGGAGGTTTGTCAGAGATGGCAAATATAGGTCTCTGTATGGGTGTTGTTCAAATAGCTGGTTATATTGAATAAAACATAAATACAGGATACATAAAATTTGAAATTTTGAATGAAGTAATGTCGGCCTTAGTGGCTGTAATTAAACAGTTTAAGGGTCTGGTAGTTATTCCAAACTAGTGGACCAGTTCTCTTAATAATTGTTTCTACTTTTGGCACAAGGCCAGCAATTATCCCAGTGCATTACTGGTACTTTATTTTATCAAGCCCTAAAGGATGAAAGGCAAAGTTAACCTCGGCGTGATTCGAACTCAGACCACAAAGGGACGTAACTCTATGCTCCAAAGCATGGCGCCCGACCCTCTAGTGATACTGCCAATCCAATAGCAATTGTGTTGAATTATTCAATTTTTGGAGTCCATGACTGGTATGCCATAAATACCAGGATTACTGGATATATCAACAATCATACAAACAGAGAAATTTGCGTTTTGATAAATTTATGGTTTGCATTAAAGAAACCCTATAGTTTCTGTTGATTGTGGACACACGGAAGTGATTAAATGATATTGCAATCATTTATTTGTCGGACATAATTACATAAATGTTTAGCATGTATGTACAAATGACATACACAATAAAATGTCTGTGAAACTTTACAGGGATAAATGTAGGATTAGAATCCAGGACCACATGATTGGAAAGTGAACTTCTGATTGTAGCAACATGACTGAGATAGGAAATGTATTGTTTGTATGTGTCTGTATAGTTATGTGTGAACATTTTAACAGATTATATATATACTAGCAGAGGTACCCGGCGTTGCTCGGGTATTAAAAAGCAGTTGTGTATACCATTTATGTCAATACATCAGTGCTGCTTCGAAAACTATACTTTTACAAAATCATCGGCTTTTTCCAGGGGTCCCCTACTCAATATGTGCCAATTCTGAGAGTTCACATTCATCTGTAGGACAAACGTAGCCCATGTGTTAAGTTTTGTGAAAATCAGTTGCGAACTCCAGAAGTTATGACGTTTTGTTGCATTGCACTGCAGTGCTTCAGTCGACTCCAAGGAAGTGGTTAAAGGGGGTTATCTGCCGGGAGGCCCTATAATCAATATCTGGAAAAATAAAAGTGCCCATGACCATCCGGAGTACATAAGTAACCTATGTATTAAGTTTGGTGAAAATACTGTAGAAATGCATAAGATTTATACATACGCATGCGTGCGTGTGTATGTGTGTGTGTTTGTGGGTGTGTATGTATTTGTGTGTGCGTATGTATGTATGTGTATGTCCGTCGGGGCATACGTATGTACTGGCTTAAATCTTCACTATTTACTTTTACTATTTTAATAACCTCTGTCATTTTCGTTTTCAATTTTATTTACATCATTCTTAAACTCCTGGGCTGGAAATTATTCTGTTATTTTAAATAGAATATTAGTCTAACGACTCCATTTATACCATAAACTTGGTCTTGTCTTTGCATGAAATTGTTCTTCTCGCTCCACATAACGACGTATTATCTTCGCTTTTTTCCCGTTCATTGCCAGGGAACGTCTTCACGAACCAAAATATCGTCTTCTTGTTTTCGTTGGGTTGCAAAACGTTTCTCGAAATATTTACTTCTGCGTTCACAGATTACTCTCAGTTCAATTTGAATGGGAAATTCCTGTTTCATCGATTTTCTCCGGAACCATGGAAGCTTGTAGCTTGAAAGTCGACCCAATGCCTCCTCGAGTCATTCCTCATAACTGTAAATTTTCGCTGCATTCCACCAAGCCATTTCGACGTTTATCTGACTACACCTACTTACTTAAATATACAACGTCCGACCACTTCCAATTTATATAGTAGATATATATATATAACGAAGGAAGTGAGGTAAGGAACCAGGTGGACCATAACGCACCTGAGTACTTGATACTTTGGGTAGTAGAGTGGTTAATAGGAAAATGTTCAGGACCCCGACGGCAGAGCTCAAGCCGTTTTGGCGGCTTGAGCTCTGCCGTCGGGGTCCTGAACCTTTTCCTATATATATATATTCAATCATTCAAACCAATCCCACACATAGCTTGCCCTTACCATTATTAACAATGACAATATCACCACCACAGCTGTTTGCTATCTCCTTCTACTCCACCCACCCCTTCAGTGTCTCCCCCTTCTTTACCATAGCCCTGGTAGTACTACCACACCTATCCACTGTCCCTCCCTTTTCTTCTTCTTCTCCCCCTACCCCACTTCTCCTTCTCTCCTCCACTACTACCACTACAGTCGAAGCCAACAATTTAAACTGTTACTACCTCTGTTGGTCAACACTAACAGAGAACGAAAGAAAACTTCTGACAAAAATATGAACTTTCCTCTCTAAATATGTGTGTAAAAACTAAACATTTTTTCTCCATTCTATATTCGTATAAACATGCAATTTAACTGCCCTATACACTTCCGTTGTTGAAAAGGCATATAAAGCTGAAACCGGTACACGATTGTATGATGCTTGTATACGAACAGCAATGTTACATGGCAGTGAGACATGGGCATTGAGTGCAGAGGACCTACGCAGACTGGAAAGGAACGAAGCATGCATGCTCCGTTGGATGTGTAATAGTAATATACACGAACGGCAAAACATAAATGAACTAAGTGAGAAATTAGGAATAAGAGGGATCAGATGCTGTTTACTTGAGAGAAGATTACGTTGGTATAGTCACGTGATGCGCATGAAAGACGACAGCTACATAAAAAGTACAGGCCGATCAAAATTGATGGCAGTTACAGAGTATGTAGATCCAGAAAAACCTGGGACGACATGATAAATTCTGACCTTGCATACTTGCACCTCTCTAAGACAATGTCACTGGATCGAGATCTTTGGCGCCACGCAGTAATACAGAAGACTCGCCTTCTCTACATGCAAAGTTAATCTACAGTCAGTAGGCACTTCTTAACCAATTATACACGCCAACCCACTACCCCTACTCCACCATCCCACTCCCACCAACACCACCCTTTCTCTGTAAAGTTATGTTGGTACCACAACATCCAGTCCAAACAAATGAGGTCGTGTAGGTGTCATGACAAAAAAACACGCAGTCCACGCTGTAATGTGGTCGTGTAGGTAACACGGTGAAAAGCTCCCAGTCCACACTGTAAATGTGGTTGGTGTTAGGAAGAGCATCCAGCATAGAAAACCTGCCAGATAGTCCTATACGAGCAAGACACAGTCACCCGACTAATCTTGCCTCAAGTAGGACAATTACCGTCTAACCCATGCTAGCGTGGAAGATAGACGTTAAACGATAATAATGATGATGATGATTATTATTAATGCAGAAATCCCTACTTTATGAATAAATGTTTTGATATTATACTGAAAAAATCATCAACATTTTCTACTGTATTTTTTTCCTTTTTACTCTTTGTTTATATATATCAACTCGTGTGTCACTTTTCTACATTCCATATATATATATATAAATGGATATATTTTCCTCTGTTTTGGGATAATCCAATTTACATTCTTTAAATATATATGGGATTTACACCTAGGAAGTTCCCCTCCGAGGCACAAGTCCGAGCAAGGTTGATTGTGGAAGACCAGCAGTCACACATGCATACCACCCTCCCATCTCCACGCCCCTGATGTTGTCCAAGAGAAAGGCAATGACCGATACAGCTTGGCACCAGTGACAACACAACATATATATATACACTATATATATATATATATATACATTATATATACTCTATGTACAGTATATATTATACACTATATATGATGTTGTCCAAGGGAAAGCAATGACCGATACAGCTTGGCACCAGTGACGTCACAACTCATTTCTGCAGCTGGGTGAACTGGAACAACGTGAAATAAAGAGTTTTGTTTAAGGACACAACGCATCACCTGGTCCGAGAATCGAACTCCCAATCTCCCGATTGTAAGCCCAATGCTCTATGGTTGATAATTAACCATAGAATAGATTAATAAATACTGGATTTTTGTTGTATAAAAGACGTCTCATTAAGAATGTTTTAAAGAATTTTCGGTGGTAATACTAAGTTAAAATGTTAACTAATTTTAATCTGAAATCAACATTATATGTATTGTAAAGGTGTTGATGTAATATAGAGTAAGATGAAACCGTATTTAGCCTCGTCAACATCCGTGGTAATGTTCCAAGTATGTTGGGTTGCCTCAAAGTTTTCGATTGACCTTTGTGATGTGCGGCCGATTGTCGACTTGGTGGTGAATTGATGGTCGTTTTGTTTAATCTTATAAATTTCTTAAGTATTGTATATATTATTTGGGCATAGGTTAAGTTTAACGTCCTCGAAAATGAAACTAGGTTTTCTGACAAGTGAATGTGTTTTTTGTTTTTTTTTACAATGAAATTTACGATACACTCTTTGTTTATTTACAACAGGTCTCTATAGTGATATGGTGTTAATTAGTATTGCGTGTGTGATTATTTTCTCTTATATATATATGTGTGGGTGTGTATATGTGTGTATATATATGTGTGTCTGTATGTATATATATATGTGTGTTTGTATATATATATGTGTTTGTGTCATCATCATCGTTTAGATGTTTTTGTAATATCTTGCCAAAGTTGGCACCAACTATAAACAAATTAAGGCCGGGTCATAAGAAGGACAGAGAATGATAAGGGATTTGGGTAAAAACATGTAAACGATGATGATGACACAAACACATATATATATACAAACACACATATATATATACATACAGACACACATATATATACACACATATACACACCCACACATATATATATAAGAGAAAATAATCACACACGCAATACTAATTAACACCATATCACTATAGAGACCTGTTGTAAATAAACAAAGAGTGTATCGTAAATTTCATTGTAAAAAAAAAAAAAACACATTCACTTGTCAGAAAACCTAGTTTCATTTTCGAGGACGTTAAACTTAACCTATGCCTATTATTTGTGTCTATTTTCAATCTGTAAGAATTATAAATAATATGTAATGTTATTTATACAATCGTGAATAAACTACACAGTTTCTATTAATGGTGAAGTTCAAAATACTGACAGGTCTAAGGGAGATAATGTCAGTTGGTAATGTTTGTAAAGGAAACCACTGTAATACCTGAGTCAGTTACAATACGACGTACAGCTATTCAAAATACTACAATTTACTAAAAGACCCAAGGAAACTATATATTTTATTCTATGTAAAAATATATCATGTAAAAACAATTTAATAGAAAGAAATATAAAATAATTATATTTAAAAACATACTCTTGTTAAAATTTAGGGCTTTGGATGAATTAAGTAATATGGTTTTTATCAATTTGTATTTAAAATTTTAATTTTATTTATTACTTTTTATTATAATTAAGCAGAAAAAGTGGATTAACTGAGTCGTTAGAGCGTCGGACAAATACTTAGCCGTAATTAGCTCTAGCTCTTTATATTCTGAGTTCAAATCCTGCCCAGATCAACTTTGCCCTTCATCCTTCCAAGGTCAATAAGATAAAGTACCAGTGAAATAGCTAGCCTTGTGCCCAAATTAAAAAAACTCATTAAAATTAAACAGAAAGAGCAGTAAGCAATACATGTAGCAGCTATATATATAATAAAGAGGGTGTGGTAAGATACCAGGTGAACCCTAATGGGTATTGGATTGATACTGTACCCATTGATTTAGCAGAGGTATTAGAGTATTGGATATTTGTTATGGGTCTATATGTTCAAATCTCGCTGAAGTTTATTTTGCCTTTCATCCTTTTAGGGTCGATAAAGAAAGTGCCGGCAGAGTGCTGGTCTGGTGCAGCCTTCTTTCCTTTGATGTTCTGCTTGGAGTGAGGTTCGAGAAGGTGTCAGTGTCTGCTCACAACTGCATGGGCCCCTAAAACCCTTAGCAAAAGCATGGTACATACATGATTGTAAGTGATGGTTGTAGTTTGTAGTAGTTTTTATCTGTGGTGAATATGGTGGCTTTCTTGGCCTGGATGAGCTCTGAGGGCTGATGCTGACATATGTGAGGAGTAAGGTACTAGTGTAGCAAATCCCTTGATTCTGACGGTCTTCATAGACCGTCATGTCAACTGAATGCTAGTTGTTTTGCTTGACATATCGAGATAAATTTAATTTTAATGTCATCTTTAGTGAAAATAAATATCTCCGCAGTTTTGGAGTCTGCAGGATTATCCAGAGATGTTAGAAAGTGGATCAAAGGTTAACCCTTCATTCCTGGGCATGAGGTATTTTCCTTATATGACACAAATACTACAGTAAGTGGTTCTTTCTCTCCCTCACATATTCTAAATATTGCAGTAGAGGTGAAGGCTATCACATCCATGGCAGAACAGAGCAAGCTGCAGACGTATTGCCAGTTATTTTACATTTTTCAACCTGTGACGTTTGGAAGAGCTAGGCCACAGACCATGAAGTTTCGTGGCCTCATAGTTATCTCATCAGTGTCAGGTGAAGCTTGAGAGAATGGCAGGGTCGCTCGAGTGCCACAGCCACACAATATTTCATGATAATGCTGAGGGGGTTTGGGTTGCTTTTGTTGATAAAGAAATAAAAAAGAGAAATAGAAAAACATGCTTATTCTTGTTGTTTAGCCTGCCCTGATCAAGCTGACCTATTATTAAAAGCATTCCAGCCGTGACCAACTTATATTTTCTATATATGTAGGGAACCAAGGCTTTCATTATCTAATGTCATTATCTAAGGTGGGGGATGTGATTTGAGAGAGATTTGGTTGTTATTTCTAGGTCCAGAGGCTCCCTTTGTTGGCTCGTCTTTATTCTTCTATTTACTATATATGAATAGGGTGGCTGATAAACATAATATGATGGCCAAATAACAAACAACTACACACAACATATATAGTGCTGGTGCTATGATAAAAGCACCCAGTCCACACTGTATGGTAGAAGTACTAGTGTCTCTTAAAAGTAACTAGACGACCTTGTGAAGTAGTCGTGCTTGAGGCACAATACATTGCCTTAGCACACAATGTAAAGTGGTTGGCATTAGGAAGGGCATCCAGCCTTAGAAACCATACTCCCAGTACACAATGTAAAGTGGTTGGCATTACGAAGGGCATCCAGCCTTAGAAACCATACTCCCAGTACACAAGGTAAAGTGGTTGGCATTAGGAAGGGCATCCAGCCTTAGAAACCATACTCCCAGTACACAATGTAAAGTGGTTGGCATTAGGAAGGGCATCCAGCCTTAGAAACCATACTCCCAGTACACAAGGTAAAGTGATTAGTACTAGGAAGGGCATCCAGCAGTAAAAACCAAGCCAAAAAGGAAGTGTACAAGCAAGATATCGTCACCTGATCAGTCTAGCTTCAGTATGTGACAACCCACCTAACCCATGTATGGAAAATAGGCCTTAAGCAATGAAGATATATTGTGGGTTGAATCGATAACATAAAGTACCAGTAGTGTACTGGGTACTTGCTGGCTTTGTGCCAAAAGTAGAAACAATTATATATAATGCTATAGATGTTATGTATAACGACACACACACATATATATATATATATATATATGTGTAACCACATATATATATATATATATATATATATATATATATATATATGTGTGTGTGTGTTTATCAGACTTTAAAGAGCATATCTATATATAGTGCCATACAAGTAGAATATACCCCTACCAGACATATGCCGGCCGGTTAGCGTTTTGAGAACACAGTAACTTTGAATTATGTGACTATTATTTATATATATAAAAAAAATATTTCTGAAAAAAAGGAAAAAACCCGTAAATATTTCAGAAAAATTTTTTCTGTTGACGTCACATGACAAAGTATTTCTTAATGCTTCGTATAAGCCCAAATCTGATTGGCTGGTTGTAAGCAGCAACTCTATTGGTTCATTATGCAGTCTCTTCGCCAGGAAAATAACAACGCATTCTAAGTGAGGGAGCAAAAAAAAAAAAAAAAAAAAAAAAAAAAGAGAAAAAAAGAAACCGTTAAGAAAATAGAAAGAGTAAAAGAAGCTCCCCCTTCTATTGATACACACATATATATATATATATATATTATAGCAAATAATTATATATGTCTAGATATACATATATATTCATATCTAAAGAAAAGGCAAATTTCTCGCTAACTGCTAATCAGTTACAATTACGAGGTGCTCTCTTCTAAAGTCGAGGAGAGAAGCTCAGATCAACCTCCTCCTTCCCTTCATCTAATCAAATCGAATGTTCGAGTATGTTAGCGTGAAGACTTCGTTATTACTCTAATTTGATGAACCCAAGCGACGTTTAGTTGCAGGTAAGTACAGATTTAGTTGTCATCTATTCTGTGGCTACTGTCGCCAAGTGCTAGCTAAGATTGTCCGCAACATTCTTTTTTTGCTTATTATATTGGACGAAAAGAGGGGGACTAATATACTCTATCCCGATTGCTTTTCCTGAACCCTCACTTTCCGACCGTCTGTAAATCTATTTATGTATGTTTCCGACCATGCAAGTACATAGAGGCAGCCGAAATACAGTGTGTCAATAAACTATATGTACACCATATAACACATATCTGGCTATACAATAACAGTAGTGTTTGTTCAGACGTGAACATTTTTCTTTAAAAATATCCAGACATAGTGCATGTCTATGGATTTATGTAAACTGTAGTCTTGAAATAAATACTTGTGTGGACACCCCCCTCTCTCTCTATTAATATATCTCATATAAAATAATACAGCCGATTATCCACACAATACAATATAGTTAGCACCCCAAACGTTTAATTGGGAATATACTCCGGTATTTCCTAATGTTTGTTGAGTGAGATGGAAATTGGTCGGAGTATCGTTATTAGCTTTCTCCGTTTATGTATTTATATATATATATATATATATATATATATGCATGCAATGGTTTCATGTATGTGTGTGTTAATTTTCTTATTCTCGTATGTTAATGTATACTCATTTAATATACAATTTTGAAAAATATTGCTCAATTTGCACGCACATATATGTAAAACATATAATGTATGTGTGAGTGTGTATATATATGATTATGCGTATATATATATATGTATGTATGTCTGTCTGCGTATATATGTGTATGTCTGTCTGTCTCTCTCTCTCTATATATATATGTACGTGTGTTTATATATATATATACGTATCTATATAATTACATGGTGTCCTCTATTACCTGTCAACCAGGTGATACATAACACCGTTATGTATCACCTGGTTGATTTAGCCCGATTTCACCGGATATTTTCAGCATCTTTGTGACTATTCCAGATGATTCAGCAGCTTCTCTCATCTTCATCTTCTTAACAGCCTCTTTCACTACATAACTAGAATTTGATAATTAGTCCCTCATTTTGGTCTACTTCAGATAGTTCCTCTCCCCTTCAGACATTCTGCACATCCACAAACCTTTTAGAATAACATTTCCAAACCTCTTTTGAGTGCCATTGTCATTCTGAACACACTTTTCCTCAATGTCGCCTCCCATAGCTGAACATTTGCAAATGTCTCGTTTTAAGCTTCTTCCCTTTGCTATGTAAACGTGATGTCCAGCTTCTCTTTTAGCCACTTGACA